>JAODJW010000039.1:7241961-7272143 GCA_026777045.1 Hyperopisus bebe | reverse complement strand
GGGGGGGGGGGAAGGGGGCGGGGTGGGGGGTGCGGCTGGATGGCTAGGCACGGGGATCCCAGCACAGGAAGGACGCCCAGCAGAGCCGGACTGTCATCAGGAGCTCCAAGTGCCGTGAGCAGAGGCTATCCCTCCTCTCTTCCTTTTTTTTTTTTTTAAATTTTTTTTTAAAAACACGGTGAGGCTGGGAGGCTCGCCATGGTGGACAGGCATCTTGACACTGGAACCTCAGCCGCCACCTTCACAGAGATCTTCCAGGTGGAACCAGGGGTGCTGTCCGGCCAGGGTGGGATGTACGGCTTCAGGAACCCGGCCCGACGGGACCCCAAGAAGTCGGTGAGTTTAGCGCGGAGATGTCGCCACGCTCTGGGCTTACATTCGGCGACGACGGAGTGGTCAGGTGCGAGGGGGCCGTGGCTATAGGTCAGAGGGACCACGAGGTCGTATGCCACCAGCTGGCCTCCCTATCGCTCCACGATCTCAAGTGAAGAGGCTACAGTTTGAGAAGCTGTACACTAGACTGGCAGCTGCAAAGCATGGCGTCAGAGCAGAGGTCCATAGCGTGGACGATAGAAATCGTTGTTCTGTTGTATCCCTCTCCCCTCCTGTAGTTGGAAAAATAGATCACCTTTTGCTGGTATATTTATTGCTATGATTAAATAAAATCAAACATCTCGATGTAAAACACCATTTACACGAAAGTTAAAATGTTCATATGTGACAAACGTCCAAACTGCTTAATGTGTTGTTGCTACAGTTGGACTAGTACATTGTTTACTACGTGAACATTTGGCTCACCTGAACATCTTCAGAACAACGTAAATCTTTTTGTAGCCATAAGATAAGATGCAAGGTGAGGCCAAACTCTCTCTTCCTCACCGGTCCCTCATGACGCTCTGCCTTCCAGGGTATGTCTGGCTCGGGCATCCAGTCCCGGGTTCTGAGGCCGCAGCCGTCCCCTGAGAACGCCGCCCGGGAGCGGAGTCGCGTGAGGAACCTGAGGCAGGCCTTCCGCAGCCTGCAAGCAGCCCTGCCCTCCGTGCCACCTGACACCAAACTCTCCAAGCTAGACGTGCTGGTCTTGGCCACCAATTACATCGCTCATCTTTCCCAGACCCTGGACCAGGGAGGGGGCATGACTGAACACACGGGGCCATGCAAGGCAGGGGGATACCTCCACCCTGTCAAGGTGAGTCACTCTGTCTTGGGCTACCCTCTATTCATGTCCTACCATTCTCCTGGCTTAATAGCCCATAAACCATTGCATTCATCCTGCATTCAACTCCAGAACCTGTAAGTCCGCATTTATACTCATGTGTATCCTTGGTTGACCGTGCGAAAGGTGAAACCCAAATGCAGAGCTTTCCCTCTCCCTGCAGAAATGGCCCATGCGATCCATGCTGTACTGCGGAAACGTGGAGGAGATGCTGTCTGGGGCGTCGACCAGTCAGACGGGGATTTTGGGAGTAGATGATGCCCCCCCGCTGACCCCTGACCTCGGCCACAGAAATTGAACAACCCAGGAAATTATTACCCAGTTTCACAGCAGATGAGCAGTTTGAATACATTTTTCTGGATAGCAGTCAGTCATTCTGATGGGATGCAATGTGAAATGAATAGCCATATTAGAGATACCTGCGATGAAAAGGAAATGAAATTCCTGTAATGTAAGATGAATTGCAAAAAAGGTTAACCACTTTTGACTAGACAGACATTTTACTTATCAGGCCAACAGGCCATTACACAAATTTATATGGGCCTAAGACTTCATTATGAAGTTATTTTTAAAGCAAGTGTTTTTTTCCCCCCTTATCTTCTGACTCTGACAGTGTTCGGGGTTTACACTTTTCTAGAGGATACGATAAAATAGAACAATTTCTCTTTTTTGCTGTTGTTAATTTTACATGTTCCACTGTAGATTGGCGTTGATCGGTTCAGATAAGCAGGGAGGATGGTCATAAGGATTTCTTGGCAACTTTCAGGGACACGCAGGCAACTTTCACACGAGACGGCTGCTTTTCTGGCACGCCGAGTCGCATTTTACAACCCCATCGCTCAAGCACTGATGAGCACTTCTATGCGAGTTTTAATTTAACAATTGGACATGATGAGGTTCATTTATGCAGCGAGTGCATAAATTTTTAAAGTGTTTTTTTTTTTCTTCAATTCCTAATAAGGTAGCTACACTTTTGGATTTTAAATGTCTGGGTTTTGAAGTACTGCTTCTGCAAGCAGGGCAAGTTCTTTATATAATATATATATATATATATATGTAAAAGGCAACCATGTAACCATTTGTAAGCTATGCTACTCGTGTAATATGTGTGATAGCTTGTTATTACAACATAAACACTATAAAACACCTAAATATATTGTTACATTTCGTCTATTGTTAAATTTGTGTGATTCCTATTGTTGCAAAGCCACAAGCCAGCACCAAAAACACAGCCACATTTCAAAGACATCACATTTGGGCTGAGGAGCTACTGGCCAAAACATCTGGAAAGGAAGAGTGGGAGATAAAGCCACTGTAGTTATTTGATTTGTGTTCTCTGGCTTGTTTTGCTTTTCTTTCTCCCCTTCACTCCTTTTCCCATGTGATTTACAAAGCTGTGCCTCTGACTAAAAGCGGGTAAGCGTTTCCTGTGAGGGTCTTCGCAGCGAAATCCTTGCCAACCAGAGAAGTAAAACCCCACCAACAGCGGTAACTCTTGCAGCCAGGTGAGCACCTCTAGGATGGCGGAGCATTGCCAGGCTCACTAGTGCACACTCTTTGGTTCACGAGGAGCCGCGAAGAACCTGGCGGACTAGCGGTCAAGGCTAACACAGTAAATCTGTTTGGCAGGCCCGATAACGCTGCCTTCTCCCTCCTCTTTATGACCAGAACAAAGTTGGAAAAGCATTGTTACAAAGGCAAGGGTTACAACAGCGGAATGGCAGGAGCGAGAATTGTTTAATTTTAGGGCATCGCAAGTGAGTCCACAGGCCCAGCCAACGGAGCCAGTGGTCAATCAGCTTTTATTTTGCACTTTTATGTGTTTGTGACACAATAAATCAAAGAACCAACCATTTCACACAGAGACAGCCTATAAACTAAACAAATCCCTTCTTGTGATTTTCCGTTTACAGCTTTTACTCTTATCGCGAAGTGATTTAATATTAATCTCCACGACAATAAGTTACTGAATAGACAACTGGGCTTCAAGATGCCAAAGACCAAGTTTAATTTTGGAAATTAATTGCAAATAACTTTGGTATCTCATGCTCATTATGTACTTTGCTTTCTGACTTCTGGGTGAATTTATGACCCGACCTGGCCCATCTCCTTGGCTTGTCCAAACTCTGTCTGGGAGTTGGGGTGTGTGTGTGTGTGTGTGTGACAGTACAAATCCTCATTTCCACAAATGCCAGAAATCAGATTGGTACCAATTAGCAAGTGGGTGTAGCTCCCTGTAGAGGCTAAATCCATGAGACAGAGCAAATAGTACAGAGGTTGAGGATTTTAACACTTCTAATATCTAATACTTAGTATGAGTGGTGACAGCATATAGATCTCAAGCTATGCTAGTCACTCTGGGCAAGGACAGCCTCTAAACAAATAAGTGTTGAGAGGCGCAGGGTAGAAGAGTAGGAGAAAGGTCTGGAATGTCACCAAGGAGTTGGTGTAAGAAGAGCTTGAGCACAAGGGGAGAGTGAGCAGATATCGGCAAGAGGGGGAGATACACTTGTTTTGGCCCCGCGGACTGACATGACTGCAGCAAAGGTCTCCACAACAACGGGGGCTGAGGCAGCCATACCCCAATGTTCTCAACCGGATGGTCATGTGACTGTGACCACGTGACCAAGGGATGCAAAAGTCACCGTGACCCACGTGAAATGTGCAGAGTCAGGGGGAAAAAAAGCAGGGGCTTGATAACAGCCATCCCCCTGAGAGGAAACATGCAGCTGCACGGAAAAAAGTTAAATTAGAAGTTAAATGGGGGGGGGTGGGGGGGGTAGAGAATGTTGTATGTCTGTGTCTGGCTGTGTGTGGGAATACCTTCGCCTTCCAAGCTTGGCTATAAATGGTCTTTCCATCTTATTACCAACATGTAAAAATTTCCTGGTCCAAGCAGCTATGACTTGTAAGTGTAAGGCAGGTCCGAATGGCCACTTGGTAATGTCGGGTGCTGATGGTGCACTTTCTGAATCACAACCCAGCTCTGCGGGTGTCCCGTCCACTCTGTACCAGCTCACAGTTCCTCCTCTGGGCAAACAGGACAATCGCATTCAGAGAAGGCCCTGCTACACGTATCACACAGACCTGCCCTGTGTAACCATAGAAACGTGCAAAAATGTCACAGACCAGTAAAACTTATTGCTGCCGATGGATCGATCGACGGCAGAGATTTTGTAAGTTTAACCACTTAATTTTTTTAATGCAATCAGAACGCACGAGCAAAAATCATACAAAAAACAGAATCACGACAAAATATTGCAGAATAAAAAAATAAACAAATGCACGCAGTGAAAATCACATTTATATTTATTTTTTAAAAAGGTCACAAATGATTGTAAAATAAAATTAATAAATTTTCATTTTACAAACAATTTACCAAATGGCCACTGTCGATGTTTCCATTGTGCCTCTCAGTAAAGGTCAGTCACATCACATTCATCATGTAGCCCATCGACACAAATACCCTCACGTTTCTAGTAACGTTTTTGTATCATTTCACTATTTGCTTACAGTGCATGAATGTACTAGGGCATGTATTCACTGTCGGCCCACCACTAGGGGGCAGCTACAAAAATATACAATGTGTGGATTCTGATCAGTTTTCTGTACTTAAGCAGCAACAGTGAATGAACAGGATAAAATAAAGGCACGGCTGGAAAAAAAAGAGACACATAACCAATTCTTGGAATGCATGATAGGACGTATGGCACAATGTCACATGCATATGCCATTATTGTCTTCCAGAAGCCATGTTAATTTGTCCAGCAGTTTATATATGTAAATATTTCTGAACTACTTCACATTCTAAAGCAGAAATAAATGAAGTACTAATAAGTTTCCGGCACAGTTGCACAAATAAAGGGTGCATCCGCTTTCTGTTGTGATACAACAGCCGATCAAATCTCTGGCGTCAAAAATCAAAATATCCCCACATGAGGGCCAGGCGTTGAGCCTATGTTGCATGTACGGTCCTTCATAAGAAGTGGCCTCGTCACGCTTTTCACACAGACTCCACAGGGTCTGAAGCAAAACCACCCCAACAGTAAATAGTACCGTTTACTAACTTAAGGGCTTCAAGTTATTTCAGGCATGGACAAATAAAGAGTCAGGTTAACGGTCCCGTTATCCAACATACAATATTTTCCCCCCATTAATAAAATATAATTTTCAATGGTTACTTTATGACAATACACTTTAAAAGGACTGTTACAACCGAGTCCAACAACTGATGCTTATTTGATCTGAAAATCAGAACACTAGTACTGCAATGGTCTTTGGGGACATGAGTACAGCAAACCAGATTATTCTGGATGTCCTGAACTTTGAGGAAGCTGCCAACACAGACAGAACATTGAGAAAGACGCACCCTGACTGATAAAAGCACTAACCCCCCCCCCCGCCCTGTAGCCCCCCACCCTGCACAACAGCGCTCTAAACCAGCTCGAAAGAAGATCCGATTGTAGTTCCACCTCAACTCTCAACTCATTATAATTGATTCACAGGGAAATCAATAACCAAGTGACAACCACAAGGTCGTCTGAGCCTGCTGAGGGGAACGATCGATGCCGTCACGTAAACGCGGCACAGACTTCTGTGACAGGGCATCAGACTCAAGGAAATAAAGCCTTGAGGTACACGAGCAGCGATCACACACAGCCAAGGGTCACTAACCAGATAATATGGCTTAAGTTCAGGAGGCATGACCGAGTGAGACGGTTCACTCGCAAACCTGCGTCCAAGAACGACAGAGCCCTCGTCACAATGCCTAAACATGGAGCAAAACAGAAGAGACTGCTTAGAAGAGATTCATTAAAATTAACCAATTCGCCTTAAAAAAATGCATCAAGAAACTGCTGACGATAATTACCGACATAATAGCATTAATTGGAACTTCTAGCACTCGTTCACTTCAACTTACACGATATCTAACACAATTACTCAATTACATCTATATACTGTATCGCAAAAAAAGACAATTCTAATAAAAAGCACGAGTTTGACATTTAAAATGATGGTTTCTTATGACACACAGATGTTGTATGAAATACAAACAAAACGCTCAAAATAGCCATTTTCACAGATTGCTTCATGAAATTAAAGGAAACCATCAGACATGAACACGTTCTTCTACAAACCACGCAAAACATCATTACATATGCAGTTTAAACCGGCACAGTTACTCAGCTTCTACACTCACACGTGAAACGGCGCTTTGTCAAATACAGTTGTACAACAATTCCTGTCAAGACCAGGCACTGATGAACTCTGTACTTTGCAGGATTGCTGGATGTAGATAACTCACACAAACAAGATATTCAAACTTTCACATGGACTGTGTAGTGTTTCTCTGCTTTGATGTCCCTGATGTAATTTTATTAACAAAATGAAAAACTAAAAATGAAAACATTTGAGGTTAGGTCAGAGAGGCACTCAACAACACAAGACCCCAGACCACAAACCCGACCCTAGTCATACTGGGAACTCCGGTTCCTTCCATTAACCATACTGGGGACACTGGTATTAAGCATTAAAGCCCACAGTGACCCTATGTCTAACACAATCTTTGCTCTCTGCTAACCACGTGGAACTTCTGACCCCCAAGGAACCTTTTCAAAACAGGTCCATCGAAGGTCCAGAGTAATCAGCTTTGTTCTTCCCAGAATCTATAAAGTTAAAGCAAAACATGTTCCTCCACTTGGAGAGTATCTGCAGAAGTAGACAGTGTTCTCCAGGTTCACACACTCTGGAGTTTGCTCATAAATGACACATCTCAGAGCATCAGAGTTGATGCTCCCAACTACAATGCAGTTCTTCGGTAGATTCATGCCAACAACCTGCATGAAGTTCAAGGTCTAGGATCTTCTACAGTGGAGTTCTAGAACTAACTCAACTTTTCCTCACAGTGATTGATGCATATTTGTGAATTACAAAGACGGTATGAAAATATTGGTGACAAAAGCACTCGTATCAGAGTGCATTTCAACTCCCCACGGACAACCGTAGAGTGTCTCCACGGCCCAAACACATGACTGGCTGTCTTTCTTATCACAGCACATGCAGACAAGTGGCCGCCCCCTACAGTGTGGCTTCAGGGTTTGGCCGAGTTGTAGAATAGTCTGCAGTCTGTGGTCCTAATGAACTGCGTTTCATGTGCAGATGACGATGGTTTTCCTAGCCCCCTCCCCTTCACCAGGAAGGCTAGAGGAGCTCAGCATGTTTGCCATTTATGCAGGTAGGTTGGGGGGGGGGATTGGTATTACAATGCTGTCTCTAGAACCTTGTGGGTTATGTCGCAGGTAGGAGTGGTAGTCTCCTCCTTCGACGGCTCTTCATCTTCCTCCTCAATCCTGTCTACCTCCTTGCGGTAGATCATTCCATTGCTCTCCTTTTGGCCCATCTGGTAAGGCTGTGCATCTATTGCCTTCGACTGAGACACAGACAGACACACCTTCTGTCAACAATGGCCCAATCTTAAATCCTCACACCGTTTGCTAGATTAAGTCCAAATTCAAAAGCGGAGCGTTATGACATCTCCAGAAGTTTCTTCAAATTTCTTTGATGAAACGGAAACTGAATCGTAGGAGTCCGAGAGACAAACCTGTCCGGGCGGTGACCTCGGCTGCAGTGGCGTCACGCAGCACAGCTTTTCCTTGTAGCGTTCGGGCAGGAAGAAGAGCAGGTTACCCAGCACAGGGTACACAGTGCCAGGAGCAACGTCCTTCTCCTTCATGGGACCTGGACCAGAGCACAGGAGTATCCGCTGAGCAGAATAGCATCCTCCCGTCTGCCGTGTATGTCCTGAGGGTGGGCTCTGAGGGCGGTGTTGTTTTTGATTGATGGCAGTAAAGTGCGGTGAGGGTGGTGGGTGTGGTTATCTAAGCAGGGGAAGGGGGAGCAGCTTGGGGTGGATGGGCAGGTGGGTCTTACCCGTGAGCAGGCTGACGATCAGGCCAACCACAACCACAGTGGTGGAGTTGTGCACGCTGTACCACATGTACGACAGAGAGTATAAGGCCCGGACACCCGTTGGCCTGCTCCAGAAGAGAAACCTTTTAGGGATCGTCGGGGATACTGACCATAACACACATCACAGGCTAAGAGCTACAGACTTTCTAATGCTTATTGGTGGCTTATTATTTCTAGAACAATGCGTTTAACAACACAATTGCTACCGAATTTTGCCAAAATTGCTTCTTACAATTCAGTTAAGTTGAGTTAACAGGTTTATAATTCAGCATTTTTCTACCATAGATAGTTCCTTAACCCTTGCCTGGATTTGGCTGTGACAGCAGTGATGATAGAGGTGAGGTTGCCGGCGTCGGGCACGAGAGTTGGTGAAGGGGCTAGCTGGAAGCGGGCCATGAAGCTACCGATACCGATCCAGAAGGCCATGACCAGACCTGCCACCAACCCGGTTATGGCACCCTGGGGGGGAACACAACCACGAGGTCAGTTCTGAAGGGATGCACCACACGGTCACTCATTTTGAGAACACGGCTGGTCTTCAGACTCATAAATCTGAAATCTCAACACAAATTTTGATGCTCAGGGAGACACGACTCAAAGTCACTCTTTGTTCATTATGGCTCTTAATCATTTAGTTGTAGCCGTTTCTTGTATGTGTACACATTATCGACCAACTGAAAGATAACTGAACCACTTTGCATCTCGGCCAATGAGAAAAGACTTTCAAAGTTCAACAGCTGACCAGAAAGCAATGACCAGAAAGCACTTACCACAGAGTTTGCCCATGGGAAGAACATTCCAAGACAGAAAAGGCCAAGAAGTGGACCCCCTACCATCCCAAAAATACTGAGTGCCGCCTGGCAGATGAAGGGGGCGTGCCGTGGGGTGGGATGGGGAAGGGAGGGAGAATTTTGTTTCAGTTTTAATGCCATCATTATGTTTTTGTTTCCATGCTCTGACAAGGACAAGAGGAAGGTATATGATGGAGAACAGGAGGATTCCTAAGCAGGCAGGAGATGTGTCAGGAAGAGGAACGCATGCTGCTCACTGTACCCAGAGGTGGATGGGCCATCCGACGGTCACCTTACCTGCAGTACAGATCCCATCTGGGAGGCTATGTATGCCATGGCAAGACACACTAGCCCATAGGACAAAGCTGCACCAGCACAGGGGAAGAAGAAAGCAAAGAGCCACTTAGGTTCAGGTTCCAGCCCCAGAAGGGGAAAATCTGTCATAACAAAACTGATCCACTTCATCATATATCTAGATGGAAAACTTGTTAACAAAAGGTCAGAGGGCAAACAGCAAGTAGTAACTGAAAGAAAAGAAGGTTTACAGTTTAACATACTGGCAAAACACAATGGGCCGGTTTCCCGAACAAGGATTAAGACTAGTCTTGGACTAAATTGCCATTTCAATAGAGATTCACCATTGTAACTCAAAGCTAGTCTAGGCTTAGGTCTAAGTAACCATAATACAGATGGGAAACATCATCAGTATGGTCACATTTGCAGCAGTGAAATTCTATAGTCCTTAGGGTATGTTACTAAGCATTATAAGATAGCCCAACAATTAAGGACATGCCAGCCAATTAAATGTAACTTAACGTCTCAATTGGGAATGTCAGGTGGCCATCAAGCAGAGTTGAGTACAGTCTACTAAGCAATATTTTGGGCATATGCCATTGTAGAGGTTAAGGATATTAACTTAGGACTCAATATTGTAGGTCTAATTCCCAGGAGGTGCCTTGGTGCGGATGCTGAACAAACATGGATGATGCTAAACTGGGAGAATAAACCAGTCCTGACCAAGACCCTTGGACAGCAGCGTCGCCCTGGTCTCCGTCATCGTGGGGAAGTGGGGCTTTATCAGGTCCTCCATGGTCACCGTGGCCAGGGAGTTGAAGGCAGACGAGATCGTGCTGCAGAGGGAGGGTAACACAATCAGCACAGATGCGGAAACACTGGGTCACAGCACCCCCCTCTGGTCACAGAGAAGATTTTCACATCAGTCCATTACAGTGAGTATATAACATATGATATAGGTTTGTTTTATTTAAATACCAAATTTTCTCTGACCTATAGAGTTCTGATGCAGGTTTATCATTACAGGGGCTGTACCTGAGGGCTCCGCTGAACAAGCAGGCAACAAAGAGTCCAGGCAGGCCCGGCAGGTCTTGCAGCACGTCCATGACAAAGTACAGCACCATCTACAGGAGGGAAGGACACATAACAGCATAGCTAACCTCTTTCTAGAACATTTACACTCTTCACGTACAGTACAGATTTTTTTTTTTTACCAGCTAGGCACAGAACCACCTGATTAATCCATTTAACTCTGATATAAAAAAAACTCCTTTAGGACTATAAGTGAATGTCCCTGCCTTACAACTGTAATAGCTGAATATTTTATAAGTTTAGTTCCCAGAAACTGAAGGTGGAAATAGGTCAAAATTAAAGACGGATTATTTATCGAGGGTGGGAGATAACCATAGGCCAAGGATTCTTGCTTCTCCCAACCACTTTACACAGGCAGAACAAACAAGCCCATAAATGTCTCACGGCTCCAGCCAAGCGACTTGGACCCACCTGGTCATTTGAGTGAACATACCCCTTGTCCAAGGGGCTGTCCTCACCATAACGGGCAAACATCACCAGGCCCATGAGGCAGCCCAGCGCCAGGACAATCTGCTGGCAGGGAAAGACCACATAGCAGGACCTGAACAGAGAGATGGAAGGAGACAGCTGAAGACACATCTGCGAGTACGGCAGCATGTGGCAGATTCAAGAACAGATCATGAATAATGAGTACGGAAGCCTTCCTTGACTTTCTGATACACAAATATATTTCAAAATATATGGACTGCATTTATATAGTGCTTTTTTTACTCCTACGGATACTCAAAGTGCTTTACAATTCATGCCACACATTCACCCATTCATACATACATTCATACACCGTTGGCAAGATAGGATTTTTACAAAAATCGCAACTAACGGTTATACAAACCTGACAGATTGAATGAATAAGAATGCACATTCCTTTTAACAAAGAAGATTCTTAGGAAGATTCTTCTAAACACAGGTTGAAAGTACATTAAGCGAGCCAAAGTTTATGTTCTGTGGTGAGAAAATTTTCATCTGAGCATTTCTGTGTCAGATATAACTGTCACTTATCCTAACCCAGTCCTGGGGGGGCCCCAAGACGGCCCACATTTCTGCTCCCTCCCAGCAAGAAAAACATGGTCCCAGAAGACCGGTTTGAGAAACACTGTCCCAATGAGTGTTTTATAACCTCACAGTCAATGAGACACCCTCCAGGGAACAGGCCTTGTTACTTCAACAAAAGGCTTGGGTAATATTACGAGGCAGGGTGTGTGTGTGTGTGGAGGGGGGGGGGGGGGCATGGTGCTCACATGATGGCCTCCTTCTCAGTGCGGGAGCTGAGGTATCTTTGCACTTGGGCCTGGTTCACCCCATACAGAGCCAGCATGAGGAAGATCCCACCCACTCCCAGCGTCCAGAAGGTGTGCCTCTCCAAAGGGTCAGGGTTCAGACTGCAGGGGAGAGACACAATGCGGCTGCAACACTCATTCCCATCAGATTCCCCATGGCCACAGCAAATCAGCTTCTTCTTCGGTTACAGCAAATGGCACCAAGGTCTAGCGTGGTTCTGAGAAACAGTCAATCCCTCGGGTTTGTGTAATGTTATAAAATGGAACAACACAAGAAAGGTCTGAACACTTTTCTTAAAAAAATGGAATTTTGTAAGAGGTGAAAAGTGCTTGTTGGAGTTTTATTTACACAAAAATGCTCTGAGGGCGAAATGAAAAATGATTGGTTCAGGGAGATAACTAATCAGATTATAAAGGAGGCTAGTCCAATCAACTTGAGGAGGCGGGATCAAGACATCTGATTGTCTGACATCTGTCTGTTTAACATCTGACCAAGATCTGATTGGTTCTCTCTGAACCAATAATTTTTCATTCTATGCTCAGAACATTTTTGTGTAAGTAAAACGTGCCAAGTGGACGGGACTCATGAGAGCCACTGGGATACTTACTCCAGGCCAGCAATGCGGCTCCCATTCTGAGCCTTCCTCCAGACCTCAGCGATGCCCCCAGCCTGATGGGCCCCCACCACTATGACCGCCAGCTGGCCCGCGAACATAACCACAGTCTGGAACACGTCCGTCCAGATCACGGCCTTCAGCCCACCCTGCGGTGAACAAAATGCAATAAGGCACATCGCAGTGAAAGCAGAACACACGCACGGACTTCATATACCCCACCAATTACGTTGGGAATTTCTCAATGAGATTGATCTATAACTAGACCCAACACAATAGTTTACAGATAGACCCCCGTTTTCTCCCAGACATATACAGATAAAGGACTTGTTCCACAGTAGAGATAATGATCTTTAAAACAACTATATCAATTCCAAGCTAATCCAAGCCACTGTGCTTACATTTGGGAGGGGGGGGGTAACAGAGACAATGCAGTTAAAAATTTCCAGCAGTAACATGAACCGAACTGTAAGCACAAAGAGGCTCAGAAAAGGTAGAAAAGCTCACCAGTGTTGTGTACAGAGTACAAACAAGACCCATGGCCAGCACTGCCCCCCAGAGATGAAATCCGGTAACTGCAGAAAAACAGTACAAAGCAAACAAAATACCAGTAGTAATTTAATAAGATAGAAAAACGATATAGGTTAGACAGAAATGCAAGACAAATTACAGCAGTCTTTGATGGGACAAAATAACACAGATTTTTTTTTTTTTTTTACTATTTATTTTTCCGACACTCAAGTGAAACCCTGTAAAGCAACCACATGATTCTGCACATTGGCAAGGGGTCCTGCAGAAGGACAGTGCTTTGACATTGCAGCAGGGGGCATAGTGATTAATGCACAAAATTTGAGTGAAAGTTGACTGAAAGTTTGATTGAAAGTTTCAAACATGTCTCATTTGCTGCTGCTGCAGTATCCGTGGCGTTCGTTACCTGCATTAAGGGCCAGTGCGGGGGCGTACAGGACCACACCCATGTAGACCACCTGCAGGGGGTGGTGGGGGGGGGAGAGGGGGTGTCAGACCCAGACCTGGCTCCACAAGGGCTCGATTTAACAATATTTTTGTTTGATTTTTAAATAGGCAAGAATAAAAAGCATGTAGTTCATACACAAATGATAAATGATACCAGTTATTGTACTATTTTAAACTTTAAACAATTATTTGAAAACAAACACCAACACCAACAAAATCCAAAGAAAAAGAAAGAGACAAGAAACTCTTTTTCACATGCTATACCCTAGTAGAGCAGAACTGCAAAAATCATTCAGGTTTTAAAGTGCAGAAAATAAATATATTTATTTACAGGGGCTTAGATTCTTAGTTGCCATTGATTGTCTGTAAAATCTGTTGCTTTTTTACATATTCTAAGAATGGTCTCCCTGCATTCTCAAATGTTTTTAGTTTAGCTCTCATAATGTATGTAACCATTTCTAGAGGCAAACTAATTAGCATTTGTTTTATCCAGTGTTTAATATTTGGGCTATATATGCTCTTCAATGAATGCGATACATTTTACCATTTTTATCTTTTTATCATTTAGGTGAACTCAATTAACCATTAGAGAACAGCACAGGGTGATTTAAGGTCTTCACTTGTGTAAACTAATACCACAACTTGACTTAAATTGGAGGATACCTGGTATTCCTCCAAGTGGACTCTGCTGTTGTACCTTTTAAGAGGTCAAACTGCATGTACGTGAGCCAATCAGAATAAAAGTGCCGGTGATGTGTGTGCCCCTAGTGTTTGCCCATGTACGTGACCGAGCAAGTCTGAGCGCGCCCCGGAACGAACGCATGACTGGGAATAAACCTTATTACCCAACACGCTCTGCCACCTGCGTTCAGACTCCGACTGGACAGATTGCGTACATAGTCGAGCAGGTAAAAGAACGGCACCTCTGACACACATCTATTTCTGCTCCTCTCTCCCAGCTCAGTACATCAACGCAGGCCAGCAGCCACTGCCTGTTTTAGCCAGGTTACATCAGCACCTTCCACATAGCGAGAACAATCAGGATTCATAAATTAGGGGTCAACTGAAGGTCACCAGAGCAAACCCTCATGGTCCAATAATACAGCTGCATAGAAAAGCAAGAAAACACACTCCACAACGTCTTCATTAAGGCGATGGTGTAGACTACATAGACTGACTCAGCATATCGGGAAAATAATGAATGAGATAATGACCTGTGTGGTTGGTTCTGCAAGGTCTATGGGGTTGACAAGATGTACAGTATATATGATGCTGCACTTTTAGTCATTTTGAATGATTGACTTCTTAGGTCCTTGCTTTGCTGGACAATGTCGTGTAGCTCTTGCTCCAATATATGAGATACCAGTACAGAAACGGAGCCTGGCTATACTGCTGCCTATACTGGTGGAGGTTAGCGTAACCCTCCACACTGAGACCAAAGGCTGGCATGGAAGACCGGAACTGCCGAAGGAAAACTCGCAACGGCCGCGATGCCGGGAGAGGCTGTAGCCACGGGGCCCCCGGGGGGGGGAACTCCAACGGCCAGGGCGCTCACCATCTGAAAGATGAAGGTCACGGTGCCACAGATCCGCACGGCTTTGCTGAAACGCAGCTCGAGGTACTGCAGAGAGAGAGAGAGAGAGAGAGAGAGAGAGAGAGAGAACAGGGTTCAGAACCGCTCACTTAATACCAGAGCCAAAGGTTGAGTGCTCCAATAAGTCACTTCTTAACTCTTTTACGTCTCAATGGCCCTTTTGTGTCCATGAACTTCAACACACACACACACACACACTTTTAGTTTTCTGATAAGCAACAGGCTACACACCAAAGAACAACAAATGGTTAAATAATCCAACATGGACTATGTTGCAATTTAGAGGTGTCACAAAACGATATGTGCTCTTTGGGATTTGAACCTATGACCTTTGTGTTGTGAGCACAGTGCACTACTTAAGCTACAGGAGCTGTATTATTCTGGGGCAAAAGAAATCATTCCTACTAAAAAAAAAATCCCCACACACAATAACTCAACATAATAACTTCCTTCAAGCTATTCAGCATATGTAATATCGCCGTTTTGTTTTGGTAGTGAGGGTAAATAACCCAATTAAAAGATTTATCACCACAAAAATTGTATGATTGAATATATGAAATCTTATGGAAAAGCTTTAAGAAAAACTTCACCATTCTGAAAATCTTCCAGCTATTTCGGAAAGTGGATGTGTTTCCACAACAGAGTAGGCTAATGTTCACGGAAAGGACACAGAGAACATGGACATTGTCCTCCTCCGTCGTTCCTACAAATCCCCTCTGGTTTCCTCCCATAATTATAGCATAACCTTGTAATCATGGAGTCGTAAAAAAAGGATATAAAGCAGGAACTCCACGAGTCACATGACCACATGCCCCACCCCCTTCATGTTCCACACCTGATAGGCACTGGTGAGGCGGAGCCTGTAGAAGACAGGGATGAAGACGTGGGCCGGGATGAGAAGACCCAGGAAGTAGGAACAGCCCAGGAACCAGTACTGTGTGCCATTGGCATAGATCTCTGAGGGGGCGCCCAGAATGGCCACGGCCGACTGGAAGGTGGCCAGCAGGGAGAGCGAGACGGGCAGGCAGCTCATGCTGCGATCGGCCAGCAGGAACTCCTGCGTGGTGCGCTGGCGCCCCCCAGAGAAGGCGTAGAAGAGTCCGATGCCCACTGAAGCCACCAGGAGGATGGCGAAGATCACGTAATCCACGCTGGTGAAGTGCATCTGAACGGCGTCCACCATGGCTCCGGGTTCAAGAGCCTGGCAGGATGTGTGTGTGCGTGGGGTTTATGCTGGTAGTGTAAATCTGTAGGGTGGGGTGGGGCCCGTTTCAGACGCTGCCCCCCCGAATTCCACAGGATAGCCTTCTCCGAAGCTCAGCCATAGGGTCCTCAAGGTAAACAGGCACTGTTCTGCATGGGAAATGCACGACAGACATTTAGCACCCGATTCCCCGGGTCACATCCAGTGCTCACTTACACCTAAACCCTAACTCTGGCTCCCTCTTAATCCTCAGTTTATTTAAAGTCCTTCACCTGAGCAACTAACGGTTATTAAAACTGTGCAAATTGAAAATTCAGAGTAATCCTTCACACTGCTGAAACTGCAAAAGAGCCGAGAGCCAGACTGAGGTGACCATGGGGCCTAGCCGACAGATTACCCTGTTTAGACTGTTTCCAGTGGCGACCAGCCCGCCGTCTCCTGCCCACTATCTGGCCGTCTGTCCTAGACATCTTATAAATACATTTTGTATTGTGTTATCAGGCATTTTCATAACCCAAACCTGAATCAGTTATTGAAGTCCTACCCACAGTCTTTCAAGCAAACATTCAGCGGCCGATGTTTCTTTAAAACTCATCCGGCATTATGATAGGTGACTGTAGACCTTGTACTTTTAAAAAAAGAAAAAAAAAAAACCCTTTTCCTTCCCTTTAATTGACCAATAGGAGAACACAGCTGTTGTACAACTGAGCAACGTACTGCTTGAAAAACAGCCCAGACAATAACATAAGCAACAAGAATAAGAATGTGACAATAAAAAAAACATATAAAGTAAAAATACATGCATTGTGAAATGTTTCCACTTGTCAGCTAAGCAACTACATAAGTGATTGATAAACCATTAACAATCATAATGATAGATGATAAGAATTGGATTAAATATGGCAGGGAATTGTGATATGGTGCAGATAAAAACAACAGATACTCACCCTCAGCACCCTGGCTGACAGACGTACATCAGCCTTCAGTGTCTTGCTACTTTCAGAGCAGGAAAGTTGGTGGCAAGGAGGAGGGAGTGGCTTCCCTGCGTCACCCAATCACGATGGCTGAAGGAAGGAGGGGAGGAGCACATTTCCAGGATCCAATAGTAACACCTTATCCTTTGAAAGGCCCCATATATTCTGTAAACGTTACAAAATAATGTATTAATTCCTTCTCATAAGATTGTGAAACTCCCAAGAAACTGTAGCCGTGAAATAGAGTAACATGAAAGAACAAAACCACGACAACACACATATGCTAATATTACTGCAAATGATATTAACTCATCCGCCATACACCCTCTAATAACGGAAAGTTTTTGTGCAAAAACACTATATTTCACAACTAAGTCTTGCTCAACACAACCAACAGCCCAGTTTCTACACTTCAGGGAGGAACTCAGTCGTGAAAGCGAATCGCAAGTTTAATCACACATTTAGGGAAAAGTGAAGATGCTCTGGTGGAATGCCGATGAGGGGTCTGACCTGAGACCTCAGTTCAGCCAATCACAGCGCTCCTTTCAAAACCAGCATTTCCCAATTGACTGCCTAGAGAAGAGTTGTCCTAACAAGGCTCACTGAACCTAAACCCTGCATTGATGCCCACCTATCAAAACTGAAACACAGAAAAAAACCAAGCACAAGGCGACATACCATCAATGATAAAGACATCGTCTGGAATTCAGAGGAAACAGAGCGCATGACAAGGTCTATACACACCCTTTCAGGAAGACGCAGAGACACACTTAAGACAGTAGTTACAGAGAAACACTGTGCTGGTACAATTATACAAACTTTGATAATGTAAGAGAGCTGACTTTGGCTAAGCAATAAAACCCATACGGATACAGACAATGTTATCTAAGCTCAACCACGGTAACTTGAGAAATATAAATGAAAAGCCAGTATACTTAATTTAACCTGGGGCCCAATTCCAGGTAATGAACACGCTATGCATTCAGAATGAGACAAAAAAAAAAAAACCAATGTCAGAGACGACCAATTCACGGTGTAAACGCATTCGATCTGAATGTTATTTTACCCAAAATGGGTTAATTTTGAAAGCACTAACAGCTACAATTACCTGATTCCATTTCCTGGGCAGTGTGCAAAATCCAGCTCTCGAAATTAACATTCACAACAAAAATGTTACAGTCCTATTATCCATTTAGACCAGGGGTCTCCAACTCCGGTCCTGGAGAGCTACTATCCAGTAGGTTTTCTATCCTACCTGGCTTCTGATGAGCCACACCTGGCCCTGGTATTTACCTGAGAACAGGTGTGGCTCATCAGAAAACGGTTTCTCTGATTTTGTTGTTCAGTCTACTTAAAGACAAATAATGTGGAATTATTTACATATAACTGGGGCCAGTTTTCTTTACCAGACGCACTAGGGCCCATGACCTCAAAGCCAAAAAGATTCCTGTAATCTGAGATAAGCCCTTCAAGACTGTGTTGATGTTGATGTCCATAAGGTTGAATTCCATCACATCACGTGAAAAGCTGTTATGTTAGCTCTGATTATGAACTGAAGCATTTTCTGTCACACATTTTTCTGCGTACTACCGAACTACTAAGAGATGTCAAATAGAGAACAATCAAAATATAAGTACATCCATCCACCCATCCATCACTATACATCCAGTTCAGGGTTGTGGTGAGTTTGGAGTTTATCTCTAGAAGCATGAAGCACAAGGCAGGGCATACCCTAGATGAGGTATCAGTCCATTGCAAGGCAGACAGGCACACACGCACACAAGTTTGCAATTATATCTTTGTGGGGACCGCCCATTCGTTTCTATGGGGGAAAACTCTAATCCCAACAATGACAACCTTACTGGGACAGTTCACCCCAAAACTGAAAAGGATACATTTCAGAAGGCCTTTAGTGCAATCTATCCATCTAGGTCACTCGGCTGGGAGTTGCCTAGTGTTGAAGATACCGGCCATAGAATTGTTGGTCTTCTCAGGAATATAATGGAAGGGAGCAGAATTCTTTCTGTGGTGATTAAAGCACCAGAAAAATACATTTGAAAAATTCAACCGCAATGTCTCTTACCAGACATCATGTTACCCATTATAATCTACTTTTTAGTGAGCAGTTTAATGTAGGAACTATTTTCTTCTACCATTCTACTATTTTCTTCCACACACCCATTGTATCACTGCACAGAAGATATGAGCAGGAGCACTCTGGTGATATCCTCAGCGCAGTGATACAATTGGTGTGTGGAGTTTGGGAGAAGAAAATAGCTCCGACATCAAACAGAATTAATTCACTCCCGTTATATTTCAGAGAAGCCTGACGTTTCTACAGCTCGTCTCCAAAACTGTAACCCACTGCAGAACAGCCTAGATGGACAGATTGCACAAAAGCCCCTCTAAAACGTATCATTTTTTCCAGTTTTGGGGTGAGTTGCTCTTTTACACCTACCCAGCCCTAACCTTAAACATTAGTAGCCGAACAAAATACAAGTTTTGTCTATTCTAGTTTTTTGATTGCAGTCACGGATGTTTATAAAATTCAGGTTCCCGGAAAAGATGTCCCCACAACACATGGTCAAGATAACAGGTTTTTAATTACATTGTGGGGATATTTGGTGCACACAATGTAATATATACATGCCCACACACACACACACTATGGACAAATATGTGACACCGGTTTATCTAATCATATGTTTTGGACTGCAGGAGGACAATGGAGTATGTAGAGAAAATTGCCCCAAAAACAGAGGGAAAAACTAATTTTGTGTGTGGAATTTGCTTAAACTCACAAGCCTGGAACTGTGTTGTAACACTACTGCCCTCTGACCCCCCACACATCCAACTCCTATTACATTTTACTCAGGAATCCCCCCCCCCCTGCTATAGATACCATCACATTACTCAAGCCATCATGGTGCTCAATGCAATCAGGGGTTAATGCAAAAAGCAGTGCAGTCTGATTGCAAAGAACAGAAATGTTTCTATTTTTTGATTACATTGAGCTGCTATTGCAGTCTTCCTATCTATTGCACAAGATCTGATGAGTTCTTCCTTTAAGTCCAATTCATTTTATCGTTACAGTTAGTTTTCCAACATAGTGACCCGAAGTGCTTCACATTAACTAATGTTATACAATCATGCACTCTGGTATGCATATACTGTAGATCAGAACGAGAGAGGTAAAAGCACACGACTCTATGCAAATGTACAGCACAAAATGATATTTTCCTGAATTTCCAAACACAAAAACATCTCTTGCACGATGTAGTAAACATATTGCACACACACACACCCAAGCATTTTAAGGAGTCCCTCACAGTACAGTTTTTCCAAATGCCCGGAATGAATAAAAAGCGGAGGTTTGTTAGGAAACAGCCATTTGAGAGCGTGCTCCTTTAAGATCAAAATGACTCGGCGCTTTAGCTTGTAATCGCAGCTTCTCAGATGATCAAGCGGCGCAGGACCGCGGTGACAGCGAGTCCGTTTCGATTTCCCTAAGCCGCCGTGATCAAACGGCCGCCGGGCTTCGGCGACGCCCGATGAGTCCGGCTCGTTACGAGTCAGAGACCCCGGGGAACGCCGCTGACCGCGCGTCTCCCAGCGCGGAGCCCATTAGGCGCGCTGTCCTGCCATCAAAGCCAGTTTATCCTGCCCACGTAGGAGACGGGATTCTGGATCCACACCTTCACAGCTCTGGCCGCCAACTCAAGAGGCATATCCTGTGTTAACGGGGTTGGGGGTTTGGATAATAAGCTATTCGGCCACATGGCAGCTTTCACAAACGTCGCTGGACACTTTCTGCCACCAGCTGCCTCAGATATTCAGAAGTGCCACTCCAGACCCGACAGACACCCTTGGTGCGGTGCCATCTAGTGTAAAGGTTCATAAACAGAACCATGCCCCCCCCCCAAATGCCCCTACACCACCAGCAACACGGGGCTATATATATACACTGAGGCATATTTATTCTCCCCCCGAATGACTTTGCAAGAAAGTAACCAAGAGTAAGCTTTCATAACACATTTTGTAAACAGTGAGATCTGACTTTACAAATCTAATTTTAAATAAAGTGGTCATGAATATACAAAGCAGAACATTAAAAGTGCAGTATATTTATTTAGCAATGCCTTAACACATGTTTAATGTTCTGAATTTGAATTCACAGAAATCACATAACCGTGCTAATATATTAACCTCAGAGCATATTACGGGCCTCTGTGTTAGAGACATGGTGGATGTAACAGCAAACCACAAAAAACAGACTGCAGAGTGACTAGGAAAAAAAGGTGTGACTGAGGCAGAACACAGCCGGCCCAAAACTGGACCGGTCAGCATTTACAAACATTCCGCAGTAACGTGACAGTAAGAAATTACCATGTGTTCTCTGCTCAAAAAGCCACAACACTGTCTGGCTAAATACAGCGACCTGGATCTGAATCCAAGACAAGCATCTTGACATAGGGATCTTGGCTGGTTACCATTACTGGGTGAGCCATTTGAATCTACACCAATGCTTTGCCTTTAAATGAACAGACTGTTGATATTCACGCATTTTCCTTCTGAGTAATACCTGTCATCAGTTCATTTCTTAATACACACTTATCTACTAACTCAATATAAACCCCTGTTGTTTTAACCGAAGATCTGTGTTTCGTATGACCGTACTCGTGTGAATGGTACGTTCTCAGCAAATTAAAAAAATAATAATAAAAGCCCATTTATTGTAGTACTGCAAGGTACACATGTGGAAATTGCAGGGAAGGCCCACAGTTGCCTGGAAACGGGGATTAAAATCGTAAGTCGTCAGTGATTATGCAGCTGAAGGGGACTAAAGGACAGTCCTGTTCCATTCAGGTCACTGTGACAACCACTGCCTCCCCCCCCCGAAACCCAAGCCTACAAGCCTGAGAACCGGCAGGTGCTGGTGTGAGAAGGCTGAAACCAGAAGGGTAAGCAGACCTCTAAACCAGAGTTCCCCAATTCCGGTCCTGGAGGGCCAGTCTACACCACAGTTTACAGGTCTCTCTGCTCAAACATACCTTGTTCAGCTTACCAGCTAATTGTAGGTAATAACAGGTGCATTTGAGCAGGGAAATCTGCAAAATGTGGGGCAGACTGGCCCTCCAGGACCGGAACTGGTGAACCCTGCTGTCAACCAACACAGAAAACAGCCAGTTGTGCAGATGCAGAGATGAGCTCCTAAAACCACAGAATTCATTTACTATTTTCTGAAGAGCAGCTGCCGTTAAATCAAGGTTTTCCAGAATGGCAAATCATTACAGTGGTTATAATGAATGACACATTTGTGACTCTGGTCAACCAAGACAAACTAAACCAGGACAGACTTAAGGCTGACCTCTCGAGCAACACTGTCCCTTTGTCATCCACAGCTTTTAATGGGTATGACATCTCTAGCAAGAACAATAGCCCTGACATCGCATCCAATCCCACAGTAGGTACTAGAGGCTACATCATGGCTATAAAAATATAGAACAGGCCTTCAGTTATTAAATATATAACCACTGCTTTCACCACCCACCTACCCAATGTTAACAAAAGGCCAATGTTTCATGGCTGTCAGGATTCGTGCGATGGTAAGCCCATAACAAATGATTCTTTACATCTGGAACATGTGATGTGATGTAAGAGGGGGTGGACAAAATAACAGAAACACCTCATATTCATACAAAGGACCTGGTAAGGAGTACAGCCTCCCTTTGCCATCAGAGCAGCTTCAATCTGCAAAATACTCTCAGACAAGTCCAGAGCTGCGTGCAGTGGGACATTCGCTGATCCATCAAGAAGAGAAACTTCCAGTCCTTTGAAGGATGAAAAAAGGTTTGAATCTATTTTTCCACTATGCACTCCAGAATTCAAGGGTGTTCAAAGATATTGAGGTTTGGTCAATGGGAAGGTCATCAAAAGCATTTGACCTAATCTTGTCATTGTAGAAACCATTCCTGAATCGGTTAAGCAGCGTGTTCGGGGCATTTTCAGCTTGGAGTGGGAGAACATTATGAAGAAACGGTGTTTTTACCATAGGCCTCACTCTGGTCCGGTAAAATAGGCTTGTGGGAGTTTTGCTTTCTGAGGGCAGAAAGAAACATGACTGGTTATCTCTCTGAACCAATCAGATCTTGGAGGAAGTGGATCCAAGTAACTGGAGGAGGTGGGGTCAAGACATCTGATTCGTTGGTCCTGCCTCTTCTAGTTGCTTGGACCCACCACCTCTATAATGTGATTGGTTATCTCTATGAACCAGTCATTTTTCCTGCTGCCCTCAAATATTTCTTTGTATAAGTAAAACTCCCATGAGCGTATAATGGTCTCATGTCCCTTGGCCAATACATGCTCAGGGCTCCAGGTTTTGTGCTCTTTACACCAGGTAATGTGTCTTTGTGAACTGGCCTTTGTAAAGCTCACAATGTACAGCTGTTGTTGATATTGGGTCACAAAGATTCGGTTGTAAGGAGGTATTTTTGTGTGGGAGCTAGCCTACTGTGCCTTTGCCTGCCCCGCTCTATGAGCCTCGACTGCTGACCACTGATGTAGTTCGTCCTGGGAGAGCATATGCAGTCATAATTTTATTGGTATTTTGACTTGTTAGTTGGCCTGCATTGGTAAGACAACTCACATCCACTGAAAGTGTGGATCGGCAAACCTCTTCAAGGCTGAAACATACTGCTAGTTAGGTTACAACCTAATATGACTCACCTGAGCACCTGTCTATAATTGCAATATAGTAATTTCAACGTTAAAGTCATTTATACATTGTGTTTCTGTTATTTTGTCCACCTCCCATATCTCTATCAAGTTTTCCCCTAAAAATCTAAAGAGAAACTGGAAGACTTGTGCTCTCTTTGCTTTGCCAAAAATTCACCAAGCAGTTTTATGCTGTATACAAATAAAAACATGTTAAACATTTTATTTACAAAACAATAGCATGAGCAAGTGCAAAACAACCTAAAAATATCCAGCGATTAAACTCATCACTGTAAGTATCCTTACATCTATTTTCTGACATTGCTTTCATATAATTCAAGGATAAAATCAAGAGAATTAGATATTACCAAATGAAAAAAGTTACTGTTTGGGGAACAAAAACAACAGCAACAACCAGTAACAGATACTGGGAAAACGACCCAGACTTTGCTTGGGAATTGTGCCATTTAATTACTTGAGTTCATTTTAACACCAAAAAGGAAGATTAACAGCCACAAGTGCTGTCCAGGATTCAGACTGCGTGACCCAGTGACTTCAGGCAATAAATTACAGAGGAGGTGCATAGCTTCCCAATTAAAGGAGCAGACTGGCCTTCTTGAAAATGATCAAATCTTCCTTAACCTGCTACAATTGTTGTTTTTCATAGATAAATTTCCATTACAACACTGAAAGGACTGTGCAGTTTGCATCACTTAATTAGTACTCCAACAAAAAGTTCTTGTTAAATGTTAATTAGTTATTAACCATTCACAAAGTCATGCGCTGACAGTGTCATCGTGACTGATTGGGCTAAAACAGATCCACCAGATAATATCTGGGCACCTCATTCTGCTGGAAAAACACACGTGTCCCCGTCGTCGATGACGCAAGACGACGTCATAGCAGCTTTTAAATGAGCAATGGTCCCCCCCACCTCCTCCATTTACCAGCCGACAGCAGGCAACGTGGTAGTATTACTCTATAAACTAACCCTCCACACAGACCGATCGATCTTTGGTCCCAGTGACACACGTTTGACAATACTCATCTAATCCTTTATGACGCCCGCAGATGGAGATAGAAATGCAATATCTGAATAACTGTAATAATAAATAGTGTGAACAATTGCAGTTGTACGTGAAATCCAAAATGAACAACCAAGGACAAGTCAAATTCCAGTCGAGATCTAAATCTAAAATTTAGTTCCTGACGCCTAGACGTCCAGCAGTACAGACTGCCTGGGACGACTGGCCAAGATTATTTTATCGTGAGCTAATCATCTTATTTTATTTTAAGCCGTGAGTTAAAGTAAACGCACGTTGCCGGCAAATCGTGTGGAAATTAGGGAAAGACACCCAGTCCTGCTGATGTAACTATTCGTCACGCTACCATAAACCCCGGACACCAAACTGCGTAGCTATGTCAGTCTAAACACTCTACCATCTAATTGTTGTATCCCTAAAAAACGCCCGTGCCTAAACGGCGGCTGCTCTTACCCCCCAAGCGGCGGTTCATCTCGGTGTCTGACAGCGGGGTTCACCCCTAACGCGGACCGAAAGTCCGCACTTCGGAGCTGTTCCGCCCCCTCTTCTTCAGGGCAGCCAGCGACGGCACATCGCGGCCATGTGCCGATTCCTTCCGTCGCAGCAAACGCACATCATCACAGTCGTAACACCGGCGATCTCGCCAGCCAGCTGTGTGTTTGTATGAATCATAATGTCACGAGTTATCCACTCGTGTTTTATTATTCTTATCTAGTAGCGAGATGCACCTCTAACAGTCATCACTCATTACAAGTCTTTTTAAGATAAGGTTTACAACATTCTTTCTCTATTATTACGGCTCTTTTTATGATTAGATCGCAGCAATTGCTTTGAATCACCTTGAGCATCAGTGATATTACCTAAAGAAAATTAAGGTGTGATTTATTTAGCAGATGTAAGGATATATAGATCAGGGAACCCATTTCCCTCTTTTTGGGGACCTGAAAATACCTGAAATATCCGGAGTTTCGCCTGCTTTCATGTTGACATTTGCTTCATACAATCAATATACTTATATGTCTGTATATTTGCGTCGCTTTAACGCCTCTTTGCGTCATGCCCCCGGTGTTCTCATTTTTGCAAAGCAAAATCTGGTCAGAAGACGAAAAACAACGCATTGATGTCTAAGAACACCGTGCTAGCCATAAGTATGAACTATGGTAAATATCTGTAACCGGGTGTTATTGACTGAAAAGCGTATACGATTCCCATCTGGTTAGTGTCGGAGTACGAACTGTATAGGTGATACAGGCGGCATTAAAGCTGTCATTGGTAACTAATGCGATTTTCTTCGCTCGAAATATTCTTTTTAACAAGTTTCCAGGAATCCTTAATTATTAGGCGCTTTATGACTTCTTACGAAAAGGGATTTTGATCAATGGCTACAGCTCTTTAAGTGTCATTAAAAGGTAGATTAGGGACGCACATAATATTTATATTCTGATAAAATTCTGCTTAAAACGTAATCTTACTCATGAAGCATCCACATAAATTTCCATGTGTAAATTGTTCCTCGATCGCTGATTGTGTTTTTCCGTTTATCCGCTGTTCCTCCTTCCTGAAACCTTAAACCTCCGCTTTTACGCAGCAGTGAATTTATCCCTCAATGTTATTCTGCTTTTTGTTCATTTCAAGCAATACGTGTTAAATCTATGTGAATTCTGAGCTAACATAATCACCGTGAATTTGCGGCTGCTTTGTTGACTGAATCATATAAAGGACATGAAGCGCTTTAGAAGTTAAATAATATTTCTAATGGTGGACAAACCTGTGCAGGGCCTGAAACAGTGTCTGACTGCAAAAAAGTATTCCTAAGTCTTTAGTGTGCACTAATCCTACACCATGTTCCAATATTAAACCGAGTGCCTACTCTAATTCTTCAAATTCCTAACTTAATTTCCTCTGGTACTCCGCACAAAGAGATTTGGTCAGATCTACTGAAATATTTAAATCCTACCATTTTCTAACTGCTTATACTGCTCATGATTGCAAATTGGGGGTGGAGGGTGGCATAGGGCACCAGGCTGGGGTACATCATGGCCCAGATGCTACACCAGTGCAGAACACATGCAGTCATATGCTAGCCTAATTGCTAGAAGACACTCACATACCATGTGGAGAACATACCCCACAAATCTACACACACACGCAGCAGATGTGGTACTCTAACCCCAAACGCTGGATGTGTGAGGCAACAGTCCTAATCACCAAGTCACCACAGAGTTTGATCTTAACCAGTGATAAACAATGACATGTGCACCATCTTGATTGCCACTGTGGAAAAACTTCTTTCCTGGTACAACCTCAAGACAGCTGAAATGAGCATTAATCAGTAAGTAAATCTGGCAGAACTACCTTTCTAAGTGATGACTAAACTAGACTTACTTTGATAGGTGGGTAAAAAAAACATGCAAAAATATAATAGATTTTATTTTTAATCAGCTGCCAGTATCATGCCATCTCATTTAATGTGGTTCCAGTGAGTTTAAAGCATTTCAATTCACTTACATTAGTTACCTCCATGTTAAAATGAGTGTGACACTGAGTAGCCAGTGGCAAAATGTATTTTTTACATTGTTACAGAAATAGAATTGCAACTGCCTCAGCAACAGCAACTGGCGCTGTGATTGGACAGTGTGCTGACCAATGATATAGAATGATGGAGTTTGGTTTCATATACTGAAAATTTGAATCATCCACTCATCTTGCAGGAATGCTGATTGTTACTGATTAAACCTGACAGTACAGTGTAAATAGTAAACATCAATAAACATCAACTTAATGGAAAAGTGATAACTTTACTGGAATAAGCAAATTGTACTGAAAGCTTAACTATTGCCTGGAGTCAGGACTTCGGGTGTTGAAAATTTAAATATTTTAAGCAAAGGTTATTTGTAGCCAACATCTATATATAAAACCAAAGCTGGATAACTGAGCCAGGCAACTTTTCATTATTCAGCACTTTCATCACAAGTGTCAAGCACAACGCAGATGATATCAGCATCATGAATAATAATACATTTAACCACAGACATTTCAGTGCTCTAGGGCTGTGAGCAGGTAAACCAGACCTCTTGGTATATTAGTTTACATTTTATTGAGGAAAAAAGTCCTGCAGGATAATCAAATTATTGTTTGACAATTTTTTAAAAAGAAAATGATAGAGAATACAGGCATTTAAGTTCTTTGTTTCTGAAGCCAAGAATGGGAGGTGCATCTTCTGCTTGTAAAAATCGCCAATCAGAAGTCAGGTTCTTTGATGCAAAAAGAAAAAACGTGCAGGAGGGTTGGGATTCACAAACAAGTGACACCTGCAGCTCTGACATGCCTTCCCTGGTGTTCAGTTTGGGTGCTTTCTGATCACACCTTGCAGAACATTCTGGCAGGTCTACCGGCTCCCCACGTTCTCCCCAGGACATTCAGGCCCACACACACGCGCTGGAGGAAAACAGCAGGAGCTCCAAGCATTAAGCACCATCGTTATGTATGTATACATATCCCTCCTAACTGCACTCCTCGTGGATGCAAACGGAGCGCAGAACTCGAAAACTGGTCAAACCGGCTGAGACTGCGTGGGAGCCGTATTCCAGTTATGCTGCCTGGTTTGGAAAACCAGACACCATCTTCCTGATGCGACAAGGCGACCACTGAAGCAGCCACTTCCATCATTGTCTGAACCAGCCAAGAGAACTACAGGAAAAGCCATCATGGATGAGGAAGCCAGAACGAGTTCATGACCTCATTTTTGGGGACTCTGGTATTGTTGGTAAATATTACCCAGTTCTTTAAGTTTAATAATATTTTCTGTTGATAATTTTCTTGTAGATGTCAGACTATCACTATAGTGATATAAAATGAAATTCAAAAAAGCATTAGCTGTGCTAAAGACAGCAAATATCTGTTTCAGTGTCACATGGTCAGTCCTGCGGTATTTAAGGATTCCGCTTCTTCAGTTGAGCAGTCTGATGATTTTGTTGATGTCCTCACCCCTCGCACCCGCATTCCCAATATCACGCATTAAGCCTGCCTTATCCCTTGCTGCATGACGCGCCACAGACAGTGGGAACGGCAACAAGTAGTTATTGACCACTCGAAAGTTCTTCCCAGTGGAGAATATCTCATGGATGAGGTCTTCAAGGCAGATGATCCCATATTTCCCTGCAATAGAGAGCACATAATTTCAATCCCTATTTCTCTTTAACATTTATGGTTATTAAGTCTTAATAGTGTCCCATCGCCACCTGTAACAGCTTCAGACAGGAAATACTATACTTACCCAAATGTTCCTCGATGATGGCGTTGTCTGTAAGAGGAGTCTCCTTATTGTTAATCCTGGTCTTTCCTCTCTTCAAAATCAGCTCACGTACTGACTTCAGGTTGGGGAATCTGTTGAGTTTAGGGAATCATCCGAGTAATTTTATATAAATAGTAAGGTAGTCATCAAATACTACTTATTTATCACAGAAGTCTTACAGAAATCTGACAATTCACAAACTCATTTACCATTTAAATTAAAGCATTGCACAACAAAAGACAGTTAAACTAAAAAAACAGCTGATTTACAGTTTATGGTATAGCATTTAAAAAAAAAAAAAAAAAAAAAAAACATTTTTTAAACTGTATTTGTTGTTCCGGATGAATTGTTCCATTCGATATTTAAAACTCAGCATTTCCACACTGAACATGAAAGAGCAGGTTTCACTACAAATAAACATCCTCATAAAGGAAAGGGAGACGGAATGTTTCAAGAATGCCTGATAAACCCAATGTTAAGAAACTTGCATTCCTAGTTTAGTCTGGCTGTTTGTCTAGGGAAGAAACAAAGCATATTTAACCTGCACAAGCCAAAAACAACACAAAAAGCATGCGTCAACGGTAGTCTTGTGACCACGGGTTCTCACCCCCAGGCCACATAGGGCTCCACAGCCTTCAGCATGCTCAAGGAAGTCCGGCTTATCTTAACGAAGGTGCCGCTGAATATCTTCCTCAGACGAAACATCTGGATAACTTTCCTGACTTCGAGACTGGCGCCTTTGATTCTGCGGAAGGGACAGAGAGCGCCACGGCCAGCATGGACGCAGTGAGACAGAGGCCAAATGGAGCAAAAACTCATAGAGCGTCCCCCTGACTCAGCCACACCATAGACGGAAACAGCCCCGTTAAGAGACGTACTCTTTGATTCGGACTACGAAGGCCAGCCGGTTCTTGGCAGGAGGCAGGGCTGGGGGCCTCATGCGGCTGGCCAACTTCAAGCGAATGTCATCCCGGCGCTTCTGCTTGCTCTCATGTAGGAACTCCTCCAACCGCTTGAACTTCACAGGGCGACCACGCTGAATCTGGAATGAGGGATGTGCATTTCACACTTATCTTCAGTAGGGCAGAATGAAGTACGACAGATTCACTGCAACTCCAAACCCACCCAGAA
>JAODJW010000039.1:7200998-7218331 GCA_026777045.1 Hyperopisus bebe | reverse complement strand
TGAGTCTCCTAGACGTGGATAGAGAAATCAGGATACAGTTGTAGTAAGCAAGTTCTCTTTGGCTTCCAACACATGCTGGCTCCAGACACTTAGCTACACTATCCTCTCACACTCTCTGACTCCCTACTCACTGTACTCTCTCTCTGACTCCCTACTCACTGTACTCTCTCTCTGACTCCCTACTCACTGCACTCTCTCTTGTTCCCCTCAACACAGCATTTCGTCCGGAAACCAATACATAGGAAACAGATACAATTATGTTATATATAATACTTAATACGAACACAAATGCTTCTTGTGTAGCAGAATTTAACAAAAGTATAACGTTAAAAATCTGACCCTGCAGTGGCATATTGTAATGGCAGTGCTGGTTATGCTCCTGATAGTCAAACTTGTACACTGCACTTGTAGTGTCAAAATGTTTTTATTACTCCAACCAGTGTTGGAGTAGGTTAACCCCTTGTAGCTCATACATGCACATACACCACCTACAACAATCACAGAATACAGCATATTCATGCACACATGACAGTAGAAGTACAGCACGATACATACCGTTTACATCCCATTATTTACAAATACTTGAAACTGGCACTGTGCCGGGTTGCCCAAGATGCTCTGGGTATTCCCCAGCCCTGCACAGTACCTTAATGAACTGAAGAAAAGAGCAGCAACAGTGAAGTTGTAAATTATGGCTTGTAGTTAGAATATCAAATGACTGACATTAGACAGCTAACCTATATCAATGTACGTTAAATATCTTAAACCGTAAATGAGATCATGCATGACATGACATGCTGTAATGTCAATGTTGTTGAATCTACCCATTTACACTGCAAGATTCAAGCCATTTCCAGACTCCGCTTTTCAGGTTTCCGGGAGTCACTGTCTCGTCACATTCTTTTAATTCATATGTTATATCACTAGTTACTTCCTGGCTAGCTTTGGCTATTCTGGCTGGCTGAATAAATTCACATAAGTCTACCCCAAGTGGCAGACCCCTTATTCTGCATTAAATGGCAGGGCCATTTGGCAAAAAAAAAAGAAAAACATATTAGATAAAGAGCAAAGGCCTGTCGTGCCGCCGCTGCTCTGCCCCCCCTCAGCATGATGACGTCATGCTGTTAAATATGTAAATATTTTAAAAACTCAAATTTAGTCAAATAATGAAGTTTGACCTCCCAGGCCTAATCTGCAGTGGGCACCTATAGTAACAAACAGTGTAAAATACTTCGCTGCTGTTGTTGTTCTCTAGAGCACATGTACTGCATAAAGTGTGAATGGTGTTGGCATCCAGAGAATGTATGTGTGGTTTCGCGGGTCATTTTTATGTTCCCGGTCAGATTTAGATCATGGCCCGTGTGTCTTGGTATGGTGCGGCCCCCCCGCCCCCCCCCCCTGGCACTGTACGCCCATCCTCTTCAGCATTTGACGTGTCCCCCGTTCATCCTGAAGCCGCCTTTAATCATACTGATCCTTGCTATAGCTGAGCCCCCGCCAGGCGCCAAATCTGTGTCACACCGGGATTCTCACTGTCAACACAGCCCCCCGGTTCCCTCCCCTGCGTCTCCTTATAAGAAACTGCGTGTGTCTGAGGCAGCTGAGGTCTTTTGCTCGAGGGTGAAACGGCAGCAGCCTTTTTTTTTTTTTTTTTTGGGGCGTTGGACTCGCACCTTTACGGGCACAGACCTTGTTTGGTAATCTCCGTGCGTAATGGCACTGAGGTGTGAGGTTTGTGTTTTGCAGTGCTGCGCAGTGTGAGTGAGGGAGGCACGCTGGGAAGCAGGCGGCGTCATGTGACTTTTCATAGGCTCGTTCTGGGCCAGTGCCAGATGCGTGATTTTATTTCATTTTCCGTATTTAACTTCTCCATTATTCTCCTTCCCTCTAGTAGCCTTAATGAGATTGAGGGTTTTTTCTTCCTTCTCCTTCCCCCCCCCCCCCCATTCCTCTCTCTCCCTGCTTCTCTCTCTAGCCTTGGTGCTGTTGCGCAGCAGAAAGCTTTGAAAGAGATCCCCTGTTTATGTTCGAATCCCTGCAGAGGGAAGGTGGAGTGAGGATATGGTGCCCCCGGCCCCGCCCCCGCCCACCCGCTGTCCCCATGGCATGCCGCTTTGGGCCCACCCCACTCTGCGCTCTGTTTTCATTTCAAAGGCCGGATGGGGGCGGGGGGCGGGGGGCGTGAGAAGTAGGGAGCCAATGGCGGCCACAGCCTGACCTGGAGGACTGGGCCCCAAGCACACACACTGCCTGCTGCCTCCCCGACCCTCCCCCCTCTGATCCTCTCCCTCACTCTCTCTTTCTCTCTCCCTTTCCTAGGGTATGAGTCGCAGCCTGTATTTTTCTCCTTTCTCTCTATGCCTTTGCTGAATAATGCCAGTTTAAAAAAAAAAAAAAAAAGTAAATAAAAGAAAATGGAAAAAGTGCATAGATATTGTGCTTAAACGCATGAAGGCCAGGAGCGCCGCTGCTTGTGGGCAAACGTGACTTTGCACTCCCGTGCCAGAAAAACACCCCAGCTATCGAAATTCAGGGCCCCCACAGTGCAGTAGCAGCGGCCAGTGTTTACTTTTGGCGGAAGCTGGGGGAGGCGGACAGAAAGGGTGCGATGTGGGGGCCAGATATTTCCAGCCAAAAGTCCGAGGTATTCATGTAGCTTCCCGGCTCGTGACCGAGACTGGGTGAGCCTGTACTTCCAGTTAACCTTGTTACACTGGTACGGCCGCTGCAGGCAGTCTGCTCTGCATGTTATCGTATTATGAAACATTCCCGCTCTTAAAGAGCATTCGTCTATGAAGGAACTGTGCAGTGAATCTGTACTTTAACAGGTTATGGATGTACACTTTGCTTGTTATTCCAGCCGTAAATTTAAGTAAAAGTATGTATTCTTTTAAAGTAGCTTGTAATTATACCATTTCTTGTTTTTCAGATGATTTATTCTGTAAAATGATTTGAGTTTTCAAACCTATTAAAAGCCATACATGACTCATGATATGTCGATCTGACGGCCATGTTTTAAGCTGCGGTTCCTTGCCAGTCTATGGTTTGTAAGCACCATGTTGTATGTTTGGGACCCTCCCCCCCACCTTTGCACCCTGGTAATACATGCCAGCGAGGGCTTTGGTACCAGGTACCTGTTATTTACCGGCTGATGGGACTTACTGAAAGAGCAAGGGCCTCAAACTTCAAAGTGTGGCAGGTCACCAAGGCTAAAATTTTCATTATGAAGAGAGTATCAGCTATACAGCTTCTACGTCTTCTGCTTTAATAAGTGCACTGCTAACATAGACCCCAAAAACAGCCAAAAACAATACTGAAAATGATTTTATTTAAAATCACATGATATATAAATATTAATAATATATTTTTATTAGTTTAAGTGCACGCTATATCTTTGATATTAAAGTCTTAGCCTGGGTCTGTCCCCCATCTTTGTCTCAGCAGCCAGCCTCACTCACATGGTAGCTGTCTTTGTGACAGTGGAATCTCGTGTTTCTTGCAGTGACTTTTAAACTTTTCAGTGTCGTTAATTTTGCATGTTTAATAATGAGTCCAAGACATAGTGCTCCCGGTGCATAAAGCAGTACAGGGGCATAATTTAGATGGTGTGTGTATTTTCTATCAGCATGGTCTTGATATGAAATGACAAAGTAATTTGTCATGCAAAGTGTACAGCACAGTACTGTTTAGGAAATGGTAATAAATAGACTTTTCATGTTATTGTTCAGGCTAGCCGACTGTTGGTTTGAGGTTAGGGGTGCCCAAGTATTATTTGTGATTTTTCACATTTGCAGGAACCTGTAACCCTCTTCAATGTGGAGGAGGTAATTTCTGTACTTTATGCTGAAAGAGGAAGAAAAAGTAAAACTGCAATGTATGCGAATCTACTGCTGATTTTCCTTATGCCTGAACACAGCAAAATTTATACTAAGCAGAGGTCTTCAGACGTGTTATCTTTCTGAAGTTTGGGTATGTAGTGATATTTTTATGATTGATTTTTTATTATATTTAATTTGTCAGCAGATTGCACAATTAGCACTTTAAGAAATACTTCTGTTGTTACTAAATAAAACAAAGAAGCCGATTTTGTGTAAATCATGTCTGCCGTGGATTTTTTCCTGTACTGTAGTGGCATGGCTTTTGTTTGAGCAACATGATCGTTGGATTTTCCTGTTCTTAGTTATTCAAACAGCGCGGCTACAGACACTAAATGCAGATAGCTTGCTGTGTTTATTGAAATGTATTGGTACATATCTTATTTAATTCTTAGTTTTTTATAAAGGAGAAAAAATATCAGATTGGTACTGTGGTGGGCAAATACTCAAAATTTCAATATCCGTATTGGGATTGGACCAGAAAAAATATATTTGGCCATATCTAATAATAAAAACACATTTTTTTTTATAACTTTGGTAAACGTATTTTATAGACGTGCAAATCGGCATCGGTGCCGATCCATACCTATTTGACAGATCGGGTATCGGCCATATGTGACCGATCCACATCCTATACTTATGGAGTGTGTAAAAAGAGAGTTTCTACTTCTTGTTAAATTGATTTGTACAATCAGTCGCACAACAGTTCTTTCCCACTTTAGATGTATTTTGGGGGCATTCAAGATGAATGCTAACACTGCCACTCAGTCCAGTCCGCTCAGCGGGTGTGAATGCAGTGACTTTCACCAGCTGTGACGTCATGTGCATACCCTTTGCAGCAGGAGGAGTGTAAGAACATTGGATTAGGGGGTGATGATCTAGAAGTATTTCACGCTTTTAACGACAGCTAGTAGCACAACAATTTGCAATCTTTGTAAAAACAAAGTTTTGAGAGGTGGAAGTAGCATTTAGAGGAAAATCATGATATACGAGGGGCTGCTATCGCAACAAAGTGTACGTGAGTCTATTTACAGTGGGAGAAATTCTAGGGCATTTTAAGCATTCAGCACTTGTGTATCCTCGCCTGGAAGATATTCAAATTTAACTGCGAATGCCTCAAAAACGCTAAAAACAAGATGTACAAAGGAGGTGGAACGAGGTTAGTATGTTCTGTATGTTTTTAGTAGCCTAATTAAAGCTTTTAATGCCTTTTTTCATTTGTATTTACTAGTTAAAAATATTAATTGTGTATTAAGTATGAATATGTACATATTATATTATATTATATTATTAAAATATTAAAGTAAAAATAGCTCTTGTGTCGGAACTAACAAAATGTTGATCGGCCAATCCCTAGTATTTTATATATGATAATCAATAAAACTTGTTGCTATGGAGCCAAATATAGGGTTATAATCAATAAAACGCTTTCCATGCTGAGCGTGAATGAAATGATTTTTCTTATACATGACAATGGGTTGTGATATGTTTATCGTGCATGTTTGTATCACGATGACTATGAAAATATGATTTATCAGTCAGCACTGCTAGCCATAACCTGTATGAAATGAAAATGCATAATGCAAATTAAAACCAAAAGAGGCGCGGAAATGGCAGAATAAGGTCAAAGAAATACCTGTGGACCCCTCTTTCTTGTGCTTCTCTCTGCTCCGCCTACTTTTCCACATGCCTGATTTGTGCTTTATGCATGAACTCAGGTCAGTTGGCCCTCAAGCCACAGTTGACTTTACGGGTATTTACGATCACACCATGCTTTGGTGATTATTCGCTTGTTGCCTGTTGTGGTGTGTAAGTTGTAGCCTTCAGCAGTATGTGGGCCTTTCTGACTCTTCATGAAACTGATGAGGGAGCTGATGGGATCTGTTCTGACAGCGTTTGTGTGTGTGTATGTGTATGTGTGTGTGTGTGTGTGTGTGTGTGTGTGTGTGGGCACGTGTGCCTATTGGCCTGTTGCAGAAAAGGCAGCAATGTTGATGGAGGATGACGTGCAGAAGAGCGACGTGTCGTCCAGCAGCCAGGCCCTGATGGAGAAGGAGGCCCTGGGGCCTCTTCTGCTGGAGGTCAGTGGGGGTCTCGTGTGCCTTTTTAAACCAACCGGCTTTAAATTCTAAACATAACTGGATAACTGCAAGTTAACATCATTCTAACAGCAGTGAGGTGTTACACTGAGGAATAAAGCCCATTAGTGAGGAACCTGGATCACCATTGGGAAAATTCATCTGCCTTCAGTGTAAAATAAGGAAATTTATTTTGCCGTGTAAAGTAAGGAAAATGCAGGGAGAATTTGTGGGTTGATCTCAATCTTTGTGTGTGTGTGATTCCCCAAGGCCTTGGATGGCTTTTTCTTCGTGGTGAACCGCGAGGGCCGGATCGTCTTCGTCTCCGAGAATGTTACGGCCTACCTGGGCTACACGCAGGAGGAGCTGATGACCTCCAGTGTCTACAGCATCCTGCACGTGGGCGACCACAATGACTTCGTCCGCAACCTGCTCCCCAAGAGCCTGGGTAAGCCCCTCCCCCCCGTCGCTTTGGGGTGGGTAGTAACGACGCCCACATGTGGTTTGGACCATTAAAACTCTCGCGCCGGAGTCTGTAATTCTGGCCTCCACTGAATTTCTTTTCTGCCCTCTCAACCACCTTGGGATGACTAAATTAATTAGTAAATGTAATTGTTTAATTAGGAAGTGCTGAGAGAGAACGTTCTGGAACTCTCACCAGACAGGCTAACTCTCACCAGAAACAGACAACAGGGCCTTCGGTGCTGTATATGTTTTGGGTAACCCCCCCCGCATGCGTTTCCCCATCTCCCCCCACCCACCCGAGCAGTAAACGGGGTGCCCTGGCCGCAGGAGAGCGCACGCAGGAATGGCCACACCTTTAACTGCCGGATGCTGAAGCGGCCGCCAGACGAGGTGGACTCGGAGAACCTGGAGGCGCGGCAGCAGTACGAGGTCATGCAGTGCTTCACCGTGCCGGAGCCCCGGGCCGTACACGAGGAGGGCGAAGGTGAGCCCGCTGTCTGCTTCTCCTCAGGCGCCCAGGAAAAGTCTCCCCTTATGACTTCATCATATTTTCATTACTTAGTGTATAAAAGCATTTTTTGCTTGCCATGCCATGTTTGTGAAGACCTGCACACCTCTCACTACATACATCCCACCAGGCTGGTCATAGTACTTAAGTGCAGCCTTTATCTGTTTACTGTCTGCGCTAAAGGATGTTAGCTACTTCAGCGACTTCCTTAACCCATCCCCCCCATCCCTTTCGTCTGCGCAGACCTCCAGAGCTGCCTCATCTGCATCGCCTGTCGCTCCCAGCAGGTCCCGGTCAACACAGAGTCCTTCATCACCAAGCAGGACCCCACAGGTAGGCTGCCGTGCGGCGGATTGTCGGGAATGTGATGAGGGAATGAGTCCGGGACAGTTTTCGTATCTCCGGTATCTCTGATGGTGCTGGAGGTCAACCTGTAATGATTAGAATGACTGTCATTCCCTGTTTGAAGTTTCAAAGTCGTTTTTGTCTCATTCACAATTGTACTTGGCATAAAGCGCAGTGAAATGCAATATTGCCTAGCTGTAAACTATAAGCATAACAGGTAGTCATAAATATCTGTTGTGTGCTGTTAGTTTCATTCTGCAGTTATTTATGAAGTTTCAGTCTTTTTGATTGTTCAGTCTGTTTTACTATCCATATATTCTCACCATGAATATAGTCCTAGTTGTTGCCATGGTGCTAAATGTCAGTGTAACTAACTAAAATCTGTGGTGGTGTGCGAGAGTCTAACAAGAAATAAGCCCTGACATGCACACATTGTCCAGGGGAAATTTGAGTGGGCTGCAGTATTGGTCGTGCAGATCCTAAACACTGTCCTTGTGAAATGTCTCTTTGAATTGACTCCATAACTGATACAGTCACGTTGTGTGTTAACTGTGAGCTCCCCCCACCTCTCACAGGGAAGATCATCTCCATAGAGACGAGCGCACTGAGGGCCACAGGCCGGCCCGGTTGGGAGGACCTGGTACGGAAGTGCATCTATGCCTTCTTCCAGCCGCAGGGGAAGGACCCATCCCACGCCAAGCAGATGCTGCACGAGGGTGAGGCTGCAGGGCCGTAGAGGGCGGAGCCAGTTGTTAGCTTAAAAGCCAGGGATCCGTTCTGTGGTGTACAGGATAAGCTTGGTCAGTGTAATTTTGACCTGTGCCGCTACAGCTCTATGGCGCCACCTGTTGGTGTGGAGATGGATATGAGGGGCAGTGGTATAAAAGCTGGCGTAAGTTAGAGAGCCTAGAGTTGTCATTCTGAGCATCTTTCCATGCATTTCTATGTGTGCTCAGTGATCACCCACGGCACGGCCATCAGCCCGGTGTACCGCTTCACCCTCAGCGACGGAACCACGCTCAGCGCCCAGACCCGCTGCCGCTTCTGCTGCCCCCCCAACCCCGACGTGCAGCCCTTCATCATGGGCATCCACACCATCGACAGGTAGGGTGCCCGCCGGGCAATCGTGTCCGTCATGCGCGTCGCCAACCTCGCGGCGGTGATGGGGGCGTGTGCTCACGGGGACCTGTGTGACTCCCGCAGGGAACACAACACTGCTAGCTCTCAGGAAAACACTACCCCCAGCCTTCCTCCAAAGCACGGGAGTCCGACTCCTGCCCAACCCTCCCGCTCCCCAGCTATCCAGCCCAGCAGTGACCTCAACCAGGCCGCGGGCCTCGGCCTGCAACTTAACGGCGGCGGCACCGGGCCGGCCACGCCCACCAGCCATTCAGCCGGCTACCTGACCCCCAACAGGATGTGTCCCCAGCAGGTCAACAGCCCCTCTCCTCTCAGTAGCCCCTTGGGGGCGACCCCTACCTCTTTCATGTCTCCCAGGCCGCCACGGGGCAGCCCTGGCCTTGGGGGTAGCCCGCGGGTCCCCGGGAACCCTTTCTCGCCCTCCACGCCAGGCCTGCACTCCCCCGCGGGAGCAGCGGGCGGAAGCGGAGGCGGCCTCACTCGGCAGTTATCGGGCTGCGAGGGGACCGGGGCATCCCTGGGCTTCTCCACTCCCTCACCACGACCTCAGAGGCAGGGCGCCACCCCAGCCAGCTCTCCGGTGCGCCCCCCTCCCGCCAAGCCGCCCGAGGGCCCCCCCGAGGATGCCGCTAAGGCCCCACCGTCGCTCGGCAACCCCAAGCTGCTGAACCAGCTCCTGGACAACGGTGCCGCTCGTCCGCCCGAGCGCGTCCTGTCTGCGGCGGCGTCGCCCCCGGTGACTGGCTCGTGCCCGGCCTCCCACAGCTCGCTGACGGAGCGGCACAAGATCCTGCATCGCCTCCTACAGGACAGCAGCCCCACGGAGCCCAGCGAGGGCGGGTCTGACTCTGGCCTGGCCGTCGGTGCCACACAGAAGGACGCGGAAATTAAAAAGGAGAGGCCTGCCAGCCCCGCTAGGGAATCTCAGGATCTGCCACAGGACCACCAGCTGCTACGCTTCCTCCTGGACACGGACGAGAAGGACCTGGAGAACCTGCCACCGCCGTCCCTCCTCTCCCTGCAGACGGTCCGGGTCAAGACCGAGGTCAAGAGGGAGGGGACCTGCGGCACCACCAGCTCTCCAAAGCCTGGAGACCAGCCCGCCAACCCGGTACGGACCCCCCAGTTCCTCGTGTGATGGGCTGTACCCCACACATGGAGTACTGACATTCGCCCTCTGTATTGCAGTTTTCCGCCGCTGACCTGGACGCCTTGAATCAGCTAGTGCCCCCACCGCAGAGGACGACTCCCGTGGGCAGGCAGCCGGAGGACCCTGCCACATCCCAGCCTCCAGAGACCAACATTCCCAAGGGTGTGAGCATGAAGCAGGAGCTGCCCGGCACCCCGAGCCGCGGTAAGAGGCCTGACCGGACCGGGTCATGCCAGCGGGAGGAAACTCCCGACTCCCGCTCCGTCTCACGGCGCCTCTTTGCCGCTTCTCCCGCAGGGTTTGGTGACGGCTCCGTCTTCCAGCCGTCTTTCGAGTTATGCAGTCCATCCACCCCCAGCCGGGGTCAGCCGGACCCGTTCCAGCCTAGCAAAGGCGGCAGCCCGTTTCCGGACCCGGCTCACGGTGCGCCTTTTGCCGCCGGCGATGCAGGTACCTGTCGCTCCACCGCTTCTGTCTTCCGCTGGATTGCGCCAGGTTCCTCCGAGCTCCTCAGTGACGTCCTGATCCCAGAGGGCCACGGCAGTTCCTGGCGTTCTACTTTCAGACAAGCCGGCCTTTTTATTAGCCTCCATTAGCCTCTGAGTGGCTTCCTGAAGCAGAGACTGCAAGGTGCATCGCTTTTTGGGACCCAGAATGCCGTTGACTGTATTCCCTTCCCCCACAGGGATGTCCAAACTGGAGCTAACCAGCCCCCAGCCGTTCACACCAGTGGGTCTGACGGAGCCCATGCCATTTGACGTGGCCATGGGGGGGGGTCCTCAGGCTCCTCTGCCTACTCAGGAGTGCGTATGCCCACCGACTCGCCTGGCACTGTGGACCGGGGCCTGGCACGCATGTCTCAGACCCCATCCTCTCTGTGCTCCTAACTTTGCAGGCAGTGCACCCCCAGCACCTTGGATGACATGCTGTGCCCCCCCACCACCCCAGAGGGACGCAGTGACGAGAAGGCCCTGCTGGACCAGTTAGTGTCCTTCCTGAGCGGTACGGACGAGAGTGAGCTGGCGGAACTGGACCGAGCACTGGGCATCGATAAGCTGGTGCAGGTGCGTTGTGGGTTGTGTCACAGCTGAGGGTGTAGTTGGGACTGGGGGTCTGGACCGGTCTGGAGTGGGGTAGGGGTGTGGTTGGAGGTAGAATGGGGAAAGTGATAATACTGCAGATGTCCACAGTAATCTGTGGGAATGGGAGGAAAAAATAACATTCTCGCAATAACAGCTGGAATGGAGATGATCTTTACGGTGTTCCCGCAGGGATGGTTATAAATTGTATGGTAACACCACGGTAACTGTAATGAGATTGCTCATATATGCATATTCTTACATCTGCTATATTAGTTATAAGTCATTTTGTTCTGTTAAATTATTTGTTCTCACCCCAACACCAGCTGGTGCTGCGTAGCCTGGGCTGCACAGGGCAGCTGAAGAATAATTTGTCTAAAAACATGAGAAATGCGCTACTATGCGAAGTTTTTCGCTAATTTCAGATGAATTCTACGTTTTTTTTTCCCCCTCACAATAAAAATGCTTGGATAATTTGGTTTGAATAACTGCCAAGTCAGTAATTTAATAATTGTGATATTAAATTTACTTTTACACTGTGTTATTGGTTTGTTGGTGAACATGAGGATGGGGTCTTCGTGCGTGCGGGTACGCATGTGGATGGGGGTATAGATATCATTCCCAGGCAGCTCGCTAGATGGAGGCTGGGATTTAGAATGGGATGGAACAGCAAAATCAGTGTTAGACTGGGCTGTAATTGTTATCGTTGGTGTAGTTTCAAGGGCTGTGTGCTATGGGCAAAATCTTCACCTGCACTTTCCCGAAGACAGGAAAGGAAGTGGCACAGTGTAAAACATTTGTAATACCTAGCGTGTACTGTACAATGGCACAGTGACGTCAAATCAAAACGCCCCCCCCCACCTAGTATGGCGTACATCCCCCATGGGTTGCCATGAAGTGGTTGTCATGGGTATTGACGGTACCAGAACTAACCAGCCATGTTATTGTCAAGTCACCCTATTGTCGTTTCACACACAGGAAATTAAATTCAACATGATTCAGACAGCTATGAGAAGAACAGTTGAGCAGTTGGGGTGGGGGTTAATTAAAAATACACGACAGTACACATAATTATACAATGACATCAGCAATGAAATGCAGGTAAGCAGTGGTGCAGACTGCAAATGGACAGACTAATGTCAGTGTTTTGGGGTCGGTGGGAGCCTGATTGACATGGAGTGGTTGTCGTGGGTACTGGGATGAACAGATGAAATGACTGTTGCAGGGCTTGGTGGTGATGGTAGACAGAATGTCCCAGAACCTTTCTCCAGATGGGTCACGTGTAATGGTGTTGCTGTCATTCCCCCAGGGTGGCTGCCTAGACCCCCTGTCCCAGCAGTACCCTGCCCAGCCCCTGCCCTCCACCCCCATGCCCATGGACCCTAAGCTGCCTGCGTACCAGTCGCAGTTCCCTCTTGGCTCCTCACAGTTCCCGCAGGACGTGAGCCGCCCGCAGCAGCAGAGCATGAGTTTCTGCTCGCCCCGCGGGGCCTTCCCTGGGAACATGGGCATGGCGCTGCGGCCGGGCATGCCGCGGGCGCAGGGAGTGCCCAACCAGCTCAGGATGCAGCTACAGCAGAGGCTGCAAGGCCAGCAGCAGGTGAGATGACAGCACAGTTCGCCATGCCGCACGGCACAGTTCTCTCAAGCTCCAGTAGAGGAAACCTGAATCTCTATAGTACTCAATCCTGTTCCTGGCCTGAATCTCTATGGTTCTCAATCCTGTTCCTGGTCTGAATCTCTATGGCTCTCAGTCTTGTTCCTGCCCCCCCCGGTCGTGAACCACTGATACAGAACCATAGGAATTGTGCAAGAATGCAATAAATGAGCTGAAAACAAACGAATTGTGCAGAATATTTGTGAATTTCTGTGAAATGGCGATATAGAATGAGTGAAAGCCTGCACCCCTGCCCTGTGTCCCCGTGCTCCCCTTCCAGATCGTGCACCAGAACAGGATGGCAGCCATCGGCCAGTTCCCAGGGACAGGGCATCTTGCCATGGGCATGCGACAGGGCATGCAGCAGCCCCAGATGCCCTCGCAGGTGTGAATATACCCGGGCCTGACTGTTTTTTTTTTTGCCTCATTTATGTGTTGTGTGTTTACCTCTGAATGGTGTGCAAGATGGGATATGACAAAACTACCCTATTTTACCCCTGGAATGAAGTATTCTACTCCATTCTGCTCTACCAAAGGACACAGAAGGATCTTACAGTCCTCCTGACTTTTTTTATGCTGCTGTGCAGTTTTTCTAAAGCAGCTCGTGTCTCAAGGCAGCAGTTATGAAGTCTGAGAGCCTCTTGCTGTTGTCTTGTCCCTGCTGCTGCAACCTTCAGCAGCCTGTTGTCCAAGTAGATAAAACAAAACTTTTCATGTTAATAAAATAGGATATATGCAAAGTAAAATCCCTTATAGGTTGATGAGAGCCTTTAACTACCACTCCACCTACTGGCCTTCATGTGAAATGCAACTCACCATCCTCTGTTTTTCCAGCCACCGCTGAACGCACAGATGATGGCGCAGAGGCAGCGGGAGCTCTACAGCTTCCAGCACCGCCAGAGGCAGCTCCTGCAGCAGAAGGCCATGCTGATGAGGCAGGGCATGGCGTCAGGGCCTATGGGGGGTCCCCAGGGCCCCAAGGGCCCCCAGCAGCCTCAGCAGCCGCCGCCTCCACAGTTCGCCTACCCCACAGGTTACAGCCCCGGGCCAGGAAACCCCCCAAGCTCACCCGGCAACTTTAATCCCATGGGAGGGGTGACGACGGACCCCAAGATGGGCAACAGGGGGCCTGTGGTGTCCCAGGGTATGATGGGAGGCATGCAGGGTCAGTTTGGTGGCGTGGTGAACTCAGCAGTACAACCCGCCCCCTTCCAGCAGTTTGCAGCAGCAGGTGAGTCTGCTCTCTTGCTACCAGTCATTTTGTTATGCACCATCAGTAACAATATTATCACGTTTTATTGCCAGGAACAAAATGACCTTATGAGCACTTAAAAAAAAATTAAAATGTTTTCTTTCACGGGTATTAGTGTTCCCTCACACAGGTCACCCACATATTTCTGAAATGAAAGGGGTAAATATTTACCTTCTGCTTAATGGGTAAAGGTGTTACACCTCATGAGCAGCAGTGTTTGTTCTAATGTTGTTTACTGTGCACACGGTCTGAAATTAGCGCCCGACCATCTGCCGAATGTGGGCAGGTTGGCCACCACTAGCTGTGTTGTGTGAGCGCCGTGAAATCGAATCGCTCAGGTCGGAAGTAGACTCCCGCCGCGGTCCTCGGGTCTTGCGTTTGCTGGGTGGTTCTGGTCGGGTGTGGACTGAGAAAGAGCCGACGCGACAAAACCGACGGCCCCTGGGGGTGGGGGGCGTATTACAGAGTCTAGCGAGCCTGGGGTTCAGATCTTAACGAGAAAAGAATGTCCGTCAAGCAAATCCACAGAACAGTGTTAATGAAGGGGGAAGCCTGGTGATGTCATTGAGCTTATTTCCACCAGTGCATGACACTTTCCAGATTCCATTTTATAAGCCCTGATTGGGTCAGGCATATTGAAATCGGAGCTTTAACTCTTTTGGGAAATTATTAAGCTGTAAAAAGTATGGCCAAGAATATTATACTATTGAATGAAGGAATTTAAGAAACTATTCTGTGATGTTTTTGGGTGAAAATCAGATGCAGATCTTATTTCTGTGGTGTCTACAGTCCGTACAACCTCTAGAGACAGAAAATGAAAATTTGTTTTAATCAACAATTTGTGGTGGGCTGCAGATGAGGTTGAGTCACTGAAACAATCCTGTACACTCTTCACAGATCTAAGAGTGCTTATCTTTTAAATGTTTCCTGCTTTTATTGTTTTCTGTATTATGCCTGAAAATTAATTGCTATAGAACTTAATGATCTCCAGAATTGATCATTTGGTCATTTCCAGCAAAATCCAGCAAAACACGTGCAAATCACTGACCATGGTCCTGCAGAGTGGTTCAGCTGAGTTGTCTTTTTGTGCAGGTTTGGTCCAGCAGGGGGAGCCACCTTTTGCACCAGCCCTTAGCCCATCCAGCCCCCTCCTCTCACCACAGATGTCCACACCGCAGACACCACTGCTCCCGCAGACCCAGCCTTCTATGGGCTACCAGTCGCCTGACATGAAGAGCTGGCAGCAAGGAGGCATGGGGAACAACGGGTATGGCAGCAGTGTAGAAACACTGTAGAGGGGCACATATCAACATTGAGCAATGTGAAAGCCTGACTGGTGCGTTAATGTTGATTGACAGTATGTACAGCCAGTCCGGACAGACTCCGTCCCAGGCCTTCGGACAACAGGGCGTGTACAACAACATGAGCATCACCGTCTCGATGGCAGGTGGATCAGGCGGCGTGGGCTCTCTGACTCCCATGGGACCTTCTGTTGGCATGGGCAACAGTAACCTGGGCAACATCAGCTCAATGTGTAATGATCAGGTTGGTGAACAGCATGTGAGCTTCAACCCAGTACATTTAGAAATGTGGAAAGTAAGAATTTAATCATCTTTGAAGCATATTACTGAGTGGTCTGTGGAAGTTTTATCCAAATAACATTTTATGGTCTCTTGCATGCCTCAGATTTAAGTACTTACTCATCTAGATATTTGGAGCTAGACCAGTCTGATTCCATTTTAACTGCTTTGGTACCTTAGGCTCCATGTTTTGGTCAGGCTCCCTGTCTATAGACATATGGTCACTCTTACCACAAAGTGGCATCCTGTTCCTGACCCAGGTTGTCCGTGGTGCTGAATCCCAGTTCAACTGGACTGATGCTGAATGGACAGTTGACCAGCAGGGTGCACACCAGGCTTCCTCTGGTCAGGCCATGCGTGGCTGATGGTTCTCGCTGTGCCATCTGCTCCCCTGCAGGTACAGCAGGTTCAGGTGTTTGCTGACGTCCAGTGCACCGTCAACCTGGTGGGCAGCGACTCCTACCTGAACCAGCCGGGCCCCATGGCATCACAGAAGGGGGGGGCAGCCACCCAGAGTGCCCAGTCTCAGCAGAAAAGCCTCCTGCAGCAGCTCCTAACCGAGTGACACTCTGAGCACTGGGGAGTGCTGCCCTACAGTGAGATATTTATATTTTTTTACAAGTCTGCTTCTAATTTCCAGCAGGATGGATTCTGAGGAAATGATATTTTCTGGTGGGGATTGGTGGGGCTTGGAGCGGGGTGGATAGATGGCTGATTCGACATCTTAGGCTGCAGGCGGAGCGCTCATTCTTGGTTACCTACTTTAGAGCTTGCGATTCCCAGCCAGGAGATGGAAAGCGTTGCCGATTCACCGAGCCTGAAGAGGACCCTTTTGCCTGGCGAGCCACATTGGCCAGTCCACTGCAGCGCTTCACGGAGAGCGATGGCAGGGTCTGGGGCACGGCGCGGTCCTGGCCAGCCGATCTGACTGCACGATGGGAGGACTTTTTAGTGGGGGCTTTACCCGCCTCCCCCCACCACCCCCTTCCCGTCGTGTGAGGAAAGCTCAGTTTCAGCTGGATTTGTCGCTGATTGGCTCTCCACTGCAGTGCCTGGTGGGAGATCTTTCCCAGTTCTGTTTATTTGTTGTTTATTTTTTCCTTGGTGAATTAGAACAAGAAAGGCCAGGATGGGAGACTGTAGTGTAGCACACTGTCTGCCCCAGGGTTTTCCTGGGGGGGGAACATAGATACTAGACTCAAACTGTCCGACACAAATGTTGTTGTTGTTATTGTTGTTGTGTGTTTTTTTTTTTTTAAAGCAGCTGTGAATATGAGCCACTTCGGATCTCATTGGCCTATCAGTGTTCGCCATACATACCATGCAGGTCGATAGTATTGTACAGTACCAACGGACAAGATTGGAACACACTAACACTTTCTGCTTTTCTTTTAAAACGCCACTCACTCGTTGAGACAGCAGTCATTTTCCAAGTAAAAGCTGACAGATGTTTTTGGGTTTGAAGCGGGATTTTTTTTTTTTTTATACATCAATAATGAAAATGATGATCATTTTTAGCTGATCCAAGCCAAGAAACAGGATCTGCTGCAGTGTGTTTTAAATCAGAGACTCCAGCTTCTACCCAGCAAAACTTTCGTCTTGTGTGGAAAAAGTCTCCAAGGAGAAGATTGTTTCGAATTTGAATGTTGAAATTCTGGTGAGCCTGGCTTTTTGGTCGTCCAGCTCGGGCTGTCTCAGTCTTACATAATTAACCGAACATGTAATTGATCTAGGTCAAACGGTAAACATGTAAACTTTTAGGTGGCGATTTTTCTTACTTTTGAACGTCAGTCATCTAAATCCGAAGGCGTGTACAGACGCTGCGTGCGGGAGCTGACGCAGTGCGGATGTCGTTGCCGGGGCTCTAACCTCACATTGCAGCTACAGCTACTCACCTGACTACTGTTGCCGAGTCAGATACTGTCAGTCAGCACCAGCCTCCGTTGACACCGCCGAAACACTATAACTGACGGACCTTGGCGACAAGACGTGTCCGCAGAAGATTGATATCACGTTAAAGATGGACGAGGAGGTTACTAACAAGCAATAATAGCACTCTGGAGATCTGGTTAATTAAAGTAGGATCAGCTGGATTATGACATTGAAATGGAAATCACAAGTCTAATTTATTCCCCCCCCCCACCCCCTGCCGGCTCCATTCTGGGCAACAGAGTAACTCTCACTAATGAAATGCTTTATATATA
>JAODJW010000039.1:7183921-7197855 GCA_026777045.1 Hyperopisus bebe | reverse complement strand
CCACATTCAGTGTTCCCCTATGTGTACAGGTAGTGTTTCTTCACTGTCGGGAACCTTAGGAGCAAATGTCTGACGAAACAAATGCTTCTCATCTCTTGTACGTGCTGCCTTACTGATACTGATAATGGTTGTGGTTCTGAATCTGAGGGATTTTCCCTCTACTACCCACTGGAACAGCAGCAGTCTCTTGAAACAAGGTTCCATTTTTTTCTTGTAAAGTTAATATAAATAAATATATATATATATATCTATAAATATTATACATTTTACTCACTTTGTCCAGTTTTGTATATTACACTTGGGTATTGTGTAATGTTAGGCAAAGTCACCATGAAGCTGTGTGGACATGATGAATGAAGATGTATCTGGGAAGTTTATGCATGTTTTTTTTTTTTTTCCTTCGTTTCTTTTTTTTCAGTATCTGGGGAAAAAAATCCTACCTTACCTATGAAGTAGTAGACAATCAGTCACACCTTTGGTCCGGCACCTGCAGAGATGCACTGCAGGCTGACGTACTGTGTTTCACATTGACTGAAGTGGTCTTATTCCTCATTCCTGTGATGGACGTTTGTGGCTGCAGAAGCAGGCACGCTACGAGTACACACACATCTACTCCGTAACCCCCCCACCCCCCCTGCCCCAGCCCACTATGGCTCTTCTGCTGTGGGTCGAATAGGTTGGGATCAGGTCAGAACGTTGACCTCGAAGGAAATGATGACTAACAAATCTCATTAATATCCATGAATGTGAGAATACAACACATTGCAATAAAAGCACCATTAAAAAACAGGATTTCTAACATTTCTTTTGTATCCCCCCCCAACTTCTTTCCTACTTAATGTGTCCGAATTTCTAGTAGTGCTTTGGATGAAATTGCTTTAAGACGGAGGCTTATAAACAGAACTGTTGAATACAATGGAAATTGCCTATGCTGAAGAATGGTTTGACAAGAATTTTTTTTAAGAACATGACATTATGAATCATGTGCCTAAAGACTGTTGTAGCCTGTTCAGAATTGTAAGTTGTAGTGCACAGGTGTCAAACTCCAGTCCTGGGGGGCCGGAGCCCTACACATCTTTGGGTTTCCCCTCATTTAACACACCTGATTCAATTCCTTGTACTAATTACCACACAGCTCTTGAGCTGAATCATTTGTGGTGTAACAGGGAAACAACTGAGCTACACAGGGCTCCGACACAATTCAGGCAGTGATAAACTAAAGGTGTCAGTGTTGGGGAAGTTACAGAAATAATACATTACAGACAGAGGTGGAAAGTTCAGGTCAAGAAAGTAAAAATCCAGACCAAGGTTTTGTGTCAACCAACCAGTTCAGTATAAAGAGGCACAGTCACAGAGAACTCCACTGATTGTTTGAAACAAAACCTGGGTCTGGATTTGTACTTTCTGGACCTGAACTTGCCACCTCTGTCTGTCATGGATTACATTTGAAACTTCCCCAGCACTGGGTCCCTTTTTAAGAATTTCAAATTTCATTTGAAATTATTGAATTAAAATGTACCAATTTATCATCTATGACTTAAAGGGGCACAGGAAGCAAAGAAGTTTATGGTATGTCACAGTTAATTAAAACAAAAAAGCACATCTTTACTTATTCCTTGACACACATGGGGAGTCACCTGTGTATAAGGGACTTATTGTGCCATTTGTTCTATACCTTCTTAATTAGGCTAATTACTGAAAATGTAGGCTAATGTGCACATGGACCGGGTCTCCAGAACCAGGATTCTGAAATACTTTTGAGACGGTTCAGGAAGTTCTTGGTATGGAGGAATCAGCAGGCACACAACAGTAACTAAAAATTGTAACAAACTGTAATTCACAACATTCTACATAAGTATTCCACCACTTGTGTTCAGTGTTTGTCGTGATGTCAGAGCATTTTGCTTTGTCTGGTTATTCTTGAAGAGATTCATTCATATCAGTGTCATTCCTGGTAAATCAAATAAATACACCAAACACTAATTAATGCCAGGGTTTCTACCTTGTGTATAGCGTATTCCCACACGATCTATGGTTCCTTTGGTTTTCAAAAGCCTCAGGACCTGGTAATTAGTGAAACCCATCCAAGCTGACTGAGAATGAGTACTGTGCACTGTTCATTACTTCCCTGTGTTAAAACAGGTAGCGATTTAGAATCACAATCCAGTTTTGAAGAGATTTTTTATATTTATAAAAAATAAACCTATTTGTTCCATGTGAACTGAATTACAAATTAGGTTAATCTGAACAGTCTACTGGAGATTTTACAAATCGGGCCTATGAGAACATAAAATCCCCACTTTCCCTCAATGCTACATCCAGTTCATGCTTCTTGTAACCTGAGATAGTAAACTGCACCTCCACCTGGGGATTTTGAGATATGGTTATAAAAATATTTTTGCACTAACACTTCTTAAACTGCCGCTACGTTTAGCATGCATGGAAAAATACATGCAAGAAACACCTTTGAGGCTGTTTATTATCTTACATTTCCGAAAATCTCTCTCCCCCCGTGTGAGAATACGGAAGTGATGCACTTTCTCCAAAAATTATAAAGGATCGCAGAACCAAATGTGCAAAGATGTCACTGCATCGCAATATCTGTTGCTTCTTGGGAAGAAGGACATCAGAAAGGTGCATGACTTCACTTTTTCCTCTATGAAAAATACAGAAATGTTTCAGACTAACGAGGCCAGAGCGGAGCAGTAACGTTGCGTTGTCCCTTCGTAAGGATACCTTCTGGATACGTGAAAGACAGCTGCCCTTCCGTCCTTTCCACTTCATTTGAAGAGTTTGAATTTGCGTAGATATGTGTGCACCGCGTCTTTGGGATAGGGCTTTAATGCCAGGCAGGTAGGTATGTTTTCGGGTTGCTCGATCCACAGTTTGTGAGCTACCCCCTTCTCCCGCAGCGTCTCGGACAAATTAGCGAGAGACGCCTCGTCCGGAGCCTGCAGGACGGAAAATAGACGGTTAGCAGAGGAGAAAAGCCAGCAATTTCTCTGGAGCGTTGCTTTGCAGAAACACAGAAGAGTACCATTACATGTTAGCACTTTCATACTGACTTCATTCATTACGAGTGCACATTTGGAGAGCGCCACTAGTATGCAAAATACAGGACTCGGATCTAAAACCCGTTTATGCTCTTATAATGCGTTAATAGGGCTAAGGATCAAGCCACTGGGTAAACCAGCCAGCTGTCAGGCGTAAGAGGGGTACCTCCAACACGACTTTGTGCATGGTGTCCAGCTCTGCCAAGTACTCCTGCGTATCTGGATCGTCATAGTTTAGGTGAATTGCCGCTGTTGCTGCGTGGCAGCACTGTGTGATGACGGCCCCTAAAGGCCATGCCATAGTGCGCAACAGATCCGACCGGACTACTACATACTGCACCAAACGTCTTGAAGCTCCACTCGCAGGAACCGCCATGCTCACCGGCTTGAAAGAGAAATGCCCACAGGCTGACGTAATTACTCTTCGCTTCCGGGTCATGTGAGCCGTGTGTCGCAGATGATGCCGCTAGGGGGCGCTGTGGGCCGCAAAACAGAAGTGCGCGTTTTCGTCTAACCTTGCAGTGCCGTTCGTACAGCCAGAAGAAACGCAACGTAAAGGAATAAATGGCATACGACTTTTGGGTTCTTTTCAATTTCTTTGAGAATTATATGATCTGACCTTGGGGTGAATTTGCTGTGACGTCCACTCCAGGGATGCTGGCAAATGTCTCGAATGTTCTCCATTTGTAGATCATCTTTCTCACTAGAATTGCAGGTTTCAGATTCGAAACACCTTTATAACCCTTCCCAGATTGATAAGCAGCCATTACTTCTTTGAGATCACTGCTGAGATCTTTTCCTGCTTGGTGTGGTGTGACCACCAGACAGCCAAAGTTCTGCTTTTAAAGGGTCTATTCAGCCAATCAAGTGCATTTTATTACCAACACATGGCCAATAACTTCTCAAATCCTATGGAAGCATTGAGGGTTGATTTCCTTTTCCTCATAGTTTCTGTATTTCTGCTTACTTTCTGTCAAAGAGTGACATAGTGATGTTTTACGTATCATTTAAGGCTGTGATTGTCTAATTTTGGAAGCTGTTGAGGGCCGGACAATTATTTATGCCAAAATGTAAAATCAATCAAACTTAAAGAGCTTTTTTAATAAAACTGTTTGTCACTTGCTCAATATTCATCCATCCATCTTCTATACCTGCTTGTCCTATTCAGAACTGTGGGGTTCCAGAAACTACCTCACAAGTTACGGGAGAAAGGCAGGGAATACCCCTGGACAGGACGCCAAAGGCAAACATTTACACACATCCATACTGCTCATATGCATTCACACCAATGGACAATTTGGTAACTCCAATTCACCTTAGCATGTTTTTGGACTGCGGGGGGGAAACATGGAAGAAACGCCACAGTGACACAGGTAGAATATGCGAGCTCCACAGACATAGAGCTAGAGACTCGAACCCTGGCAACCGTGTTTGCCACTGCACCGCTGTGCCCCCTAGCCGTTCAACATCTCATCATATGCAGAATCTGTCAATGACTCCAATGTGACATTTCCATTGCATCTGGGTGGTGTGGTGGCTCGGTGGGTAGTAGGAACAGGACTTGGGATTCTGTCCCTACTCTGTGTGCTTGGAGCTTGCATGTTCTCCCCTCGTCATGGGGGTTTCCTGTAGGTACTCTGGTTTCCTTCCATGGTCCAAAGGCATGCAATTAGTCTAACTGGTATCTCTGAAGTGTCCATATATGCCCATGATTGTGAAGGTATATGTGCCACATGTGTGTGTGTACCTCTGTCTTGTGCACTGACCAGGATAAGTGGCTGGAATATGGTTGGGTGAATATTATTTGAGTAGAAAGTCAATGCATGTCAGGCACTGGCATGAATTATCTTGGAAAACAGACGTAACATCACACAGACCACGAAAAAAAAAAAAAATCCAGTTTGGCTCTATAACGTTCAAATGATTCACCCGTGTCTTCGCAAGGTAGTTTGTGTAATGCCACTTATATTTTCATTTGGCCATCCACAGGCAAGGACAATGTCTCAGGTAGGAAGAGGCACCAGGGCGAAACTCTGCACGCGCTAAAACGAGGCGACGCCTGTCCCCCTCCGTATCTGCTCATAGGTCAGCCAGAACGTCATGGACCACGGGGCCTAGGAAGGGGACAGTGACGGTGTAATCAATGCGTCTTCCGATGGTCGGAGAACACCGAAAAGCCAAGCAGAATAATCCTGAGCTTACCATTCTCATCCAGGTGGGGAGGAAGCCTTTGTACAGAGACATAAATCCCTCTCCTCTGATAGTCTGCAGGAGGCAGTCAAGCGAGGACTTGTACAGTAAACCTCTGACAAGACACAAAATCCAACAGGAACTGTTATCATCACTCACAACACATTTCCTATAAAGACTACAGGTGTACAAACATTGACCTCTGGGCAAGACTATTAATAATTCATGAAGACAAGGGTGTCTGCAAATTAAGTCATGTTATGTATTCTGAGACAGCCCCTACATCGGCAGCCTGTCTATCCTAGCATTTATTTTTCTCTGTTCAAATAATGTTTCCCGTCATGCGTGATCTGGTGCATGAAGACTAAACATATATAGAAACGATCCCAAAGGTTAAACTCCGCTGCTTGTCGGCCACCTGCCATTACCAGTTTCTGCATGGGAGCGTTTTGCTACGCTAACCTGCCGCCACTGTCCCTGGGCTGGTTCATGATCCTGGTTTTAATGACATCCGCAGGCGTCCCCATGATAGCTGCCACCAGACCTGAACAGGTGCTGAGGTGCAGAATAAAAAAAAAAAAAACAAGAACAAAATTTAAAAAAATCGGCTCGCCTGCTAAATTAATCACTGACAGTCCAATGGCAGAGCAAAAGACCACGGCGAGTACCTTGCCAATCCGTGACACACACAGTTGTCCGGGATGGTGGTGTTTCTCAGCAGGAAGTGCTTCACGCTGTCATATGTAGTAAGATCTGTGTGAGGAATAAGAAGTCGGCGTCCTTTTCAGTGCCATGCCTGCTAAGTCTCCATTATCTTGACAGCAAGCACACTTTTCAATGTGCAATGCTTCGATGTAAGGTAACTATTTAATAATGGGGAATTTCTTGTACCTCCTAAATTTACCAAGGCGGCCCTCTGCACATTGGGGACCCATCCTGCCCAGAGTCCTCGCACCCCTCCCTCCGAGATGATCTTCGCGAAGGCATGGTACGCCCCCCTCACTCTGTCACAATACAGGTGCCGTTCAGACCAAGTGAGCAAAGTCTGTCTGGCGCTGGCTTTGGTGGGGGCCGTGCTTACCGTGGGGGCTTTCCCTCCAGCCGACGCCTCCCCTCCATCTGCATCTGTACCTTGACCAGGTCTGTGGGGCTGGCCATGAACTGGCCGAGTGCCCCTCCCAGCATGCCCCCCACCACGGACTTCCTGTTGGGGGGGGGAGAGACAAAAACTGCAGTCAGCAGTAAGTCAGTATCCAGAGGGACTTATTACCGAGGCAGGACATAAACCCCAGCGTTACACAACTTTTGAGACTATCCGCTCATTCTATTTCGTGGTGGTTCAGCGTTCTTCTGTAACTATACTATTTAGAGAGCACATATGAGAAAACTCACTAAGAAAGGAGTGACACTGCAACACTTCTTTAGTTCTTTACTGAACAATACTTCTGGCTCATTACAGACTGTGCGACATAACTACACTACACACTACGGGTCGCATTCCTGCGTGTGGAATCTGATGCGTTTCCCACAGGTAATCCAGTTTTTCCCCCCAGTCCAAAAAATTCTGGTTGAAATGCCCATTGTGTGTGTGTGTGTTGTAACTGACTGGCATCCTGCCCAGGGTGTCCCCTACCTTGTGCCCTGTACTAACTGGGACAGTCTTTGGGCCCCTCCTGGAACCCTGCACTGGATAAGCAGCTGGAAGACAACGTACATGTGCAGTGACATGCATCCTCTCACCAGAAGGGGAAGCTGGCATCCTCATTCCGTCCCAGTGGGGATTCCCGCAGCTGCTCATAAGCCACCATCCGCACACCAGAATACACTGGGGGAGGAGGGCATGAAGGGTAAAGCCTGCAAACATCTTCTGCGCTACGATGACGTATCAGCAGTGCAGTTAAAGTGGGAGGGGGACATGGATGATGCCCTTAGAGGTGTTAGATTGCCCTTCGCAGTACAAATCACACCCCCAAATTGGCAGTGCAGTATTCCGCAATAACTCCGACAGGTAGCTTGGAAACTTTTCATTTCCAAGAAGTTTAAGACAAGACTCCATAGCAAACTGAAATAAGTACTTCCAATGAGAGCAGCTACACCTCATATAATCATAACATTTGATTATCTGAACTGATATCTGCTGCAGTGTCATAACCCCTGAATACCTATATGTCTGTAGATGGCTGGGGTGGCACCCTGCCATAGCTTCAAAGGCCCTTCTTCACGAGCGATCCCAAAAGCCGTGCGCGCCATCCCTCGATAAGCACGGCTGCCACTACTACCACCTTGGGCGGCCTCGCCTTGTATCTGCAGTCTGGTTTTTGTCAGGTCAAGAGGAAATGTAACTAGGACAGAAGCAAATCAACAGCAAAATAATAATACCAATAATAACCATAACGCATTTTCAGAACAACGTGCTGCATTCAGAAATACACTGACTAAAAATGATGCAATGTCATAAGTTATGAACTTAAACATGGAGAATAAACTGCATTATTAATAAATTAAGCCCGTTTTGTTGCAGTTTAATAAACTGCAAGTGTAATGGACAAGTTCTGAAATTGCGGTCTGGAAAATTTCAAAAAGCTATCGGTAATTTTTTTAATATTTCAGGGTCATGAATAAAACATGATAATCAAAAAGATGTAACTACGTTGTTTTCAGATGCCAATTTATATTGGCTAAAATTACAGAGTATGCCACATTTTACAAGCCATTACGATTATACTAATTAGTAGGTTGCGGTACGCTTTACAGGGTCCCTAGTAAAATACATATTTTCGGATTCCTCGCGATAAGTGGAATTCGAATAATGTATGCCCACGCTCATGGGCGTAAATTGTGCGGGAATGAGGGGGGGGGTTGTAACCCCCCAAATAATCAAAATCAGCCAATACAACTCCCTGGACCCCCTTAAATGGGTGGAGACTTCAACCCGTCCAATGTTCAATGAAAAGTTGCCCACGCTAATTTCTAAACGTTAAGTATATTTTATTTAATTTTACAACATTATTAAATGTTTAAAGAGCAATGCTACCTATGGTGCGAGTGAAGAGCTACTTCAAGATCCCAGCGCGAGGGGCCCCGTAAAGCGTTTGCATGACCGTAAACCGGCTACCTATTTCTGCAACTGTAGCTGCGCACGCGGACAAGATGAACTTTGTCGTCCGCGGCCACTTTAGCAGGACAGACGACGTATCTCCCTGAAAGAATCCCATTTCGAAATCAAACAATTTTAGCCAAAAATAAAATTATTCTCGGTGGTATTGCTTTCAAAAATAACACAAACGTCAAGTTATTCAAGGAACCATTTCTAACCACAGACCCCTCAGTTTGCGATAAAACAAATTGCTCTGAATAAACGCACAAAGTCCATCACAGCCAATCACGCTCCTGCAGATGTGCCACTGAGCTCTTCGGGACGCCCGGCTTTTTATCAAAAACACCATGAACCGGAAGTTAGGTCAATGTAGTTTTCGATAAATTTATTCGTCGCTCGCTGAAACTGTTAACTGGCATTGAAGAACTACATTTCCCATCGAAGATGCATAATGGCGAGCCCCGCTTTCCCGTGCTTGATTGGATGGCAGTATTTGCTGTTATGCCCATATCAGCCTATCGCTCGACTCCTATATCTGACAGGTACTGCTATCACATTTAGGATTAATAGATTCGGTTGTCAGAGGAAAGTGACGGTCTGAAGCCATCAGTTTGTGATGGATTTAATTATACTCTTTCTGTGTTTGCTGATACTTTTTAGCTCAGTATATTTGCTGTTTCTTCAGAAAAAAGTGAACTATCCTCCATGCATTACAGGATGGATTCCGTGGTTTGGAGCCGCATTTCAGTTTGGAAAAGCGCCGCTTGATTTTATCGCACAAGCCAGGGCAGAGGTAAAAGTTACTGTAATAATTTTGTGATCTTCCTACATTCTTTTTCTGACTGTTTAGTCAGTCGAGATCTAATCCTATATTAAACTCTTTCAAAATGATGTCTATCAAAATATGTGTAAATAGTATAGCATTGATTATAAGTAATGTATTTCTACGTTTTAGTGATTGTGTATTTTCTCCTATTGTCTGTACTATTAGATTAAGATTAAGATTAAGATTAGATCCAGATCAACTTTATTGATCCCATGTGGAAATTCTGGGCTGATATTAGCTGACATTAAGTCTGAATGGGAATTTGGAAAGTATCTGTTTAGTAAGAATACGTTTTGCATTCACTACGAGGTAGTGAGTCAGATTTAAAATTACTGGTACTGAATCTAAAAATCTTGAAATAAAGTCAAGGTATTTGGCTTAGCTAACTCATTATACGCACTGCAGTCGTTAACATGTTGCAACACCCAGCAAAAATCTATCAATGATAATGAGAAATTTTGTGTCCTGACATGTTGGGAAACGAGTAAAGCATGCGAGACAAATTTAAGCATTACCTCTTCACTATATACCAGTGACTCAGCTTGGTATATCCAGTAGCAACTGTGTTGTAAAGAAACACACAAATTATTCCAGGCCAGGTGCACGTTGTTGACACATGCTTTTGTATTGACAAAACTTGACACTCCATCAGCTTTCCCTGTCTTGGGTGTAAAGGTGATTCATACATTTTTGTAGTAATCCCATTTCTGGAAAAGTTGGATTATTTCCCAAATTGCAATAAAAACAAAAATCTGAGATATGTTAATTCACGTAGACCTTTATTTAATAGCACTTTTTAATCGTTTTGGAACTGTGGATACTAATTGTAGTAATTTTGCAATGGAAATTTTGTCCATTCTTGCATGATGTAACACTCCAGCTGTTCAACAGTACATGGTCGCCATCGTCTGATTCTCCTCTTCATGGTGCACCATGCATTTTCAATAGGAGATGGATCTAGACTAGCAGCAGGCCAGTCAAGCACATGCACTCTGTGTCTAAGAAGCCACACTGTTGTAGCCCTTGCAGAATGTGGTCTGGCATTGTCCTGCTGAAATAAGCATGGACATGCTGGGAAGAGATGTTGCCGTGATGGCAACATATGTCTCTGTAAAATCCTAATATACGCCTCAGAGTTAGTGGTACCTTCACATACATGCGACTCCCCCATGCCATGGGCACTGATGCACCCCCAGGCAATCACATAAGCTGGCTTTTGCTCCTTTCGTTGATAGCAATCTGGACGGGTGGTTTTATCTCTGGCACAGAGAACTCGACACCCTTTTTTTCCCGAAAACAAGCTGAAATGTTGACTCATCTGATCACAGCACACAGTTCCACAGTTTTTCGGTCCATCTGAAATGAACTCAGGTCCAGAGAACTCACCAGGGTTTCTGCAGAGAGTTGATGTATGGCTTCCCCCTTGCATAATACAGTTTCAGTTGCATTTCTGGATGCAACGGACAGTTAAGTAACAATGGTTTTCAAAAAATTTCGCACAAAGGGTGAACCACGACTCATCCTTGCTTGCAGAGACTGAGCCTTTGATGGATGCTACATTTACCCAATCATGATACCTCACCTGCTACCAGTTAGCCCGCTTAATGTGGAGTCTTCCAAACCAGTGTTACTGGAATATTCTGTGCACCATTCAGTCATATTTTAACTCTCTCCCAACTTTTGTTGAGTGTGTTGCAGCCATCAAATTTTAACTTTGCATATATTTATAAAAGACTATTAAGTTGGCCAGTCAGACTGTTGAAAATCTGTTCTTTGTATTTTTATTAGTTAAATAAAGGTTCTCCTGAATTAACGCATCACAGATTTTTGTTTTTATTGCATTTTAGAAAATGTCAGAAATCTTCAGGAAATGGGGTTTGTGATTCAAATGTGTTTTATTGCTTGTTAGTACGGCCCAGTCTTCACTGTGTTTGCTGCTGGAAAGCGCCTGACCTTTGTGACCTGCCATAAAGATTTTCAGACATTCTTTACATCTAAGGATGTGGATTTTGAGCAGGCAGTGCAGGAACCAGTCTACAACACAGGTAGGACTGCGCATCAGCATCAACAGACAATCCAGAAGTGGCTTTTTAATGAAAATGGGAAAATCAATGTAATGAAGTTTAAATAGTTTGGAATTTAATGAAAATTTAGACCAAAAAGGACTAGTCAAATCATTAAGATATAATGTTGTCCAACAGACTTCATACTTAATGTTTGCGTGTCTGTATGACAGTGGCTACATGCTGAATATTGGATTTTAGTTTCATTACACAATATCATGGATTACTCACAGTCTTCATTGTGTCATACAGATCTTGAGATTTGTTTAATTATCTGATATTCCAAATGTGCTATCCTTCTGGTGGTAACGGTGTTGTTCCCTTATGCTGGTACCTGTATATAAGAAATGAAGAAACACTATTAAACCACCACTTAAACCAGGGACATTACCTAAAGTTTGTTTTATTGTTTAATTAGAATCCACACTGTTTTGTATTCCCAGGCTGACTGGCTATACATTTAATTAAATGCCCATATGCCAATTAAATACCCATAAACACTGTATATGAAACACTTGTTTTTTCACACACAGCCTCCATCAGCAAGGAGAGCTTCTATAGATTTCACCCAGCATGCAACCCTCTGATCAAGGGCAAGCTGACTCAGGCTCAGGTTCAACTGTCTGGTCACCTGTGTGAGGAATTCAACACCCACCTGGCGCTCTTGGGGCGTAGTGGTTCTGGAGAACTCTGTGATCTGGTCAGGTAAACTGTGGGGACCTGATTCTCCCTCACGCATAAGACAGGATACAGTAACATTAACTAAGCAGCTAATTTAATGTTCTTTATTAACCTACTTAACCCAAACTGCTTTACTCTTACTACATTCTTAACTGTAAGCTATGCGAGTCATCCATGTACAATTTATTAATGTTTACTAGCACAGTGTTTCCCAACCCAGTCCTCGGGAACCCCAGACAATCCACGTTTTTGCTCCCTCCCAGCTCCCAGCCAATCAGGAACACCAAATACCTGGTATAGGTGTGCTGGGAGCTGAGAGGAAGCAAAAATGTGGATTGTCTAGGGTTCCCGAGGACTGGGTTGGGAAACATTGTACTAGCAAACTTAATAGTTTATCATATTTTCTATATCTATATATAAGAATAGAAAAAATAACAAATTAGTTATTCCCTTAGTATTGTTATTATTACTTGGCTTGTTACTTCATGTCACACATTTTTGTGTCAAAGAGGTGTACCTGACTGATCTGATGATCCCCACCTAATTCTCACAATGTCTACTGACTCACGGCAGTTTTTCAATAACTTCAGCACAAGTTCATGACTGATGTGTTCATATCTGTTGATCATGGGGAACCTACCGTAATCAGCTACCCTTGAAATAATCCCTAAGCAAGTGTCACAGGCATTTTCTTTGCTGCTGTTTTTCTCTTTCTCTTCTTCTCTCTTCACTTTTATATATATACTGTAAATTTATTTGTTAGCGAAGAATATTGAGTGTCTTTTTAGGAAATACTAAGTGAGTGACATGCAAATGTAGAAAATCTCAGTGTCTGCAAAAACTTTTAACTGGTAGTGTCCTGATAATTATACCCTCTGCTTGACTGTCCACAACATACCCCTCTGTTAGCCCCAAGTTCCACAGCAGGGTTGGGGAACCTGATCCATGTAGGTCTGGTGCGAGTTTTTGGGATCAGATGATATTAAAACAGTGATTCTCAACTCCAGTCCTGGAGATCCACTGTTATTGGCTGATTAAGAGGCCATCCCAAAACCTCGCACGCACACCGGCTCTCCATGGAACAGGTTCTCCACCCCTGGTCTATAACATCTAGTCTTAAACAGACTAAACATATCACACCTTTCTGCTTGAGCAAATCTCAATACCAAGAATGCAAGGACTGTACTTGTGGTCTTGGCAAAACCAGTCTTGCCAACTTGCCTGAATATGAGAATGAATATGGGGAAGTATGAATCATGGGATTGACCTCATTTAGCGAGGATGCAACCGATGCATCCTTGATATTTGGGGCGGGGCAAGAACAACATTCGGGGATTTTTACCGTTCTCTGTACTTGTGTTCTTAGTATTGGAATTGGTCTTCGGCAATGGAAGATGACATAAAGTGGGTACATGAGAGCACGAGTACAGTGATGTGCACATATTGAGATTCACCCCTTGTCTTGCTCTGCTTCACAGGGTCGCCATGTACCCAGCAGTGATTAGCAACCTGCTGGGGCAACACAACTCCCCCAACAGCCCCACTGCTGTGCGTGAGTTCATCAAGATGTTCCGGATCTACGACGAAGGCTTCGAATATGGCAGCCAGCTGCCTGACATTTTCCTGAGGTAAGCAGCAGCCCCCTAAAGTGGGATGGAAAGACGTCCAGCCGTAGGTATAAATGTAGCGCTAACCCTGCGTGCACTGGCTGGCTCCTGCTGATAGTCCATAATGGAAAAATGGCTTTGGTTAGCATTAGCATTAGCATTAGCATTGGGCTTTACCTTGCCAGATCCCTCAGTTTCCATTCCTCAGTCTGTTCTGTTTTGGGTCTCACTCGCCCGCAGCTCACCTTCAGGTCTGGCACAGGTGACCTCACATTGTCTTCTGCCATTGGCTGAGTGTGATCTGAGATTCTGAGTCTGTGACAGCAATAAAGGAGCCCCAGACCACGACCCCCCACCTCCCCACTGCCATTCTTTGCCAGACGTATTGTCTAGCATTTGTGCCCGACTAATGCCACT
>JAODJW010000039.1:7151511-7165471 GCA_026777045.1 Hyperopisus bebe | reverse complement strand
GGGGGGGGGGGCGTGCTTGGGCCGTGCCTCTTCCCCTCCCTGAACCGGTCACTGGCCTGGCCGAGGTCTAAGGCGATTAGCTGAAATGTGATCTCGGTAATGTGACACTCCGTTAAGTGCCGTATCCAGGCGACATTAATGAGCTGCGGGAATTCAAAGTGCAGGGTTTATGCTTAAAAAAATGTTGTTTTGTCACAAGAGGCCAGCAGGGATATGCGAAGGTGTGTCGTTGTTTTGCAAACTATGTATTAATCATTAATTAGAAACTTAATTAGAGCCTGCGTGAGCAATGGTGTATGCGGTGTTGTTGTGGGTTGTGATCAGTTTAAACACTTAACAAGCTGCAAGCTACAGTAGAGTTCCTATGCTGGACGTTTAGCATCTCGCTCAGATGAAAGGAGCCCATCTTTGGGGGCCCATTTTTAGCTCAGTGACAGAAGCCAGTGTAACAGTTCATGAGGTATACTACCCATCTTGTGGTTAGAGAGTTCAGATTCTACAAAGGGACCTGCAGTTTAACCTTTAGGGATAAAGGGTCAGATAAAGGCAGTAACCTTTATGGGGGAAACAGGAGTGTAATACAACTCTGGAGGGAGGTGTCTTACTTGAGTACTTCTAGTGAAGGTTAAGCAACTAGAGAAGGTGGGACCAACCAATCGCATATCTTGGTCCCGCCTCCTCTAGTTGCTTGGACCCACCTCCTCTACAATCTGATTCTGAACCACTCATTTTTGAGTAAGTAAAACCCCATGAGCTCCATTCATCCATTCTCTGTACCCACTTGTTCTATTCAGGGTCATGGGGGTTCAGAGCCTATCCTGGAAGCTACAGACACAAGGCAGGGAACAACCAGAGACAGGGCTCTAACCCATTGCAGTGCACACACACCGTTTACACAATTTAATAACTCCAGTTGCATGTGTTTGGACTGTGGCAGGAAACCGGAGTACATGGAGAAAACCTCATGACGACACGGGGAGAACATGCAAACTCCACACACATGGAACCATGGCAGAGACTTCAACACTGGTCCCTTCTAGTGAAGGCATGGTATTGTTTTGGCTAGTGTGCCCACTATTAACTTGTACTCATTACCAGTCACTTACTGGATGTGTAGCCCAGCAGCACCGTTACCCTAGTTGGCCCCTAGACAGCTGTATTTATTGATGTATTGTCTACCTCGCTTTCCTGTAACTAAATGTGAATCTCATCACTTCCCATGGTGAAGTTCATCCTGTAAATGTATTTGTGAAATTGCCGTATCAGCAGGTAAAGCATAAAATTAGATATATGTCAAACTGAATGAGTGTCTCCATAATAACATTTTAAGTGTACTTTGGTGGCATTCATGGGTGTCCAACACATGCAGTAAGACCTGAATAAAATCCCACCTCCCTTTAAATCAGAGCTGGAATTTCTCTGGCTGCCTGTCCTAGGTTGTCATGAGATTCAGCATTAGCTGGTTTAGCAGTGTCTAGTGAGTTGACTTAAACCAGAGTTTAGGTCACTGGCCCACTAAAGCTTGCTACCTTCTGCCACAAACATGTTTGCATGCTCTTGGTCCGCAGCTCGGACATGAGTGGGGGGGGGGGGGGCTTGTGGTTTGTGGTTTTTTGACTGCAAATTCCAGGTGCTCAACACAGTAACATCTCTTGATCTAAATCATGACCTTTATGTCAAAGTGCCCCTTTCAGCCAGGCACAGATTTTGTGAGGCAATCGAATCAGAGCTGATTTTACTTCAGCCCCGAACTGTGAACTGTGAGCAGATTTAAGGAGCCGTTTGTAGTTCGAGTGGTGTTCAAACAGTCCAGCTCACTTATAAACATGACGGAATATCTGTTAGTGTATCATGACCCTGTCCTTTCCGCTATTATAGAGAGTGAATGGAAGAAGCTGCTGTCTTCTAGAATAGAACTAATTCAATAAGCTAAATATTCCAAAAATGAAGTCAGCGTTCTTCTGTGTGTGTTTTTATTTTATTTTAGCAAATGATGTACTGCATCATTGTAGACTGTGAACAGAGCCAGACACAATGAGATCTGTTTGTGCTGCAGAGGAGTTGGAAATGACTTGCATACTTAAAGTGATTTGCTCCTTCTATTTTTTCATTTCTTCTGCTCCCCCCCCAAAAAAAAAGCACCTAAGAGACATGTATTGACTTGCCCTTCATTTGACCTTGACAGCTTTTTTATGATAGTGGTATTTAAAACTAAATCTAGATGTTAATTTCCAGCAATTTATGTGAACAATGTTGAAATCTACTTAGCAATTATTCTGCATACAGGTCTACGATCACATATTTATTGAGCTAAGTTGTGCTGAATTGGTTTAGCTCAACATTATTTTCCAGTTGAGGAGTGAAGGTCATAGTGCTCAGCAGGGGGGTTTTTGGACCTGGTTCTGTGGGAAAGACACATATACAGTTTTTCCAGTAATCATCCCAGTAGAGACAGACGGCCATATTAGCTCAAGTAAAGAAACGATTCATTTAATCAAATGCCTCAGTGCTTCAGATGATTGCAAACAAGCAGGATTATCCGTCCACCTTGATGAGGACTAGAATAGACCGGTTTTGATGACCATGGTAAGACATTGTTCTCCTCTTTGGGGCTTGTGTCGAAGGTGTGCTTTGCTCTTCCCAGAACACACTGAATTTAAATGATTCTTAAAATGTCATAAAATTAAAAAACGCGACGTTTCATTTTTACTGGTGCCATTTGTTTTCTTGGGATTCTTGTCCCGTTTATTGTATAATCAGCCCCCCCCCCCGAAAGCTTCTTCTGTAGCTCCTCTCCTTAAACCAAGCAGCCTTCCCATCTGCAGTCATTAAAGGCTCCAGTCGTGGACGGTGACGTACAGGTTGCGTCCCGCCATCCGTCAGCAGGCCGCCTGCAGCGTGCAGCTTCACAAGCGCGGGCTGACGCCAGGCCCTGACAGGTGACACACCGCAGCCATTTCGTATTAGTTCGGCAGAGAAGGAAGAGGCCACTTCAGCCTCTCAGCGTTTTTCCTCAGCGTTCTACAATGTGCTTTTTGCTTGAGGATTGCTATCCGTGCGATTGCACGTGGTTGTGAAACAGCGATGGAAATTGCTGGAAAAAGGTTAATGTATTTAACACCGGACATTGCTTGCTTGCACGGCTCCCTTCAGCTCAGCCTGGATGGGAGGAGGGCAGGTACATATTCAACCCCCCCCCCCCAAATGAACCATTTATTACCTTTACACACCGAGCTTAGGGCATACGCTAGATAGGATTAATCGTATCTCTGTAATGTCTAGTGACTGAAAACTCACATGGGCTTTACATACCTGTAGGAGGTGCTAATTTGGCAGCCAACTGAGATATAGGGTTAGGGTATCTCTTTGTTGTTGCTGGTTGCTGGTCATGTTCCCCTGCAGTTGTTTGCGCTTAGAGACAGTGCATTTGCAGGTCGACTAGCCAACAGCGGGAATTCGACACTTGGGAGGTGCAGTGAAAAATCCAGACAATGTGTAAATAACTACTTGGGTGTGGTCATGGAAACGTGCACTGCACGATAAAATGTGGTATTATAGGATGTCTTCCAGCTCCTCTCTAATCCGTTATAAAGTGGAGAACAATTTTCAGGAGGTTTTGACATGGTCTTGGCAGATTGCCGTACGCTGGGACAGTGAGCCTCAGAGGACAAACATTCTGATCTTTTCATTTGTCTGTATTGCCTAATTACTGCTTCTCTCTCTCTTTTTCTCTCTCTCTCTGTCTGCCTGTCTCTCTCTCTCTCTCTCTCTCTCTTTCTCATAGGCGTTAATACTTTAGAACCAAGCAGTTGGGTGTTTGGTCCAGGTATATGGCGCCCATGTTGCTGGAGGGTTGAAAAAAGAAACAATCCACCATTGTTCTGTTTAAAGGTTACTAAGAGGCTTTTGGAGACGGAATAGAAAGGAACATGCTGCTGTGTAAATTTGCAAGTCTTAGTTTAAACGTCATAGGCTGTGGTACAAGAATGGAGGTACAATGTCCATTATAATTGGCGCTAATATCAAAAACTGCGATAGGGGCGGGAGATACGGGGATGACTTCTGTTTGTAGTGTTGTGTTAATTAGTAACATTAGATCATAGTAAATTGAAAATGGAGAAAGCTGGTTAGAGTAGGGCCAGTGGTAATATGAGTAATTCACTGCAATCCCTTCAGCTTGTTTGCTTTTTTGTAGTTAAAGGGCAGTGGGATGAGGGAAGTTGCCAGTGTACATTCCTTAATCCGTTCTTGATTTTGCGTGTACAAATAGGAATGGTGAGCCATTATGGTGAATTTCGATGAGTTCAGATGGTCTGGGCGCTTCGAACAGTGTACTTTGATGAGAGCGTCAAAATTTTTCTTAAAACGGAAGATGTATCGTATTTGTAGCACAATTTGTTCCTTGTCATCTAACCCGATATGTGGCAGGTAATTTTCTGCCGAATTTGCAGATTTTGTTGTGACCACATCCTCAGTTTGTGAAAGCAGCCATAGCTTTGTCCATCCATCCATTTTTTTCACGGGGGGGGTCCGCAGCCTATCCTAGAAACTATGGGTGCAAGGCAGGGAAGAACCCGGGTCACAGAGGTGGGACACGGCAATGCTAACCAATGCACCACCATGCCGGCCCATGATGGCTTTGTGAAAACCATTATTTGAATTTCATGGACAAACAGTGTTTCTGCTTTGTTACTGGGAACATTCACTATTCATTTGCCTGAACTTAATGAAAAATGAATAAGGAACTCTGTATAACAAACCAGTGTTACTTTATTGCAAATACTGGTGAAACTGGCTGCAGTCAGGTTATTTTGCTAGATAAGTATTGCGAATGGTGATTTTTGCCAGCAAATGTGACACGCATGTGTAGAACCAAACACCCATTTTAATACATCATTTTGCATCCCTGCTTTCTGTAATCTTACTGCCTTCTACTGTGGTACAGCCAGCTAGTCAGAACTGAATCCAAATCTCCGTAGCGGATTTAACATCAGTCATCCTACCCCGTTCGCTCTCTGCAAAGAGGCAGGTTTTGCAATGAATGTGTGTATCTTATGTGGGTGCTGTTTGCTGATTCCCCCTCACTGTACACATGAAGCTTCCTCATGGAGAGCTTTTTTTTTTGTTTGTTTTTTACAACGTGACTCATCTGAAGGTTGGCTCTGATCTCTAACCTCTAATCCCGCCAAGCAATCGTCAAGGGAAAAATCAGGGTGAAGACGGAACAGATTTCAAGCCAGTATTTCAGGGGATCAGGCATGACTTTGTGCTGCAAATTTGAAATAAGGGGAACATATTTAACCCCAATGCTGGATGCAGAATGTGTGTTCACTTCCAGTGAGATGGCATGCAGCAGCAAATATTGGAGTAATATTTTTTCATTTTAGTGGTGAACATTAAGAATTCCAGATGGAATTTGGATTCTGGTAATGAAGACTAAAAATACTTAATTTTTTATGTCAATTTTTTAAAAACATGATAATGAATAGCAACACAAGAACCAGTGTTACTATACCAGTTTAATGTGCCTTTTTAAACACCATGCAGATCGCATGGCACCGTGCACCAATTAGGTTTCCACCTGCTGGCTTTTTGTCTGTATCAGCCGGTGGGAGGAGTTTGGAAGTCTTCAAATAGCCCAGCCAATGAGAATGCTCACAGAGACGTCATCACTGGTCCTGGGATTGACACACACCTGGACAGGGGAGCTCTCCATGGTTCTGAACTGAGCCTGGGGTAGGAATGTCAGTCTGGGGGAAAATACTTCACTCCAGATCATACATATAGCTGGGATATAAAAAGGAGGAAGTTTTTGTCATACCTGTGACAAATTTTTCCATTGGTTAATCAGCTGAACGAATGGAATCTTGTAAAAGATACGCAGTGATAAGGTTGCTGGTAGACGGGCATTAGAAATTGGCAATACTGCTGATCAGCTTTATTTAGCTACTTAACAGAATCGTTGTTATTTTTGTCCAGCCCTGTTTTTTTATGAAAAATTTAAATAATGTAGGCATTTGTGTGGTCTTCCATAACTCCTTTTTTATGACCAACATAAAATATATAGTCTATGACGTTTCTCCAAGGAGTTTTTTTCTTATCCATTATCATGTTTTTTTTGTTAGTTTGTTACTGTAATTGTAAATGGTTCCTCTGAGGAGGTGCTTGGAAGTTGCATTTATTACACAATTTCTCTTGTACCACCAGATGGCAGACTTGTTGCCCAGTAGGCAACTTGATAGGCTTACTAAGTCAAGATCAAAATGACATGTTGCCAGACGATTTTATATAAAAAAAAATATAAGTAAAATATAAGTAGCATATAACTCATAATTTTATATATAAAATCATTATTTAGTGTTATTCTTGTGCGGGAGCATTTTCTTGTCTGTGTCTTTGAATTTGTTCTTTCAAATCATACAAGCCCATTATCTTAAGTTCTGTTCTCCTAGGATGTATCTGGGAGATTATTTATCAGGAAATAAGGTCCATGACCAATTGAAGATTCGTGAGACAGGAGAGAAATCTTTTTTTTTTTGTATTGATACTAAATCTACGACCTACATCGACGCTGTTGGCTTTGAACATACAAGTAATTTGTACTGAATGACTTGGATGGTGTACATTGTAGATAAATGACATTGTCAGAGCAGTAAATCAAGCAACTTGTTTGGCAGTGTGCAGTCAAACCTGGAGGGGCGATGAAGCCAGTAAGTGCCAAACTGACACTTTTGTCCTACTTGAAATGATTAAGTATCGATAGCTGAATGGGGGAGGAATTGTAGATGTTCCCCAGGAGACAGGTTTTCTCACTGTAGGGAAGATAGCTCAAGGATGTTAGATACTTCTGTCAACTCCATTGTTCACCCTGAGTGCTGAATCTGTTTGGGACTGTAAGTAACCAATGGGAAGTAAGTTAAATCCTTTTTTAGTGTCAGTGGATGAAGTTTTGTTTGTCCCGTCCTTGTAAGGTATCTTAGCAGCTAAAATGGGGAAAAACATCATGACTTCAAATCCGATTAAACGCAAACTGTAGAATTAATGACATCTGGGAGTGTAAAGGTGCACAAAATTCACAGTCCGGTACAATTTCGGTACAGCAGGGACAGCAAAATTTGTTTTGAAATGATTTATTATTAAAACTCAATTTTCTATTGTTGAAACACAAACAATTAGGAACAGTTGTAAACCGAAGGCAATTTGTCTTTCAATGTGTTTGAATAACAAAGCCTAATAAATATGAGGCACTTATTTGCACATTGTAAAAATAAATATGCAAAATTAATTTTTAAAAATCAGAAATATAGAGAAAAATTATAACAATCTTCATGATGTAAACCTTGTTTAAAACCTGTGTTCTCCACTAACGAGAATGGTCACATAATCTGTAATGGCTAGCACCATACCCTATAACTCTTACTTCTTCTTAGCCTGGAGAAATGCACCTTAAATGGCGCAGGGAGACTAACTTGCAAAGGCTGTTTCTGCCTCGCTCCGGTCATACACAAGCATGTTGGATGTGTTTCCAGCAACGTATCCGAATTCGTTATCGCGGATCCGACGGGTTTTGTCAGTCGCTTTCTGACCAGTGCTGGTGGAATTTCAGAAAACCAACATGTCCGCAAACCACTGATTATGCTAAAATTAGCCTAATGTTTTCCACGCTGAACATCTACTCGTGAATTTAGGTTCTGCGCATGTCAAGAAATGTATTCCTTCCTCTCACTGTGTGTGCTGAATGGTACACGATGAATACCTGCCCTAGGCAAGCCCTTGTGTTAAAGGACAAAACTCTGGAGTTTGTTAGAATTAACTGGAATTTACGTTTAGCATCACTGGGGCAGTGGGTAGCGCTGTGGGCACACACCCCCAGGGTTATGGGATTGTCACGCTTCTGCGTATTCCTGCAGGTTTCCTAGGAAATGCACCTTTTTACTCTTCCAAATGAATCCATCCAAGATCAAGGTCTTCTCACCTTGCCATACCTATCTCTGCCTTTCACAGCGCTCTGTCCATTCAGCACACACAGCCCAGCGCGCCTCCATTCAGCACGTGGGACTGGACACCAGTGTCTCTAAACGCCTTTTAACCTGGAAGCACTTTTCCTGAAATCCTCATGCACTCGCAGGCCCTGCTTCTCATTTCCAGAGGATCTTGGAGTCGTGAAACGGTTGATAGGGTCAGAATCCACTATGATTTCTTTCAATAATAGGAACGAGTACATTTCAGCTCAGGTTAGTGGTTCTTAGATACAGCTGTGATTTCTTAGGGGGAGGAAGAAAGAGCAACTGCCAATCTGTTTTGCAGGCCGAAACGGTCTTGACGCTTGAATGTGGTCACGTTTAATCGTAATCCACATAAATCCCCAAATCGATTTTATGACGGCAGAATTATTTGCGTGTTGATTCTAAAACAAGTATTGGCGTCTTCGCAAAAAAATGGTCTCAAGGTTGTCTCCAGCCAGACGGGGTGGGCGGGGGGATATTTTTAATGTCATCTAGTGACAGACGTCCTGTGTGCAATGTGAACCAAACATCATATGCTCAAGAATCGGACACTCTCCTGTGGCAATGTGATGTAGGGTAGAGATATGTAAAAAGGACCATCTGACTATTTGTTCGAGACGTCAGCCCTCTCAGAATCCCTCAAATGGCAGGGGGATAAAAGGAGAATTCTGGGTAGCTGGTGTGCTGCTGGTCACATTGAGCCCTGAAACCCTTTACATAATGTGCTTTATTACAGTGTGTCGTGTGCCATATTTTAACTTTAAGAGGTGATCTTAGGTGGCTGTTGAGAGAGACCTTGACAGATTCACTGCTCTTCAAAGGGGCTAAACTTGAAGAAAAAAAAAAAATGAAAATATTTTCCTTAGTAGCTATAGACAAGTGTGATTCGAAATAAGCTTGTTTTAGATTATTTTGTTGGCTTTTTAGTTATAATTAATACATTTGCACACTTTAACAATTTATAGTACTGATGATACTCAACCTATTCTGGTTGAACATCTATCTCAAAGGATAACGTCAAGTCCCTTTTGTGAGATTTGTATCTTTAATCAACCCAGCTAGTCCAGTTCCCTAATCACTGTGCCACCTGCTGGTGGAGACCTGAAAAAAACGGGAACCTCGACTGATGCATCGTGTCTCCCTTGTAGAGTAATTTTGTGTGTAGGATCGTACACACTGAGCATGATTTTATCAAGAGGATTGGTTGTTTTGCTTTTTGACAGGATTTGGATACGGAGGAAAGTAGGCGGCCTGCCTGCATGCATTTTGTTGGGATGCGAAATACAATGCTGAAAAGTGTCTCCAGCCTTGATGTTGCGGTGCATTTTTTCCTCAGAACCGTGTTGGGCAGCGCTGAATGCGCTTCGGCTTCCTGTGGCATAAATGTGAAACTCCGAGACAGTTTTTAATGAACATGTTTATGGTTGGGCCATGCGCCGTCGTTTTTCCAACTAGAAGGTTCTTTCCGGAAAAAACCTTGGGCTTCGGCTTCAAAGTGCTGGAGAAAACTTGAAAGAGAACAGAAAAAAAAAACAAAATATAGCTATGAAATGTAGCTGAGGCATAGGGTAACGTGACCACAATAAATTTAAATGAATGTCTAATTACTTTAAACACGATGTGTTCCTGTTTCTTTTCTGTTTTTTTCCTGTCATAATAGGTGTCTTTAAAGCTGGATTGCTGGAGCTTCTGAGAAAGAGAATGTTTTTAGGCAGCACTCCTGTATAATGCATTATGGATACCTTCATAATGACTAATACTGACTATTATAATGCGTTATAAAGGTATCTATAGTGAATTATAGATGAGAGCTTCACAGAGCATTCATAATGCATTATAAAAATGGCTATAATGTGTTGTGCCTTTTTATAAATAATTACAGCTGTGTTTATAAAACTTTATGAACATTATGAATTATAATGCAGTATGAAGGTATCTGTAATGGATCACGATGACTGCTTTAAGTAGTGGATTACCTATTTGTGTAAAGGAGTATCAATATGGAAGCTTTGTACATGTTTTGTTTGTGTGTTTGGTGTTTAAAATAGGTTGTTTAGCAGATGCTTTTTTGTCTATAGCCAGGATCAGAGAGCTGGGTCAGCCCTGGCGCAATTGGGGTTAAGGGTCTTGCTCAAGGGCCTGGTGGTGACATCACTCTCCCAGCCATGGGATTTGAACCAACGACCTTCTGATGAGGCACATTGCCCTAACCTGCGGAACTACGCACTGCCCTCTTTCCAAGGACATATTTTTTCCCTTGCGTAAGTCCTCGAATAAAGCTGCACTGTATCTACACAGATTGCGTTCTCTTCTCTACAATCACGTTCGCGTCTCTGTTTTGACTCAACGTGGCTATGATATCCATTTTCAGAGAGGACAGTGGCTTGATATCGTGGCAGTGTCCTGTTAGTTCATGCACTGGCAGTACTTCTTTTGTGTGAGAGAGTCCAGTATCCTTACCTTAAGGGAAGCTGGGCTCTCACCACATTAGCAATAGTCTGTATGCATAGTGACTGCATGTATGTGTTTATATACTGCAATTTTATTTTATCTTTACCTCTCTGGCGCTGAAACTATACCTTTATTCTTATGATATTCTGTCAAACTACTAGTACTACACATATTACTCTTGGGGGAGGAACAGTAGCTAGATTAAGGTTCTGGGTTCTGTGTTCAAGTCTAGCTTCCCCTCTGCACTGTAAGTGCCCAGTGATGCTCTGATACCCCTGAGCTTTAGGCCCTCCTGTAACACTGATCACACTTATGGTTTTTTTTATTGTGGTACGTGCTTGTCCCCGCAGCGTAGTTGTTGTGTCCACCACGGTCGTGGGCCCACTGGAGCGGATTGAGATGGGGGCAGAAGCATGCTTGTGGTGCATTTGTCTCAAACATTCTCCGTGGCCGGCAGATTTCTCGCTGCACGCGGCCTCCATTCAGCACTAGTAGAGAAGATGCAACCAGGGGTGATTCTAGGATTTTTTAAGGTAGGGGGTATAAGAGGGACCTTAATTCATACGGAGGGCCCCGATCCTATTACCCAGTGGTATGTTTTGCATTGGTGAGTGACAGGGGAGGGGGCTCTCCGGAGGCCAATCAGCTGGGAAGAGTGCCCCTGAGGCCCCGCCCCTGAATACACCCCTGGATGCTACAGGCCTCCTGGCTGTGAATGGTGGAGCGTGGACAAGATGAACATCACCGCCAGGCATCCAGACAAATAAACACTGGGCTGGGTGGCACCTTACCAGAGCCGACCTCGCACATCACTGCAGAGTGCAGGGTCCATTTCCCTCCAGCGGCTTCTGCCGGCCACCACTCACTGTCTTGGGGGGTGATTTCCAAATGTCTCAAGCTCCCTTAGACACATATGTCATATCTTCAGCATCAGGCCAGCTGCTCAGTGGTTAACTGTCACATCGCCGGTTCCAGGGGTATGTCCCTGTGTGCCTATGCGCATGACGCCCCTTCCCTCGCCCTCATGTGCTAGACGTTAAGCTGATGTAACGTTAGCCTGTAACGTTAGCAGCAGTGGATGTTTGTGCAGTAAGCCGATACCCCGAGCTCCCCACTTACAAGGATTTGCCATTCGGTGGGGTTGGGGGTTGGGGGAAAGAGGGCAAGAGGGTGTGATGTGTGGGGTGTGGTTTCAGCAGGGCAGTGGATTCTGATTGGCCGGAATGTCCAGGAGCAGCCGGTCGATGACCAATGAAAACACTGAATCTGAAAGTGTTTTTTCACGGCAACAGCAAGTCGAAACTGAATTTTACCCAAAACAGCCCATTTTACAAACAGATATTTTTTTTTGTCACAAAAACATTAGCATAGCATGCCTTTCTAATATACCAGAGATGTCACTACTTGTGGACAGAAGAATTCTTGGTACTTTTTGTAATTTTCTTTTCCATTATTGTTGGGTGTCGTAATTCTCAAATTCTGTATATTGTTACGTTCCATTCATGTATTTTTGATGGGTGCTTCTTTGCTCGGCTAATTCATCCTGCTTGTTGCGTATTGTAAGTCTGCTAATAAAGGACACGGCGCCATTATCTTCTCTGGTAGGATAATTAGCCAGGTAACCTTGATAGCAAAGTGCTTCCATGTCTCAAATTCTCCACTGTTCCCCTCTCATGATCCTACTATAGCCACGCCGCTCACCCGACTACGCACGCGGACAGGCCGTCACGCGGACCTTAGAGGGAACGGAAGGACAGGATGCAAAGTGTTCAGGAGCTGAGCTTGTGTGGGGGGGGTAAGTGTGTGGCTTGGTAGGCTAGGGCACTGGGTCTGTGATCAGAATGTTGTGGGTTCCAATACTAGGGTCAGCAGAGTTCACCGCAGGGCTCCTGATCCCTAATTGCACCGGGGACTGGCTGACCCCACCATCTCAAAGTAGTACCTCTCTTTGGATAAAAGTGTCTGCTAAATAAAATGTAGATATACGGCACAGTCAGAGGACTGCACTCACACATGAATTAAACGTGCGCACATACACAAGCATATACCGGCAAATTAGTCTTCCTCTCTTTACTGGAACCACCGGCATTCATCGGTTTTGACTTGCAGGAAAAGCTTATCAACATTTCTTGAGTTTGTGCCAAATTACCAAACGACAGCTATTTCAGAATCGACGCTATCTGCACCATTACTTGCGAAATGTAATTAAAATCATTCAAATTTTAATGAAGATGGAACAAAAAAAAACAATTTAAAAAAAATTCATGCATTTAAAAATAAATAGATGGGAAGAAATTATTAGTGAACTACTAGTTGGAGTGTTTTTTCCAGGGCTGGTAGCATTGCATTACAGTCATATCGTGTGGGGGCAGTTATTACATGCATTACAGTCATATTGTGTGGGGGCAGTTATTACATGCATTACAGCCATATCATGCGCATGTTTAACAATAATCGATACTTTATTGTCTTTACACCTCCCTCAACTTGCTCTTACTCTTGCAGAGTAAGTTGTCCGCGAAGGGCAGCCACCCGTACGGTTAAGGGCCTTGCTCAAGGACCTGCAGATGTGCTGAGGCTGGGTTTGAACCAGCAACCTTCTGATTACAGGCACACAGGCTTAGCCCACTGAGCCACACGCTGCTCCCTTTGTGTTCGAGGGCAGTTCAGGATGGGGGGGTGGGGGGGGTTGGAGTTTCCACTGACACACTGAGAGCAATCTGATTTATGTGAGACGCCCCGGCAGAATTCAAATTTAGGAAGACGTGATGAAACACTAAACATCTTTGGGGAGAAGAGCCCACTAAGTACATCTGTACACTACCGTCACCGCAGAGGATATACTCCGGGATTATGGGGACATATTTCTCATGGGGAAGACCAGGGGGGTGGCAGGACGTGCTTGAACTGGGGAATTTAAAGAAGTCATACCACCATATTAAAGCATCAAAAATTGTGCTAAGGTAGCTCTTTACAACAAATTGAAAAATAAGTGAAAAGGATTATGGGATTGAATTGGCCAACCTGCTCCTCTACCACAGTGAGGAGGGTTAGGCTTAATTACTGTGTCGAAAAGCGCACGCACTTTGGGTGTCGGATGTCGGGCAGGGAGCGGTTGAGGGAAATCCGGTCACTGACATAGATGTTGAACCCGTTCTCCCGGTAAGCCTGATCCACACGGTCGGCGTCCGTCAGTGGAAAGGGCTTGCCTTGCTCTCCATTGCCTAGAGAGAAGAACACGTCAGCAATCCCATAATGCCAGTTACATATGATGTGTCTTTCTTGGCAGTGTGCGGCAGGATAGGGGCGCACCTGAGCGTGCAGTGTCCCTCCTGATGGCCTCGTAATCATGCCAGTCTCGTCTCCTCACGCCGTCCTGCCCCACCAGCGCCTCCTTGCGTGGCCTCGAGTTGAGCCACTGTTGAAACACACAAAGCCCAGAGAAGTTTTCATGAGCGCCCTCCTCCATCACAGCTCCTGACGACACAGCTATTCACACCCCC
>JAODJW010000039.1:7132879-7148331 GCA_026777045.1 Hyperopisus bebe | reverse complement strand
AAGATTTTAACAACTCTGAGCTATTAGTTAAGTTCTCCCCAAACGAGCTTGATGGGCCGAATGGCCTCCTCTCGTTTTGTAAATTTCTTATGTTATGTTCTTATAAGACTACTAACCAGTAACAACGGCGCAGGGAAAACAGGCAATAGGTGCAGTAACTTATTCTAATGAACACAAGACTAGGAAAACTCCAACAAACACTGAAAGTGAGAAACACTAATCACACACTGGGAATTACTACACTACGGTCACAGGGAACCAAAATACAAACAGGAATGGAATTGAACAGGACAAAAACAGAGCTAACCCGTAACTGCGAAACAAAGTAACAAACACTAGTGAAACGAAAAACAATAAATGCAAACAAACAGGTGAGACCCCTGGCCAGCCTCAAACCCATATCCAGAGGATTAATGGCATCTGACCCACACACTCGACCCTCTGAGCTATGGGGCAGTCTAGGGGATGGGGAAAACACACTAGTGCTGAGGGACACAATGGAAGCCAGGCCAGCCACCTACGGGTCAAAACGGAACACGTAGGAGGGGGTCGGATGGATGCCGGCCCTGTTGGTTAGCATGCCCAGGGGTGGAGCTGGGCAGCCAGCTGACCTTGGACCCCCAGATGATTTTTTTTCTCCCTAACTGGGAGTTTTTGGTTCCACTCCTTCATTGTCATCCGGGTTACTTTCTTTCATTACTTTGTCTTCCCTTTTCTCTGTTTTTGAATTATTCTGTATGAATTATGCAGGAATGTGTCACAACAGACCCATGTAAAGTGCCCAGTGCACTTTGCTCGGCTCTGATCCTGCACATCTAGGTCCACTCCGCTCCTCTCCGCTGTGTTTACGTAAGGCATGCATGTAGGCGTGACCTTCTTTTTCCGCTTACGTCCATTTAATCAACAGTCCGTTACACACAGCAATTTTGTAGATCTTTTGATATTAAATAAACCCTCCCCCCGTCGAATGTGGAGCAGAATTCTCCCTTTTCTCCTCCGAGCTTCTTGGGTGAAAACAAGATATTTCACCTTGTGTATTTATTTGCTTGCTTGTTTGTTTGTTCATCCATCTCCCTCTTTATTTATGTGATGAATGTATGCTAGCTGTGCTTGTCCGTTTACTGGTCCTTCAGGGAGGGGCAGCTTTTCTCTGACGCTAAGCTCCATGGAAGAGCCCCCCCCCCCAGCAGTTTTCTATCCAGGCCCATGTCAGATGAGCCATTTCAGTTTCTTAAAAACACTCCAGCATAAAACACTGCATGGATGCAAATCACTTGAATTTGATTTAAATACTTTAAAAACTGCTAAATCCCTATGAGGTGGATGAGGATCGGCAAGGAGCGGCCTGGCCTCTGGGGTGTCTGCACATGCTGCCCGGTAGCCTCACTGCACTATTCGGCGCTTCGCACGTGACGTGATACTCAGCTGAGCTTTCGTTTCTGTGTTTCTGTTACACAACACGTCCCCCGTCTTCTCCCACCCCCCGCCACTTCTATCATTTTCGGCGCACAGCCCAGTCCCGCTCCGCTAACGAGCCACCGGCCAGTGGTCTAAAAATAGGCCGTGTTTGAGCGGTATCCGGGGAACCGAAGTGCATGGTGAGTGGCGGCTTGCAGGGACGGTGCAACTCTGTCTCCCGGGCTAATGAAAGCCCGCGCGCTTTCCGTTCGCCTCTGCCTCCCATTGTCTGTTTGACGTCAGTGCGAGGCGCTTTGTTGCCGGGCTCACTTGAGACGTGAACGTGCTGCAGCCCCGCCCCCGCTCTCCAATCATTTATTTGTATTTTTTGTGTGATGGGGGGGGGGGGTTGTGATGCATTGTGGGTGAATGGGCCGAAGAGGCTGCTGTCACCACGAATGAAAGCGATTTTGCCGTGAGGTCATAGCCTCTCTCCATGATGCCACATGCCACACGGACAGAATATCCTCCGATATGAGATCGTGGGTCCCTCTGAAGGCTCACACTGGGCAATTACTGCAATTGACCTTGAAACCAGTTCAATCCTTTGTGTCGTACTGGCTCAAACACTGTGTGCGGTGGACTCTGATAGCCAGGTACTACATCAAGTATATCGATATATCCAGCGAATAGATCAAGTGTAACAAAGCTTTTGTTGTTAAATTGACGGCATTTATTGATGTAATGGAGGACGTGGCTCGCCAGGGTCTGCAAGCGAAGAAATTCTTATGCTGTTCTTCTGCCTGTTTCACGTAATCAGAGGTTTCAGTACAGTAGGTACAGTAAATGGAAAAAAAATCAGGGTTCAATTCCCACCATGAGTGGAGTGTGTATCTTCTCCCTTCTTCTCCAGATTTAGGCAAATTAGTCACCTAAATGCAGAGGTGGAGATTCCAGGTCCAGAGAGCTGAAATCCAGACCAAATTTTGTTTCAACCAACCAGTTGAGTATAATGCGTCACAGTCACAGAGTACTCAAATGGGTGGTTGAAACTAAATCTCGGTCTGGATTTCAGCTCTCTGGACCTGAAATCTCCACCTCTGGCTAAATGTATGTCATGAGTTTGTATCTTACCGCTGCCTTTAATGCCTCATCCGGTGTATCTACTGCCTTGGGACCTGAGTTCCCTGGAATGGGTTCCAGACTCACCACATTCCCTGTACTGTAGCTATTAATAAGTGGTTATTTTTTCCTGATCTTTGTTCCAATGGTTAATTTATATTCCCTTCCAACTTATTTTTATTATTCTTGTTATTTTTTTTTATTTGTAACGTCATTCTGTTTTCAAAACGAGAACATTCCTAATGTTTTTACTAATCCATCCTGTAACTCGGTAGGTTCATGCTGGGGGTAACATTCACCACCACTGCGAACATTCTGACTTGGCGGGAATTATTCTGGTTAATGACATCTCAGGATGTTATCAATCATATGGTTTAGTGGATTAAAATCCCACAACTATTCTGGCAGCTGAAGCAGAGGTACTTTCTTATTTGTCCTCCAGGGGGCACTTGTCTGGTGTGTCTTGTCAACTTCGTACGTGACCAAGATGGCGGCTAAAGGGCTCTAACTCTTCTTATGGGCCACTATCGCGAGATGACCTTAGTCAAAGTCATGGCTTAGTGGAGCCATTTATAATCGACGTGAGACTGGCACGCTGACGCAAGTTGGAGGCCAGCAAGCCCCGTTGACGTCTCTGACACCTAATTTATCTCGAGCTGTAATGAAGGTGAGGGCATGAAGTCCTTCCCCGATTTCATGCGCATCTTGCAGCCGTCCTTCCCTCGACCATGACCCCCTTCCAGAAACACTGACGGCGACGGGCCGAAGGTCCTGGGCTCCCCAAACCAGCGTGTGACGTCCCGTTGATCGTTCTCAATGGATACTCGCTACATTGTTGACGGCCGGCCAGTCAGATCATGAACAGTGAGCCTTTAGTGTCCTTGTTCTGAGGAGCAGAAAATAGTCCTGAGGCAGAACAGCGAGATGCCGGCGTTGGACGTGGTAGCCGAGAAGTCTGTGTAGGGCCCGCGCTCCGTGGAGCGGCTCGCGGATTCCTGCAGGGAGCCGCATGTGTGACTCACTCCTGACAAAAGGCCGCCACGCTCGTCCTTTGTTTGCTCTGAAATCAGCTTTGACACATAATCATTTTCAATTTGCTCTGCCGCTCTGTCTCTAGGGGGTGGGGTGTATGCCGATGATGTCATTGCGTGGCGTTGGGGGGGGGGGGCCGGATCGCCGTAGCTACACGCGGCTCTCTCTGAGAGCGGCGCAGTGTGACGGCAGGAAGGCAGCACCTCTGCTCGCGCGTGTGTGTCCTGAGCGCGCGGCCAGCCGCCACGCAAACAGCCCCAGCGCCTCTGCAGACCGCCGCCGCCTCCCTCCCCATCTCCTCCAAAGCCGGAGTCCCCCCCTCCCCTCGGCAGACACCAGTAAGCGCGTTAGGCTGCTCCGGTCAGGCTGGAATGCCCTCTCGAGTCATGGCCGGCGATGCATCCACTCTGCTGGCCTGCGCGGTGGACGTGGAGGTGTTTACAAACCGGGACATCAAGGTAGCTATTGTGGGTTTTTTTTCCGTTTTGAACGTAGGGACATCCTGCATGCTGGGTGATGTGTGTTTGCTCCTCCTTTCCTGGGTTCTTCATCAGGTGTGTTTGCAGGAAAACTACCCTGATACCTCAGTGTTCTTATGCTTTCTTAGCTTAAGACAGGTGCAGTAGGAGGAATACCTGAACTGCCAGTAGCGTTATTTCTACCGCTTGTTGTCTCCTTAATAACCCGTAACCAGAGCAACGTTAGAGTAACATTATTAGCGACACAACCTTTGGTACCGTGGAGGTTGTTTGTGAGCTTTTTTGGAAGCTATGGAAGCACTTTTGCTAGAGCTTGGAGTCGTTCTCGTTAGCCCTTTGTAAGAGTTTTTAATGTGTGCGTGTGTGTGTGTGTGTGTGTGTGTGTGTGTTTCTGGTCTCCTAACCTCTCCTCTCCTTTATTCATAAAACCCCCCCGTGTCTGGCTCGGCAGCATCACGTCTTACAGAAACCAGATTTTTCTGGAATTTTGAAGACTGCAGGGTTTTAATATTAAACAGCCTGTTTCCCAGGACTCCTTTGAAGGGCAGATTATAGTGCATCATATATTTCCATTAAGTGATGCATGAAAGCTTTGCCTCCATAGCAATTGCTAGTCATCTAAGCTATTAAGTTACTTTATGTAGACTTTAACCCCCGGGGGGGGGGGCTTTGAGAAAATGTACACGCTTGGCTTAAGGTGTAGAGTAAGGAGTGCATCTAATCAGAACCCCCAGGTTAATGAGACTCAGAGGGGGCGTACAAGGTGGGTTATAGCTTGGGTTACAGTTTACACGTCTACTGAAGACCCACTGCCACCACATTCCCATCCCACCAAACGTGCTGCTCTAAATGTCACAGAACTAGACTTCTTTGTATGTCGTAACATACACAGAAAACGGAAAATGGCATCTATAAATAGGATGACGGCATAATCCTGATGGTGGTCGGTGATTTGAGATATATAGTAGCATGGTGCAGAACTTTGTTTGGTGTTTTTGGCAACCTGGTCGCCTAGGGGTGAAGGACTAAGCTGGTGTTAAGGAAGGTGTCTTGTGTCGAGTCGTCCCTGGAGCAGAATGCTTCACCTGAATTTCCCCGCTTAAAATATCGAGTTTCTTAGGTGGGTTGAGATATTGTAAGTTTCTGTTATCTAAGCAAGGAGAAGACAAGCTTCTACTCCTGGGGGAGATGTTTGTTGTGAATGAAGACATTAGTACACTAAAAAACGAAGGAAGACTCTTTGAGGAGCGGAGGGCACAGTATTTTGTCTGTTGGAGACAATTAACAGCTAATTGGGATAATCAAGGCTGGGGAATAGACTGAAATGGAGACAGACTCACAACACGCAGCTCTGTGGGCGAAGCCAGGATGCACGCGGTCGAGTCGCTCGTCTGAGTGCGTCGTGCCTCCTTCCGGCCAGCACGCCGCTCGGCGCGTACATTCCATCCGCACGCTGAAAGCCTCGGCATCCAGAACCCGATGGTAACTTGAGGACCATGACATCAATTAAATGGGTATTTTTTTCAAGAGAGCAGGCAGGAGCTGAACAATCATGTTCCTGGTAAACAGCAAGATGTGGTGAAGGAGACTTGTAATGCTTTCCTCAGGCATTTGGGATCATTAGCCCTGGAATCACACTGATGCACTGCTGTTTGTCAGGCGCTGATCTGCAAATAGCAGCTGGGCTATTGGTCTGCTTTGGATAAGCACTCGTCAACATCTTACAACAGAATAAATACTCTTATTCTTTCTCCTCTCCCCCCTTTCTTACTCACTTCCTCCTTCTTTCCGTCTTGCTTCTTGACTTCTCCGTCTCCTTCCATTTCGGTTCACTTGCTCCTCGTCCCTATCTGCTTCCTCCCCCCACGCCCCCCACCCTGCTGTGCTTCTTTTCGGTTCACCTGCTCTATCTTTCTCTTTTGGCTCTGCCTTCTCTGTCCTTTCTCTCTTTCCTAGAGCCAACTGCAAGACATCTACTCTACCCATACTTTTTTACCACTTTCTAGGCCTCTGAAAGTGCAGTGCTGGCCTTTAATTCTCACAACTGCAGTAATTAAAGTTTTTGTCATAGTAATACTGAATCCTAGTGAGTATTAATCTCAGGATTCATTTTGTGAGTAGTTTGGATAAAATACCCTTATTTTTAAGTCATCCAGAGGGAAAACGTAGCTATTCTTGTTTTAGATTGTCCTGAAACCACCTTTGAAAAAGTTCCTTCGTTATCAGGATGCCAACGGCCCACGCAAGAAATCCAGAAGTTGTGAAATGAACTTCCGATCTTTCCTGTTTCCTCTGTTTCGGTGTGAGTGCTTTTTTATCTGTGCTGCAGTCAGCTCATAATGTCTGCTGAGCTCTGTACAGTGCAGAATTTGGAAAACCTTGACATGAGGAACAATGACCTGATGTGGAGTGTAATTAATAATCCTCCCTCTTGCAGCGCCCTCCTCCACCCCCAAGCAAACGTCCTGTCAAAGATCCTCAGAAGCACATTGATGCAGTCACAGGGGAGACTTTGGGAGAAAACCTATATTTAGCCGAGGTTAAAGGTCAGGTTGCAAAAGAGCCACCTAATGGCTAAATCTTCAGACTGGACATATTTAAGATGAATTAGTGTCTCTTTCGCAGAAGGAGAGGAAAAAAAACGAAACAGGTTCTCGAGTCTCCCGTTCCTCTGAGACTATGTCTAATATATCTCCACTTCCAAAAAGGATCTGGATTTGATTAAGAAGAGAGGACTGTTAAACCCTGACATTATCTTTGCTATTTTAAGGTGAGTTTTGGCTTATGTTCTCCCTCCCTCTCCCAAAAAAGGGCATTTTTAAAATGCCAGGAATGGACTAGTAAACACGAATGTTTGACTCTGAAACAGATGGAGTTACTTAATGCAGCCCCCGTGTATGAAAGAGTCTGGGACAGAGAACAAACGCAGCCCGTTTCTGTTCTACAAATGAGCACAAACGTTTACATATGGAGTGTTCGCTTTCCGCACTTAATTCCCCAGAACAGGCCGCCGATTCGGCCAAAGAGAAGTGGACCTTCTTCACCATAACGTTTCCCATTTGTTGGGCTAGAGAGGAACTCATCAGGAACCTTTTGTTTTCAAGCAAATTTTATATGTATCTATATACACAGCTGGTCCATTCTTATAATTATGTTTGCGGTTAGAGAACATGACGTCCTTTTCTCCTGTTTCTAAGAGATGTTACTATGAGTGTTTAGAAATCAGCATAAGTGCTTGACTTTTCTCCTTCCCGTTTTCTATAGAAAATAGTCTAGCATAAAATTATCGTAACATTGTTTTGAATGCTGTATGCTTCAGCGAAGTACAAATGTGGTTAAATGTAATACATGGATGACCAGAGATCGGGATTCCCTCGACGTTCTTTTAGTGTAGCGTTACGAAGTATTTCAGCATCTTTATTACCGTTGGACGAGTGTGTATTTCCATCAGATGTAATCTCTTTCAGAAGAGACGTTCAAAAAAAGAGCCTTACTTGTTTTTGTCTCTCGAAGTTTGGTTTTAAGTTGCCCCAGTGTTGCAGAAGCAGACCTATGCGTAGGGATACCTATGGGACCAGTGACCAGTGACTGTGCGGATGGTTTTCTAAACCGGCCACAAGTTAGGACCATACTGAATTAAATGCCCAGTTCATGGCTCAGCCTGGCGGTTGATAAGTTTGGTGTTACAGAATGTTCACCACTTGAGATTCAGTTATCGGATCACAAACCCTAACATTCGCAGGATATTCAATAAGGAGGTGTAACCAAGGCTGGGTAGATGGTGTACGCTACATAGAAGAAAGTGTTTTGTCTGACCTTCTCACGACAAGCTTCAGCTGCTGTCAAGTACAGTGAGCAATTATTTCCAAGTGTATTGGGCTCTGCTTGGGATCCCTGCTCAGTGACAATGGGGAATTCAACTCACAACTGTGTTATGGCAGAACATTAAAAATGTAGACAAATGTTACCATGCCGTGTTTTCAGATCATCCTATACTGTCGGTCAAATGGGGTTGAGACGCGGCTCGAGGGAGTCTAGCCACCGACTGGCTCCTTGAGTTTCACTCCTTAGGTATCCTGATATGCTGCAGGAGGAAGAGACCCGTTTCATGTGTCAGCTCTTAAAGATTTTATTGAGAAACATCTACGAAACAGAGACTAGTTAAGTCCAGGAAGTTAGAGATGAGATGTTGACGCATTACGAACTCCATCAAGGTCAGGAACACGTCGAGCAGAGGTCATGCTTCAGTAAACACTGCTTTCTGGTTGTGCTTACGTAGGGTTAGATGAGGGTTTCAAGCTCTACATTCTCAAGCTCTCCAACCGAGTGAGTATTAAGGTTGGATTGGTCTTGAAGGGTCATCTGGGGGTCTTTCTTTGAGGCAACAGGTTTATATCCAGTCAAAATCATGCAGCAGAATCTCCCTCCTTTGTTCCCTAGCTTTTCTTAGTCTCAGTATGAATATGACTTTGCATTTATTATTATATTTGTACTTTGCTGTTGAGGTCTCGGAATTGGCCGTAGTGTATGGTTGTGTGTCAGTGTGTGCTTCACAGTGGACTGATGGCCCATCTTCATGAGCCCCTCACCTTTTTTGATGAGGAATTCTGACCGATGTCATTCAGCTCCTATCAAGCTTCCACGCCCAACTTTCCCACCCTTAGGCGACTCCCACAAAGTCGTATACAGTCAGATATTAGGCTGTACAAACAGGACACCATGCTGGCCTGTGGTAAACCAACAAAGCCACAGTATCTGTAACTCCTTTTGGAGGACATTCCTGTTCCGGCTGTTGTGATAGTGGCATGAATGTTTCTCAATATCATCAAGCAGACTTCATCTTCACAGAGAAGGGTTTACATAATACATACACCTCCATTCTTGTATAAACACCGTATGGATTCTTGTACACACATTTTTTTCCCCTGACTTGAGAGACCCTGTGAGGCCTGAAGGTTTCAGTTCAGCTTGGGCAGTTTGGAGCTGCAGCCCATTCATGCCGGGGCCACAACCATGGGCGGAGCGAGTGGACTGCAAGTATCCTCTGAGCCCATTCCTCCTCAGTGGGCATCAGTCATGAGCCAATCCCGCTGCAGAACACGGGCCACACATGGATGCAATTGCTCGTTCCTGTCTCACCATGGAGCCGTAATGTTACAGGTCACCAGCCTTCGGCTATTGCGACTGACGTCAACTTTTTTGGAAGAGACCCATATCTCTGCATGGGTGTGCAAATTCTCACCTTTGGCGGTGCAAGGGGGGGTGGTTCTGTGGAGAAACTTATAATTTACCATATGGACATAACCCATAGTCAAACATAGGCCTGGAGTCTTATCGTGGTTCTCTCTACCAACATTTACCGCTTCTTAGAAGGACAACATCAAGCCCTGCTTAAAATGCAGAAACACGTCCTACCTGTTACTGACATGAGAGAGGCAGGCAATTAAAAAAAAAACCACAAACCAAAAGAAAACACTTGAGAAATGGCATAAGAACAAAAAAGAATCAAAGCTTTGTTCATCTTGCCTTTATGTTGACAACCTGGCAGCATATCTCCCACAATGCAGTGGGGAGTGTACAGTAAATGATGTGTTTGGAATCTCCAGAATTACAGACTCTGATGGTGCCTGTTTCCTCTTCCTGACTTAATTCAAAACAGTTCTTCTGGGGGCACTGGTCATCATCCTGCCTCTCAACATAATCTGACAGGATTGTTATCGCTGAAGGTATGTGTCCTCCTGGTTAACTAGCCATGGCAAGTCCTCATCTTGAGTCATCTCAGGTCTGCAGCAATGTTCAGTGAGCTGGGGTTGTAGGCCTCAGAGATGTGGACTGTGGCCGGGCTGAGCAGTTGAAACTCAGTTGTTGTTTGATCCCTGCTCCTCACAGCACCTTGCACGTGCTGGGGTTTGGACCAACTGAGACAGTTGTTAATGTGGCTGGACAGAATTATTATAGTCTCTCACATAATGATATATACTCTATATTTGGTAAGAAAGATCTTAAACTTTTTCTCCCACATTAATTACTCCATTCATTAATTGTTTGCTAGTTATGTAGAATGAACAGATTAACTGACATATGATTAATCATGAGCATTCAAATGATTTTTTTCTGTACCACCAGTCAATCACATCCCTTTAACACACTCCTGTAAATCGGGGAGTAAAGACACTCCTTGGTCGTGCCTTTTGATGTCCATTTACCACTTTTTACCCTGCGGCTCAGTGGCTACATCAAGAGACACAACACACCATTCACTCAGCTCCACCCGCAGGTCTGCTGGCGGTGAGCGGACAGTAGGTGTCACTGTAGAGTGACGAGAGGAAGGAGAACTCAACACACTGACCCATGTGACATAACCTGAGCCTTGTCATCTAGCTTCCACCAGTGCTGTTTACAGTTTTTAAGGATATCTAAAAAAGGACATCTAAAAACATCTACACACTGTTTTTTCACACTTCTCGCTAACAGTAATTACAGCCTTGGTTTTAATTAGTCTTGATGCATTGAATCAATGGCTTAATCAGGCCTCATTATTTCAGAACTATGCCAGACTGCAAACAAGTACATGTGTTGCAAAAAAGACCCAGGCTGGGAGACGCTGTAGATCTGTGTGCCTTCAGGCACGTCTGTTATCCGGATCTCCTTAAAAAAAAAAAAAGCATTTAATGGGGATAAAGACACTGCCTGGTCCCATTGGATACTGGCAAACGTCTTTGTTTTTGGGTTTTTGGTCCCTTGCCTCTGGAGATCTGTTTCAGGTAAAAGCGCTGGCATCGAGCGAATGTGCCGAGGTAAACGTAACCAAAGTATTTGGTAAATATGCAGCTGGAAAAATGCATTCACAAAGAATTGTAATTCTAAGATACTCCCTGGGCATCTCCTAGTCCCATGTTTTGGTTACTTTTTCCCCTCCACCCTTGCAAGGCTGCCTTATCCCCTCTAAGTTTGATGGTTGGTGGTCTCGGGTTCCAGTTCCCACCGTCAGGACCTCGCCAATGGGTCTCTCCTGCTCCACATCGATAAGTCTGACGGATATTTCTAGAAAGCTGCCCATTTGTGGCCTGTCTGCGGGGTCGTATCTGTAATGGGACACGATTCACAGTGGTACCTCGGAACTCGAACTTAATCTGTTCAGAACTCCGGATTGAATCCTAAAAAGTTGGAGTTCTGATCGAATTTTCCCCATAAGAAATAATGGAAAACCAATTAATTGGTTCCCAGCCCCCAAAAATTACACCTAAATATGTTTTTCTTAGCATTTAAACACAAAATGAACAGGATAATACAAGAGCATATACTGTACTAAACACATCTAAGCACATTTATCATAACAGTCATTTGTAAAGTAAGAAAATAAATGTATCCAAACAATGTGTCCTGCCCCGATCGTCCGCTCCTTCTGTGTGCCACGCCCCCTTGTTAACCCCGTGTGGGATCCCCATGTGATCAGCTGTTTCTGGTTGTTGTCATTAGTCCTCTGTATTTCGTCCGCGTTTCAGTTTGTTTCCCTAGTCCGGTCATTGTATTGTCCGTCTTTGTTTTGCCTGCCTTACCTGTAATTAAACCCCATATTCCCCGATACCCTGATGTCTGCGCCTTTGTCTCCATAATGGTTTATTATTAATATTAAAATAATTAATAAGAAATCTTTATTTTTTTATATATTTTATTATATAATAATAATTACTGTTACTGTCTATCATTGTCAATGTATTTTTACTGTCTAAATATATTTATTCAGCTAGTGTAAACATGCACGATGCTATCACAGCGAATGCGAGGCTGAGACTGAAGTTTACCCTTTGTTTCCACTTAGAGACGTGCCGCGTGACTCATTTCCCCACGTGTACAAGTTATCTTAGGTCAGCGTTCACCATTCGACATTTGAGATTCAAATTGAGTTCTAGGTAATTTTTTTTCAAACTGATTGGTTCGACTTTTAAGAAATTGGAGTTCTAATGAGTTCGAGAACCGAGGTACCACTGTATTTCCAGTGTAAAGCTGCATTTTGTCCCAACTAATGCAGATGTCTGAAAAGGTCACAGTAGGCACTGCAGGATGGAGTGGGGGTGCTTTTGGGCCAATTTGACTGAAGTGGTAAAACAGTTACCATATTTAACCTGGCAGAACATTGATCATTGCAGAATGTTCTGGACCGCAAGATGGTGGTTAATGTTTGATGCTTCCACAATAAGTTTATGGCCTTGTCTCCATTTGTGACATGGAGCACTTGGTGACAGGGTGTGTGTGTCAATGTGTGTGTTTCCAGTGATTGGTTTCAAGGATACTCTCCATTAAGTGACATTTTTGAAGAGCATCAGAGTGGAATGTCAAACACGCTCAGTGTGGCGTCTGAAGGCGGCAGGAGCGATGAGCAGCGATGCCGAGGGGGTGGGGGGGGGGGGGGCGGGACAGGCACAAGCGTGACTCACGGCATGAGTGCGCCTTACCTGTCATGTGCACGGCCAAGTGCATTTGGAAACGTTTCAACAAAAATACGTCATGGAAAACTTGCCATGTAAATGGTGACAGAGTGAATGAGAAAATGTTGCAGGTCACACTGTAGCTTTGTCCTGACTGTTATTCAACCTCACATGAAGCATGTTAAAAAAAATTAAAAATCCACAGTTGCCTTATCCTAATATTCTGTTGCATAATTACACATATTAATGAGGAACTAATGTAATTTCAAATATGAATTTAAATGATATGCAATGTTATATTGTAGTTTATTTTCCTGCTTTTTAAAAATAACCACGTTGATGGTATTAATGTGGGTTAATGGTATTTTTGGAATCTTAGTATGTAAAATAATATTTTGCCCAGGTAATAAAGTACTAATAAATGAACAAAAAATAAAAGCATACACATGGATTTTGAAAGAGCTGTTAGTTAAGCTGTTAGTTAAGTGAAAAATGCACTCCCACACTTCCAACTAATTCCCTTCCTCTTTCTTTAATGGCCTTTGCTGTCTCAGCACAATTAACATTGTATTGGTTGTGCTTCTTCTAGGAGATGTTTGAGTCGCTGTTCCTTGCGTACGACGACCATGTGACATTCCAGCTGTTCAAGAGCTTCCGTCGCGTGCGGATCAGCTTCAGCAACCCCAAGGCGGCCGCCACTGCCAGGATAGAGCTCCACGAGACCCCGTTCAGAGGCAAGAAGCTGAAGCTTTACTTTGCCCAGGTGAGACCACACCCCCAGATTCAAGCCAGCCTATCAGAGCCCAGATGGCTGCAGGTGCTCCTTGCTGAATGGCTGCCTGATTATCTTGCTCCTCCCATTCTATGTACGTTACTTACAGACAGCTGATAAAGAACCGAAATTTATACTGTGGTTCATGAATTGCGCCTTTGACCAGAAGGTTTCTGGCATCCATCAACACCTGACAGCTGAGCAGGTGTGAAGAGGTGTGAACAGGAGAGTCATGACGTTTCCCAGCGGAAACACGTGTCCAGCTAATTCATATTAGCTGTGATCTCATTGACGTTTGTGTCTCATGTCTCACCACTTCACTGCTGTTTACGATCCCCCCACCTTCCTAACCATATTCCCTCCCCCCTTACCTCTTTTCCAGGTACAGAACCCCGTTTCTGATGGGGACAACCTGCTCTTGGCCCCCCCCAACCCATCCAAGCAGTTCCTCATCTCCCCGCCGGGCTCACCGCCTGTCGGGTGGCAGCAAATTGACGACGCCACGCCCGTCATTAACTACGACCTGCTGTACGCAGTCGCTAAGCTGGGGCCAGGTGCGTAACATAAAAAACGTTAGATTTTATTCATTCTTCTTTGCAGAGCGATATATCGCGGCCACTGTGGAAAATATAGCAATGGCTATAAATATCATTATGCAATGGTAATTAGTAGGAGGAATGTAATTAGGGGCAGAGCTTAATGCAATAATGGTCAAATGCTATATCCATCCATAAATCTCCTCTAATTGCTTGGAGGCTACCCTGGGACACACAGGGCAGGAGACAGGGGGAGATCTGGACAGGATCTGTCATGGGGCACTCAGGCAAACATGCATTCACATGTACAAGCACATGCTAAGGGTATTTTAGTTGCTACATGGCTTTTTCCGGAATAAAGCGGATTACTGAGAATCTATGCAAACTGCACACATGGTCTGGTATGGTTATATGTAGAGTGCAGAGTGGATGCAGAGTGTTTAACCTGCATATTAACTAGTAAAGCTTAACCATCAGTAATGCACCAGAATGGGTGACAGATTAAGTGCTCACAGCTGCCTACGTACCCGCTGCCTATTAGCTGTCAAGACCGCAGGCCATCGTCGCTTTCAGAGGAAGCAGAGGGCGCCGTGCTTCCCTGTTTCTGGAAGCGAGGTGTAAATTTGCCGGGATGAGGTCCCCGGATCCCACTCCATCTGGGTTTCCTGGCGAGTGTGAGGTTTTCTGGCGGAAGCAGTTGTACAGGAGGTGTCGGCCATCTTGAACACTGGCTCATAGGAGCCGAAGGGGCTGACGGCAAAGACTTGCTCTCCTGAGCAAATCACAGCCTGGGTCAATGCAAAATAATAAACGCAGATGGGTCCCTCTCCCCCATGCTATACCGTCCGAGCAAGAATAGTGAATTTCTTTAGTGGTCAACTATTTTTAGGTCCTTCTGCGGTCTGTGGGTTGGAGGTGAGAATGTTTACATTATGCCTGGGAGGTTGGGGCATTACAGACCCTTGCCGGAGAGGATTTGTCATGCGGTTCCCACGTAAACATCCTGCTGGATGAGAAATCGGTCACCCTCAGCCTGGGGCTGTCTGGCGGGAGGGGTCCAAAGAGGACGCTTGGAGGAGGGAGGGGTCCAAAGAGGACACTTGGAGGGTCGTGTTTCAATTCGACTCCTCCGTCTTCACTGCCTGCTCTATATTCATCTTGCATATGTTGCTTCATGCCCTATGCATCTATACTCTGCCTTTGGGATGTAAGCAGGACGATTCATCAATTAGATGCCTCACACATTTCATATTATTAATACTTTATTATTTAACTATTGTGCTTCTAATTCAAGAGAGAGACGCTAATTTATCTTGCCTTATGTGGGTGAATGCCATGGAAACGAGATGATATTCATATCAGGTCAGAACTATTATGGTTCTAATTATGGTTTAAAAATGCTAAGTAGCACTGAGTCAGTGCTGTTCCTCTCACACACCACCAGGGGGCTTCTCCACCCTGCCACTTCACCACCATGACTTGGTGCTGGTTCTGACCCTAATAGTCAGTGGGTATTTGCGCTTGGCAGTCAGGCATTGGTTAGGTAGTTAATGGAAGCGAGTGCCACTGGTTTATTGTGATTCAGGTTTTCTGTCCACAACCTCATCTTTCATTTACTTGAAATAATCTTAAAATCTTAAATATGATATTGGTTTTCACTGCCACACACTCTGTGTGTGTGTCT
>JAODJW010000039.1:7094058-7104148 GCA_026777045.1 Hyperopisus bebe | reverse complement strand
CCCCCCCAGCGCCCCCCCCCCCCCCCCCACACCATGGGCCAACTGATGGCAGCGGAGGTGACTCAGATGGCAGAACCTGTTTCATCAATGCTCAGAAGACACCTTCACTTACTTATATACCCAGTTACACTGCATCTTCAGGTTATGTGACTATCCAACATCTGAAAGTTTGAAAAATGCAGTCAGCTTTCTCAGCAGAGGAATCATCTCCCCCATCAGTGAGAACATGAAGCTCTTCAATGAACATTTCATGCCTGATTTGCTGAAGTCCAACTGATTTATCCCAGTGCGGCTGTTTATAGCCGCGGTACAGTTCTTAAGTAATGTCTTACTGCATTTTTCTCCCACAGATTGCTATTCCCGTCACTCTGCTAGGATGCTATTACGTAAGAGTTGCCCTTGCTGAGAGAATGGATACTCTTTGATTGTAACGATTGTGCTCGCTGTGCCTGTTTGTGTGTTCATCGCCTGTATGACCTCACTAACTCACTAAAGCATGGGCAAAATGATCAAGCGCGAACGTAGACGTAACGATTTTTATAGCCCGGTATTTTACAGTAAATGTTTAGCAGCATATTTTAGGCACAATCTTAGCTTCTCAGCCACTGTGCGACCTTGTGCCCTCAGCAGCTGAATTTCTGAGAGCTTCAGCCTCGGCTCTCATTAGATACTGAAAAAGTTTTCTATTTCTGTGATATCCATCCTCTGCTCACTGGATTACAGGTCACAAGTCCATACAGTGCAAAGCATAGCTATAAATACATAAGCTATATAAGAATGTGGCTTCTGTTGAAGAAGGCGTGCAGTCCTGTTCAGAGTTACACACACACACACACACACACACACACACACGGTCTCTATCATGGAAGTAATCATCTGATTGGAGCTCAGAAACCGCTCCGCTAACGAGAGACGTGGTGGATTAGGGGCGCCTAATTAAAGACGTCCTGATTTCTCAGGACTCCGAGAAGCAGCCTAATTGGTAGGGTGCAGTTGGTCTTTGCTGTCGCAGGAACCTGTCTCCAGGCTTTTGAGCAAGGTGCATGGTCCTGCTGGAGGTCTCTGAGGTAAAAACCTGTCTGCTGTGGGACCCTTAATTGAGACACTAATAGATGGGAACAGGATGTGCCCAAATATGCTGCCCCCAGAGAAGAGGTAATACCACTTATATTTTTATACAGACCAGTGAACTGACATGCGCGTCCTCATTGGCTCAGCTAAGAATGGAGAACAACTCCCCCTTGTGGCCACTGAGGGGACATGCGCGTTTCTGCTCTCAGCCTTCAGGTGCAGCTCCTGACGTTTTACTGGCACAATGCAACTGATCTAGTTTTCCATTATGCTTTGCTACTAATACTACTAATGCTTCTCCATTAGGAGTCAAAAAGCAAGCATTCCATTAAAAACACATTTAAACCTCAATGTATAAACATGCCCATTTAATATTAATATTAAATATTTTAAAGATTTTACAAACCTTGATAAACGAGATCAAATATGCAGATATAAGGGTATCATTCACAATGACAGGTTGGCTTTGTTGGGCTATAGTGGCACTAATGATTTTTTGACACAGACAGAATCAACGCTGTGTGCAAAGCTAAACCGGACAGCATGCGTTAGGGAGAAGCTCTACATGTCTGACAAAATGAGGCCGTGCTCTGCACTAGGGCAGGGAGCCACGCCCCCTACAGGCAAGCGCAGTTTGCTCTGCCCTGTCAGTCCTGGAATATGTGAGGTCAGTCAGTATGAGGTTTAGGATACTGAAGAAGGCTAACTAGGTACAATTGTTGTGTTTTTTTCTTCTGACTAACAGCCTGTTTTAATATCGACCTTCTCTTAGAGTTTAATCTCCCCATTTCCTGTATAACTCACTAACCTGAGGGACAAGCACTCTACCTGCGCAGACACCAAGCCTCCAGGCCTGCAAACCTACAACCTCTTCCTGCGCAGACACTGAGCCTCCTGCTCCGCAAACCTATAGCTTCTGCATGGACAGACACTGAGCTTCCTGGTATGCAAACCTACAACCTTTGCCTGCACAGACACTGAGCTTCCTGCTATGCAAGCCTACAACCTTTGCCTGTGCAGACACTGAGTATCCCACTCTGCAAACATACAACCTTTGCCTGCGCAGATACTGAGCTTCCTGCTATGCAAACCTACAACCTTTGCCTGCGCAGATACTGAGTATCCCACTCTGCAAACATACAACCTTTGCCTGCGCAGATACTGAGCTTCCAGCTGTGCACTCCTATGACCATTGCCAAGCTTGAGCCTCATTGCTGGTACTTAGTGAAAAATAAACAGGAAGTACAAAGCCAGCATCCCTGGAAAAAGCAGGCCTGTGGCCAAAGACAAAAGCAACCGATGACCTTTGCTTTCTATTGGCCTCTTGCTCATCCAACCACGTGCCTCCGAGCCCCTCATCACCCCCCACTCATTTTATACCACCTCCCCCAGCCCCCCCCACCCCCACGCCTCCATAATAGCCCCAGCTGCCAGTCACTGCAGTCTGTATTAACCCTTGCCTTCTGACATCCATTTTATTAAGGCTGAGGTCAACAGCTGATTAAAACGGCAGCGAGGCGGCACGCTACAAAGGACCTCCAACCCCGGTTGCCTTTTAATTTTGCCCAATCAGAAGGCCGTGGGGGCCTACCTTGTTGCCATGGTGACAGGGCCTGCTGCTCTGTTCTGGTGTGGAACAGATGTCTCATTGTGGGGGGGGGGCTGCTGGGAGGAGGGGAGAGCAGACAATGGAGGAAAAGGAGAGGACAAAGGGTCTGCCAAGGCCAGCAGAGGGAGCATGTGAGCATATTTACTGCGTGCCACATTCAGTTAGACCCTCGAATTTTAGCATTGTGTGTGTTGTACCAAATAGAAGGGAAAGAAATGGGAGAGGGGGTGAAAACGAAGGCAGCCCCCGTTCGCCATGTTATCTTGCTTTCATCACGCGATTGGCCTGACAGCAATTTGCGGCGGGAACCCGTACGTGACGCCGGGCCCCGTGTCCCACCGAGACAATGCAGCCGCCACGTCCCGAAAGCCCAGTGCCTTCGCTCGGTGACGGGCTGCAGAAATGAGTGAAAATGTTACGCTTTGAATAAAGGATGCCGCGAATCAGCAACACGCCTGAACGAGGAGCGGGGCCGCATGCGGCGCGGAGCCCACGGCTGCGGGCCCTCCGATGGGGGAGCCGTCAGCTGGAGTCAGTGCTCCGTGACAGGACAAATCTGGCCGAGATGCTCCGCCTATCTATTCCTAGGAGTGCAGTTCTGCATGCTCTCCCCGAGGCCGGATGGGACGCTGGGTTGGCGTTCACGTCCCTCTGCACTCAGTCTGTTCTGAATAAGGACTCTTTCCCTTCTGTCAGCGGTATGGTACAGGTGTATTATTACAGTTTATTTAATTAATTTGGGAAAAAGAGCATCCATTGATTAGCTCATTCTCCCAGGTGCGTGTGTGTGTGTGTCTGTGTGTCTGTGTCTGTGTAGGGAAAGTTAATGTATAAAAGTCTCCAAACCAAAATCTTCAAAATAAAACAGACGCATCGTGAACTAGGCTGCAGTTTAATTGCGGACAACGTGCCTGCCACTTTGGGACGCATGGCCTGTCGGAGTTGGCACTCCGGGGTCTTGTGGGAACGAAGACCGCAGAGATGAAGATTTCACAAGAGAAGCGTGATTTTTTTTTTTTTACCAGCCAGGAGACAGAGTATCCCAGCCCACGGCGACAGCCTCAGCTCTGGTACCACATCCCCCATCTTGCTTCTAGCACTTTCTGTCCAATCAGGATGGGAGACACTGCTGCACGAATCCTTATAACGAGGTTTCCTTGTGTGCGACCCCCCCTTGCACATTTGCATTACGCTGACGGCAGTAGCCCCGCTTTTGGGCTAGGCTCCGGCTCTCTAGGACCCTATTCTCCTACCCCCCCCCCCCATCCCAGTGTTCCCATCCCCCACCACGAACCACTGCTCCATCCTACAGCACTGCACACAGACTCACAGGCTAACAGCCCCATTCAGCCTGGGGGGGGGGGGGGGGGGGGGTTTAGTTTGTTTTTGTTGTTTCCGGCTCATTCTAACCTCTTCAATCAGACAGCTGCAGGTCCTCAAGTCCAGTGGGGGGGGGGATGTGTATGCCAAGTGGACAAATCATCTGCTTTTGTTGCTAAATTTGTCTGTCCTTAGTCCCCTCCTCCGCCACCAAACGCAGAGGTGGATCACGCTGGAACACACCGGAAGACGTTACCTTCTGGTACGCATCCCTCGATTCCAGCGCCTGTCTCATCTGTTCCGGAGAGTGCGTGTAGATAGCCGACCGATACACGGTTCCCACGTCGTTGCCCTGCCGCATCCCTGCCGGGGCCGGGGGGGGGGGGGGGGGGGGTGTGAGGCAGGAACAGATGGGTGTCACTGTTGGAGCGCGTTCTGCACAAGGCCCCTTGGCTCACCGGCGCCAAATAAAACCAGCAAATAGATGCTCCTCAGAGAAGTTCTACCATGGCCAGTGCTCTGCCTTCACGAAGCGCTCTGACGTTACTGGGAATCTAAAGCGTTCAAATCAGCTATAATCAAAACGCTGCTCTGCTGATGAAATGGAACCTGAAGACTGCTGTGTCCTCGAACAGGCACGCTTCTCTGTGCAATGGCCGATTAAGGGCATCCAGAAAGGGACGCTCCATTCCTCACCAGTGAACCTGAACAGCACTGTTTCACATTTCTGATCGACTGTATGCAATGGATTATGGGTAACTGCTGAAATCAACAAACATGTCTGTCGGGTTTTGAACCATTCGCCACTATTGACTTAGTGAGTTACACTCACTTTAATAGCACCGAAGCAATTAAGGAGATAAGGGGCAACCGGAGCTGAGTTAGCATGTGAGGTGCGTACGCACATATACGTGCCGAAAGGGTCGAGGCCGTGGTACCTTGCGTCGGGTTGTGGTTCTCCCAGAACACCTTCAGCAACTTCTCATAGCTCAGCTTGGCTGGTTCAAAGACGACACGGACCACCTCTGCATGACCAGTTAAACCTGGGATGGAGAGAAGATTAACATGAGATCAAGCCTTCAAGCCAGCTTGATAGTAACACTCACCATCGCGTTCAACAGGAGTCACACGTTAGCTATTAGCTCACAGCCGCGGTCTCCTCTGCTTGAGGAGCCCATTCGAGGGTGCGACATCACTGACACGCACACTGTCATTGATCAGCCTCATGAAGCAATTGACTTTTCAGAGCGTGACAAAATATTGACTGTTAATCTGGCTGTTTCTCAAGCGCAGAGATCAGAAGGGATAACTGTGTCGAAAAGCCTTTTGTGAAACAAACTAAAATTACACCGTTAACAAAACCTCTTTGAGGTGCCATAAGGCCCAGGAACAAACAGCAAATAATGAGCTTGGGAACAGCAGGCGTGTTTCACCACCTAATAAACCTCTCTGTGGAAAGGAGAGGAGCCACAGGCCTTATTTGTAGGGTCAGCACATCCGCACCTACAGCAGCCCCCTGATGACCCAGCGGACTGAGCGGTACCTCGATTCTGTCACAGCTTGATGCCCAAAGAAGCCTCGTCTCTATCCAGCGCGCTAATCAGCTGCTTTTGATCACAAATTCTGCTGATCTCATAAATGCAGCAAAAAAAAAAAAAGATGTTCTGCTGGTCATGTTTTTTTTTTTTTCGCACGGTGGCTCATCCCCCGTAAGGCGGGAAAAACGATCGTACACCGAAATGAGCATCCCGACGGTTCCCGCGCGACACTAACAATTATAATTATCCCGAGTCTTTCTTACAGTCGACGATCGCCCTCTGGCCCCAGGGTTCCTTATTTTAGCACGTGCCGCACTCGGGAACCGTGTGGCGGCCTCCCGTCTCACGCGTCTCCATGCATCTCCGACACGGACACGGACTGGAACGGGGCCAAGGTTGCATCGGATGGACGCAGCTTCCGAGGGGCGAGTGGGGGAAGGGCGGACTCGCCGAACTTGAGAAAGAAGCCCAAGATTGATGTTTTACTTCTAATACTAAGGTTTCCACACAGATTAACATATTCCCAAAGAGGTCTGCCCTACGCTTAATATTCCTCACATGTGAGATGCTGAGAATGATGGGTTGCCAGCCGTCTTCCGCAAATATATAGAGCTAATATTAAAAAAGTAATAAAGACTGACCTGTGGGGTGACCTTCATTGCCAGTGGAAAATGCAGTGGGCACAAACCACAATGCCTGTGCGCACGAGGCACTGTGAAATTATATCCAAGAGACATCATGGATGGAAATTAAACTGAAATTAAAAATCGCAGTTGCGCAGTGTTCTGTCTCTGCACGTTTTACGTGGATGCATGTGATCATGTTTTTTTAATGCATATTGAAGTGCACCGTGTCTTACAATGGAAGAGCAGAAGCACACCGCCTGATTCCGGCGTCCAGGTGCTGCACCACTCGGATGCTGCGGCTCACACGCTGCACACGCCGTGCTTGCGACATGCACCGTGAGGCCGAGTCCAGTTGTTTTGTTTTTTTTTTTTAATGCTAAAGTCCTATCCTGTTCTCACTTATTCACCCAGTTCATTGGACTGCCAGGGAGGTTTGCTGTTCGGGGTTAGCTGAAGGACGAAGAGGCACAGGGCGATGCAGCTGCGACACGATGCCACCATTACTGTGATGGGGGAGGGGCAGCGATCTGCTTTCCTCTCCGATCTGTCTCTGTGGGCTGTCACGTGACCTAGGAGAGCCAATCAGGAGCGGTCGTCTCTTCCTTTCACCCACGCCGCCGGTATGCATTCCTCTGGTTATTTTTAGAGCACGCACTAATGGATAGAAGTAGTACTGGCTACGTAAAACGAGGGCATTTGGACAACCATCATCTAAGTGAGACCTGCCCCAAGGGGGACGTTTTGTCACTTAAGTGTGGAGAAAGAGTTATCCCTACCGCACCGTGCCGTCATTCCTGTGACTTTCACCTAGCTCCTGATTGGCTGAGCATCTCTCCCCCACCCGCTCTCTTTACCGCGGAGCCGCTGTTCCAAACACCCTGCGCAGACACCCTGGCGGGATTAGCGCAGTCAGTCAGGAGCTGCGCAGCCCCCACACAGACGGGGGAAGCTGATGCCCCCCGCTCGCTCGGCCCGGCAGGAAGATGTCTCAGGCCTCAGCGGGTGAGGAGAGCACGACACGGCTGACACAGACGGACTCTTCTCCTCCGTCGTGTGCCTTCAGATGCATCCCGGCCAGTGGGATCTCTTTAATCACGGGGCTTCGCAAGTTATGATTTAATAACACTAATTAAAAAAGACACTCTCAACTGACAATGTGAGTTGCCATGGTGAGAGATATGGTTCTGAGTCCATGGTGGAAAAGGAGGTTCACAGTAAAGTACAGAACATAAACGGGCGCAGATTTTCGCTGCCTGGATAAACGTGGGCCTTACATGCTTAAAGGTTGCGGCTCCTCTGGAAACCCAGCTGCTGTTTCCACGTGATCCTGTGCACAAGGACTTTTTGGGGATTGTGAGCCTCACTGAGGCTCGGTAGATTTGAAATGTCATGTCGTTCATGGCGTGGCTCGGGTGCATACACTGGTAAAAATAATTATTATATGAACACATAATCTGCTGGATTTCTCATTCCCTGCGTTTTAGCCGCAAAACACCTCATCTCACACGGTCAAGATAACCTGTGCAGTTGTACGCCTGATATGGGCATTTCAGCACCATGGAATGGACAGTTCCATCAGGACTGCAGGCCGAGTGTCTCTGCTTTCTGTTTTAACTTATCATACCCCCACATACGAGGACTTCAGCACTTTGTTAAATGATCTGCAACCCTAAACTCCCACACGCTGCTGTGCCCTACCTTTCCCTCTGGAAGGAGGCATCGCGCTAACTTTTCAGAGTGTTTTCTCTTGATGTGAATTAAAAATCGAATCGAATCAGCCTGCTGGGTTGGGCCTGGGACTGCCTATTGATTAAACTGCACAATCGGGGGGTCCAGGGGAAGGGGAGATCGCAGGGACTGCATTTCTGAATATCAAAGCAACTAACAAAGGGTTTTGAACCACATCAACACTGAAAATCCACCTTGACTAAAGGCGGGTGCAGCTTCGCTCTCATAAATACGATACAATTCAAAGTGTTCTTATATTGAAGTGGCTTAATTCTCTAACCTCATTGAAGAGAGACACACAAAATCCACTTGGTTTAAACGCATCCAGTCACTTTATACTGTGTGAGGCAGAACTTCATGAAACAGTATCAGAACGTATCCCCAGCATCGGTGGTTGAATAAAGGGCAACTAATCATAGTGCTTAATGTAACTTGCCTGTTCCAAAATGGACCCCATCAGAAAGAATATTAGAAAATGCTTCTTGCTGACTTACTGACTTGCGTACTGACTTAGCAGCAGGGGAATAGGAACTGGGGGCGGGGGTAACATGTAACCCCCAGTATTTAATTTGGCTTAATTTGTCCCCCCTATAAACAGACATTTAACTTTTTAGTCGCCCCCCCCCTCCAATATCATACACTCCCCCATGCACTTGCTTGGCAGCACAGAGTAATGCATTCTTTAACACAGTAATATTCTACATTGCTTTAAAAGAGCAGTCAAAGGTTAACAAGCTGTTAAACAACGACCATATGGATACGAAACATTGTCGGATTGGAAGTAGATGCTCGCTGGACAGAGAACTGGAACAGGAGCGCTGAGTCACCTGATCAAAGGTCATGTTGAAGGTTGCCTGCACCTGAAGGGAGCCAACGAGCCTCGGAAAGTCCCGGAAAACGAGGCGGATCGGCCCTCCTTCCGGACCCCCCAAGACAAGGTTCTCAGGAAGCACAGCAGGTGAATCAGAAACACGTCGAGGAGACGAGCGGCAAACCGAAGGAGAGGTGTGGGGGGGGGGGGGGTGCAGGTTTGGCTCACCAGTGCAGGTTTCCTCATAGGTGGGGTTGGGGGTGAGGCCTCCAGCGTAGCCCACCTGGGTGGAGTAAACACCTTGCTGCCGCCAGAACTTCCTCTCCGACCCCCAGAAGCAGCCCATCCCTGTTGGGGGAAGCATCAGTGACAGGTGACGTGGCCTTCAAACCCACGAAGGAGCACAAAGACGGCCGCAACGCAAGCTGCGTAATTCTGGCTCCTCCGCCAAAAACAAATTTCCACTCTGCGCTTTTATTTTCTTACCCCTGGAGGCAAAAGGTGCCACTGAGTTGCACATGTTCTATTAATTTTGCCATGTCTCCCTCCTTGCGGAGCCTTGTTTCTCCGGCCTTTAAGGAGCCTCAATCGCTCTCCCTGAAATGTGTCCCCAGGCTGTGAATTCAGCGACCTGCGCTTGCTGACATTATGTTATTCCTGGTCTTTCTGCAGTTCGTCCTTAGCCTTTCTCCTGGGATCTGAATACTATTCCACTGATAAATGCTTCAGCTCCATATTTATAGTCTAATAAACCTCGCAGTAGTTATAAGTCAGCATCCCATCTTCGACCAGTAAATGCTGATAAACGACAGTCAAGGTAATTCTCACAGTTAAGTTTTATAGCCAAGTAAAGCTTTTCCCACAATAACACTAAAATACTGTCATATTTCCATATCTTCCTCTGTTCTTTTTTTCCTCACCGTGATGGGAGTTTATTTATTTTATTTGCATGTACAAGTGACAGACGTCAATCTCGTGCGCGTGCGTATCCGGCGGAAACCGCGGACTGTGGCAACCAAAGTGACGGGCAGCAACACGGACTGACTGAAATCACACGCTGCCAGGTTAATTGAGGAAGGCTTGACGTCCGGTCACCTTTATCCACTTCTGCTGGGAGGGAGGGCGTCCTGGGGCTTCAAATGCACACACCGAACTATTTTATATCGACGTTCAACACATCCGAACGAGCATTAGACAAACAGCGACTTCAAAATGAATTCCTGTCAGCTATGAAGAACTGCATAGTTTTGAGTCAAATAAAGGAAAGAGGAGCAAATGAGACGAGGGGATTTATTAAAGAGATCCTAATCAGCCAATGCAATTAATTTCTGCCTCTGACTGCCTTGTTTGCCTATTCTGCTCCTCAGCCATTTTTTTAGCCTTGCGT
>JAODJW010000039.1:7080705-7094020 GCA_026777045.1 Hyperopisus bebe | reverse complement strand
GGTAGGGGTACTGTTGCCGTACAGATCACTTACCAAACACTGCTGTGTGCAGCCCTTCGGGGAACGGTGGCATGGTTCTGTTCCCATTGACATGGTGTTTCTCTGCAACAAACAGACAACAGGAGGCGCTGTTTTATTACTGTGACCCGGACCATCCTGCACACGCTGGCCGGGCCACTCAGCTGGGAATGGCGGGGGATTCGCACGTGGGAAGGGAGATCTCTCTCTCGGGGCAAAGTCTGGTTTGTTTTCTCGGTGCCGCACTCAGGCCTCAGCACGCACAGTTCACGCCTGACCGTCCCGTTCCAATTTTGGGTGTTTATTTTCAGAGAGAGGTGCGCGCGGCGCTCGTCGAGCCGGCCCGTCTGACCCAGATGCGTCTCCCGGCAGCCCCTGCGGGATTTTTTTCCCCGCCGTGAGATTCCGCGTCAAGTCACGCGGGATTGCTGAAAAGCGCATGAAACTGTGAAGTGCCCGGAACATTCTGTGACAACACAGATATGGAAAGACACTCTGAGCGGGACTACAGCTGCTGGAGGCCCATTGTTCTGGGGGGGGGGGGGGGGCAGAAGATGGATCGCAAATGGGTGAAGACAGGGCGGGGGTTTGTGGGTTCAATATCTGGGTGCAGCCCCCACCCCCACCCTGGTCGCACTGCATGGGGGGCTGGTCATCCTAGGCAGCCAAGGGGGGGGGCAGAGGGGGTCCATTTGATACAGAGCATGCTGGTGTGTTGCTACACTCACACAGATACATCATCACACACAAAGATCAGGGCTTGACGTCCCCTGGGGTGGGACTGGCTTGTTCGACCCCCGTACCCCACTGCCTCGATGTGACGTGCATTTTCACTCCAGAATCAAGCTTGCTGTCTGTGCCACCTGCACTGTCCTCAGCTGCAACACAAGCAGCTGCCCCTTCCTGCATCATACTGGTATTAAAGTAACGCCATGCTGTCCTACAGGCCCTATGTAAGTACACTGCGGGAGGCACCAGGGAATTCTAAATCAGGTCACTCTACCTCCTTACTTCCTGAATGAGCGCTCGCTATCCAGTATACTGTGACTCTCATACTGTGTCACTTGCTCTAGACAGGATGGGACTGAGAAGATGTGGGGGGGGTCCTTCATCATCGTCACCATCATCATCATCATTCAGTTGAATTTTTCTTCCCCAATGCAACATACAGTTGAGAAAGCAAGGTCCGCCAGTCCCTGAAACAAGTGAAGTAATTGGCTTTGCTCACATGATCAATGATGAATTCACTGTGACAACCATGGGAACTGAACCAACGACCTTCCGATCATTGGCACGGTGTCTTAACTCACTGAACCACACACTGCCCCCAACTTCTTTTATTTGTATTGTGACTTGCGCAGCTTACAGCTTTACAGATTGCCTTGTCATTGAAGCAATGTTTCCCCCACAACGGTCCAACAGCCGTCCCATTTTGAGAATTACATTTTCTACAGTGCTAGGGTCGAACCACTGACAGGGTGCTGCTGGATGGCTTATACGCCCAATGCTGCCAAAATTACACTCCAACACTCCAGGCCATTTTCCACTGAGAGCTATAAACTCTTCATTCCCACATCAAAATGTCAAGGGCAGAGGAGATGCCTGACCCACCAGGTCGAGGAAGCCCTGGAGATGTCATCACAGAAATCAAACTGAACGCCGACCTCAGGCAGCCTATCCAGGGGCAACGAGGACTTTGTTCATTACTGTTTCTGCAAATGAACAATTTCAGGTTTCGGGGCACCGTATGAACCCTGACACGCTTGCCACGCTCTCTGATAGGATCTCGCTCCTTCCACCATCTCCGAGGCCCACCAATCACATCTCTCCATTCTGATTGCCTCAATGACTCTCTGGTAATTACTGCCTTTCAGGGAAACTGAGACACGTTCATGATTCATTAATGCATGACCCCCCCCCCCCACACACACACACACACACACCCTCCCCACATCAGATGAACAATTTAAATGCAAATGTCAGCAGAGAAAAGCCAGAGAAAACAAGCTGTTTTTCTTGACGTTGTCTGTGATGCCCCCCCCCCCACCAAAACTGCACACTGAAGGCTATGTCCTTCCTTCAGTCAGACCCAACCTAAATGCCCCGACAGTTACCAGGTTAACCTCATCTCTAACTGTACAGAAATCCATACAGGCAAACATCTGTGAAAAACATCGTTAATATTCCACATCTCTGCTTCTCTGGATGCCACACATGCCAGACGAGGGATTCCAACCAGCGCAAATAATTTCGTCACGTGTTTTGAGAGTCCATATCTCTTCTGTGAAAGCTCTAGAGATTTTTAATCATGTTATCTTGATTAATCACATTTACACTCTGACCAGCAGGCTGAATTTTAGTCAGGCGGTTGGATAAGGCAGCAGTGATATCTGGCAAACACTTTATCCCACAGTAACATTTACAGGGAACACGTTGCTTGTAAGCTGTGCAAAATGCAGTGAAATTGCTCATTCTTCATAAAACAGAACTTGGTCTTTACCTGCTGGCTCAGGCATATGTCTGCACCATGCAATAATAATTCTCAAAAGAAAAGAAGGAGAGCCAGTGATTGGTCAACTTCATGCTACAGTAATCTGGCGTCAATGAGCCTGTCCTTCTTTCAGCCTCATTTGAGATCTAACAGTGGCATTCTGGACTTGCTGCTCAAAATCGTGTTTGTTGTGGAGAAAAACTGCCAGCATCATTTGTTCAAATGGTATTCAGTTTTGTATTCAGTCTCCCACCTGTCTGGGACTCAGATAAATAATGATTGTGCGGACATGCTGTTCTGAACGACTGAGGAGCCTAGAGCCCTTCTTGAGAGACCATCTGATTTGGGTACTTAAATATACCTGCTGGGAGGCAACACCATGCCAATTTCCGATGGACATTTTGATCAACATACGTTCTTTAACAGCTGCCAAAGCACCTATAGGTGTGCATGTGTGTAACTGGTGTGTGTATCCAGCCATGGATTGGCGTTCAGTCCAGGGTTACTCCCTGTAATGCACCCATATAGGACAAGCAGGTATAGATAACAGATGGATGGATGGATGGATGGATGCAATTTTTACCATGAACATGTTATTTAGAAAAACTTAGCATATACAGTTTTTTTGCTCAATTAATTAAAACATTTTTTTCATGGCCATAAATGAGTCTGGCCACAGGCTGACAATCACTGGTATCAGGTATCTACAGCTGGGAAGGGAACATAAACAGTGTAACTCTGATGGCGAGAGTCCCCCGCCCCCGACACGCACCACTGTACGGTTCTTTCTCTGTGCCGTTTCTCCCTGACAGGGAAACAAATGACTAGCTGTCCACAAGCCCTGCGCGGAGGCCCTGCTCCCAACACTGACCCCTCCCCCCACCCTACCCCAAAACGAGAGCTGTCGCAGCAATAGGGCCCCTCCGCGGTGAGCCCTTATGCGGCGTGGCAGCACGCCGGCGGGCCGTGTGCGCCAGTCCCCCGCGAGTCAGTGCTGCTCTATTTCCGCCAGCGTCACCGTGTCATGTGACCACGCGCGCTGCCGCCATTTTTAGAAAGAATCTGCGTAGAAACTGAAATGAGGACTTATTCCGAGAGGAATGACGAACATTGTGCGAGTATTTCTCCCGGTAAGACTTCCGACTCTATGAAAACAGCACAAGCATGTAAGGGAGCATGACCTTGGCCTGCTCAAGCGATACGGAGACGCCGGTAATCCCCCCTTCTGCAGGCCGGTCATGCCCGACCTGCTTTAGGCTAAGGAAAATCTTCAGACTGGTCACACCGGCCTTCTTCACTTGCCAATTTGACTCTGGCTTATGGGCGCCCCCATCCACAAGGGCCACTGACCACAGTCCAGGGACTGAGTTTGAAATCTCATGGGAGACAATTACTGGCAATAGGTCAGGCCGTGCGAGATCAGAAAATCGAATTCACTCCCCTGTAGCCCTGGCCTTCCCCCCAGCGGGCCCAGTCACTATTCCCTTTCGAAGACCCTGGTTCCCCGGTTCCCTGAATCCCCCAGTTCCCACGATGGCGACCGAGATGGAGTCTAGCAGAGACCGGTTCTCATCTCCCGTCATCCGTGCACATTTGAGCTGGAGAGGAACGGAGGGAGACAGACAGGATTCCAGACTGGGAATAACCGTCATCATCGGATGCTTGGTGGGTCTGTTTCTCTAATTCATCAGCATCTTGAGTAGCTCCCACTTGGAGCTTCTGGCCATGCACTGATTCCTGCTCCTTCCCGCATCTCAAAGCAAAAGGAGCTGAGCTTCCCTGCTTCTTCTGGTGGCGTAACGAGGAACACAAGAGATCCTCATCATCCCTGCTTGTCAACAAAGGGTCCCAGCATGATGACCTGGACCCAAGGACTCTACCCTCTGATGAGGACGACTGTGCTGTGACTAATTAGCACACGCCTGGCTGTTTACGTCAGTAAGCACGGCTCGCTGGGAGAGCAACCGTGCCACACGGCACGCCGGTGGACAACCGGACGCGGCCTGGCACCAGAATTGCTACGGTAATCATTCTCTGTTCCCCTCTGCCGTCTGGGCAGGAAAGAGGCTATTTGCGAGTGGACAGAGCGGCACCGCAGGGAGACCAAGGACCAAACGCTTAACCGGGCTGGTTACGCTGGCAACGCCGGAACCGTGTGTCCGTTCACTGCGGGGGAGGCATCCATGTGCGCTCCACACGGCCAGCCAGGGAGAACCCGCACCGGGCAGCGGATGCGAAGCCTGCCTTGGGGGAGCGGTGCCAAGCGTCGTGGCAGCGGCCAGCTGGGGGGGGTGGATGGGCACCCAGCGTCAGGCGAGGCCCAGATCCCAGAAGCTGCGCCTCCCTTCCGCTCGCTTGAGGTCCGGCCAGTGGACTCAGTGGGTGAAATTCGCCTTGACGGACATTTTCTTTCCTGTGAAGCTTTATTTGGGGACAGCTGGAGGTGGATCACGGAGGAAGAACTGGACAGAAATCAGTTGTCTGAGGGAGGAAGAAAGTAGGAGGCACTTGGTACAGTTTTTCGGGCACAAGAACACAACAAATTTCAGTGTTAAGGAGCAGAAAAAGCCGGGAAATGAAGGATGAGGGGTATAAAGAGAGGAGCTCTTCGCGGGGAGGATGCAGTCCCTGGCTTCGCCTGCTTTGGTGGCCCCACAAGCACCCAAAGCAGAGCAGCACACAGAAGAAAGCGGGAGCTTGCGTACTGCCCTATCTCTGGCCCACACACTCGTACACTCTGTGCCCCCCCCACCCATCACAATCTCATGGGTGCAGATTAGCAGGCCCCGCGGGAGCCTGGGAGTCGCGGTGCGCAGACAGCCAGCAGACAAGTTCAGCCGGATGGGCCCCCTCTCCCTCCCACTCCCCTTCTCCCTCGCTTTCTCCCTGGCCGGGCCACAATGACAGTGATAAATGGGATGGTATCATTAATGCCTGGCTCATGCTGATTGGAGCGCACCCCCACCACATCACCATCCCCCCCAGCTTCTCAGTAATAAAGGCTCTAGCAGGAGGAAAAAAAAACACATTGCCTCATCTCTGCAGCAATTAGGGAAACTATATCAATTCTCTCAAAGAGCACAGTGAAAACTGCAATGATATATACACAGCTGCACTGCTCTCCATTGATTACAATTACCATCATCATCCTCATCTTTTTTATTACAAATATTATCTATCCATAACAGCAATTATCTGATCTAGGCGGGAGATGAGTGCAGTTGAAACCTAACTTCAGTCGCCTGATGCACAGAAAGCAGCAATATCAGCAGAGAAAATACAAACATGACCCCCCCCTCCTCATAAAGATTGCGAACCTGGGGCCCCCAAGCACCTCCACAGCTTGGATGACCCTGTCTGTTTTTTTTTTTTTCCCTGAAACTATATCCTTGTGTTTTCCACACTCGGGTGCGCTGGCCGTCACCGGCTCTGACAGGAAGAGGAAGGAGTAGGATACAGAGGGTGAGTTTTGACAGGAGCGGGCCACGTATGCCTGACAGGACCATGCCAGAAGCCTCTTGTCTTTTTGCGAGTGGACGCCCACAGGAGCCACCGCAGGGGACCGTGAGCAAGACCGCAAAGAGACAGGGTCCCAGATAGCCTGGAGCCACTCCGGAACTTGACTCAATGCTCTAAATTCACTCCGAGGGACGAGATGCGTGCTGGTGCGCGCCGCTGGCTGGCCGATCGACATGGCGCCACCCGGCACTTCATGGTGGGAGCCATCCTGAGCCGTGTGGGCGGCTGCCCCTCATTACCGACTACGAAGCCCCAGCCGCACGAGAGCTGCCCACCATCCCCGCACCACTAGCAACACATCAGGGTCACACAATCAAGTTAGGGAAGACGCACACGTGACAGAACCAGGAAACCTCCCAGACAGCGTATTCAGGGCCAAAGGACTCACATGCCCATTGTAGGTGCCTTCGATGGTGGACATGGGTTAGCATGGGCACTTTAACTGGTCTGCAGCCACGAAGCCTCATATGCAACAGGGAGCAATGCCCTGTGTGCGTGCCACCTTACTCCCAGGATCATCATCAAAATTATCTGCTATGTGTGCCACAGCAGCCCAGCTATTGGCTTGTACCAGATATGATAGCTTTTACTCACATTCCGCATCGACGAGCCCTGGCTACCCAAGTGTCCTGTTGGCGGTTCATGGTACTTCCCTCCTCAGACCAGTCACCACCATGACCCACAAGCCTTGCTGTTTCAGCGATGCTCTGACCCAGTCATCTGGCCATAATGATTTGGCCCTGGTCAGAGTCACTCAGATCTTAATCCCTGCTCATTCTACATTCAACAAGTCGACTACAAGCCTTGACACAGTGTTCATTTACAAGATCAACATTTACTGAACATTCTTTGTTTCATGTGGGGAGGGGGGTCATAATGTTTTGGCTCATCTGTACATATAGCTGTTGCTATCTGAGGAGCACCGTTTTTACTCTGATATACTGCTTGGCTGCTGGACAGTGCTTAGGCCCAGTGATCATCACGCTTGCGGAGACAGCATCACATATAAAACACCAGCAGCATCCAGGTACTTATTCTCTGAAGCAGCAAAGCATTAAAAGAGCTATAATTCCGACAATTAGTCCATATTTTCCAGCAGCTCCAGCTGAGCATGCATCTTCTCCCAGTGCTCTCCGTGAGTCAGCTTCACATACCCCGATTTACTCCCACAGTTAGACTGGTGACCCAGTGCTGCCCGTGACGGACCGGCACCGTGTCTTGTGCTTCTTGGGATGTGTTCCGAGCAACCCTGACCTTTAATGAAACACTGGATATTAAAAATGAATGAATGGGTAAAAGGACAAGGACTGGGCTGAGCGGAACACCAGAGCTGCCGTAGTTCCGGCTTTTCTGCACACGGCAGCTGAGAGTCCCATTAAAATGGCCCATTATGACTGACTGCTTGATGGGAATTAGTACATGCAGTCTTCTGCCATGCCTCCTCTGTGTGTGAGTGTTTGCGTGTCCAGTAAAATGCTGCACATTGGGCTAAGTGCCTCAGAGCCACACCGAAGTACAGAACAAGCAGCCAACCTTTGTACTGCCAAGTGCTATTGATTGCTCTGCAGAGGCTTGATGGGCGATAAGACTTCGGCCTAAGAGCCGCTAACACCACGAGCGGCGTCCCAGAATCTGCGTCCCCCTGCCGCTGTCCTGCTGTGTCTTTCCAGTGATACGGATGCTTCGCTTATTAACGGATAACATCCACGAATGAGATGCTGACCAGCCTGTGTATCCAGGCAGTGCACGCATGAAAGATCGTCCGCACCAGTCATCATGGGAGTGTGCCGTCGTGAGAGCATGCCGTCAGCTGAGGGAGCGCCGTGAGAGAACGGTCACCCGGCCAGGGTCAGCTCGAGGGACGGGGGCACTGCGCCCATGCAGTGGGCCAGGAAACACTCTGTGACGCCAAAGCTTAGATGGAAATATGGGAATTTGAGGAAATGTATGTGCTGTGACACTGTCAGTAAATTATGCTATAGTAAGAAGTAAGATGCAGCAGTGTTTTCACCACTATAATGGGAGCATTGAAAATCAAATTTAAACCCAGAGACGTTTTAGCAGCTGAAATGAGCCGAAGGCTCCCTCACATCAGTCAGGCCCCCGTATGACGTTCTGTGTTTAAAAGGACACTTAACCCAACAGTGGAATTTACACAGCTTACCTGGTCACCCAGGCTGGATCCCGTGCCCTTTTGCTTCCCCTAGAGAGGCCCAGCACACAGTGACCGAAACAGTCTCTTCCCCCATAAATCCAATTAAAAAGCCAGCGGGAGATTAACAAACCCACACTGACGATGCTGCTCCTTTTGACGTGCCGCCGGGGCTCCGCCTCCCAGCCTCAGCCGCCACCGTGGGCCCCATGCAGCCGCCCGCCGCCGTCGGTCTCCAGAGGAGCGCTCCGAGGCTCAGGACGCACATTCCGGCCCTTGAATTGCACCTCGGGGTCTTTATTCTAAAACCAACAGCCGAATCGTTTTTAATAATAATGAAGCGTCAAAATGAACAATGCAAACATAAAGCTGCCCTGGCAGAAATGACAGGAAGAAATTCACACGGCTGTCGGAGATGTAATTATTTCTGTAGTTTGTTTAATTTCTCACAAATCCATAACCCGGGCCTAAGTCTGATATCACACGATACCACAAATAAACCCTTTTCCACAGCACCAAAGTCGACGCAAACGTCCAAAGAGAATATCAGATATTAAATTCTGAACATCTTAAGCCGAATCCAGGGAGCAGGGCCGCAGAGTCAAGCCAGCCACAGTCGGTCATGTAGCGTTAAATCTGCACATGCTGATCTCAGATGGGAGCCATTTTGGCCACTCGTTTGCACGCCAAGGACGACAACACGTCTGTCAGATGAGTTTTCTCGCGAAGCAATCAGTGGCTATTGTGTGAGTGGAGAGTGTGTCCTGACCGACAGCTCGTCGAGGCGATGTGGGGGGTGGGCGCTTGTGATGGACGAGCTCTGAGGCCGGGGTTGCCACAAAGCAAACCAGCACAACCGCCTGGGGGCCATGGACAGTCACCCCCAGCCAGGCTATGCCCCTTCGGTTCCCCCCAGGACACGAATGGGAGTGTGCTCAGCCTTTTTTTGGGGCTCCCCGTTAACAAAGGGTTCAAAGCCTGGTGCGGCCACATCAGAGATAGCTCCCCCCCCCCCACCCTCTCCACCCCCAAAAAGCCACGTTTCACCGGTGACGGGTTGGAAGGGAGGCGGGGGTAGGTTCTGAAAGGACTGAGGCAATTAGGGGCCCTGAGTGTACCTTATATATCTGCCCTGGGGTTTCCCAAGACACAAACAGCATCCTATTCAATTTGCACTCCACGCTGGCGGGGGGTCCTTCATGCAGACTGGGTGGGCGTTGTGTAAACAGGAGCATCACGAGAAGACGTCTGTAGGACGCCGGACCCCAGCCCACACGGATGAACTTGCGCCGTGCTGAGCGAGACGCGATCGCACCAGAAGAGAGCCTTGCCGTATGATAAAACGACCATTTTCCTGCGCCGGACGCGCAGACAGCCACAAGGCAACGGGGGTGCGCAGAATGTACACAAACAGACAGAGGTAGCGGGAGGCGTGTTGGAGAGGGCGGGCACGCTGTCAGAGAGGTATGGGCGGGGGGGACGATCATGCTGCCTCCTCACACCTGAAAAAAGAGCAGGAGGCGTGGGGAGGCTTTGAGGACGTCCTGCCTCACTATTACTCACACCGCTCTAGCAGATTCACCGCCCCGTCCACGTCTGTTTGGCCCGTCGGAACAGGAGGCGACTGCTTCCGCTCCAGAAATCTCCATCACGAAACACAAGCGGAGAGCCCCGTCACTGTCACTCTATCCCCACATTCGAGGGGCACCTCTGAGTTCTGTGCTGGCCCAGACAGGCGTGTTCCCAGATGAAAAATGCCTGACCATCCTCGCTGGCCCACTCAATGCTCCCAATATTTTCATGCAAACTTAGCTTGAATAACTCGGTCATTTCCACCACGTGCCTTAATACTGGAGGCCAACTGGAGCTACAGGGCAAAACCAGCAGCTGAACTGAAGGGGGAGGGTTGAAGGTGTTTACACAACGATTATAATAAGAACAACCCAAAAAAGAACATTAACCTGCTGATCTTCGCACACTTAGTTATTTTTGACCATGAAACAGTAAAGTAATGAAAGTCGAGAGCTAGGCAATGGTTACCATTAATGCCACCCCGCTGCGCCCATAACTACATTTTAAAAACCCACATCTTACAAAAAAACCCGTTGTTGGGTCTTCGTTCTCCCCTGCAGTAATAGGTGATCACCAATCTCCACCCAGCAATCAGCAGCTCAGTAAGTAATAACCATTCACCTTGGCCAGTTCCACACCATTACCCCGGCACTGATGGCGACTCTGGAGACGCCAGCCCTGCAATCACTGACAGATTGCGGGGAGAGAAATGGAGGAAGAAACAGACAAGGGGAAAGGGGAGCCCCCCCCCCCCCCTTTGCACAAATCGGGAGCACTTCCTCCTGCCTTATATGGTGTTTTGTGATGGCGTGAGGCGTACATTCATTCATGTCAAGGGTGCCTAGTGACGAGAGCGGTGACAGAGGTAGTGTCCAGTTCAGTGGGTCAGCATGGGAAGGAAGTGAGGCTGCACAATATCACACCGCGATGTGCTTACAACTGGGGCTTAAGATGATGGGTATGTTTAATAAACGTGTGGGACTTTAAACTGCAAAAAGTATCGCTGCCACACCAACATCTTTCTTACCATGTTTATCCAAGATATCTCCTCTTTTAGAAGATGTTGTGGCTGCTGATCTGTCCCTTTCTTCACCGCCACTTCAGTGCTTATCACCTCCATGGTTTACCAAAACAGTGGCATGTGGCACGCTCCTCTAACCGACTTTAATAAACATAAGGAAACGGCATATTTATACAGATTACTAACTTATGGCTGTCACAATACGCCTCTCATTAATATCTTAGGCGCACTACTAATCTGCTTACCAAATTGTGGGCGTAAGTAAACGTCAGTATAGTACCGAAAAGCCGACATCTACACAAATGTTTCGCCCATCATCTAAAGCCCTGGTGATTATTGCACATGGACCATATAATCGTGATTAAATCACGATACGATATCGTGCAGCCCTGAAGGGAAGCCGGTCCCTTGCAGCCTCCATGAAGGTCTAATGTGGGCACTAATGTGGGCACTAATGTGGGCACTCCACGGCAGCTCATCTTGTCAGGTGCTCCAGTAGGCTTCCCTCAATGCTTCTCCGGAATCTGGCTGCACATTGGTGGGAGGGAAGGGGGGAGGGGCTGGAACGGCCTAGTCTCGCAGCAATAGTCTGCAGTAACGGTGACGGTTCCCAGCCATTAGCAAACGTAATTTCACTTATGCATTTTCAATACGCCAAACATTGAACAAAATGGTGTCATTACAAACTAAACGCACTCCTAAATGCAGTTAGTTAAAATGGAGCCTGCGATTACTGGCGATTCAGTGTACACTTCAAAGAAAAAGAACACGACATTGATACATCTTTAGACACTTTATGGTTTTAATACATCTTTGTTGTGATTTTTTTGTTTTCCACTGCTGGGTTTGCATCTGTTCTTGGTAACTATGTCTGCTCGTCAGCTATGTCTGCAATTTGCATGTGCTAAACGGCTAAAGAGTAGAATTAAGGTGCATCATTTTGCTGGTCCAGGGAGTTCATGGAGTACAGGGTCCAAAGCACCACTAGCGAGTGAACAGGGTCAACAGGAGCTAAAGAATGTAAGACGTGGAATGAGAAGAAAAGGAAGGAACCGTGGGTGATGCAGAATCAGTCGACAAGGACTCCCGCCTCCAAAAGAAGATCTTAACACAAAATATCCCAACGAGAGGTGGTCCACTGATGTTCATCTAGCTAGCATATTTTTTGCACAATTAGTGAAGCTAGAGATGGGCAAAAGAAAAATGTAATAACAATAATAAAAAAATCTTCCATGGAAAATGCAGAATAATGAGACAACAACACAACAATCGGCGAGCACATTCGCGTGGGATGTGACAGGAAGTTGTTAAAGTTTCGTTCCCGCCCCTTCGCCTTGGCTGACTAAAAACACAATGCTGCTCTTTGATGTTCTGACATTGATAAAGGCTGCAAATTCTCATTAAAACCGACTGTGATTTCTTAGCCGCGCTGCAAGTTAACACACACAACACTGGAGAGAACGCATTTGAAAAAGTTGGCAGACTTGTGAAAAACTCAAACATTTCTCATTACTATAGACATTTATCGTCTGATGCCCGGGATAATCACTGACATGTTCAGGGACTGTGCCGTCTTACTGTAGAGCAAAGAATATGACAGCTGCAGTTTAAAAATCCGGTTTTACGAATAAACAAATTGTTAAGATTCAGTGGACAAAAGTGGAGCGCGTTACATCGATTTAAAAAAAAAAAAAAAAAAAAAAAATTTGCATATGCAGAAGAGGGGAGATGTTGCCAGTGTGATGGAGAAAGGAGATATGCCCTGCACTGAGATCAGAGGGTGGAGCAGTTTCCTGGGGGTGAATCCCACAGGCGGGGTCTTGGACGGGCAGGCTGTGGAGGGCTTGGCGTGGGACACTACTAAGATGGCAAAACATAAAACGCATCGACAACAGACTGCTCGGCACCATTAAACTGTCTCATCTCCCCAACAGCCCATGCAAGGCAAAATGTAAGCGTGTACGTGCAAATACAGTACTAGTATAAATGATCCAGTAATGACAGCACTTCCATGGCTGAATGTGATGCTGGCAGACAGTGGAGTGAGACAGCATTAATACTGGAGAGACTGCACCGAAAGACCCTTCTTCCCATAAAGGACTTCACCTGAAAAGAGTCTGGATCTATTGTAATATGCGTTTTATAGACTGAGAGACGGCACACAGAATCCGCACAACGGTCTCTTCAACACCCGGCACACGCGAGCCCCGAGGAACATTACCAGCCAGCAAAATCAATCAAAACACATTCACCATGCTCGCCACCATTACGTCATATCCTGCTTTTCTCCAATTACAATCTCTCCCCGTCTCCAGCACAATCACTCTCTCTTTCTCGCTCTCTTTCTATCTGCCTTCCCCAGCTACATGGTGTCTCCCATCAGCAAGACAACATTTACAAAAAAGAAAAAAAAAGAAAAAAAAAAAAGCTTAAATGTTCACCAGCAGCAGCATCGCGAGTCCTGCCCTACTTGCAGTGACCTAAATCTGTTTGGAAGAAGATTACACGTGCTGTGTGCGAGGACAGCCCCAGGGCCACATCC
>JAODJW010000039.1:7045730-7075716 GCA_026777045.1 Hyperopisus bebe | reverse complement strand
GGGGGGGGGGGGGGGGGGGGGGGGGAGGGGGGGGCACACTGCACAAAGGCTGCAGGCTCCTCCGCTTACCACTCACACAGGTAATTATGAGTCTCCCTAAAAGCCCATCAGAAAGCAGAAGCCAAAGGGGTGGGGGGAGGAGGGGGGGCTAAATTACTTTTCCCTGCTTTATCTCACCTTAATACGGACGCCATGGGGGCAGCCTTCTACGGAGAGCAGGCCCGGGGCGAGCACAGCGCAGGCAGAACGGGGCCAGCCTTTCACGTTTTGTGTTCCTGTGTCATTAAGGAGTCAATCTTGCCCGAGGGTCTATCATAAACATATCTGAAGTCCACTCATTATAGGCCAGAACTTAATTTCCACGTGCAAAGAGCCAGCAGGGGCTTAAAAAGGAGGCTCGTCCTATGAATGGGCCCCATATATAATCCACAAGCTCTAAACAGCATCGCAAAGAACATCTTGTCTTTTGTTGAAGTTTTTTTTTTTAATATACTTTCTGGTTTCTTGCCTTTCTTTGCTGGTTCTTGAATAAGGTTAATTACAAAAAAAAGTTTGTTCCAACTGAAAGATATTCTTTAGTCCCTGGCCTTGTTACTGGCAACAAAGGGCCAGAAACTCCACGGGAATGAAGTAGGCCTCTCAAATGTGTCTCTAATGAGATGAAAGATCTCCTGAAAGCCAGCTGAGGGCCCCAGAAAAATTAGTATTTTCGGCCAGAATTTGACTAACTGAAGGATGGACAAAATGTCCAACAGCTGCTGTCTCGACTCGGGTGACCCACGATGCATTGAGCCAACGTGTGTTCAAGGGCTCGCAGAGAACTCTGGCTGAAGTAGGGAGCCTCTGTGCGGGCAGCTTCTGGGGGCAGGCTTAGTGCTGGTGACTGGGGAGGGGGGGGGGGGGGCTGCCTTCCCCTTCTGCAGCTCTGGCTGGCTCTCAAAGAGGGGTAGCTGTTTAGGGGAACAACGGCATTTCCTGTTTAGGAACTAAGAGTTATGGTCAGAGCTGTACGTCCTGTCAGGAAACTTCAGTTATGGTTAGAGCTGTACTTCTAATTAGGAACACTAAGTAATGGTCAGAACTGTACTTCCTGTTAGGAACCATCAGTTATGGTCAGAGTTGTACTTCCTGTTAGGAACCATCAGTTATGGTTAGAGTTGTACTTCCTGTTAGGAAATACCAGATAAGGCAAAGCAGTGGAGTGCTGGAAACAGACATACTAAAACTGACCTGCAGGAACTGTTTCACCCATAGGATGCGTCTACAATTACAACATACTAGTCAAACCTACTACAAGGAGCAGAATTGCAGGTAACTTAGTTTTGTATCATATTTAATATTATTTGCATCACCATGTGAAGAAATTGGAACGGTCCTCAAAGGGACTCCAGTAAAAATCAACTGAGCTGCTAAAGAGATTTATGTCAATCTCAGTGTAAGACGCGCAAGGTGAAAATGATAACCGACAGCGGAATGAGGACTGGCATCCAGCCATGCCCTGCTGGCAACGGCAATTACAGCCATCAGGGTCGACTGCCATGCCTCTGGGTATCAAGGTTGGGATGCTGTCATTTAGCAGGCAGGGCCGGAACCTAATGTGTGCTGATCAGGCCACAGGTCTCTGCGTTCCCCTTTGTTGTCTTTCGATGGAGAGCGGCTCGCTGATGTGAGGAGGCAGGATCGACGACCTTTATACGAGAGGGGTGAGAATCCCCACAGGGGGCGATGACGAGGACGGCACCTCTGGGCCCCTAACTGAGCACCGTCACCTTATGACGACGTGTGAAAAAACATCCCAGGCGATTAGTGGCTCCGGTTGTCACCCACCCCCCAGGACCTGAAACATCGTCTTTGGGAGGTGCAGGGAAATCTAGAAACTGTTAGATATCAGCCATTGCCCCCTCCCACCTTCTGCCACTTCGGGGTACAGATAAACGGAACATGTAATCTGGGAGGGGGGGGGGCACTCTCGATTTGGGGTGATGTGGTCTGATAGTGAAAAAACAAGTTGAGTCTCGGGGGGGCAGAAGGGTGGGGTTTCTTGGTGCCTTTTCTTCCTCTGTAAAGCGTTGAAATAGAGAAACCCTCCTCCTTCTTTGTGGGCAAACATGTTCACCACATCCCAGAGGTGAGGAAAGGGTGAGGGTTAGGGATCTAGGCCCCCTGGATCATACTTGTCCTGGAAGATCTGTCTAGATGTCAGCAAAATCAATCTTTATAAAGGTGGCGTTAGAATAATCTCACTAAACGTGTTGCCCTTTCGGAGCGACGTCAATAATGAGTAAATAAATCGGGAGTGAAATTCTGGCCTTCGACGGCATCGGACATCATGTGGGTTCGTTAGCGCTGAACGCGCCTCGGCGAATCTGGCCAGGGGCCGTCGTTGCCTGAGATAAGACCGGCGGCGAGCGGCGGTGATACCGAGAAAGGTCGGCTGGATGTCACGAGAAGACGGCTTCTGTGGGTTTATTGGCTCGTAGATTGTGTCGGAGAACGTCGTCCTCATGCACAGACACGTCGGAAGGAAGCCAAGATTCTGCAGAAATTTATGCAATGAGCCTTCATTTAGTGTGGGGGTGGCTCTTATCAGATTTGGGGTCGATTCTGAATGAAATTAAGAGCCACCATAGAATTTCAGTTATATCTACTGGCTAGACAACTAAAATTCATAAACGAAGTGAAGAAAACGGAATTTAGTTAAATGGAAATCAGTGTAACTTTGAAATCACTGTAATAGATCATAATAAACTGCTTATTTTAAAAATGTCAGGAACATATTGCTGCAAAGGTTACAATGTTTCATTCAAGTCACACACTGGAAGTGACTTTTTGTTTGCAATAAAAAAGCGTGAAAAATGTACCTCAAAAGCGAATTTTTTGGTGTGACCAGAAAGATTTTTGAGCTAGATTTCAGTTTAAATCATTTAAATGTCATCTGAAGGGAATTTGCAACGATCAGCTGCAAAGCCGAGTGTTCTGTTGGACTCAAATACATCATGACTACGATCAGAATCTTGTGAGACAGTTTCGTCTGACACAGAAACGAAACATAAAATCTATTGTTTGTGTTCAGCCTTTTGGTTCGAGCCGCCTCCCTTGCACCAGAAGTTTAACACTGGTGCCAAAGCTCTTGCACCCTCCAATGTGTAGATAAGTCGATAATATCATTTTAAAAATAATAGCGAAGAAACACAAATGGGAAAAATTTTTAGTTTTAACAGCAGCTAAAATAACACTTAGTTTTTACTTTAATGGCTTTGGGTAAAGATTCACACATAATCCAAATAAGTGTGAAGACTATTGCTATAATGGCCTGTGTCACCAGGCCCTAACAGGCTGCCCAGCAGACACCTCCAGCACCCCCGACCCCTCCGAACACCTGCCCCTGAATTAGAGGAAGGGGGAGTCAGGATCAAAGTTCACTCTTTTATACATCTGAGAAAAGACAAATTGCATTGTTTTTCTCTCTTGGTGAGGTCTGTTTCACTCCCACATACGGGAGCTGTTATTTGATTTCCGTCCAGGCCTTAATAAACAGGAGGATGCTGTCACCTGTGCATGGAGCAGAGCACCTAGGCTAAAGGTCTTTGATTGACTTGCTGCTGTCACCTGACGCATACACCGGGGAAGGGGGGGGGGGCAGAGCTACCACTTGGGTGGAAGCTGGCACAGGAGACTAGGTGGACTGGGACGGCCGAGACAAGCATTCAGGATTTGCTGGGAATGCCTGTCTACAGGCTTCCATGTGAGATGAATTCAACGTAAGTCTCTGGAAAGACTTTTCCTGCAGGCTGAGTGAAACTGGGGACAGCGAGTCTGCGTGTGGCATGTTCAAGGCCTCGTTGCCTGCAGAAGTTTCAAAGACCTGCGTCTAAAACACGCTCACACCTATGCTGGAGGTAACCCTGCACACCAATAGTATGGGATGCTGTTATGCTGGGGAAGGACAGGATAGTGCTTGCACAGGCGTCTCCTGAAACAGCTGCAAAGTACCAACTGGTCTGAGGGCCTTTAGCGAAACAAATGAAGAGGGCTTGGGTCTGTTGGGTGCCCCAAAATTATTTTACCAACTCATTTGATGCTTCACAATGGGAGAGGGGACCCTGCTCTGGCTCTGTTCAGCATGAGGGAAGAAGTGTTGACCAACTTTGGGGACGCTGAGCGGGGAAAGGTGCACTGTGAGAATCCTCTGAGAAACAGGATGACTATGTCCTCACACCAGAACACCGGGCTGGAAGCGTGTGGCAGTAAGAGGCTTTCATGGTGGAAAGGCTGCAGGTGAACGAAACATCCCTCTGGAGATGCTGAAAGCCGTGGATATTGTTGGGGTGACTTGACTCATGTGCCTCTTCAGTATTTCACAGAATGCAGAAACGCACCAACTGCTGTTCATCACCATTGTATGAGCATCCGTGGAAATATGCTAACCCAGGCTACATGTGTGTTGTGCACATGAAACCGCATGAACACATGCCCTGCACATGCTCTGGGAGGCGCTGTAGAGGTACTGGGGCAGCTACAGCATGAAGTTAGGCCCCTGCAGTGAGAGTTCTGTCTGTATACTAGGCACAGGTGGAGCTGTACAGACGGCCACTCCTGTTCGTCATCTTCATGGGCACGGCCATGAATGCTGGACTAGACGTTGCATTCCTGTCATTTTCAGATGATGCTGAGCTTCGGAAGCCGTGTTGCTCTCTTGGAAAGCAGAGTATTGCTCTTTTCAGGCCAGGAAGAAGAATCTGCCCTTAGTGAAGGAGTTCTGAGCAAGAAAAGTCTGATAAGGTGGTTTGGGTATCTCAAAATGCCAAATGGCAGGTTTTCAATGGAGCTGTTCTGGGCGTATCCCACTGGGCCGAAGCCTTGAAGCAGACCCAGGACACATTCCGAAACATCTGGGAGTCCCTCAGAACAAGCTATAAGCTGTGGCTGTGAAATGAGCGGCTTGGTCTGATCTGCTCAGCATGCTGTCCCTGCGAGAGCATCGCCTCTCTGCCTCCATCCCTCTCTTTCCTCTCCCCCTCTCTCACAGAACACTATATCTTTCTGTTCTCTCTGCGGTCCTTTAATTCTGATCGATCATCTGAAGAGTCTCTCCACCTAACGTTCCCGGCTTTTGCACTTCCTTGATGTCCCCAAGGGGTGGAGGAGTCTGTATCTTCACTGCACCTGTTTCCACGCGGGTGTCATGCTAGCCTCCTTGTTGCTGTCAAGCCTGGTTGCAAAAAACACAAAGCATGTTGGCCTGGAAACCTGCAGGTGTCAGAGCTCAGGGATGCATTTGCGCATTACTGAAATCCAGGCTCTCATTCTTTTACTCTGACTTACGCCATGTATGCATCGAGACACCCCTGCTGACCTTTGACCTTTCACCCTACACATGCTAACCGGGAGCAACACTAGAGATTTGTGAAGGGGGAGGGTGGCTAATGTCCCATAGATTTTTCTGGATAACAGAATCAGTCATGACTATTTGGTGCCAGTGGGCTAAATCCGCATCACTGTAAATATGTAAAAGTAGAAAATAACAGATCAGCTTGTATACAAGCACAGGAGTTGAAACAATTTCAATTTCAGTTTCTGAGCAAGCACAACCTCTTCTTTAAGCTTGGGCAACACTCCAGCAACATTTTACTGAAATTATGGGCTTTCTCTGTATAAAGGGACAGCAAAAGTGGCAGTGTTTTTTACTACAAAAATTCATTCTATTATGTAAAAACTAATACCATCACAGCTGAGAAAATAATTTATCTACATATGTTTTTGTTTTCCAATGTCATGTAAAATAGTAATTGCCAAAGTAATTTTTTGTAACATTCTGTAGTATTTAAATTAAAATCCAGGACAGATATAATCGCGACACATATTAACAAAGCTCCTTTAATTAGGAAGATGCTCCGATTAGCTCTGCTTTTCTCTCCCCCCAATGAAGGTTTATGTGTTTTGACAGCAAAGTACCTCCAGCTGAGTTTTAATTCTGGCTGTCAGACTGTCCGCAGGAAGCTGTATGTCAGCGCGGAACAATATTTCAGCCCAGGAGCAACAATAAGGCAGCGACGCGACAAGGAACCGCAGGACCGCGGACGTGGGCCCCTTTAACCAGGATATTAATGATAATAATAACGTAAATAAAAATGCTGTAATTGTAGAGGCTGTTGGTTAACGTGCAAGAGCGGTATAATGGTGAATGACAGCAGCAGTGAGAGGGGCACATTTGGACTTTAGCGACTTCCTGTTGGTGTTCGGAAGGATTGTGGCTGACAGGAACAAAATGGGGCAGCAAGGTCAAGAGGCTGTAAGTGGGCGTGATGGTGGCACGTCGCCCGCCGGCGCCCCGCGCGCGGACTCGCGTGCCCAAAACGGGCTTTCGAGGGGTCCTCTGTCTTTAATTAAACCCCCCCCAACCCTGGGCCGCTCACGGCGGGGGTGGTGCGCGTCTTTAATATCCGCCCCGCCTCTACCCTCCCCCCGGCCCGGCAGCATATGTGCAGGGACTCTGTGCCAGAAAGCCAACCCCCCCGCGCCCCCTCCCCGGAAAAGTGGGGGATCGGGCACCATCTTAAATCGAAGGCTGTCAGAAATATAAAAGCGGCGGGTGCTTTCAGACTGAACAGGCAGGAGTCAGCGAGCAGCAGTGTTACACGTATAGCACAGAAAACCGACAGAACTATAACAATTCACTTTCTACACTCTCATAGATCTAGACATAGTTATAGACATAGATCTGCCTTCTTATTGCGTTTTAGCTAACATGAGGCAGTTAAGTTGTCCTACAGAGGAGAGGTTGTCTGTTTCCTTTCATGGCAGGGCTGGCTGATGGTGTGATCTTGGCTTTTTGCCTTTAGTACGCCAAGCTAAATCTTTCCGGGTTCCTCTGATCTCTTAAGGCTGATTTATACTTCTGTGTAGAATCTACTCTATAGGTTGCTGCGTAGCTATGTCCCTTATACCTTGCACCTGCCCAGAAATATACCTACAGGGCATCAGGCTACGATGTAGGGTACAAGGCTTTGCATTTACCTACAGTAGAGGAGTACAAATCAGTCTTTAAAGGGTGGTGGGGGTGTTTGGGTGTAGCTGCTTATGGGGGCAAGCAGAGTTGAAGGGAATTTCGCTGAGCTGCCTGGCTTGGTTTGCGTCTCCCCCAGTCCATCCCCGGAAGTGCCCTGGACGTGCTAAGAAGCCACCCACGCCAGCACTTGGTTCAAGGTCATGTGAGAAATGCTTTTTCCTGAGAAACCCCACCTTCTTCTAACCATCAGATCATGGACCTTCCTGAGCAAGGCACTGAGGCCCACAGAGCCAGCATCATGGGGCAAACAGCAGGGGTATGTGGGTAAGGATGGGGGGAGGGTGTGAGCCTGAAGGAGCTGTGACCTTCTCCTCTCTCAGTGACACACACTGTGTTGCACCCTGGGTAAAAGGTATCGACACACCTGGTGGTGCCAAATCGCGCCCCGTCTGGACTGGGTCTCATCTTTAAAACAAAACCTTCCCATACGGGAATAATTAGACCACAATAATGCAGTGGGGATGTTGTGATTAGCTACCACATTTCTGGATAAAAATCTGAAAACAGCTTTTAAAGCTAAATGGATACTAAAGCTAACCTGATGCTGAATGCTAACGTTAAGGGTATGCTAAAGATAGGGGCATGCTAAAGTTAAGGGCATGCTAAAGCTAACCTGATGCTGAATGCTAAAGCTAAAAGCATGCTAAAGCTAGGGGCATGGTAAAGCTAAAGGCATGCTAAAGCTAGGGATTTTATCCAGTGTAGCTTTACAGAGTTAATGCTTCATAGTGGAAAATTCCCTTCTTTGCAAGGAAACAGACCTGAAAAAAAGGAATTTTAAACCCATTTCAACCCATACGCTTATGTTTATCCTAGTTTAGTACTACCCCGGTGAGGCCAAAATATAGCATTGATAATACGCAGAATCTTGTCCATTTAAAAAAATTAAATACATCTATTGTGGTGTGCAAAGGATTTTAATAGCAGAAAAGTATATCTGATTTATCAAAGTTGGCTTAAGACCACAGGTATATCTGTAAATGTGCTTCCTTTGAAGCTGCAGTGATTATGGAAACTTTGGCAGATGGCAGACACTTTGTTATAGCAGCCTTTGGTGACTGTGGGCAAACACCAAAATGATGCCATGATCTCTGTATATAGATCAAAATGTCATGGTTACAGTTTTCTTTCACAGCAAACACCTAAACCATAAAGGACACTACGGCATGCAGATCCTGATGATGACATGAAGTACTTCAAGAGTCTAACAGCAGTGCCCCTTGAGGGACAGGAGGAGATACTACCCTAGGTGAGGTATAAAGGCTGATTTTCAATTAAGATTAATTGGCATAGTGCTGCTGTATAATATAGTACACCTTACTGTACACCGATAGACAATTGAATACACAGCAATCAATTTAAAAAGCAACCTTAATCTTTGGGCAGAGTTGTTTTTAATTGCGTGTTAATTCGTAATCACAATGACCAAACAGTGATATCCATCCATCCATCTCTCATGATATCTTAATAAGTAGCGGGTTGCACTGACCCTGGAGCCCATGAAGGAGACAGGGTACTTAGGGTGGGATACCTCCACGTGACAAATATTCTACATATATCACGAATAGAAAAGCAACAGCACGACTCACTCTTGATGTCATATGTATTTTGGCAAATGTAGGTTTGCACCTCAAGTACAAAAACAATGTTGCCCTTAATCTCGGGGTCCTGTTAATCTCTTGTGTTTGTTGAGCAGACACGTGCCCAGGGGCACCTTCCTACTGCACCTTCCTCAGCCCCTCCTGATGGCTAAGCAGAGCTGATGTGTATAAGGGGGAGGAGGTGGGGGTTTGTGAGCCTGCACTGGGGAGGACCGCGTCACCTCCATGCAGATGTCATACCCAGCCTGCCCTGGGCCCAGAGGCGCCCTTTGATAAGAACTAAGCGGAAGCTCCGTGTCACCTGGGACCGTTAGCTGGATGCCTTTGAATCCACTCAATCCGCCGCTTGCTGCCGGTCAAGTAGCGTCATGCCACCATTTTACTTTATGCCCCTGGTGGGCTCTGACAGACAGACCACTTCTTTTTCACTGGTTGCGTTGTCTCTGTCCTGGGAGCAGGAGGCTCCGTCGTATGGCTTGGTGTGCGAACTCCGGGATGGGCCTCCAGGGCCAGCGGGGTCGCTCTCACAGTCACCCTATGGCCTCCTCCCAGAACCACAGGACCCATCTGACATCCCACTGAACCTCCCCAAGCGAGAAGCTGCTGGATGGAGAACAAGCCCCAGGGCACAGCATTGCCATAAGAGGGACAGTGCAGGCACCATGAGGGCGGGTCTAACTCGATACAGCTAACTGTGGCATGAAACAGGCCTGTGACACTCACGGTTCACAATGAAATGCAGGTTTTATCCCATTGTTCCGTGCCAGATCTCGTGACGTCGCAAACCGACTGGAAATAGACAAATAGAAATAACGCATAAAGGTGACCTGGGATGGACAGGCATCCCATCCAGGGTGTCCCCTGCCTTGTGCCCTGTGCTTCCAGGGACGGGCTTCAACCTCATCATATCCCAAATGAGAGGTCATGGAAGGAGGGACAGATAACATAACAGTGACAGTGACACACCTCATTGCAGGATACATTGTTTACCTACATGACAATTCTTGGGTTATAGCAATAAAATAATCAGTTTTACTAGCAACCAACTTGAGCTGAAAATACTTTGTTCCTTTCCTAACCAGAAATACAGAAATTCAGGCTATTGAATCTGACAAACAGATTAATCTGTCATACTATTATATACTCCTTTGTGATAACATTTGTCAGCAAAGTACTAAACCGTTTCACAGTCCACAGTAATAATTAACATCCTCATATAGACTTTGTAGTAATCAGAAATTCAGTCCGGTATTATTAATTTATTTCATGATTGTGATGATGAAAAATGGTCAAATAAAGAGTTCAATTTAAAGTACGGCATTCTCTCAGAATAAAGAGTAGAAATCAATTTATCACTTTAAATTAGTATTAACGTGTTACTGCAGAATAGGTTCATTTCTATTTAGTGTCGACAATACAAGGAATCTATTTAGCATCAAACAATATGAAAAAAATAGCTACAACGAAATGGGCAGATCCTCCATCTCATATGCTGTAAATAAACACAGATGTTGTTTAAGTCATTAAAACTGAGCCAGAAGAACAGCAGTTTTTTTCTGAGCACCTTTCAAAAATCAGGGAAGGATGGCAAGTGTTTTGCAACATTCTGTAAAGAGAAACTGCCTTTATTGTACATCTGCACTGGCCCACGCTCAGCGCCCTACCTCTAACAGCTGCTTCACCAGATCATCTTCCCTTCCCGTTGCTCTCCTCCATCATCAACTCATTTACTGTTGTACAGATGCACTGGTTATTAATACATTATGTGTATTCAATATATATACAAATTAACATCAATACACAACCAGATTTTTATCTCTATTTATATGCCAGGAGTGCTCTGATTGCCTTCTCAAATAAACCATAGAATAACCATTATTCCCAATATTAGAATTTGGGCATCTGCTGTCAATGGTTTTGAGTAATTGACTGATTTATCTGTGGCTATGAGATTTTTTTTTGTTCGACGACGTCCATTTCACATGAGGTGTGAGTGTCAGAGGTGTGGTCAACTTTATGGAGGGGCCGTGTGTGGCAATATTTTTCACCAGATGATATCACAAGTGGCGCGCTAGGATCCGGACGTAGATGTGGGAAATAAGAGTGGATTGATGAGATACTGCACTTATCAGCAGAAGGCGGAAATCCCCGCGGGGCATGCTGAGAACCGTTGCTGTGATCCTCAACTGGACGTTGAGCCTCAGTTGGCAGCACCAAGTTCATTAGAGAGGACAGTATAAGCTCAGAACCGTGCGAGCTTCCATGGAAGATCACTGGCATCTGCTAAGCAATGTAATAATGTTCCCTGCCTACTCGATCTCTGTCCTGGGAGAAACTGTGTAGAACATAGTCAGGCACAACAACTTGTATTAGCAGATGGCATAACATCCACATACACACATAAAGGTTCCTCATTCACTGTTTCAAAATGCACCCAGGTGTGAATGTCTTCTCCCAGATCCACTTAAATAATGCATAATCTTTCTCGGATATGGAAAAGGTGACTGCTGTTTCAGACTTCGGGGAAAATTCTAGGTACATTCCACTGGCGGTGGCCCAGATCATTATTGAGGCGCGACAAATTGAGACAGATATCTGCGCGATGGGAGCGATGGGCCTTAATTTCGTTTTACATGCATGTATATATTTGAGACATGGCCCACAGTTCCAGAGCTGGAAGGCAGAAGATTGCTGATTGGTGATCATTAGGACGTAACAAGAACCTTGCTCTTTTGTCTGCACAGGGACGTGCGTACCTCCCTTTAAGATGGCTGCAGCCTTTCAGGACATACTGGACATCAGACATGCCACCAAAAGACATTTTTTTTGCAGAATTTGCCGAAATGTTGCACTGGGTATGATTGTTAATGGCTGATTTTTCATTACAAGTCTTAGGGCAATTAGTGTGTGTTCTCAGGTCACAATGCTATCCCCTATGGTTCCTGCGATGGGGGCCATACAGATAAAAAAAAAAAACACTGCAGGTGTACAAATTACTCGCCTCAATCACTTACAGAAAGAGGACATTCAGACAGAGAAAATACACACAGCTGTGAGTGTTATGAAAAAATGTGTGAAACTGTAACCTGAATAAGAAGCTACTAATTCATTTATAATACCAAGAACCATCACATAGTTTATTGTCTCTGAAACCAACTTTGAATTTACTACTAGTCATCTTTCCCCATAAGAGCTATAATTAGCTATGCAATTCAAATAACATTCATTGTCTAACAATGTGCCTGACAAAATGTCTAGGCTTGGGATTAGGTAAGATGAACATCACAGATCAGAGCAATTCGACCTTGAGTTTTTAGGCAAAAGAGAGGTAAACGGAGGGAAATACTACATGTCTACAAATGCAATGCAATGCAGTGTCTGCACTGCAGGGAACTAACAGGCGAGTGTTTAACTTAAACATTGCTAGTTAAGGTCAAAGACAAAGGTTAAAGATCGTGCTAGTGAACAAAAAGCTGAGTCATTCCTGCATGACAGAGCAGCCAGTGGGTGTGATTATTTCACTGGGCGAGGTGCTAAGCCAAGTAAGATCCATGAGAAGAATCATGAGCTGAACATCTGGGGAGGCTTTACCATCACCAAACGGCTGCTACACTTCAGGACCTTTATATAAACCTGCTGGATAAGTGTTCTTCATTTGCTCCTAAAGTCATTTGTAACTGCCAACACTGAACTTAAAATTACTACAATCAGTTACTACCTGGCTTTAAGAGAATACAGTCACACTGTATATTGTACTGTATAGATTGTGCTGTATTAAGTCTATTGACCAGGACCTGGTGCCCAACATCATACACGTGGTGAATTGCGATCTATCTGGGGAATGGTTCAAGATTAACTTTGGAACCGACACAGCCATTATTCAACCACCAAAACGGAAAAAACGAAACAACATATCCCTCCACAACATTGCCGTTTCATATATATGTGTAGCAGACAATCCCATGAACAAATGTGAACACAGGTCCCACCAAAAGAAATTCAGGGAAAAGGAGAAGAGTGCGCAACTCGCAGGAAAGTGGTGGGATGGAACAGGTCCGGTGGAAAGTCCACAAACATCTCACTAGCTCCTCCCCACCCTGCCCCACCTACCCAATCAAAAGTGCCGTCCTCTCTATGGGCACCGGAGCACCAGGTCACATGGACAACTAAAGGACAACAACAAATGAAGAGGTGAATGACAAACCACTATGGTGGCAGCACAGCATTTTACTCCCCCATGGGGGAATAGATCTCTAATCATAGGGAGCAGACGCACTGTAGATCTTACCTGAGTCTTCAAAAGCCAGACACCATGTATCTATTTAGAGGATTTGAATACTTTGTCTCCCTCACAAAAAAAAAATCTTTCGATAATTAAAAGAAAACGGAAAATACAACTGGGCCTTCTCAACAGTAGTCATCTCTCCAGCAACAGGCGACAAAAACCAACTCTACCACAACAATTCACCAACAAAATCCATTTCCCATCCTGCATAAAGCCATGTTTCTCCGACGGGACAGCGAAGTATTTCAGCCCTTTTAATGGTAAGACTCTTCTAATTGTTTCATAGTCGGATCCCATAGGAAGCTTACGTCCAGCAACATCTAAGCTGGAGTTTCAAGTGACATATTTTCTCCTCTGAAAACATTATGGACTTGCAGAAGATATCTCACGGACTCAAGCAAGGTCACCCTACTTTGTTTTTGTGGTCAAAACTGATAGTCGTTCCTTTTGGAACCTGTCGCCTGACTATGGAACTCAATTTTGATGATCGCCAAACTTTGAAAAGGGTGGAAACAACTTCCAAGAATCCAGCTACTGAAAATATGAGCCGGCACAATCCAAACTTTTTTTTTTCCGTTTGTTTGGACACAATGATTCCTTATTCTTGAAGACCCATAACAATCTTTGGTGACTCCTTCTGTTTTGAAAAAGCACAAAGACTGGCCGTTTCGCTTACGAAGCAACAAAGAGCAACAGTTTTGAGCAACGTGGTCCCCTTGGATGAAGTGACTTGCTTCTTTAAAGAAATCAAAGCCAAAAAAAAACCAAGACACTGGTTTTCCTGGAGCCATTGATGAAGAGCACATTAGCTACATTGATCGCGCCCAACGCCCTCTTGCTCCCTAAAATATTTCACAGTAGTTTTTTTTCCGTCTTGTTTGGGTTTTGTTATTTAGCATTGAAGCAGAGCTCTTACACCCTTGGTATTTTGGATTTCCTTAGCGCGAAGCCGAGCACACAGACAAAGAGAGCTGTAGCAGAACCCTGCCAAGTCTTGCCTGGGTTTTTTCTCGTCCTCCCCTCTCCCTCTCCGCTCGCTCTCCCGTCGTGGCAACCTTCCCGCGCTGGCTTGGCGCCGCTCCAGCCTGTGCCAGCCTGTCTATCTGTGCCCCCCCCCCCACGCCAACCCCAATCCTGGGGAAAAAAAAAATTGTCGAATCGAAGCAATTTGATCAAAACGAATCGTAAATAAATGTCTGCCCGGCGCCACTCCCTGGCACACCACAACTCCTTCATCCCCTGCCCCAATCCCCCAAAATACACGCACACCCACCCAGATGCGCACACATGTGCGACTCTGTATCCTCGCCAGCCAATCCACCCCCCGTCATCCCTCTATTCCTTCCCATCCGTGCCCAAGCACTCCCTCCATGCCCCTCTCTTTTCTCCCCACTAGTCCGCTGGACGTCTGCACAGGGAAGACGTCCAGCAGTTGCTTTGCTTCCATTTCATCACCAGGAAATCTATTCATCGCTTGCCAAGACCCAGTACCTCCCTCTCATTTTTATCGGGGGGGGGGGGGGGGGGGGGGGGGGGGGGGGGGGCGCATTAGTCCTTACGTTGACTGTGCCAACTATCCGATGCCCCCCCAATGAACTCAAATCCGAACAGAAACATGCCACCCGCACCATGTCCACTCCCTGTGGCACGTGTTTGTCTGTTCCTGGGGGGCACAGGCAAAAACAGACAGCATTGCTCAGTTAATTGGCTGTCAATTTCTCTTAAAGGCATTTGTCACCTTGTCTATTATTCACCTCCAGAAAGCAATGCTTTAAAGGGGATGTTTAAAACATATAAGTAGCACTGCCTATTGTACAAAATTGAGTGATTTAAAAGGGATGTTGCTTGGCTGCTCCTCTCGTTCGGTAATGATCTGAATGCTGCTCGCTTTGGTTGAGAGAACGAGCATCCAAAACATCTCACTTGTTGCGCTGACTGCTGTTGCACTTTCTGCCTGAGGAAAAATTATTCATAATGAATGTTCTAAATGCAGTTTCAAATAAACACCTCTCAAGTGGATTATAGCTGACAGCGCAGGTGATTGCAACCCACTACAAAATTACAATAATTTTCAGGAAAAATTTAACCCGTATGATATTCTTTATGGCCCAGCAAATTGTGATTTCCAGGACAGAGAAAATTAGCCAAACGTCCGATGAGTTTTTTAAGAGAAAATCACGTTTTCTCTGTTAGCCTTTATCGGATCGGATTCTGTGTCCTGTATTATGTTTTTTGGCACCTCGCCTTGTTAAAATTCTTAAAATGTAAATATGTTCTATATTTGAATAATTCCATAAACAGGCTGTTATTAACGGATACTCTCCTGCATTTCACATCCTGTTAAACCTTTGGCTTGATAAAGTGCAGGCCCCACAGCTACCTGTACCAAACTATGTGTGAAAAAATATAACTCTCCTCATTCAATATGGCAGGTATTTTTCTTCACACACATTCCTCATGACAAAAGCTACCTTAGATCCCAACACGACATGCCTCCGGAAGAACGTGGAAATGACCTTCCCCCTCGGAATCCGAGTCTGGATCTTCTCATGTGACATGCTAAACACAGTCAATCCCAAAGTGACAGCCCAGCTCGCCATTTTAAACCATGTCCAGGGTTTTTTTGCTTTCTTTTTGTTCAAGATATAATCATTTTAAAAGAATCCTGAAGTATAATTCTAATATACTGGACCTTCAGGTTTATAGAACACCCTGCTCAAGGCAGCGTCAAGAGGGAAAAATATCACTGCAGCAATTCTACCTAACGAACTTCAATCAGCATAGATGGGATTCAACTGCAGTCTACCAGCATTCAAAAGAGCCGCATGTATAGAATTCTGAGACGGCGCACCTTCCCTGGGAGATCCACATTTCATAGACACGTGTCAAGAATCCTACCTGCTCTGTGCGATTCTGTGAGCTTCACCCAGGATCAGTTTTTACAGCCTCACATGTTTCACTGAATCCCAGGCATTTTGACTGAGTTTCTCTCACCACACGTTCTGCAAAAGGGGGCATTTGATGCTTTTTTTGCTTTTGGGTATGCATTTCTCGTTTTCATTGCCAGTGACATCTTCCCTCCCTGCTCCCTTATTTCAGACATGGATTCTTTAACCAAAAGATCAATTCCACCTGCAAATTCTGTATTACAGCCAGTCCCCAGGTTACAAATGAGATCGGCTGCCTAAGCCTGTCTTTAAGGCAGATTTGTCAGCAAGTCGGAAAAATAGTAATAAAAACATAATAATTATTATTATGCAGCAGAAATGAACCACCGAGGCCGTGCAATGATTTCACAAGCGTCACAAAGTAGTGCATGTGTTCGTTGTTATGAACCACAGTATTTAACCCGAACCGTTAAAATAACAGGCTTTACAGCAGTCCATTTGTAAGCACAAGTTCTCCATAAGTCAGGTGTATTTTACTGTTAAATTTTTTAAACTTAAAAAGAATAGCAAAGTTTTTCATAGGAAATTACAGGAAGTAATTTTTTTAAATGCTCTGTTGACTCACACTTCATGGCTAGGAGATCCATTCATGGGATTTGGATTTCTCTTTGCCTATTTCAAAAATCAACATTTGCATGTGCACGGTCTGCGCTGGGAATTGCATTAATTGTTTATTCATTCTGATACGTGAATTTGCACTTCAGAAATGTATGAATCCCCATCACAGGTGACATCCTATGCACTGCATCAGTATGTCTAGAAAAGGCCCCCCACCCTACCCTCTAGCCCACACCCACCACGTGCTTCTGAGTGTTTCTTGGCAACGAGCCAGCCATACGGCTTGCTGCTCCTGTCAAGTAGAAGCCTCCGGAAGCCGGACGGCTCCATAATCAGTCTGCTGCAGTCCTCCAGGGCTGCACTGCTGCATAGGGCTGCCACATGAGGCGCATTTCAAAAAGCCTGCAGTGCACAAGCGCATGCACAGATACAGGCATACGCATGCATTCACAGCGATACACAAACGGATGTAAGAAGTAAACAAATATAGGCTTATATCTTTTCAAAAAGCCACAAAATTCTAACAATAAGTCACATAATAGCACTACTATATTATTATTATCGTTGTTGTTGTTGCTGCTGCTGTTGCTGCTGCTGTAAATGTTGCTGTAATTGCTATTATTATGAATATTAGATCACTGTTATTTTCTTACTGGCATCTAATATTATCACTTTCCTGGATTTTTTTTTATATAAACAACAGATTAACAGTGTATGCGAGTGGAAAGTCACAGAAGGAAAACACACTATCACCAAAGAAAACTGTGTGTGGGTTACTGTTAGGATTCACGAGATAACAAATGAAACATTTTATGAAACACACAGAAATATACCTAAACCATAATGTCGAGTTCCCAGCGATATTCACACTCAGATGCCATCCATCCACCTAACATGGAAGCGAAGACATGCAAAGCTGGGTGTGTCCACCCCCTCACTCTACTGACTTTATTAATCTGGGAGGGTGTTTTAGCAACGGATGGCCTAGCCAGTTTGTGTAGGAACCATCGTGGTAGTTTGGCAGCGACGTTGACGGATCCTAAGGAGTCAATACACATCCCTTTTTCCACTTCAGTTCTCCTTCTCTGGTTGACTAGTACCAGACCACACAAGGTATCACGCTAGGATATCCCCCCAGCATCCCCTCCCAGCCCCCCAATCAATATTTAATGCAATCCAACTGGTGCCCAACCAGACAGCTCCCAGTCCCCCCCCCCCCACCACCAAATCCGTCTGCATCTGCTGCCTGAGATCACTCCCATTACTGCACTCCACACTCTGCTCCATCGTGAATTTCCATTTTACGTAACACACTTGTGTCAGCTGTTCCTTCTCCCTGCTGAAAGTTGGCCTGTTAGTACTCGCTGCTGCCTGTGATGCTTGTGGAGAGGAAAAATGGTAAATCTTTAATGTAAATGGAGTGTTTGGGATAACGGTTTTTTAAATGGAGGCATGAAAATGTTTGATATTTTGCACACTCGTTTCGAAGTGGCCGGAATCTGCCTCAGCGAAACATGCTGAGCAGAATTTAATACCAGGCTATTTCAGGGGTGCAGGAAGATGCAGTACAAAACAGTTTAGGCATTTTACATCTGCAGCAAATACACTGCACTTTTCAGCATACTTAAGTATTTATATCATCCCAAAAATACTGTAGTCCATTTCCTAGATTTAAAGTTGCAAAAAAGTCCATACGTGACATAGCCCTCATAAGACTTATTTTACCCTAACCATATATTATCTTTATTTATATTATCTTTTTTTATAGAGATCATTGTCTCCTACATTTACAATATACTATACATATACTTGAGGAAGGTACATGCAGACTATGAAGGGCAGTTCACCAGAGGGGTTGTGAAAACATTTCTCGTGACAGGCCTCATTTCAGATAGCTTATTTAATTAATTCCTTGGGAAAAAACCCCCCACTCACTCTGAAGTGGTATTCATGTAATCATCTGTAAAGCAGAAATCCATCCCATGAAGCCTCCTGCTGACAACATGCCTCTTATTTATTGTGTTTTATTTATTATTCAAATCAATGGAAATACTTTTTATTCGAGTGCTTATATAATTACATTTCGCTTTAAATTCATCAGTGTGTGTGTGTGTGTGAGAGAGAGATTTTGAATGTTCCAACAAGGTAAAATTATACTAAGACTGCTATCATTGGTAATGACCTGCAACATTATACACAAACAAATCAGCATAAATGACAAAGCCACCGATATTATGTAGGAAAGTATGCATTCTCGGCGTTTCGACAGTACTCCTTTATTGTTTGCCTTCGAAAATGGATCTACAGTTGTGTTGCAATGCTGGCACTGTTTATTAAGTACGAAGCGTCGGTTTCAGCCGTTTCTACATATCTAAGCAGTTTCGAGGCTCGTCACTATGACGGCTACTGTAGGCTGGGACGGGCCGTTATCACCGCGCATGCGCTAAGAAAATGGCTGCGGGAAAACAAGCCGTTCGGGAAGTGGATCGTAGCTGCTTTCGATGGGAACGCATTTAAAAAACTAGCAAGTACTTTCTTGGCGACCAGATATCATAATCTATAAAATGGCCATTAAATATCTATTGCATTTGGATATAATTCTTTTAAGAATAGATTCGGTGATATTTTTTGTTTTACGTCTTCTAATAGTTAATTAGCTAATCCTGTAAAGGGGTGGTTAGAATCCGATACAAAGGAAAGAAAATCTTACCTGATACTTTCAGAGGTTGTTGTCTGCCAGGGAGCGCATTTTCCTGCGTCGGTAGTTTGGTTTTATGAGACATATTTCCTATTTTTCTATTGATAAAATGCCGCCAAACGAAAAGCTTCTGAGCAGACGCTACCATGGAGTTAGAAAGTCCTCATCTCGCGCTCACACTTCCACGGTTACTATCGTAACGTCGAATTGCACGGGCACTTGCCCTGTTACCTAACCAGTTTGAGTAACTTTGTTACTCACTACCGTGCATTGTTTCACCTTTTGTGACTGCACAAAGGCAAAGTTGGCGATTTGCTAATATTATTTGTTGAGCAAAATAAAACGCATAAAGGCAAATATCTATTTTCTTTGTGCATTGTTAAACTATCGACAGGGTTAAAAATTGGGCAAGATCATATATTGTGCAAATTAAATTGGATTTATCTAGTATACCAGTTAATCTCACGCTAATATTGTGTTGTAGCATGTTAAAAATATATTTACTTTAGATAAATCAGTAATTGTATCATTTATTAGGTGGAACTGCACTTTCTAAATGCTTGTATAATGAACACCTGAACTGACAATTAATCTATCTTCTGTGCAATCAATGAAATAGCCCAACAAGTCCAGTGTTGTGCTAGCAATGCCAAGGTCATGTGTTCACAAATTTAAACCCTTCCATCTACTCTAAGTTGTGGATAAAAGTCAGGTAAATGTAATATGCTGGAAATATGAAACAGAAGTCTCCATTTATAATCACAGTTTAAGCCACACAGTGCACATTGGCATGTACGCAGTATATACACAGACTACAGTTTTCAGGTTTCATCTGATGATCAATAGCCAATATATCTGAAAAGTAAAAGCATCCCTCCCTTAATTTAAACAGCCATTTGTCACCAAGAAAAATTTAAGCCTCAGTTAGGTAGTCTTTTAGTGTATATGCATGTAATGGACTGTTCAGTCTTTGTGAGACACATATCCTTCTGCGGTGTGACGCAGTGGTCACTCTTCCCCATAAATCTAATAATCTAGGCCATACAAAGTTCCTCAATCCAATTAAAGAAATAAACAGGAAATGTGAATGGGAGAATTAATACTTTTGGCTCTTCAAAGGTAGATATTATTTTCACTGTTATATTTGTAGGTTTTTAGTCTTCACCCTTTTTCTGTTTCAAAATTTAAAGTGGATCATTTTAAAGAAATTGAATATCATTTTTCATTGATTAAAGCAAAAAACAAATTTATATAATACTGTGGCTTTCACCAGACATGCAATGAATTCACAAATCATTTTTACGGGAATAATTAGTCACATTCATTCACTTCATAATGATCAAAATGGAACTGGTTTCTATACCACTTTTATAGAAACTATCTTTGAACATTTCCATTGGCATATTTAGTAAATCATATTGTGCACAATAACAAGACAAAAGCAAGAATTACAAAGCCAGATGTGTAAGAATAGTTCAAGTCTACTGTTAATGATCATGCTTTATGCCTGCAATAAAATAATGATGTGCATTATGTTTCTCTTTGTAACATTTTGGAAGGCATATTCCACTAATTCGAAACAGTTTTAATTACTGATAAATAGCAACCAGGATTAAATGTTTAAGAGTTGTAATTTATATGCATTCGTTTGGCCATAGAGTCTCGCTCTTTAATAAACATCCAACATTGCAGGTCCTCCTTTTACTGCTCATTTGTGGACATGTTTGACTCCTTTGTGTCAGTTCTCTTTGTCACGACTTGTAACTTGACAGCATGTGGCCAAAAAAAACTGTATTAGTCAGTGTCTGGCATTTTTGAATGTAAGGGTTAATGAACACTGACCTCTAGCTCTCAGGGGGATTTAAATTTAACTCTTTGTTTGGGACACCTTCTGTCCCAGCTTGACAAAACTGAATTAAATTCCAAGCAACCGTTTGTTAACATTAAAAAGTTAAATAATATCTTCTTCGAACAAAAAAATGAAAATTTTGAGTATTGCTAATCATTTTGAATAATTAATGCATAACCAGCAATAATGGGATATTGACATTTGCACAAAAAAGCAGGATGGTATTCCCAAATGAATAAATTACTCTAAAAACAGCCTTGGTGTTTTTCTTCATAGACAGGGTACATATCTATTCATGATTGATATCACAGAATTTTGTTGATTGCATAAGTAATTCGCCTGCCCAGTTTTTATATTAAATACAAATGATACTAGCTCGTAATGTCCATCTTATGTACAACAGCAGTCTATGGAGTGTGCTCACAATATAAAATCATCTAGAAGCTTGGCTTTTTTGGGGAAAAAATCATACCTTATTCATGGTCTCCCAAAGGATTCCTTTGGCCGACCATGAAAACATGAGTTTATACTGTGGTATCTTTTAACTGAAGTCAAAAGCCATAAAGTATCTTTTTTTCTGTGTTTATTACGTTTCAAGCAGGCCCTAGAGTATCAGTAGATAAATGTGAATTATAATTGAGTGTTTTGTCTCCTAGACCTATACAAAACTTTCCCTATAGGTGACAGGTCAAACGAAAAATGATTCCTGAAAATTATATGAAAACAAAAGACAATTTGTTTTTATATTGGGAAATTCTCCAATACATAAGAGTGATATGACCCTCATAGAAGTTTTCTGCTTTCATGAATTAAACGTTAATACATATATCTTGCATTGATGAAGTATCCGTATGTTTTCTTTATTATTTATTTATCCTGATGATGATTAGTTTTACCTGTTAAGACTTACGGGAGCCGTGCTTGGAAGTGAATTGACAGCCAGACACTCAAACCGCATACAGTTCAGTAATTTAGCATATAAACAGCACGTCTGTTCAGAATGCAGTTATTCGTCTGTCACTGCAACCATTGCTTCTCTTCCCGTTTGGCTGTTAGAAACGTGCAATCAGGCTTTCACGTTTTGGGGTTTACGCTTTGCATTTCGGTTTATGTGTAATGCGCGTGTAACTAATTGTTCTGAAATTATTTTATGGTGATCGCAAATTTATTCCAATTAAGGTCAAATTATGACCTCTGTGGAAACAATGCCTTTCAACTGTTTATGTAAATTGCCTTTGGTCAACATACACGCCAGATGCTTATATTTCTTAAGGCTTTGGTGGTAATCTTAAATTAAATCACGAACTCTCGATTGGCAGGACAAAACTATTGTGTGTGTGCATATGCGCTTTTTTAAAGAATAATATATATTTTAAGGAAAATAAGGTGACATCGGGCCGTTTCTCATTTAAATACAATGAAACAGCTATTTTTGATTGGTATATACGAACGCGAACCTTGACGGACGCCCAGCCTCTGAACCATCTTTGTTTGGCGTTTCCAGTCACAGGACGATAAAACACGTCGCCTTTGACGCGCTGCACGATTTTTTTTTTCGTGACCGAAAACACGGATTCCGTAAATGTATTTTAAATGCCTAAAATGCATATACTACGTCTAATTCCCGTGATGCACATTTAATTGATATCTTACGGGATTCTTCTCTGTGGCGTGGATCTAATATTAGTGGTAATTATAATGACATTAAAAAACTCATTATGTAAAAAACTAAAACCCCACTTTCGCATATTAATTTCAGTCGATGTCTCTCAAATTTATCAGGGCTGTCAATGGTTCTTCAGGTAGGCTATTGTTCAATTGTTCATAATTGCGTTATATGATTGCCCTCTATCCATGCACTGACTGTATGATATACTGGTGACTCCATAAAATTGGGATATTTGCAGCAATACAGTATAGGCCTTTGGGGGGGTTCGATAGTATCCGGAACTCTGTAATGTAGGTCAGCGCAAAGGCGTGGACTGCAGAGCTTGTTTTACCCATAGATAAACCATCTGGAGATCACCGCGTGTCGAATCTGTTTATAGAAGACACGCGTTCAGCAGGCGACATACTTGGGGAACTGCGGCACAAGAGAGGATAAGGAGACCTCTACTGACCTCAGACTAAATGCATGGAGACGAACTATTCAAAGGCTGAAGTATGAATGGTGACATACAAAGCATCCAGCTCCAAACGCTATTGACGTAAATATAAGTGTAGGCCTTGGTACTGACGCACAATGAACATTAACACTCGGTAACCTATATGAACTGGTTTAACTGTATTATCCATGTAACAATTAAAACCTAATACTGACATCCTGTCATAAAACGAAATCATTAAAGTATATCCAGATATAGTACTCACACTTTCATTTTGAATTACTACATAACTTAAAGTCGTATTGTTTCTGCAGAACCCGTATAATGGTGCAAAACGGAGCACCTTCACGTTTTATTATTTCTGCCTGCGCTCTTCTAGTCGTTAAGGTTGGAGATTCATTAGTGTGAAAACGGAATCTGACGATAAATCAAAGCATCTCAGTGTTGGGACGAGGGTGGAGGTTTGGGAGCACAGATGACGGGCCATATGGACGCTCATTTGGAGTGGACGCATTTTGGACACCCAGTACTTTCCGAAGGTTTCTCACTGTGTTAGCAAAATATTTATTGTATGCGATATTACTCGGCTATGGCAATGCGGCCTCTTCCTGGGTACGGCATTGCAAAGTTCGTCGCAACATATTGCGCATTTTCCACATAAAATATAATTTTAAAAATTCAGCTTCGTGGGTCGTGGATACGATGGTGCTGATTCTATGTGACTATCCAAGCCTATTTATATATTTTTCAAACGTATGATAAAAAGACCAAGGAAATATGCGCAGATAGCCTAGAATGGGTTTAAAGCACTCGAATATACTGAAATAACGTGTTTATTATATTTATAAAGATAATCACATTTCCATGCATTCTTTTACTCGTGCACAAAAACGTATGCAAGTTTAAATCCAGATTCTATTTTGTCTGTTCATTTTATGTAGCCTGTTAATTGTATGACGTTTAAGGAGACCGTTTTTTATATAGGCTACACTAATATTTTTTAGGCAATCAAGGCAGATATACTGTACGAAACGCAGAGATGTAACACTGTGGCGTACTGTTTGGGAACGACAATTCTGGAAATATAGGGGTGACTGAAAACTGGATTGTCCCATTTGAGGTCGTCCCACTTGTTTAGGAAGCCCGCATAGGCTATATTTTGCCTTTGAATAATCCTCAGAAGAAAACTGGACGGAGGGCGCGCAGGAAGTACGGTGACCACGATCACTATGCGGCTGGCTTTATGATAAACTGAGCGACACTCGCTCTCTCGCAGAACGCCGGCTGGCATGGGAACCCATCTGAATGAATCGTAGCTCTGCTTCTGCTGTACGTCGCATCTATCTGTTTCGTTCACTGTCTCTTTCATATAACATATTTTTATAATAATAATAATAATAACTGTTATTATTTACTCTGAAAAGCTGTTGTGTTTTGTAGTCTTTACGGTGGAAATACTTAGCTTTCTGTTCACACTGCCTTCGGCGACACAGCGCTTTTTCATTCATTTTAATTATGCAGACAATAAGAGAGTCCGTCTCTATGGAGGGATGTTTTGTTCAGCATCTTCGACACTGGAACAGATCTTCTCTAACCGGATGTGCGGACCGATTTTGTTTGTCGGAAAATGTTAGTTGATTGCAAAGACATCGGGGAAGGCAAATGTGTAAGTTGTTCTTACAATCACACGCTAAAAGGAGGTTTTTGGTTATGTTCGATTTTTTGGTTCATGAAATTCTGTTGTTTTACAAACAAGTTTAATATGCTTTCATATTGTCTGAAGTGTCTTACTATTTTTCTATATATAAGAACAATACAAATTCAAGGTAAGGCTAGATTTTTTAATTGCTGGAAGCTTAATGATTATTTCTGCAGTAATTGCTGAAGAATCCATTATGTTCTCAGTTCATAGGCTATTTACTTTAGACGTAGTAATGCAACCTTTGTCTCCTGTCCGTATACAGGAAAACGTCAGTCGATTGATGCTCTGTATATCTGTGGGATTGTGTATTTAGTCATGATTACAATCAGACATTACATTCTTGATGAGACTGCCTTTTAAAATTACATTTTCGACTTTTTTCCTGCGCTGTTTAGTCTGTCCCGCTCATGATGCAGGTGTTTTCAGCAGCCTCCACCTCCTTACACACCCCACCCGACCCCCATAAAAAAGGAGAGGGCGGGGGTGGGGGGTGACTTGGGTTTAGCCTAACAGTTTTTCTCTTCTCTTACCTCTGCTGCATTTTGCATGAGCAATCTAGGTCATTAGCATTTTAGCGTATGCAAGACTTGACAAAGCTGTTGAGATGCCAGATGGACTCTTCTATTTTTTTCCATCACTCGGGAGTTGAGCAAAAGGACTGACTGCAGCAAGGCAACGAGTCCGCTCTTTTTATTACGATCGCGAAGGCCTCTCGGTGCTTAACTACAGGATCGGAGCCTTCCTCTACATCCGAAGGAAATATAACAAATAAACCGTTCGGGTATTCACGAGAATGGGTAACGTAAAATAATACGTTTGTATTTTGTCTTGTTTTTATTTTTTATTCATTTTAAATTTTACATTTATAAGATCGCCGCCATTGTTTGTGCGTTTTGATTTTTAAAAGAAACATTGACTAATAATTCTTATTTCGCAAAGACTGTAACATAAATGTGGAATTTATATTGCATATTTACGATATCTGGAATATTGAAGCTCATCCAAACGAATGGGGACGTAGACATTTTGGTGCATGCTCTCTGCTGCGAGGAGGCTGCATTTGCCCTTACCATGCGCGAAATGACTGTTGTGACAAACGGACAAGCGGAGGGATGCAGATTAACGGGCCTGCCTCTCTTCGTGTTCACAGCGGACCTTGATTTAAATGTCCATACAATTAAGGCACGCGGTGAATGCCAAGAGAGAGGGCATAGATCCTCGATATGGATTTGTAACATGTCCATGAAGATGCTGTTCATTACAAAAGATGATCTTGGAAACTGTGTTTGTTGTAACATCCATTTACTCGTTACAGTGGCGCATCTGTCATTTGTCACAAGCCGAATGTACACAATTTAGCCGGTTTTTGCGCGAATCTTGTGACATTAGTACGAAACCCAGTTTTATAATATAAACTAAGGAATTTAAAACTATATTTTGACATTCCTGTTCATATTTAAACCAGGATATGTCATCAAGTTGAAGAGATGAATGCGTTCTTTTTTTATCAGTAACAGAGTAGCAGAACGCCTTTATTACAGTATTGGTACAATTCGTCCATAAATATATATGTGTAGGGACAGTGTCCCTACAGTGTGTGAAGTGTATAAAAGCGCATGAAAATACTCGACCGAATATATGGGCGCACGCATGCAGCCCGTTATATTTTTAAAATCGCAATTAAAGCCCTTGCCCTGTAAAAGAAAACACGACAATGAAACCTGCAGTTCTAGTTGTTCAGATGAAATTATTTGATTCTTGATTCTCGAATTCTATATAAAGCAAATAGAAAAAACTGGATACGTTGTAACAAGATTCGTGCTGTCGCCCGCAAGCAAAAATTTAGATATCCAGCGGGATTTCCAAGTAGCTGCGGCCTAGCATTGGAATGCAAGATCATCATGAAGACACGTCTTCATATGTACTTTTTTTAGCTCCCCTGGTGAGGAGGAACACTTTATTACGACGGTTTCTGCACTTGCGACGTTTAAATGGCACATGCGCTCCTCACCTACGTCGTTGACGCCTAAGAGCTGTTAATGCAAAACTGTTTGTTTTATTTGAATGCAAAGAGCATGCAATTTATTTTTTTCCCAGACGGTTGATGTAACTAGTGTTCATTGGCAATAAAATGCATTATATTATCCCTAATAGTATGAAGAAAAGTATGTTTTATTATTAAAGATGGCGTAATGGCACACATTTCGGCACCTATTTGCTATAATTCGTAATACAGAAGTGCCGGATATCCGGAGTTCCAGTGAAACAAACGTGCCGCCTTTTCGTTCACAAAAATACTAATTAATCTTTTATTGAATAAATGTATGGTTCATTTTACTTCTGTTTGTGGGACTGACGAATTTTTACTTACAAAACAGGCAGTACATGTGAATTAACATGAACAATTTACAGATTAATTTGACCCCAAATATGGGAAATATTTTCCATTATAACGAGAATATAAGTACACTTTATAATTACATGGATTAGTTTAGGGAAATTATTTTTCAAATTTTTCACTTATTATTAATAAGCTATGCTACGCACCGACTATTACTGAGCGGTATGTCAGAAACCATAAAATGAGACTATCAGCGGGCCGGACATTGAACAATCCGGTATATTAGGCCTATGTCTGCCTCTATGCACACTACTGTAATTAATGCGCATCCTAGGGTCCTTAAAAACACCTAAATATTCATGTATAAAGATAAATATATAGTAGGTAAGCAATTAAGATAAATCTAGTGATGACAGCATTCAGCGGATTCTCAACTTGCCCACAAACCTGTTTAATATTAAAAACTAAAACTCAGAATAATAGTGATAATCAGCATTAAGATATAAGACGTAGGTACTTACAGTATGTGACGGGTACTAAGATTGATCCTGAACCAAAATTATTTGTTATATGCCACCGAAATATTCCACTTAATCTTTGTGCAATAATATTAGCATTTAACAATTCTGCAAATAGATGTGACTTTAGCGCTAGCCGAACATAGCCTATTTGCTAGGGGCCTAAATCACCTAAATAAACAGATTTGTTTTCAAGGTCACGACAAGATGTTTAAACAGAGAATAGTTTAGAGCTAGTTAATGCAAATTCACGCCTCTAATGCAATTATTTTAAATTGAAATCCATGACGATTTTAAAATCGTATTTTAAGGCTACGTGCCCAGAAGAGGAGTAGCATATAAAAAGATGTAAACTTGGTGTGCTGCAACGCTACAAAGCCATCTCTATAAATGGGTGTTGGGCACATTTACGATATTTACAAGGAATGTTGCCTGCAGTTATACGTTGGGAAATACGCTGTACACTATTTTCAGGAACGCGTTTTGACCGCATTTATCTAGGCGACTTCGAACCTAAATAAGGTTTCGCCAAAATAGACATATGACAGCTGAAACTTCAGTGTGTTTGAATTGTATTGCAGAAAAACGTGATTTTAGTTGTACTAGCAACTGTAATATTATGGATAATTTAGATTTTTAAAAAGTGAAATTACATCGTGAGACGTGTATAAACCAAAAGGAAGAAGATAATCTCGTTTTCTTTCTTGATTCGAAAGAGATCTCAAAAAATGATTCATTGCAAAAAAAAATTAGGCGAACTTTAACCTCAGATATTAAGCAGGTGATCTATAGTTTGTACGTCTGCCGTTTATTTTCAAATCGAACGAACGACTGCTTTAAATAGAAGTCATTTTTAGAACTATTTTAAAAATCTTAAGTCATTGTCTTTCAAGATTAAATAAGAAAAATTTTCCAAGCTTGAAAAATAAAACATTTTACATTTTAAATGCCTTTTCAAAAATTGCTCATTATACATTGCATAGATTTGCATATAATCACACCAGCCGCATTTGATAACGGTCTACAATATGTAATTCTTGTTATTATGTTTTTTCATGTGCAAATTCGTTATTCACAAATGTGTTGATCATATGAGCTAATTCTAGCCTATCGTTTGAGCACAGCGAAAAGCGCATTACTTTTTTTCCCATAATGTTTTTAAACGTTACTTGAGTTAAAATAAGTTAAGGTGCGACTTAAGGAATATTTCAATCTGTGAAACAGGAAATCATGATATTTCTTATAGCCTAAATAGAATTTCAGATTTGTAAAATTTATTAACACAGCGTTGGCAAGGTGCTAAGTACCATTTCATTTTCTTAGACATTGTTAAATCGTCGATGTTTTGGTGTAAAATATAAAGAAAATGGGCTACGTATGCCGTTGTTAGGTCTCAATATAAATATAGGCCTTAATTCAAACCAACCGCCCCATCATCCGTCCTTAAATTTATGTGTTTTGATAATAAGGACAACCACAAAATTGAGAATACACGGAATAACCTGACATACCTCGACGGCCAGAAAAAAAATAACTTTTGCCATCAATTCGAGTAATATTTGTGGTGTTGGTTACGGTGTTCGAACGGAGGAGTAAGTAAGGGATTCGAAGATACTTCGAAAACTGTGCGTAGGCTATATAATCCTTTTTTTTTTTATTAAACAATTCATTTACAGAGTAACTGTAGATATATTCATGATGTTTGAATGCATGCGCGATTTGGATCAAATTTAAATAGGGTATACCTAAAAACTTAACCTGAAATTTCTCGAAACTGCCTATCCGACAAAACGTCTCTTGTTAAATGCTGCGGTTTACATTCAAACGTCATGGAGAACTCCTAGCAGAGACTGCATGCACCTTTCACCAGTGGATACAAAAAATATAATTAAATGAGCAAACGATTTTGGAGGATTAAGTGATTACTGACGCAAATGAACACAACCCCCGCGCAACCTAAAATAATGTTGCAATACACAGGTAGTACATCCTAAAACAGGCCGACACTGTGCACAGAATGATAATGTGATTTTTCTGGAAAAAAAATGTAATGGAAGGGAAACAAGTAACATTTTCCACACAGCAAAGTGTCACCATTAAGTCTCCTCTTGGACTGAACTTATATTGTATTTATTACATTTAAACCAGGCCAGATAACGATGTTATTCCAGTTTTCTATGCCGAATGCTTAAAATAAAGAACCAAAAAAAAAAAAAAACCTGCTGTTGACAGATGGGTTTGGGAAGTCTTGCATAGATGTCAAGGTCAATGCCCCATGCCCACCCCCCTTTAGACAAATAAACCCCTTTCCC
>JAODJW010000039.1:7002984-7023812 GCA_026777045.1 Hyperopisus bebe | reverse complement strand
GTTTTTCCCCCCCCCCCCCCCCCCCCAAAACCAAATGCATCACCTTAACCCATTTACATGGCTGAGTATGTTTATCGATGGAACTCCATGTTGCTCAAGGCTATGACAGCAGAGCCCATCCTGGGACCTGAACTTACTGCCTTCTAATTAAAAGTCTGGCTCCCCGGGACCCTCCGGTACCCACCCAGCCTGTGCGGGACATGCTGACTGGCCAAAAAGGGCACAGCTCCCGCGAAAGGTCAGCTTTGTATAATGTGGGGATTCGCCGAGGGGAATGAGAGTAATTTGGCTATCGGTCGCCTCGTATCGCGAGGGAGCAGACACCAGAAGGCTCAGCGTCTCCCTCCGAGCAATAAAAATGGCCTTAAATAAGCCGACTGCTGACAGGGTGGCACGTTTGTTCAGTTCGTTTTTTCAGTTTTAGGTTTCGTTCAACATTCAGGCACACAAACGACTCCAGTTTGTTACTAAGATATCAGTAACTTTCTGGAGAACAGAAGAAATTATTGTTTGTTTTGATTGTGTTACTGTTCATTTGTATACATTCTAATATTAAACTGCTTTTTTTTTCAGAGCAAATATACATTTACCACCCAGATACATAGCTTTTAATGTTTTCTTTGACCGCCTAAGACTTTTGCACTATACTGTATATATAATATTTTATTCACTCCAGACATCTCACAAGAAAAGCTTTTGAAGTTTTAAATATAAGATTCATGTGAAAAACAATTTGAATGCAATAAAAAAAACATCAATTTTCTCCTAAACTTATGGAATTACTGTTTCCTAGGAGAAAATATGTCGCAAACGAATTCTGGTAAATAAAAGGCAGGTGAGTTCTGAGAGGCTAGAATGAGCAATCCAGTGACTCCCAGCCGCCTTGCTGGTGAGACTGGGAAATGAAAGATGGCCTGGATAACCTCACTGTGGATAAGGAGAAACCTCTCCATTGACAGAGCTCCTTTATAAATGGAAATGAGTCGCTTACCAATAGCAATGGTCTTGATGTCGATTAAATAGGCCAACTTTTTGTTATCTTCAACACCCCTCTGTCTCCGCTCGTTCAGCCGCACGCTACGGAAGTGAACACACGCAGGAATAAATGGCCAGCGTGGAAGGAGGGAAGGATTTTCATTTTAAGAGGAGAAAACAGGAAACTGCCATTATGCAGATAAAACTGTTAGTTTTGACAAGTCTGGTTAAGTTAACATGGAGCCATAATAACAGGCCATCCAGTGGGAAGGACATGGCAGCTGTATGCAAACGCCACAGTCTCTATGTAACTGGATAGCTGGAGTGAAAGGGCAACACTGCCACCTGATGGCAGCAAGTAAAAACAGCACTGCTGGGAAGGTCCTCCAACAACAAACAAACCAAAAGACTCAAACAGACTGTGAAAACACAGGTATTGATATAATTATTTGTTATACTGTCTCAAATCCTAATCAAATCCTAATCACCTTTTTGGATGAGAAAAAGGTCTGGATTGAAATGACCCTACTGTCATTTTGTTGGACGTTTATTTTAACTCAAACCTGATGAGATGGGGGTTCATGAATTCGGTCCTGACGGAGCCCAGGATCTCATTGTTCCCGTACTCCACCAAGGTCAGCTCCCCAACGTTGAAGATCATGCACACCTATCCCAGAAAAACAAAAAAGGACCATTTTGACACAATCTCTGAGGAGAGGACTAATGAACTTTAGGTTAGGATGACTAATTTCTAAATATATCTGGACGAGCAGTACAGAGACAACTTTATAAGGGATTTTCAGATATGAGAATAATTCTTAAAATATTATTACTGGAATGAAGACATAAGAAAGGAGGAAAATCGATGTCCTACCATTTCATTTTCAAAGAAGAATTTCTCATTTCCTCCAGAGCCTTGCCAGGCCACCTGGAAGACAGCAACAGGGAGGTGTCTATCGGAGCAAATATGGGCCCCGCAGCGCCCCCTTTCTGCCACATCACCCTGGTGTACACTGCGTCTTGGCCTTCCGTCATTTGGGAAAGGCCTTCGGGCATTGTGGAAGGCTTGCCGAGAAACCCTCTCTCATGCAGGTATTAGTCCTATGAACCATGACAGGCCTCAAACTTCTAATTAATTTTGGGAAGGGGGCTGTCAGGCATTTTGACGGGGGCGGTCTGCCACCATGGGGGGACTGCGTATACATGGAGGTAATGGTCACCTTCAATCCATGTTCAGACTCGGGGTGGGGATAGGAAAAAAGAATTGCCAGCGTCTCTCCTTTGTTATTTAAGATAATTGTGCAGGAAGACCTGTCCCTCACAAATGACTGTACACCGAACAGAAAGGTGTCATCCTGTCCACCTGGGCCAACTGGGCAAAGGCTTTGGCAGGACCCATCAGATAATTATCGGTTGCAGTGTTTCCAACCCGGTCCTCAGCGACCCACAGACAGTCCACATTTTTGCTCCCTCCAAGCTCCCTGCCAGATGGTCTACATTTTTGCTCCCTCTCAGGTCCTGGGGGAGGCAGCAAAAACATGGACTGTCTGTGGGTCCCCGTGGACTGGATCGGGAAGCTGATCTGTAGCACTGAAAAGCCGACAAAGAGACACAGTGAGGCACAAACGTGGTCGGCCAGCACCTCACTCAGCTTGTTCGAGCCGAGATCCCCCAGCAGCAGGGTGTCGGACGTGTGGGCCACCAAGTACCGGTCCTTGCCCATGATCTTCACCTCGTCGATCTCGTACCCGTAATGGGACTTAAGCACTACACGTGTGCCGGTGGATAGGTTCTTCACAATTACCTGGAACCCAGAGGGAGACACCAGGATAAAACACAGCAAGGAGATCACAGGTCAAGTGAGAGAGCGGCACCACTACCACCGATCACAGCTCAGACCATATATGTAGAATATATACATATACCTTGTACCTGCAGTTTGATTTAAATGTTATTTCAAAGTCTTAATGTCTTAGAGTTCCCTATCCCTTAACATAACATCTGATTTATTCATTAATTCACCATGCGATGATCCTTCAGCCACTGAAAGCTGAACTAGTCATCATTCGCTAACCAACCCACCTGACTGAGGCCCACGTAAGTCATTTCAAACTTATTCTTGTAGATGCTTCTCCGTAGGCAGCAGTCAAACTGCTCTACTCCCCCGCACAGTGTGCCCTGCGCACAGATGTTGGGAAATGTCATGTACGTCCAACGTTGCACACAAGCGAAGCTCATTTCTGAAAAGGCTGTACCATGCATACTCTGGGGGTGTCCTAACCAAATCTAAGTGGCTACCCTATATTTAAGCATTTTTTGCTTAATCTTCAAGCAGCGTGATCACTGTAAACAACCCAACAGAACTCGTAGAAGAAGAACATGGTGGACAGTTTAAAGTGATGATGTGGCCTGTACTATTACCTGACCGGAACCCGCTGAGGTGATTTGGAACTAAACAGATAGAAAGGTCAAGGCTACAGCGCCATCTCATGCAAATGACTTGTGGGGGGGGGGACAGCAGTGTTGGAGTAAACGTTCAGAAAAAAACACTTTTGCCCTCGAGTTTGTTCAGTTGTAATCACGGTTAAAAGGTGCCCATTTTGACTTAGCCTGTTTTTCTTACAAAGGTAGTGTTTGTCATGTGTTTAATAATTTAATACAGTCTGTAATGTTTTTTTTCCTCGTGAGCATGGCACTGATAGTGCTTATAGACCAATATAATATAAGAAACTGAAAGCGGTCAAAGAATTTTGACTGGTATCTAAAGGCATGCAGAAACTTCCAGGTACTATTAAATGTTTCTATTCCGCATCTGCACCAGGATTTTCAGAACGATGCAAAAAACTGACAGCGCAGAGCCGAGATCCATCCCTTTTCCAGGCCAGGGCGGTGATGGTGTACAGGTTGGGAATTTCTTTGGGGGATGCTTCATCCCAGGAGCCTCGACGAGGACTCCAGTTGAACACACGCAGCCTGGGGGGGAAGGCAGAATAAGGGTGAGAATATTTTAGGACGCGACACTGAAACACGTGGAACTTTGGAGGGATCTTCAGTTGTCTGAAGACGAAGGTGTGCAACATGGAGGCTGACCGATCGTAGCTTCCCACGACCACAGACTGGCCGCTGGGACTGGCAGCTGCCGTGGTGAACTCCTTCTCCGAGCGATCCTGGCTGTAGTCGAAGGTCTGCAGCACGTAGCCCTCCTTCCCATAGGCCACGATCTTCTTATCACAGCCGGCCACGATGATGCTGTTGGCACCCCAGGCAAGGGCGTAGGGCGGGCATGCATGCGTCAACAGCTTACCCTTCAACACACACAGTACGAAGACAGAATCAAACACAGTTAATAGTTTAGAACCTTAACTTTATAGCTATACCATTAGTCAGAATCCTATAGGCAAGACATTTCTCCAACAAAGAAGTTTCTCATTCCACAGGTGTACAGGGGGGCTCTAAGTACCCCCTTTGAATAACACAAAAATGTATCGAGTGAGACCCCCCCCCCCCAGCCGGGCCGGTCAAATTTACCATGAAAGTCTTGCCCCTCTGCCAGCAAAACTACTGCACGGTCACGCCCCTGTCTCATTTCAACCACCTGCTCCTCACACAGTCTGTGCACGTCACCACTACATACCATACCTGAGACTCCCCAGAGCCCTCGTCATCAAAGAAATACCGCACCACTGTCCCGTCGGCGTGGCCGGAGAGTACGCCTTTTCCAGAGACACTGCGGGAGAAGGAGGCGAGGCATTAAGAGAGAGACTGTGCCATCTTACAGGGATACGGTACAATGCAATGGTGAAATATACACACTTGGATGTCAGAGAAACAACGTAGGACTCGGTGCCATATAACGTAGAAGACTTGTTCGTTTTCGTGTTGGCAAGACGAATCTAACGGGAGGTAAAGAAGCCAATAGACAGAATTAGTGCTGATTTGAAAATTAATATACATTTCTGACTTTCTGGTATACTAAAGCATGATTCATGATCAAAATACAAATGTTAATGCATATCTAAGATTCTATTTTTTAATTCTTAATAGCGTTTAAGGTAACAACCTACCTTTCCCTCAGCCAATCCAAAGATAATAGCATTTTCTGCAGGCCAAACCAAACATGTCACAGCACTCTAAATGCATAAAAAACAGAAATCGTGTAACCAACACCAAGTCAGAAACAATACTACCACCTAGCAGAGAGCATTACTGAAAGCAGATAATATATAATATGTTTTATTCATCAAGCCATGGTAAATTTTTATTTTAAGGTGCAGCTGGGATTTCAGCCCACAGCTTTTAAAAATTATCACCGTGGGCTTCATTTTAAAGAGATCCCTCTCAAAGATGGAGAGCACTACAAATCTCCCAAAGTAGACACAAAATATAAAGAAGACATTGTTTCCATAAGGATACATTAGAATAAGGATACATCAAAATAAAGATACATACATTAAATACTTACTGTCTGCACAAACTTATTACAGATGACCTTCTTCTCACCCCTGACAAGATAATAATTCCATTAACTCATAACTCTGGGTAGAGCTTTGGACGGGTTAAGGCCTACACCGATTTAAGGGGGTCCAGGGAATTGTATTGGCTGGTCTTTATTATTACAACACCCCCCACATAATATCCAATTTCCATAAAATACGAAATTGCTTCCACAATAAAAGCAAGATTAGTTCTTAATTTATTTTGCATTTTTAAAAAGTTTCGCCAACATATCTAACAGTAATAACAGCAGTAGTAATAACCAAGTGAAACACTTTACCATTCTTCTCCAATTTTGTAAACATAAATAATATTGTCAGTTTGTGCTATAGCGATTCTTGTTGAGTCTGGGGAAAACGCCATGGATTTGACCACATAACTTTTCTTCCCATACTGCAAAAAGAAAAAAATACTTACATACACACATACATACATTATATATACTATATATTTTATTAAAGTTGAATGAAGGCAATCACGCGTATTGTGTCTATAACAATATAGGAGAGGTTAAAAGAGGAGATCGGCATAAAAGGAGCTACCTTGGGGTCTGCGGGTTTGGTGGAGAACTTGTCCCTCCTCTCCCCCTGCTCATCGTAAAGAAGCACAACTCTGTCGACGGAGCACACGGCAAATTTCGCGTTGTTGGGCGCCCATGCCATGCAAGTGATTTTAGCTGCTCCGTCCTGCAGAAAAACGGCAATCGGATTAGAAACCCAAAGCATCACGCAGCAAAGAAAAACCACTGATTCCAATATCACTTGGCGATGGGGAGCTGTCTTCGGCAGGCTTTAGACAACTAGCTATCTGATCAAATTTAGAAAACCCAGCTAGTATCCTGGAATAAGCGATCCGCTATTTCTGTGCTGAAAACAGAAACACGATAATCATAATATTTACAAGTTTTGGTTAACAGCTATACTATGTTACCATAATATAATTGTTTAATGTTGTCTATTTCTTTTCTAAGGATTCATTTTATACTCCAATTACTGTAATATTTTCTTACTATTAGCTAACTGAGCTAAACAGTAAACTTACTTGAGGGGTTAGGAGCGTCTTCAGATGTTTTAGTTGCATAGCTGGACCTCTAACGTTGAGCGATTTAAAATGCACGAAACTGGAACATCTTCCTGAAAACAAAATATGATATTTTAAATGGTTTTATATTTCTGATTTTATTTGGTGATAATAACAGCAATTTTGGTGCAGTAAACGTCTGCACTAGGTAGACATTTCTGTAAACATCCACTCTCTCCGTGGTTACCGAGCACGATTTGAGGTAGCGTATGACGAAAGCACGTCATTTTAATACGTACTGCCGCACTCCGCACTCCACCAATCTTGGCACGGATTACATATTTTTAAGTATTTTACGAAAAGTACTGGTCTGCTATAATGTAAAATGATAGCATGGATGTAGTAATGCATTAAAAATTGTAAATTATGGTTCTATGTAACAAAAAAAGTTATTGCTGGAGATGCCGGGGATTGAACCCGGGGCCTCATACATGCAAAGCATGCGCTCTACCACTGAGCTACATCCCCAAGCTTATCTGTGAAGTGTTTTTAAGCACTGAAGTATTCTTTGTGTTAAGGTTTTGTTAAGCGTTAAAGATTTAGTCTTGAGTACGCCACAGATATTGAATCAGTATCACAATCACTTCCGTTTATACTTTAGTTAAGTTCACTTACGTTTTGTCCATTTTAAGCATATCAATGTGACTTCAATATTTTATACTTGCAACAAGTAATATGGGACAGACAGATTTAAGGATACATTCCTTTCAAAATAAATTCTACTAAATTTCTTTTGTTATGGTTGTCATGAGGAAAGTACATACCGACACTGTCTAAAATTAACTCCCAATGTGACTAGAAAAACAATGTGACATGCTTTGAAGGCCAAAAATAAGGCACACACTGGTTATAGCTTTGACTTTAATGCCGTCTTTGGCAGGGATATAAGCCGGTGGGATACAACCAGAAGGCAATCAATATAATGAAGGATAGGATTCCTTTTTTAGCATTCATTTAGTTTCTGGTTTGATTGCTGTCCAAGTATCTGCCAAGGAGGGCTTGCTGAGATGCACAATCAAGTGATTCAATACTTTGAGCGGCTGTTTACAAAGCTGCATTCTGTGAAGGATTTTATCGAGTTGATGATTGGGGCAACTTTCTATTTCTTCGAAGCTTTTGTTCGGCTGCTGCTCCAGCCAGCCAGGAAAGACGTGGAGGGTGAGATTGTCCTGATAACTGGAGCAGCGCAAGGTATCGGCAAACTGATCGCGGAAGAACTGGGACGGCTCGGAGTCACCTTGGTCCTTTGGGACGTGAACTGGGAAGCCCTTGATAAAACCGCCAAGGAATTGAGACGTATGTTAGATGTGCGTGTCTATGCCTATGCCTGCGACTGCAGCCGACGCACGGAGGTGTACAAAGTTGCGGATTTGGTAAAATTCCTTACTGTATACTTAGTTTTTTTTACATACTTGATTACAACATTACGTAGCTCAGGGGTCATCAACATGGTGCACCAGGATGCCCCCAAGGACCACATGAGTCGCCCTCGGACCTGTTCTAAAAATAGCACAACTCACCAGTGAGCAGCGTCTAAAATTTAATTTTATCCTGTTGCTATTCTTCTTCAATCACATTTGCATTTATACAGATTTAAAAAATGGCTACATCTTAAAATACGCGTGATTGCCTTCATTCAACTTTAATAAAAAAGCATTAAAAGATGTTTATTATACATTAAGTTTAGATAAGTTCAGGAGGGCGTTTCAAACTGGTAGCCCTTAGTATAGCTCAGTACCCGTGAAGTAGCTTTCAGTTTCAAAAAGGTTGGTGACCCCTGAAGTACCTTGTTTTTTTTTTTAGCACTGATCACTTTGCCAGTTATAGATACTATAATATGTTAGCTCAAAAGCTGTTGACCAGACCAGAGATATCAAAACATGACCTTTCTAGTGAATTTACAGTTCCTCTCAGTATCTCTCAGTACAGTATTTACACCTGTACTCTCTGTCATTGTTTACTAGGTTAAGCGAGAGGTCGGGGACGTTTCCATTCTGGTAAACAACGCTGGAGTGGTCACGGGGAAGTATACATTTACAGAAGCTCCAGACAACCTTGTGGACCGGACACTGAGGGTCAATGCAGCTGCCCACTTTTGGGTAAGTGCTCATCCTCAGTTTGAAAAGCCACCTCTGCTTAGTTGTAACTATCAGTTGTTCGTTTACTTATTTCACCATCCACGTGGCAAAACCTACTGCCCCCTTGGCAATTATTAAACTCAATTGAATTCTTTTCGGTAGTGAAAATTGATGTTGACTGTAATTGCCAATTCTCTGTTTCCTTCTGGCCCCTAGACATACAAAGCCTTTTTGCCAGCCATGATAGCACGCAACCACGGCCACCTTGTGTGTATAGCCTGCCATGGAGGACTCTTTGCGATGAACGGCTTAGCAGGCAAGTCTGTGTTCTTCCCCAGTACTATCAGACTAATGTAAAGCTTGAGTCTGTTCCACCGTCTCCTTCAAAGCCAAGGTCCATTGTTGCTCACCTTCCCTGAAGTATCGAAAGCTGTGCCTGATTATTCTAGGCTACTTAACTGGTCTAGTAGGTTTACCCAGTGCGAGGATTTGTTTGACTTACTCTATGTCTGACCACTGAGCATCTCAGATCCCTGCTTTCCTATGTATGGTTTATTCTCCACTTGTTCCCCTGCCAGGTGACTGTGTGCCCAGATGCCCATATCAGTGCTAGTGCGTGTACCAGCTTTCCTGTATGCCTGCCTCACCCTTCACCCTCAGGATTGACCTTGCGGCTTCTTAACCTCTGCTTCATTTCCTGATTATAACTCTTGGCTCATGTTTTGGTTTCTTGTTTGCTCTGCATTTCAACTCCCAGTCCCAGGGGTATCTCGTTACACAAACAACTATGCAACATCTGCACTGATTAAATGTTTACTTTCGCATCACCAATGACACTCTGTTTGCACCTTATAATTACAGTTTATGCCTGATGTATGTTATGTGCTATATGTATAGATATTTACCGTCTATATCTTGTCTATGTAAACTTTTAGCATTGCACTGCTTGAATTAGCATTAATTACTATGTATTCAAATACCCTGCATTTACCCCTTTCTATTGTGAATCTTGCATCTTGTATTACCTGTCTGTGGTATACCCTAATTTTTACACGTTTATTGTCAGGGTGTCAATTCACTCTTCAATTCATTTTATTTTCATATAGCGCCTTTCACAACAGAATCACCCCAAAGTGCTTGACAAGGGTGTGTGGCAATCCATTACTACATCATTTATACAGAATGGTACTTGAAACAGGGAAAAGGGAAGACAACAAAGAGGGAGAAAAACAACCTCTGGGGTTCAAGGTCAACTAACTGCCCAACTCCCCTGGGATGCAAACATTGTAGAAAACAGAAAAGAATGGGCCTGATTTGTTAAAAGCGAAGTCCGGTCATGGTTAATGCCAGTTCTCTGTGCAGGTCTGTGTGAGTCAGCAGATTGTAACCCCACCTATGATGTCATAGTTCAGTAACCGTATCCATGATGCTTTGATACTGCATCCATATGCGATTTGAACAAGAGACTTGTATCTAAAGGCGCTTTTCCACTACCACCAAGAACTGAGCCAAACCCGAGCAAAACCACAAAACGATGGTTTTCCAATGTAAATTATGTGAGCATTACCAAACCTGTACTCTGTCACCACCATCTGATTGGTCAAAATATAAGTTAACGAGAAAGAACAGGTGATTGGTGTCGATATGCATGGATTAGTAGTGTCACACATCGTGATACACTGATGCATTCCTGATAACCTGGAACTTGAAAATTTCCAACATCCTGCTTGACAATTGCAAGTTCATTCTACTGTAATTTCACTAACGCTTGATGCTAACATAACATGGCAATTTCAAAGACGTGCTACTGAAAATTAGCACATAGTAAACCATAATGCACACCGTGTGAATAGTAAACAAGCATCTCTTTGCTTTTACATCACTGTCGCTCACCAAACCCAGCAATGCCTTTACTGAGCTGACCCTTCTGCAGTATATAATCAAGGCAAGTTGTAACTGCGCTGTAACTAGTGTGGGTTGGTATGGGTTGCATATGGCCTAGTTCACTGTATGTTAGTGGAAAAGTGCTATAAGATGGCACCAAGGTTATGAGCTAAGCTGCAGAAGCTCAGGCCCTCAGAGAGGAGCGCAGAGGTTCTAGCAGGCCTGTCCACGCTCGCGTTTACCTCTGAACAGCAGAACCTCGGTTTTCTCTGCTTTGAGTGACAAAGCATTTTCACTTAGCCAAGTTTTAACTTCGTTAAAGCAGTAAAAGTCACAAGAGATGAGGTGTCATTAGATGTAGCTGAAATGTATATTTGAGTGTCATCAGTATAGGAGTGATAAACATTATGTTTTCTGATTATATTGCCTAATGGCAGTATGTAGAGATCAATATAGGACCAAGCACTGATCCCTGTGGTACTCCAAATTTGACCGGTGACATCGACAATGTGTCTCCAACTGTGTCTCCAGCCTTGGTCTTGTGGCAATAAAGATTCTGATGTGCTACTGGAGCCAGCATCCTTAGCAACCTGACACAGGATGAGGGTTGAGGGTTTCTCTTTAGATACTCTTAAAGGGTTACAGGATCAAATCTTCCAGAAGTGTATCGTATTTTTACCTGGAATACCCATCCATTCATCTTCCCCAGTGCCTATTCCAGGCAGCATTGGGTATACGTGCAGGGAACGACCAATCACAGAGCACATGCACACACAGTCATGGGCAATTTAGAAGCACCACTTCATCTAAATGAATGTCTTTGGACTGTGGGAGGAGTATGCCCGCATGAGTACTGTAACGAGCCCCAGTCTAGGGTTGGGGCGTAACAGAATGGAAGGGAAAGGGGGATGGGAATAAGGGAAGCACAGGGTGTGGTGCACAAGGGAACACATGTGGACAAAGGGGTATATTATCTTAATTTGATATTTCTGTAACTTACACTTCCATTTTATGGACACGATCATATTTACAATACTTTATGGGGACTACTCAAATGTGCCAGAGTACGTGATGATGTTAAATGTAGCACTTTGCTGTTTGGCTTAACATTCATAACATGTCGTTTATGTTCTGATTAGACAGTACCTCAGGGTGGAGTTACCCTCATTTTTTTTCACAGATTACTGTGCTAGCAAGTTTGCTGCCATTGGCTTCGCTGAATCCATCGCTCTGGAGCTTCTTGTCCTTAAAAGGGAGGGAATTAAAACCACAATTGTCTGTCCTTACTTGATCAACACATCCATGTTTGGAGGATGCCAGACAAAGTAAGTCACAAAGTACTACGTGTAGCTAAATAACTAGATGAATGTCTAATTAAGAAAGCAAAAAATCATTGAAGGACAATTGTTTCTTCATCCCCCATGTTTAGATGGCCATCATTCTTGCCAATAATAGACCAGAAGGATGCTGCAAAGAGGATTGTGGATGCTATTCTGTGTGAGCAGATGTACTTAATGGTACCCTCCAGTCTGTACCTTCTGATGGCGCTGAAAAGGTGGCAAATGCATTACTACTCATGTGTGTTTTGGGACTGTTGTGTGACTCCACTTTTTGGTTCAGAACCAAAGTCTCCTGCACTAGATTTTTGTGTTTCTTGTGGTTCATTGGAAAGGCCTGATTACTGGTTGAACCAGACTTATTGTGAATGCTCTGATGGGAAATAACAGAATGGCTATGGATGCTTTACATAGCAAAGGTAATGGTACATTGACTTAAGTTAAAAAAATGTTCATGATATTTTCTCATGAGCACACCAAAAGTAGACCAGTAGTCCTTGGCTTATTCTGAATTTTATGTTTATTGCACATTATAAGTGCTTGCAGGGTTAAAATTGTATTTTTAGGCATTCCACGAAACATTTACAAACAAAATAATTAATGCAAGGTTAGAAATGTATTTATAATCCATTGTATTGTGGAAACTTTAATTTTAATCAAGAGGTGGATATAAATGTGAGCAGGTCTTTGAAAATGGCGTCATGGTGTGAGAAATTCAGCCCAAATTCTTCAGTGTAGGACTTTGCAGAAAATTTATTTTCACCTTTATAAATGAATAGTTGAGCTCTGTACCCATTAGTCAAAGATGCAACCGTAGTTCATCTTCAAAAAAATATGCAGCACTTCTGCAATAATAATTAATAATAATTAAGAAAGATCTTTAATACTTCAATATGATTTATTGGTCAGCAGCCTATTCAGTCAAAGACCATGATTTAGCAAGCACATTTTGTCAGATCTGGCTGAAGCATCTGTCTGCTGCAGCCAGTAAATCAGCGAACAGCAAGAAAGTGATATGATCTGCGGTTGCTATAGACGGGCTCTTTTTGAGCTGATGCGTACCTTTGTGGTGTTATTTTTGTGCTTTCAGTTTCATGCCAGCCAAGCTGGGCATCATCTTTGTCAACTTCTTCGGTGGACTGGACCTGATGGACCGTTTCAGAGGCATCCCGGTGCCCACGGTGTCGTACAAGAGGCCACAGCGGCAGAGGGAAAACAGCGTGCTTGGGGAGACATAGAATGCACTGATCACAGCTAAACGGCAAATCAATTAAGGGTTTTGGGTTATTGTCAGTACCATTTCGTGTTACTAGGATATAATTTAAAGGATATTAAACTAAACGCGAATGTTATGAGGTCAGAAAACTATTTTTGAAGTGCAATTTAACTGCTTGCTGGTGTGAGGTAGATGTACTGAAATGTAAAAAAAAATGCTAAATTTCCAATAAAGATCATTAACTTTTTTCAGTAAAGTTAATTAAAAAAATAAGTCAATCTATAGTGTACTTTGAAATTTAAAATATAGGAATTTTAAATATGAGTAGCGGCTCATTGTTCTGGAACCTGCATTTTCTCATATTGTAGCGCCGGTCGGACCGCGGCATCGCGAGCAGCTACAGACGAGGAGGGACTTGCTTTCCGGAACAGAATGCACTTTTTGTAGTCCTTTACAGGCCTATGACAGGCATGAAACTAAGTGGAACTATTTCCAATCCATACATCATATTTATATTAATACAAACAGGTTTTAAAGAATCACGGTGACAGTTGCTATAACCATAGATGCCTGACAACAATAAAATTGCTTTTGAAAAGTACGCATTTCTTCTCTTCGCAGGATCGGTACGTCTTCCTCTGCGTGCTGACGCCACCCTACGCACCATTTAGTCACTGTAACAATTTGCACACTATGTGGCGGCAGTTTGGTAGTGTGGGTTAAGCGTATTGAACATACGGTTGAAATTCGGGACTGGAAGTTTTTGCATCTATCGGAGCAGAAAGGCCTAGTGTACCGGGACATATGAAATAGGCCTTTTTGAGAATTTATTTCATTTACGCGGATTGCGAGTTGGTTGGGCGGAGTATAAAATAATTCCGACGGCGTGGTTTTCACGTGGGTTTGATGCAGCAAGAGCGGAGGGGATAAAGACAGATAAAGTAGCTCAAATTTCCCGGGCGAAGAAGTTTTTGTTTTGTGTAGGAAAGCCATCGTATTTCTTTTAGTTGGGATATAAATACACAGGTAGGTAAAATGACTGTTCAAGTGGGATCTCTTATTTTAGAAGATGGAACTACCTTCAAAGGCCGCCTGTTCGGGGCTGTCACGTCAGTGTCTGGTGAAGTCGGTAAGTAGCCTATTTTCTGCAGGTGACGTTGCATTTCCACGTCCGCTTTAAATAGATCGTGAATACAAGATTCGTACCGATTCCGTAAACTAGTCGGCTGTACGGTCTTTCTGCGGAGTTGCTGTTAGTGATGCGCTTCAGGGTTCTTATGCGTCCAAACATGACTAGATCAGCAGAACTGCTTTCATAATCTCTCTTTCTTACCATGAAAATTTAACGTTCTTCGGCTGCTCCTAACAACGCGTCTCCTGTTCACTGTTTAATTAATGTGGTAACGGCCATAGATAGCTCCTCACTATTGACCTGAGTGGAGGTCAGGAAGGTACAGGCTGTTTGAACTAATTTGCGTATTGCCAGTAATTTTAACTGCGCATCAGTCATGTGTACAGTGTATGATTTTTATTTGATTTACCTATTGCGATTCCTTCAACAAGAAGTAAGTTTAACGTCGTGCTATATAAAACCTTTTGCTTTGCTTGTCCAAAGCATATGTAATATCTAATCTTCTAGTTAACCGTCTGGTGAGTCTTTAGTAAGTGGACCTTAAGAACTTGCAGATTGGGCTGTTTTTTCAGGTGTTTCTTATGACATAACTGACAATCCCTGATAAGGGTCTGTGTCTTAAATGCAGATCTATTCTGCTGCTAATGGAGATGGGTATTCAGAGTCACGGCTTATTGGTTCTTTTTATGTGGAAAATCGATATTCCATTTTTGCAGCTCTGTTAAAAGTAACATAATAGTATTGTGGCAGCTGCATCACAAATCTTTTACTATCTTCTTTTTAGTATTCCAGACAGGTATGGTGGGCTATCCAGAAGCTCTCACCGATCCATCCTACAAGTCTCAGATCCTGACATTGACCTACCCTATGGTGGGTAACTATGGCATCCCCAGCAACGAAGACGGGGAGTATGGACTCAGTAAGGTACGATGCATGAATGACACAAAGCTAGTTGCTAATATATGCTGAGACGTGTCCATCAATTTTATTGAATCTTGTTATCAGGGTACAAATTAAATTGCTCACCTCTTGTCTGTCAGTTCTTTTTTTGGATAAGATAATTGTAGTGGCTTAATTTTTCACATGCACACAGTGGTTTGAGTCTTCGAAGATCCACGCTGCTGCTCTTATTGTTGGAGAGATTTGTCAAAATCCAAGTCATTGGAGCTCCACAAAGTCTCTGGACCAGTGGCTGAAAGAGCAAGGAATTCCAGGACTTGAAGGTGCATCTGTCGTGCTATTTTTAAGCAGGGATGGAGCAGGAAATTGAAACTATCGATGTTCTTTAAAATTGTGTTTGTGATCCTTTCGGTGTGGTTTCATTCTGCGTTATGGAGATTGATGGCCATTGCCTTGGAAACCTGTGTGAGACAGGTATTGACACAAGATGCCTGACGAAGAAGATTCGAGAAAAGGGAACCATGCTGGGGAAGTTGGTGGTGGACGGTACCCCCGAGGCCACTGTACCGTTTGACAACCCTAACCAGAGGAATATGGTGAAGGAGGTCTCAGTAAAGGTAAAGCTCTACCATAGGTGGACAGCTCAGGTCCAGAAAGGAAAAATCCAGACCAAGATTTTGTTTCAGCCAACCAGTTGAGTATTAAGAGTCACAGACACAGTGTGCTCAACTGGTTGGTTGAAACAAAATCTTGGTCTGGATTTTTCATTTCTGGACCTGAGCCGTCCAGCTCTGAGCTCCATCAAGGTACCTTCCGCATGAAAAGATGTCTCTCAGTACTTAAAATCGCAGTAGTACTGAAGCAATACATGTATTCAGTCGCTGTCCAAACAGGACCAAAAGGCCTGTGGTATATCAGGTGTTTTCCACTGATATCAGCATGTTCCTGCCCAATAGGAACCCAGAGTCTTCAATCCCAGTGGGGTCGTGCGGATCACTGCGGTAGATTGTGGTATCAAGTACAACCAGATTCGCTGCCTGTGCCAGAGAGGGGCGCGTGTGACTGTAGTTCCCTGGAATCACCCATTGGACAGTGCAGGTCAGTGATGCCTAGAGGTTCTTAGCTTCTGGTGGTTGACGCATGGACCACAAACTACACTGAGGCCGACAGGTGGTTGGGGATTCCAAACTGCCCATTTATATCGTACTTTGTTCAAGACCGTTCTTTGTGATTGAGCAGTTTACATGGGGGTATGGTGATGGGGCAGCGATTGTGTGTGGGGGGGTATGTGTCATATTTGTTTGTAATCACGCTTCCTCAATCACTGCAGACTTTGATGGGCTGTTCCTCAGCAATGGGCCTGGTGATCCTCAGTTCTGCAAAGAAACTGTTGAGAACATCAAGAAGGTGCTGTGTGAAGAGAACACTAAGCCTGTCTTTGGCATCTGCTTGGGCCACCAGCTACTCTCCCTGGCTATTGGGGCTAAGACCTACAAAATGAAGTAAGTTCTACGAAACAATATGTTTTCTTTTTTTTGGGGGAGGGGGTTAGTTGTTCTTTCCCACCATTTCATTTGTTCCCGACTTTGGCTTTTTTCATTTTTGGTACAGTGACAGATTCTCTCCTTTCTTAATTCCCATGGATCCCAAGATCAAGACCCGTGTGAAATTCTAAATTGTTACCAAAGCTTTTTTTTTTTTCTTTCTTTAATCCCGCTCTTGCGGTTCAGCTGGTCTGTTTTTGTTAAGGCGCCCTGAGACCAAGGCCTCGTTAGCTTCTGCTCAAGGCCAGTCAGAATCCCGCCCTTCTTTCTCACCATACCGTTGGTTGTGCAGCTGTTTTGGGTCCAAGGGTCACACGGTAGAAACTCCCATAAACACGGCCCTATAAAAAAGGCTTTTCAGCTCAAGATCACATCCGATTTTACAGTATGTTGTTTGGTATTGGTTACGTTTTGAGGCTCTGATTCACAGAATGCAGTTGCTGGCGGACAATGATGTCCTTGTGTGTCTGTGAGCATGACATCTGATCTTTTTCCAGGTACGGAAACCGTGGCCACAACCAGCCCTGTATCCACAAGGGAACGAGCCGCTGCTTCATTACCTCCCAGAACCACGGCTTTGCAGTGGACCCGCTCACTCTCCCCTCGGACTGGGATGTGCTCTTCACCAATGCCAATGACCAGACAAGCGAGGGCATTGTGCACAACACCAAGCCCATGTTCAGGTGGGCCTGAGTGTGTGAACTCAGAGGGCTTGTCGAGTGCCTAAATGTTAACGATGAGGAAGATGAGGATTTCTCACCGTTATCCAATTAGTTTGACCCAGTGAGACCGGCTCTAAACCACCACTAAAATAGCCAGTGGGATCAGTCTGATTGGCTGTGGGTGATACAGTCTGTCATAGGTTTCAAACGTATAATTCACATCACATCAGAGTCTCAAAATCACTTAAATAAATGCAGAGTGTAATGGGGAAAAAAAACTTTCTAAATGATGAAATAATGTGACGATATGATTAAAATTCATTTGTTTCTGTTTAGATAGGTGCTACAGAGGTTTAACATGTAAACTTAAATGTTCCATGAAGTCTTGATGGTTTTTTTTTTCTGTCTTTGTCCAGTGTCCAGTTCCACCCAGAACACATGGCAGGCCCCACGGATTTGGTCGGCCTCTTTGATGTGTTCCTGGCCCTGATCACCGACTTCAAACAGGGGAAGGTTGGGAAGCCAGGTCAGAGATTGCGAGACTTGAGTTGATGGCAGACCGATTTTATAACAACTTCCAAGGCCAATAAAATTGCCTTCACACTATAATCTGTTAATGCTTTTTGAAGTTGGTTTCACGTTATGGGGGTCTGAGGGATTAACAGTCAAGGTCAAATGTTTTGCACAGTGAAGGAAAGGCTGACTGAACACCTCACCTACACTGGAGCCCCCAAAATGGATGACTTTTTGCGCCCCCGGAAAGTGCTGATCCTGGGCTCGGGTGGCTTATCCATTGGCCAGGCTGGGGAGTTTGACTATTCTGGATCTCAGGTGAGCACACCCAAGCCACAGGCCGAGGGAACGCTAGGGGTTCGTGGACCTGACTGAGGGCTGTGAGAGCAGCAGAGGCTTCACTTGTGCAATGGCAACATTGACAAATTGTCCCTCCCTCTTCTGTGGTTGGCGCCCTCTGCAGGCCATAAAGGCACTGAAGGAGGAGAACATCCAAACGGTCCTCATCAATCCCAACATTGCCACAGTGCAGACCTCCAAGGGGCTTGCTGACAAGGTGTACTTCCTTCCCATCACCGCAGAGTATGTCACACAGGTAAGATGTTTCGTATAGTGGGTGCTCTTCTATCTGTAGACACTTCCACGATGTTACAGGCACAAATCTTCCTCTGCAACCTGTAGCTCAACAAGCAGAGCATTGCATAAATGACGTAAAGGTCATGAGTTCAAATCTCATGAGAACCCATATAAAGCAACTCTTCCTGTAAGTTGCTTTGGATAAAAGTGTCAGAAATGAATAAAATTGCTTAGTATCGCAAGTCCTTTCTGAACATTCATTTGAGGGTTTTTGATGAGCTAGGGCATTGGATGTTGTACACCCCCTGTCCTTTTCCCGGCATTTCCAGGTTATTAAAAACGAGCGTCCTGATGGGGTACTGCTCACCTTTGGGGGGCAGACCGCTCTCAACTGTGGGGTGGAGCTGACCAAGCAGGGTGTTCTGGAGCGCTATGCCGTCCGGGTGTTGGGGACGCCCGTGGCTTCCATCGAGATGACGGAGGATCGCAAGATCTTTGTGGAGAAGATGGAGGAGATCAACGAACATGTGGCGCCTAGTGAGGCGGCCATGTCCGTGGAACAGGTGAGGTGACAGAGGCCCTTCCTACTCTGACTTTTGTTCCACCTGGAACAACAACCCAGTCGAACCCATGAATTCAGGCATGCCCAGAACAGGGGAGTGTAAATGTGTGAGAAGCGCTTATCTACTTATCTCGGTACTTATACTGCCCTCATAGGACCAGAATTGATACTGCTGATCTGCAGCTATAAATGCGCCTTTGATTTTAGCTTGGTTTCATAGCCGTGCTTAGCCATTTTGAGGACTGTGCATGCCTATTGTGTAATATTGGGAAAAAAATGCTGCATATAAATTTTTAAACCTGCAGTGAAGCGTTTTAAATGCACAGTCTAATGCCTGAGTGCAGGTCTCATTTAATTCTGTTGATCGCCGACCGCTCCTGCTGTAGCCGATATGCTTGGTACCCACAGGCTGTGACGGCTGGCGAGCGCCTGGGCTTCCCCGTGCTGGTGCGCTCGGCTTTCGCCCTTGGCGGCCTTGGCTCGGGCTTCGCCAACAACCGGGAGGAGCTGATGACGCTGGCCACGCAGGCCTTTGCGCACACCTCCCAAGTGCTTATCGACAAGTCCCTCAAAGGTTGGAAGGAGATTGAGTACGAGGTCGTCCGGGATGCCTACGATAACTGCATAACGGTACGTGCCATGATTTCAGCACTAAGAGGCGATATAGTAGAAGGTATTGCTAATTTTGCCATGGCTAATAGAGCAACACAGGAAAGTGTAACTCGCTTGATTTTTAACTGAAAACCCAGTTGGCAGCAGTAGATGTATCGGTGCTGTCTATCCCCACTGCCTGGAATGTGAACCACCCAGTTTGGTGGGTCTTCTCCCCACGTATGAGACCCCATGTAAAACACACTGTATTTTGACTGACACGTCCCTGGAAATCCTGGAGTGTGTCATTCTGTCAAAGCATAAACTATTAACGAACTTTATGTCCCCTCTAGGTGTGCAACATGGAGAACATAGACCCCCTGGGCATCCACACAGGGGAGTCCATAGTGGTGGCACCCAGCCAGACACTCAATGACCACGAATACAATATGCTGAGGGACACTGCCATCAAGGTCATCCGCCACCTTGGCATCGTGGGGGAATGCAATATCCAGTATGCGCTCAATCCGGAATCTGAGCAGGTGAGGACAATGCATTGGTGCCGAGTTGCAGATTGGGGGATGGAAAGCGGTGGATATTTTGGTACTGACACCCCCTCCCTCTATTAGTATTACATCATAGAGGTAAACGCACGCCTATCTCGAAGCTCTGCCTTAGCAAGTAAGGCAACCGGATACCCTCTGGCATATGTGGCGGCTAAACTAGGCCTTGGTATTCCACTTCCGGTCCTCAAGTGAGTTTTCCCGTCAAAAACAATCTTGCATGCTAGCGTGTGACTTGTGAGGAGGCGTCAGTGATTTGATATTAAATGGGCATAGAGAAGTACGCACTCGATTGAAATGTAATTCCCTTTTCAGGAATTCGGTCACCAACTCCACCACGGCCAATTTTGAGCCTAGTCTGGATTATTGTGTGGTCAAGGTGCCTCGCTGGGACTTGAGCAAATTTCTCAGAGTCAGCACTAAGATTGGCAGCTCCATGAAGAGTGTCGGTATGCCTATAGAAACAGCGTCTGTTTAGTCATCTTTGAATATAATCTGTACCTGTGCCACTCTCCTCCCTGTTGCATGTTGTAAATCATTCTGTAAACCTGAGGTAGGCCTGTTTACTTTAACTCGGTGGTTCCCAACCCAGTCCTCAGGGACCCCAGACAGTCTGCATTTTTGCTCCCTCCCAGCTCCCAGCTAATCAAGAACAAGGGGCTGGTACACCTGGTACAGGTGTTGGGAGCTGGGAGGGAGCAAAAATGTGGACTGTCTGGGG
>JAODJW010000039.1:6980327-6997813 GCA_026777045.1 Hyperopisus bebe | reverse complement strand
TGCTTCCGGGATAGGCTCCGGACCCCCCGCGACCCAGTAGGATAAGCGGGTTGGAAAATGGATGGATGGATGGATGGTGGTAAAGGACGGTATAAGTCATGAGCTGGTACTTGGTGTTTTTCCTTATAGGCTCTTCGTCAGATTGGGCACGCGCCGCCGGTTAAGACCCACATAGACTGCATGACATCACAGAAGCTGATTCGCTTGCCAGGTAAGCCCAATCCGATGTCATGATACGCTGACCTGGGTTCTGTGTCCTTACCTATGGCCCCCCCCTCCTGTGTCACCAGGTCTCATAGACGTGCACGTCCACCTGCGTGACCCGGGTGCCACCCACAAGGAAGACTTCTCATCTGGCACGGCTGCCGCCCTTGCGGGTGGCATCACCATGGTGTGCGCCATGCCCAACACGACGCCCGCGGTCATTGATGCCAACTCGCTTGCCACAGTCCAGAAGGTAATTTTAGCAACGCTTGTGCAACTTTTAGATGATGGACGTGCATTTAATATTTCCTTGCGAGCTTGGCTGTCCACCTGAACTCCATCTCTTTCCTGCACATCTTCAGCTGGCCAAGGCTGGTTGCCGCTGTGACTATGCCTTGTTCCTGGGGGCTTCTTCAGACAACGCCACTCTCCTGCCCAGCATCGCCAGTTCGTCGGCCGGTCTGAAGATGTACCTGAATGATACTTACTCTACACTGAAGATGGACAATGTGTCTCTCTGGATGGAGGTATTCGGTCGTATGCCTAAGAGGAAATCTCCTTTAGTGTGGTCTGCCGGGTGCATCTAACCCACCAAACCTGCCTCGTACCTGCAGCACTTTGAGAAGTGGCCAGCTCACCTTCCCATCGTGGCACATGCAGAGAAACAGACCGTGGCTGCCATCCTTATGGTGGCACAGCTGTACCAGAGACCTGTGCACATCTGTCACGTTGCCAGGAAGGAAGAGGTGAGTGTCTTAGGCCAATTTGGAGCATGGAATGGCTGCCTAGAAGCTATTACCTCTGATACCTCATAAATAGATTATAAATGAATAAAATATAACAGCAAGCCTTAACTCTGAATGATCTAGATCAGTGTTCCTCATCCCGGTCCTCAGGGGGACCCCCCCCCCCCCAAACTCCTAACCAATCAAGAACTCCAAATACCTGGTACAGGTGTGCTGGGACTTGGGAGGGAGCAAAAACATGGACCGGGTTGAGAGACACTGATCTAGATCCACGAGAGAGGCTGTTTTTATTCCCGCTTGTCTTGGTTCAGCCACGAATAAACATTTCTTGCTCATTAGTTATATTCACAAGTTCATTAGTTACTTCTGTCTGGATGAAGAGGCTGAATGCAAGGAATAATATGGATAAGCTCAGTCATTTTACGCCGGGAGGTAATGGATCTGCAGCAAGTGGTTCACCAGATGGTTTATATTTTGAAAATATGGATTTTTCCAATGCTAGAGGCCCATCATGCTATCTGTAACCCAGCCCTTCCCCCTGCACAGATCTTCATCATCCGAGCGGCCAAGCAGAGGGGCATCCGGGTGACGTGTGAGGTGGCTCCCCACCACCTCTTCTTATGCGAGGACAACGTGGCGGCCATCGGGGAGGGCCGAGCGCAGGTGCGCCCCATGTTGGGCACGAGAGAAGACATGGAGGCTCTGTGGGAGAATCTGGATATCATCGACTGCTTCGCCACAGACCACGGTGAGGAACGTGGGCCAGCATGACACAAGGTTTTAGGTGCCTCTGGTCCTCCGGTTGATTCTGACCCTCCATGTGTGTAGCCCCTCACACAGTGAAGGAGAAGGACTCTGAGAACCCGCCCCCAGGGTACCCTGGCTTGGAGACGATGTTGCCCCTGCTACTCACAGCAGTGAGCAAGGGCCGCCTCACCATCGACGACATCGTCAAGCGTCTGTACGAGAACCCGCGCAGGATCTTCTCCCTGCCACCCCAGGAGAACACATATGTGGAGGTTCGGACCTTCTCTGTGACTACGTTCTTCTAGTGATCTGCTGGTGGAGTATGTTCCCAAAATCCTCTAAACTTCCACGGACCAAAATCTGGTTTGAAGTCTTTTCCCTGCTTCTGCTACAAAAACATCCCAAAATACTGCCTGATGTTTCTATATATTGAAGAACCGCTGGGTTTTTTCAGGTGGACCTGGAGCAGGAGTGGACCATTCCTAGTCACATGCAGTTCACAAAGTCTAAATGGACCCCCTTCAAGGGCATGAGTGTGAAGGGTAAAGTGAGGAGGGTTGTGCTGAGAGGGGAGGTTGCCTACATTGATGGGCAGGTGAGCTCTGTTCTTCTCACTGGTCAGAGTTGGTTGCTGACCGCTGTTGGCTTCACTGAGTTTGAATCCATGGCTACATTCTCCTGTACTGGGTCCACACTAACGCTTGAGGTATCCTTATTGGTGCATAGGTGTTGGTGCCCCCTGGGTATGGACAGGATGTGAAGACCTGGGCCAAAGTAGTACCTCCAGTGCCAGCCTCAGAGCTGGTGAAGGACATCCCAAAGGTAGGGTCTTATAACCTGGGTGCTCTATCAGTATTTTGAGGTGGACTCGGCCTCAGATGGTGGCAGCAGTGATAACGTGTCTGTGCCTTTGACAGACTCCAGAGCGCCATCGTCAGGCTTCTCAGTGTGAGATCATACGCACACGTGCCCCCAGCCCCAGGCGGTCTGTGGATTGCCGGTTTGCACTCCCACCCCGTGTCCACCGGGCCTCTGACCCTGGCCTGCCCCCAGGTATTAGTCCCATCACTCTCTCACACACACCCTTCATTGCTAATAACTGACATATTTTGCTTAAATGCCAACCTTTTCTGCTCTTGCTAACTGACCTTGTCAGGCCAAAGCATATTAAGCGTGGGCCCTTTGTAGCCTGGTCACTCTGAGTTTTAAATGGCTTTTCTGTCCGTAATACAGATTCTTTACCGTTTGCAGGTTTTAGGAATCCTGCCTCTCGGGTCTTGAGACTCATTAAAGGCTTTGGTGGTAAATTTCAAACGGAAAGATCAGTAATTATGGTCCTGTGCCTGTGCAGTAACATTTTGATTTCTGTGGTTCTTTTCCTGAAATCAATCTAATTAAGTTTAATTTTACCAAATGAAAAATGTAATCAGTGCTGCAGCCCGTTAAGATGAACTGATGCCTCATTAAGCAAATTGCTCTAATACCCTCTAGCAGTTTTTTGGATGAAAGGTTACCTGTTTCTGCAGACACCCTATATTTGTAAGAGCTGTACTCTGCGCAGCTGAGCTCTCTTATCCTTAAAGGGCTGTAGTTCATGTCTGATTGCAGTTTCAGGGGAAGGGAATAGCTGGCTTCTGCCAGGGTTCCTATAATTAAGTGAATTAAATTGGGTACTGGCCAGGATGACCGCCCCCCCCCCCCTTGTTAAATCCATGCATATCTTAGCTAGAATAGTGAACCACTACCTTTAATCAACATTGGATGGCAGAAAATGCGATATGATTTTCTCTCGTTAATTTTTGCAATGTTTGTTTTTAAAGCAGAGTTTTGCTTAATCCCTAAGTGTTTGTCCATCAGATTACATGAGAAGTCGTTACGTAAAACGTCTGGCTATTAAGAACTAAGAAGCAGCCACTCTGTGGCTCAGGCTCTGCATAGCCCTGGGTTTATTTGCTTACTGCTTCCTCAGACGTGGCGATGTCAGCGGAGACTGCTGCTCCCCCCCCGCCGGTGGCCCGGATCCTGTCACCGCAGCACGGGGTTCCCTTAGCCGTGACCCACACTCACATGTCCCCTCTGCTGCACCCCCTCGTGGCTCAGCACATCCTGTCCGTCAAGCAGTTCAGCAAGGACCAGGTGACGCATTCACACATCACAGGAGCCTAGGCCGTCCCAATATACCATGTCTAATAGCTGTCATTGGATACACTCATCCTTCATCTTTTGAGAATGCTCCTTGCCTCATCCACACAAGCTTTATGAATCCCTCCCTCTTGATATTCCAGATGTCGCACCTGTTTAATGTGGCTCATACGCTTCGCTTGATGGTACAGAAGGAGAGGAGTCTTGATATTTTAAAGGTAGGAATTCCATATCTGTTCCTACACACAGTTATTCAGATTAACAGGGATGCAAATAACTGGTATGCTAGTACGCATTTAAAAGGGATGCGCGCAGCAATCGATTGTTATAACGACGCGAATGCATACACATTTTATGTAATTTTATCAAATTGACATGCATTGTAACCTTGATATGCCAAATGAAGTACGAATCATTTGTCATATCAGTGCAGATTCACATAAAATACATATGCATTTGTGCTGCTAGAGCAATAGATTACCACATGCATCGCTTTTAGAAGTGAATGCGTACTTGCGTACCAGTTATGTGCGTCCCTGCAAAAAAAGTTATTGATACTGGGTGTTATGTTGGTGAGAGGAAGTGATTATGTGATTTTTATGTCCCTCAGTTTGAAGTGTTTGTGCACTTGGAAGTTAGCTCTGTCACACGAGGCTGAGGTTTCTGTAAGGGAATGGCATTGAAGTCATGTTTAACCAGTTTCCCAATAGTCAGGAAGTATCGGTGATTGTGGGGATGGGGGAGATCCTCTGGAATGATCAGCTCCTGGTACATAGTCATAGGCTGCTCACCCAGGGCCGTTTGAGCTCCTTTTGAAGGCCTTGTGTGAGTTCTCATGCATGAGTGGTGGCGGGCACTGACAGCCGTCGTGTCTCCAGGGTAAGGTGATGGCCTCGATGTTCTATGAGGTCAGCACGCGTACCAGCAGCTCCTTCGCCGCCGCCATGCAGCGCCTTGGTGGCGCTGTCGTCCACTTCTCCGAGTCTACCTCCTCCACCCAGAAGGGCGAGTCCCTGGCCGACTCGGTGCAGACCATGAGCTGCTACGCTGACGTGCTGGTGCTGCGGCACCCGCAGCCGGGGGCCGTGGAGGTAAGCTCGAGCGGGACGGCGGGTATCCACTTAAGGCCACAACTGCGGAGAGGTTCCCGAAACTCCACCTGACGACTTCCTGTCACACATCCAGATTTTTTGCTACTATTGCCACCTGCTGTCCATAGAGTGAATGACCGCCTGATCCTGTTGTGCAGATGGCGGCAAAGCATTGCCGCAAGCCGGTGATCAATGCGGGGGATGGGGTCGGCGAACACCCCACTCAAGCCCTACTGGATATTTTCACCATCCGGGAGGAGCTCGGCACGGTTAACGGCATGACCGTGAGTCCTTCGATTTGCCCCACCCCCCACGCTCCCTGAAATGAAGGCCCCGCCCTTCCTAAGGTTACCTCCAGATAGTTTGGGAAATCTGTCTTATGTCCCAGGCTCCAAGTTTGTGCTTGTGTTACTTGGACAAACGTGCAAAGACTGAAAGATGAGGTGTGTTCAGAGTCGACATCGTCGTTGACCAATTGCTGTCGGCCTGTGCAGATCACCATGGTTGGAGACCTGAAGCACGGTCGCACGGTCCACTCCCTGGCCAGGTTACTCACCCAGTACAGGATTACCCTTCGTTACGTGGCCCCAAAGAACCTACACATGCCCCCGGAAATCATCGAGTATGTGGCATCTAAGGGGATCAAACAAGTAAGCACCTCTTTCCCAGCTTGATTGTGGATGTGGTTACTCTCAGCAGTGACCTGGGCTGCTGTTTTGGCTAAAAGGCCAAAGGTTCATGGAATGCTCTGTTTTTACCGCGTGGTTGTGCTACAGCAGCCTAGTGTGTGGCATAAACTCGGAGTTTACCCAGGTTTCATTTCTCACAACTGTATCATTTATGTTCATCAGGAGGAGTTTGACAGCATCGAAGAGGCGCTTGCGGACACCGATGTCCTGTACATGACCCGAATCCAGAAAGAGAGGTTTGCTTCTGAGGAAGAGTACAATGCAGTAAGAATCCGTCACTATGTGTGCGTGAGAGAGTGTGTGTGTGTGTGTGTGTGTGTGTGAGAGGGAGAGCTACATTCCCAGAATCCTCTCTGCTCTTCACAGTGCTTCGGTCAGTTCATCTTGACCCCACACATTATGACGGGAGCTAAACGCAAGATGGTCGTCATGCACCCTCTTCCTAGAGTCAATGAGATCAGGTATCTTCAGTGTTTTATTTTCTCAGCTTAAAATTCTTGTACACGGCTTGTATACAGATGCTCCCCAGGTTACAATGGACCATGTTACAATATTTCAGTTTACGGTTGGTATGATTATTCAATAAATTACATATTACAATAATCGATACTTTATTGATCTTTACGCCTCCCTTAACTTGCTCTTTGTACAGCAAACTGTCCACAAAGGGCAGCCATCTGTTGGGGCGCCCAGGGAGCTGGGGGTTAAGGGCCTTGCTCAAGGAGCTGCAAACATGCTGAGGCTGGATTTGAACCAGCGACCTTCTGATTACAGGCACACAGGCTTAGCCCACTGAGCCACACGCTGGCCTTATAGGCTTTATGTTAATGATTTTGCCCATCTGTAGGTTATTGTAAGTGTTCTAAGCATGTTTAAGGTAGGCGAGGCTATGATGTTTGTTAGGTTAGATGTACTGTATTAAAATGGATTTTTAACTTGTGATGGGTTAACTGGGGGAACGTCTCTATATTATAGTACGCATATCAATTTCAAATACCCCCCTCCTTGTACAATAACTTAAAGCCATCTAGCTATCTCAGTCCTGATAATTCTTAAGTAGTGTTCACGGTTTGATGTTTACCATGGCAGCCAAATTCTGCTTGTATTTACCTACTTCCTTCTCCCTTATAGTGCTGAAGTGGACACAGATCCTCGGGCTGCATACTTTAGGCAGGCTGAGAACGGCATGTACATCCGTATGGCCCTCCTTGCCACCGTTCTAGGACGGTAAAGTAGGGCGAGACCATCCACCATCCAAGGAAAAAGAATTGCTGCTCACGAGAACATGGTTAATGTGGTTAAATGGGAAACCTATTTTTTACTCATTTGCTGTACAGTAGATTCCAGCAGATCCCATTTAAAGTTAAGCAGCTAACTATGCCTGTCTCCAATGGAAAAACAAATGTGAATCCATAGATAGCTGCACAGCATGACTGTTTTCAGTATCAACTCTAGCTTTTGTACTTGTAAGTTGGATTCTTAATGCTTTCTGTGAGAACTGGCAGTGAAGATTTAAATGATTGTTAGGAAGGAACTGGACTCATTTTAAATTTCTGTTGTTTCATTTCTTACTATTTTTGGCAGTGATCATTTCACTTACACTTCAAGTATCTGTATGATGTAATTCTTGGACTGTTGGGAGGAGGGGGAAACATATATAAAAGGCCTACATGCACATCAAGTGTCTGGATGTTTTCTCACAACAGGAACACCTAATTTTGAGTTTCTTGACGATCACCAGGATGGCACTTGTACCTAATCTAATAATTTAACAGTAACAAAGGGCTTGTTTTACTTCCAGGCTTGCATTATGCTCGACACTGTGCACTTTGAGCTTAAACCTATGAAGGTTTAAGCTCATTCTTAAATATAATTCTGACATGAATCCACTAATAAAACATTGTCGGCAAGTGTGCAGCCCACGTGTCAGATTGGACAGGGTCCATCATAGGGCGCAGAGTCATTCTAACGAGAACTTTGGTAATATCAATTTACCGATGTGGTAAGATTTGGAGTTACAACCAAAGAGCTGTGTGCTGATAAGTAATAGCTATACTTGTCCTATCTTATTTACTAGTTTTACATCTATTGGGCAAGGTTAACTATGGTCAGCTGGCTGGCGTGAGATTTTCAGAGACAAGTCTATAAACACATTAATATGTATGTGAGAATTATTACTTTGCAAACCGTACAGACCATTTACAAACTATCTGAATACTTTTGATGTAGCTATATTTAGGTTTATGCTGGATTAATACAGATTTGCGTTAATTTCTCGCGTGAAAGTCCGAAAGCGTGAGGGTCACATTAGACGTGAGTTGAAATCCCCGACAGTGTAAAATATACTACTACCTTTTCTCCACTTAATTAGCTTTTTGTGCAAGATTTATTACAAAACAAAAGGCATATCTATTAAAACCTATCCGCCAGTTGGTTTAAAAAAAATAAATGTCTTTAATGGGTGCCCAAATTTCTTACGTATTCTGTTATTTTTAAAACGGACACGACGCTCTGCTACTTCGGCAGACTGTATATTGTTTCCGGCCAGAGACGCGTGACGACTTCCTGTCTCGCGCGTACCGGATCCGGAAGTTCGGCCTCTTACGCCTCTCCGCCGAGTCCGGAAGCTTGGCTATTTTCTCCTACTTGTGTGACACTTCCCAAGGAGGCTACGCCGGAAAACCCCGGGCGGAACGTGGAAATCTCCGACATAAATTTCGTGCCTCTATGATCCTGCCAGGGCAGACCATACTACACCATATTTACTATAGGTACGGTAAAGTCAATTGTGGAAATGATTCTGGACGCCAGTTTACTGGCTACCTAGGGGAACTGAGAAGGTGGCGTGCCGCAGATAGCTGGGTGGTGGGTGTGTGCGATTCTAAGCAGGGTTTTCGTCTTTAACTTACTAAAACCTGACAGAGCTTCTGTTTAACAGTTCAGTATCAATATCAGCTACCATGTTATTTTAATGTATTAGTGATATACATGCTGAACCATATTACTGTTTAAAAAACTTATTTTAAGTAGACATGCAACTGGGTGTGATCACACAAATATTGGCTACATTGATTAATATGTAAAAATGTCTAATTTATTATTTAAAGCTCGATTCTCGTTAAAACCGCAGATAGCGACTCGGTCGATGCCGGTCGGGCTTCTCCGGCGAGGGCAGGTTGAACAGACGGGGCGCCAGAATCAAATTCTGATTCATTTTTGTCGTTTACGTGTCTTCGTAGTGCAACGAAAATTACCTTAGACGAGAAAATGTAAATTTAGTTGAGGCAGGCTGGAAAGCGTCATACCGTCATAGGGATTAGATCATGGGCTTATCGCTGCACTAGGACACTGACAAATAATTTGACACAGCTGGGTGCCCGCCGCCGCCGGTACAGCACTGTAGTGGTCAGGTGCTCTTGGCGGTCGGATCGGCCAGTGTCGGTCCAGCAGGAACGCCACGCACGTGTAGATCATGTAGGATTTGTCTCTGTGCTGGTGGGAGGGGTCTGCTATGTCTTCTGTCTGGTTTCATACTGATACCCCCGACAGTTTGGCCTGACGCTGGGAGAAAATAACACCAAATGCACCGAGTTATTAGACGGGGGAAGCAGCTCAAAATGAAATGTTGGGCTATCCACGGCACGGGCCCCACCGAACAGGGATAGCGGGACTGTTGTATTCCGTGTCGGTATAAGCAGATCAGAAGATCCTTATATGCGATTTTCTTACACTGTGCGTCATTTGATAAGCTTTTTAAACTGTCAAGGACTTACATATCTGTTAAACGTGGTTTTGTTTTAAATCTTTTATAACAACTGGACTTGAAACTGTCGCCAAAGTAAAACTTTACGGTGGCGTTTTAAAAGTGAATAGGGCGTTTTTAGTAGGCGACACAGCGCAAAGTACACGCGAGTCCGGCGAGTGGGACGCGGTTAGGTCCGGATCACGGGGTTAAAAATAAGCGGCGGTTTTGCAGGCTACAGGCCGCCTGTGGCGTCTTATCCATGCGTGTGGAAGACACAGATCGCGAGTGTTTGGTTATAATGGAATAGCAAAGAAATAATTAACGGTTTGACCATTTTCATTTTGTTCCGGTTATTGCTCGACACTGGAACACCTTGATTATGATCAGAAATGCCAGTTATCTTTTACGACTAACCGACATGATAGATGTAGTTTTCTGTTGTATTGAAATTGAGTTTCCCCGAATACTGTCAGTTTTCGAATTTCTCTTTGATGTTTTATTAAAGTGCTACACTACTGTCCAAAGACCAATAAGAGCTAATAACCTTTCACCCCATTTTTGCACCTTTGCTGTTGATTGGCATGTAGGCCTCTCTTATGTCATCTCCAAGTGGATGTCATCATCGGCACAAGTGAATTGTGGGAGAGTTTATCAAGGGCAGCTATTAATGTTTGAGGATGAGAACATGTGATGGGAAGGTTGCCAGATTGAAAGAGGGGCTCTGCCCTCTGTACCTTTGACCATTGGCCCATAATGCCAGTCCATACTACTCGTAGAGAATATCTTATCTTGCTGTAGTCTCAGCCCTGTGTGTTTGGGAGCTGATTGAGGACCATGTGTGTTTCGAAAAGCATGTGGCCCTCCCCGCTTATAATTTTAATTGGACCAGGAGGTCCAGTTGGTTTAAGCACTCAATCCTAAGTGAGTGAATTATCTGTGACTCCTTTGAGAGCGAATGTAATGTGAAGCTTCTCTGCGCAGAATAAAGATGCGTGCTGCGTGCATCCATCTCAATTTAGGAAAGTGCTATTTATTAGCGAGACGAGGAAGGGGGTTTTAAAACCCACTGGGGGTGGGGTTACTGTTTGCCGTCATTTGTTGCCGTTTTAACCCAGTGGGGACCAGCAGAGCAGCATGACGGCCTGTGAAAATCCCAGCAACTGCTGGTCTCCAAGGCTCATCTCATGAGTCAGGGTGGTTTGTGTGCTTTTTAATATGATACCGGCAAGGTCTGATGCGTGAGTTCCAATGCAAGTTGACGTAAATGTGTCTGACACTAAAAGACCAGGATTATTTTTTGAGCATAGACTAATCAGTTCTTCGTCTCAATTGTGAATGCCATTTGCGCACTGACACGTGCTTAGTGCAAAGTTTATAAACTATGATCTGGGCCTCCGGTCCACCTTCTGCACTCTATTTTCATTTAATACCCAGCTTTAGGATTTTAGTGTGCTGTGGTGACTTTGCCCTCCTAAAACCTATGCGCCGCCCTGCTGGTGGATGCTGCTGTGCTGCGGAACCATGTCCTTTACACAGAAGGAGGGGAATGATACCGGCTCTGCTGGTTGCCTGTGCCTGAATTACAAGAATCTGCTTTAATTTTTTAGCTGGGACAGTTTACTGGCATGATGCATCAAAAATCAATATTTGAATTTCTGAGGAAGTGATGTCGTAGGGCGTGCTCTGTGTTTACATTGATTGTATGTTAATAATATCATTCTTCAGTGTAAAACTGAAAGCGACTCTGCCCTAATGAAGGTGTTTAGCATTGGCCTTAATTTAGCTTATTTTTGGAGTCCAGGCTGTTTTATCTCTGGATCTGAAATCTCAGTACCAAATCTACATGATGGTGGTCTGCGTCACTACGTACCTGTTGGAATGGGCAACAATGTTCCTTTGTGTGGCACGTTTTGTTCGGCTGCATTGGTTTGTAGATTGTTGAGGATATCCTTAGGGTTCTTGTTGATTGTTGAATTTAGAAGAATTCTGAATTTGATGGATTGTTGCATTGCAATGAGGTATGCCCCGGAAGGTGCCTTTTAACGTTAACACACTGCTTCAGCCTATAGAAGCTGTGCTCAGATGGCTCGCTGGGCCGTGCCTTTTAATTGTCTTGATACCATGAAAGGCTGTCTTCTTAGAAGTAACATGGTCAGTCTGGCTGAATAGCCCACCAGTGGGTCAACTGGTGGTGAAGGGTTTCTGTTGAAGAGGGAAATCCACTGTCATGGGGGAATAATGACATATGGCATTGAGATTGAGAAGGGATGATTCATTACCCCAGTGTTGGGGACCTTCCGTTCAATACTATTTTGGTCCAAGTAACTCAGGCAGTGTGTTTGGGCAGTATCTATGTTTTCATGCAGTCATACCATCTATATAATTGACCCTGGTATATGACGATATTGACAGAATGACATAAGTCATGTGGGCTACTGTAAACTTCGGAGAGAGAGTTTGAATGGGCTTGTCAGTGTGGAAGTTGAGCACTATGGACATGAGGATCCAACTCCTTGTTGAAGAGTGAAAAAGATCGCCCACTGTTTGACACTACTGTCACTGCCCGATCTGCGGCGCCTGCCCGATCTGCGGCGCCTGTCCGATCTGCGGCTGCATCACGTACTAGGTTTCACACATGCTGCAAGAGATTAGAGTATTTATGGCACATTTCCCATTTACTTACTTGTTTATCAATTTATTTAAAACTTAAGTGAGGCTCTAATCACCGATAATGCTGTGCACTATAATCTGTATTCTGACTGTATTAAAAATAATACCTTTGGGATATCCAAATGCCAGATATAGGAGACATGTTGATGTTGCACAACTACTTCATGTTTTATGGTAGCTATAACGTGATTATGGGATATATATTTACCAACTCATCAACATGGTGGGATGTAGTAGGTGAGTAGGGAAGATTTATTATTTATTTTCTGCAGTTGATCACAGTTGAGGCAAGTAATATTATCGTATTGTTCTGATACTTTTTCAGTTCTTTTTCATATGTAAAGCACGTGAAGAAATGTTACCGATTTTAACGCCTACAAATAAATGATTTAATTTTTATCTTTGTGGTTTTGGATGCACATCATACAGCGTTTACCATACTCTCATAGCACCTAAGTGTATCATACAGCTTGTTGATTTGCTTATCTTCGGCACTGAAGTTTGCTTGGTTGGTTGGTTGTTTTTCTTTTTCTTTGTTTGGTAGATTTGACTTGATTGATTGATTACTTGTTTGGTTGGTTGTTTCTTTGAACGGTTTGTTTGGTTGATTTGTTTGGTTTTCATTGGCTGGCAGGTTGGTTGATTGCTTGTTTCGTTGGTTGGTTGTTTCTTTGGTTGGCTGACTGGCTGGTTCTTTGTTTTGCTCATGTGTTTTATTGGACTTGAACCTACAAAGTTTTTGATCATATTTAGGTTTCAAATAATGATGGATCATCTTAGGCTTTCATGCCCATGGTGTGCCATGCACTGCTAGCAGCTGACACATTTAGCCCTCTTTCTGCTGGGGGAAGGGGGCCCAGTGTGTTTTTTGTTTTTCTTTTTCAACATATGCATCAGGCGTGTCCCTTCAGTCGCAGAATGGAGTAGACGTGGGGGTGGTGGTGGTGTAATCTGTAAAGCTCAGCACAACGTAATCGCCTTTAGCATATTAGCGGTGTCTGTGATACTCTTCCTGCTCTGCCATTGTCCATTTCAAGCTACCAGCATCTGCCTTTCCTGTCAGAACTGACCTGCCTCATTCAAGTGGCATTGACTGTCTTCGTGTGATTGTGAGGGACTAATGTTGGACTCCATGTAATGCAGCGAAAAATGCTATGTCTGACATTGGCTTGCGCTTTTGTCGATCCGTCAGTTATTGTTTTCTTTTACCTCCAGCCTGAAGATGAATGTGGCAGTAAATCCTGGTGATGATTTAGAGGCGGAGTTTATGTCTGAGAGGCGCTTTGTCTCATTGCTGTCCCTTTTTGTGCCTTTCGAGGGTTTTCATCCATGTAGCTCCTGTGACACCTGATTTGAAACGATCTGGGTCGAGGTTCCATGTTGCTCCAGTTACCGTTAAAGTGTTTATTTTCATCAGTCAAATATTTTACCTGTCAACACGGCAAAAACAGGCTGGGATGTCAACCTGCTTTTACGCTTGGGGTATAATGTTTGATTTCATACCAGCATGAGGCCATGTGGTGAGCCTGTCTGAACTCGTCTCCACTATCAGCAGAGTCCAACCATGGCAGAGCCAAGCAGGCCCCAGAGAAAGATGTCTACTATGGGGGACAGCTTGTACAAGACTCTAGGTCTGGAGAAGGGAGCGTCCGCAGAGGATATCAAAAGGGCTTACAGGTGTGTATATTCCTTTTTTTTCTTTTTTGTACCTGCGTAAAGTTAATCATGTTATTGTATGCTTTGCTTATTCTGTGTTCATTGCCAGTCTGTAAGCTATTTGTACTTGTCCTGGTTGTGGTGACGTTGTGATGACTGTGGCCTCGATCTCTCCATTCCCTTCCCCCCCCCCATTTCAGGAAACTAGCGCTGAAATATCACCCTGACAAGAACCCAGACAACCCTGAAGCGGCGGAGAAGTTCAAGGAAATCAACAACGCCAACTCCATCCTGGCCGATGAGACCAAGCGCAAGATCTATGATGAGTATGGTTCCATGGGACTCTACGTGTCGGAGCAGTTCGGCGAGGAGAGCGTCAAGTACTACTTCCTCATGTCCAAGTGGTGGTTTAAGGTGAGTGGGGGGCAGGACATCAGCGCTGGGAGTAGCTACAGGCTTCAAGAACTGCTGTGGGTGGGATTAGCATGCTGTCAGTCATAGCCTGGTTTGTCCCAATAGGTACCCATGAGATAATCAGTGTGAAGTGGGTTAAACCATTCCGTGGGTGGGGATTATCACGGACCGTCACCTTACATTTTGAAGTTGTTAATTGGCCAGCTGTGGAGACGTACGTAAGCGTTAAATCTGAGGTGTATTTTGGTTTTTGGCATTTTTCAAAGGCCAGGCCTGTGTGGGTTAAGCTTCTTTTCTGTATTTAGAGGTGGATTGGCTCCTGTTGATATTTTTACTGGGATTGGTGGCTCTCCCAGTATGGAGCGAGCTCAAAGCCTAGCGCCCAGCTGTAGGTTTCACTTCACCGTACTGGTCTGATACAGCTGGCCGCATAGGAGCCCCGAGTGTGAGACACGTCTGCTGGTCGTCACCAGGCTGGCAGGCCAGCATGTTACCGAAAAGCGCTTACCTGGTTTGGGATGTCCTGGGTGCTCACTGCGGGATAGACTGTCTTTGCTAATGCAGGAGGAATGGCGGGAATGGGGACAGGGATTTAATGTAGCAAGTTTGGGCTCCATGTCAGGAAGGATTGCCGTCTGATTGGTCACCATACAGAGCTGGGCGGAGCTTTCTCAGTTCCTTCTCATTTTGGATGTTAATCCTCTTGCGTGTCGAGTTGTGGGTTGCGTGCGCTTCCTTGCCGCTGTGTGTAGGGGGGATGTTCTTTAAAGTCCTCTAAATTGGCTGTATTTGAAGGAGGATTATTGTGGAAATGGTTATAGAACCAGCACAGAGATCCGGCTTTAAAGACTTCTGGAGCCTGAACCATGGTCCGTTAACAGAAAAGCTGGTACACTGCAGCCGAGAGTGAATCACTCTGATTATTTCACCATGGTGCATATTAACAAGCAGGTCGTCCCAAAACAGAGTTGGGTCCTGCAAGCAGTGAGGTTTTACAACGTGGCTTAAGTTACAAACAGTTCAGTTCAAAGTTCTGTGTTTACGAGCAGCCCTGATCTCTGATCCCCCCCCCCCCCCGGTTACGGTCATCTGGGACGTCGCTACTTGGTCAGTGCAGGGACTGAGGAAATTAGTTTTGGCTTCTTGTATGAGGATGATGTACATGTGGCGGGGGGGGGGGGTTGGGGTTGCTCTGATCTCTTGCAGCATGGTTTAAGTTCATTCTCCCAAGCCCAGCGTGTGTCGCCAGTACCTGTACTGCCTCTGGTGGTCTGGCTGACCCCTGCACCCTGCCAGACGTGGTGGCTGATTTCCTCGTCTCTCCTGTCGCAGACTCTGGCGGTGTGCTGCAGTATCATCACCTGCTGCTGCTGTTGCTGTTGCTGCTGTTTCTGCTGCGGCCGCTGCAAGCCCCCAGAGGATGAAGAAAACTACCAGTACGTGGACCCCGAGGACCTGGAGGCGCAGATCCGCGCCGAGCAGGACGGGGGTGAGTTCCACGGGCCGGGGTGAAGGCTGCGCCCTCAGCAGTGGGCCGCCCTGGTATGTGTCTGCCTCTCTGTTCAGGACTGGCTGTGTCTGTGAAACACAACATGTCAGAGCGGAGTCTTTGTGTGGGGATCTGGGGGCAGAGATCAGGTTTAGGAATCCGCATGCCTGAACAGGGCAGGTGATGTCAGGAATGATCTTAAAGACTCTTACAAAGGGTGCGTGTATGACACAGGTAGGGCAGGGAGTTTATGTATCTGTGCCTTGAGCTCCCAGCTCATCTGGGTTTAATGTTTAATTTGTTTATTAAGGAAATATACTACCAGGAGATGTCTATCTTGCTACTAACCTGTCATCTTTCCAAGAGGATTACATTGTTATGGGATTGCTGATAAGACTGTGCTGATGGTCTTGCCCTCCAGACATTCAGCTGTAGGATGCTGTAGTGCTGTAAAAGTTAGGTTCCACAGCACATATTATTTTCCAGCGTATTTCTGTTCCATGTCATGCAGTTTTACATTTCAAGTGATTAGCATTCTATGGTATAGAACGGAATATGTTTGAATAAAACAGAATGTGTTGGAATAGTACTTTATTATAGTGGTGTACCACTGATGAAAATGTGACTGATTCGGGTAACATTTTTGTCTAGTATTGGAGATACAGCTAACCAACCAACCTCTAAGCCACTTAAAAAGTTAGACTCCACTGCATGTGGTATTTGCCAGCATGTTTCTATACCATGTTAAGCAGAGTTGTAAGTGCAGCAGACTAGAATGGAATGCAGTAAAATAGAATGGAATGCAGTAGAATAGAATGCCTTTTATTGTAGTGGTGCACTGATGTGGAAACTTTGACCGATACCAATAACATTTTTATTTCATGTGAATGATACGAACAACCGGCTGACCGGAGAGGCACTTTTTGAGGGGGGGGTTGCCTGTATTGAAGCTTGAATGATATCGCATCGTTTTTAGTTCTGTGAATCTGAGCATGTCTATTATTTTAGTAATAATGTCTGGCTGTGGTGCTTCTCACTTTGAATATTGGTAATGTTTAAATATCGGCCAAGAGTGACAGATCAGACCAATGTCAACATCTTAATGTTAACTGATTTGTCGAACAATTCTACTTTTATTGTCACCAGCAGGTAAAATTAAATGCCGTGTGCAACTACCTGAGTCATCCATACCTCCAAAGAAAAGAACAGACCATAATATATGTATGCGCAAAAATATGAAACAAAGTATCACATAAATTATATAATTGGGTGTTATATAAAGTATAATGAAATATATAACTGCGCTAGCATGTTACAATTTTAGTAGTGAGGCTGGGTCACTGTCACCCTCCCTGTGGCTTGGAGTCATTGTCAGCGTGCAGTCTCACTCGAGGGCGCAGCCAGCAAACAAAATTGCGCCCGCTAGTGAGTCACCCCCCCCGAGTCCAGGTGCGTCAACATGGAAGCCGGTTACGGGCGGGTAGAACAGTCTGCCCCACTGCCTCATGCGGCATCGTCTGTCCTCTGGAAGGAAAGTCGGGCCTTCGACGTACCTGACCGTTAATGGTAAACCATGCAAGTCTGTACACAGGTAGTCTGTGCAAGGCTGCCTACTTTTTCTCCTACCTGATGAGTCAGAACCACGAGGTGTTCTTAGAGGAAGGGAACGGACGGCACGGCGAGAGCCGCTTGTGGTTCCCAATTGAATGAGATGTTTCGATTTTTGGGTTTGGGCTGCTCCCCTCAGACAGTGGGCTGTTTCTCATTCGGCCCGACTTGGTCTAACATTATTAGCAGTAGACTACACCTTTGCATGTTTTTTTCCCACAGAATTGAAGAAACGCTATTTAACTATGATCTAGTCAATTACAGTGAAGTACCCAGGTGCAACTG
>JAODJW010000039.1:6967012-6980227 GCA_026777045.1 Hyperopisus bebe | reverse complement strand
TTTTTTTCCCACAGAATTGAAGAAACGCTATTTAACTATGATCTAGTCAATTACAGTGAAGTACCCAGGTGCAACTGGGCCTGCTTAAAAGTGGGTGTGAGACCTCAGAGCAAATCTTTTCCATCGATCTTTTCCATAACTTGGAACACAAAGTTCTCTTGCGTTTCCTGCTGTGGTGTTTCCGTAATTTGATCTGTTCGGTCAACACTGTACAGCGTAACCTGCAGCCTTGTTTCAATACACAGCTGTAACTCTCATTGTCACGGATAGATACTGTATGCTGGCTGGCAAAATGAAACAAACGTCCTGATTGGATTTCCACATCGGAGAAGGCGGGGCTAGTCTGAGTCCTGCTGGAAATCACCAGAAGTTAATGCTTATTTATTGTTTTGTTTTTTTTTGTCCAGCAGGAGACACTGTAATAGTGGTGCAGCCCACTCCAGTCCCAGCTACTGAGAACTCTGCTGAAAAGCTGCCAGAGTCTAAATGACTTGTAAGCCCCTGTATGTTTCTTTAGCGTCACCTTGTGGCGGCTTTTGCTTGAGCAAAGTCAAAGCACCTGTGCCCCACCTCCAGTGCCTGCCAGTTCTTGGGATTTCACTGCATGGCCGGCGCATTGTTTTACCCTCACTGTGCATGAGTCACTTATTCACACCTTCCCTCCCCCGTTCACCCACCTGCCGGGCAGGCGCTGACCGCGAGTGCTCGCCGGTGATGTCACCGGGCCGCGACGGCACCCTTTGGCATGCCGCGCCGAGCCGCGGGCTGCGCTCGCTATGCATGATGTCAGCCACGCATGTCTAGAACTGACTGTGCTGAGTGTCTGTTGATTTAAAGGGGGCGCTGTCCCACTCGGACGCGGTTCCTTCTGGGTGGCCTAGCCGAGGGAACCTTCCTCACCTCACACGCACTGGGCATGTGGAGCCTGACTGGGATTCTCGCCCTGTGGAAGAGGTTAAAATTGGCCAGAGAAAACAACATGTCAGGTGGTCTCAAGAGGTCAAGCTGCTGGCTTGTGTTGCCAAAACCAGCACTTTGGATTCCCCCCTCCCCCCTGGTATTTGAAGGCTAACCCACCCCCTCCTACTCACCCACCCAGTTTCCAGTGACTCCCAGGGTGACTGACCCTGGCCACACGGACTGGACTTGCCCTTTGTTCAGACTAATCAGTGCTTTGAACCTTGTGGAGTTTGGCTTTAGTTATATGTTACAGTCTAGTATGGGGTGGTTTAGACTCTATAATCAAACTGTGGTCTGGGAATGCAGAGCGCAGCTGGTGGGTTTAATTATGATACTTCGCCCGTCAATAAGATGGAGAATCTCCTCTTATAATCTTAAAGGTTAAGGCAGTAACGATTCAGGCCTGGGGGGGGCAGGTCCTCTTATTCAGCGCAGACACAGCCATCGTGTTGTCGCCACGAGCCATGGACCATCTGCTGAACGGTTTTTTTTCCTCCTGTAAACAAACTTGTTGGTGTGGACCACATCTGTGCCGCTGTTGAAATAACTAAGTGAAGTCCTCTGTCCTCCATCCCTGCTTTCTCTGCTTGGACTTAAGTGAGAACGTGTCGGAGCTGCAAGGAGCAGCAGGTAGGGTCAGACATGGAGTCAGCTTGAGGAGAACCTTCCCGGTAGAGCTGCCTCAGAGCACCCCCACCACAGACTGTGGAGTCACGGTTGGCCAGCCCCCCTACGTTTCCTCCCCAAGAGAGATTTGCCGTGTCTGAAAGAGGCATGAGTGTGTAGCGCTTGCAGCCCTGCAGTGTTGTAAGCTGACCTGCAAACGCTTGCTGCTTTCATGATAGCTGCTGGTGCTAACGTCGAAGAAGATGATGTTTCCCATTCACTAAAGCAGCTCCGAGGTGGAGGACCACAGTGCACAAATATTTGCTTATTGATGTGGATGTAAAAGCACATGGCTGCTGCTCCAAGGCCTGGGTGTGAATCCCTCAGTGCCATATGCTTCTCGAATCGGCAACAAGCTCTTTTTACAGAGTGAAAGAAACAAGCTTAAAGCCCACAATGGCACATCCTGCTCAAGGCTGATGAGGGACTTGGGGTCTGTGTGCTCATTTGCTGCTCAGTCTCATCTTCTGAGTTTTTTTTATTCCCCAGTTTCCTTCTATCTAATGTTCTTTAACAGGCTCATATGCTCCTTAATTGCGTAGAAAAACGGCAAATTTAAAATGTGCAGTTTGTGCACAGATATATCCCTACATACCCCTGAGAAGCCTGTGTCAGTGTGGTGCTGCTCCCCATCCACATTTGTGTCCCTGCTGCTGATTGGCCGATGCCCATACTGAACGGGCCTGGCTCCTCCCCTCCGCTCACTGTCCCTGCTGCTGATTGGCTGATGCCCGTACTGAACGGGCCTGGCTCCTCCCCTCCGCTCACTGTGTTTGCGTATTGATCCCCTTGGCAGGTAGAAGCGCCCCCATTGTGATCCAGCCCCATTCCACCAGCAGCACCTCCGATCCTGTCCAGAACGCCAGCAGCCAGCCTGTTTCCCTGAAGTAGGCCGACCAATAGGAGACCGCCGGCCTGTTGGGAAGCCCGCCCACAACGTGACTGTGAGAACCTCGGCACCCCCTTGTGGCCGTGCATCATCATCGTCGGGACGGCAACAATGAACAATATCGGCCACTTCCGCTATCGGTTTCCTTCCCCCTCACAGTACACCCATGTTGTGATTATATTAATTTGGTTTTTTTTTTTCTGGATGAAGGAGGAGCCATTTTGCCAACAAAGTGCTGGGACCCTCAGTGCCACATTCATCTCCCTCATCACCAGCCAACAAACCCGTTTCCATTGTAGCACTCTGGCCTGAGGGTCCCGGGGTACTGCGATCCAGCACATCCGGGGGGGGGGGGGGGTTCCTGTTTTTCAGCTTGCATGCCAATGTTAGACTGCACTTGTCCTCCAACACACAGACACGCGCACTTTCCCTGTTGCCATGGAATTGAGCCCATGCCAGAACAGTCCTTCAGCCAGACCAGCCAGGAGGATCCGTCCCACACGTTGCCAGAAGGGGGCCCTCTACCTACAGGCTCATTCGCAGAACCCTGACTGAAATTTCACCCGCCTTGTTTATTTACATCGGCGTTCGTTTAATCTCCCTTTTTATGCCAATGAAGTGGGTTTATTGCCTAACAAAATATTCATTTTATGCTGTAGGTTTATTGTATGTTCTGAATGTAATAAATAATTTCCAAAGTCCGAAGATTTGAGTGGAAATCTGAGCCCATTCCTCACCCCTGTGCACGTAGCCAGTGTCGCATGCCTGGCCGATGTCGATGTCGGCGTTACCCCTGAAATCCCGGTTGTGCTGCGTGTGGGTAGAAGTTTGTGCTGCTCCGTAGGCCTGGGGAGTCGGATCCTTGCCTGCCAGAGCTGGTTTCACCTCTGTCCCCTTCTGTCGGATAGTGACTCCAGCAGGCTGTGTCAAGGACAGGTCTATCCCCAGCCAAGCACGACGGCCTTGGAAAGATTCTTTTGGGATCCTGTTAGATGATGGAAGGTGAGGCTCTGTGGCACTGGTGGAAAGATCTGCAGAGGCCCAGCTCGCCGCCAGTGGACTGGTTTAGCCTACTGCCACTGGGGTAACAGCCGCTGACTGAGTTGGACTGGTTACTGACTGGAAAATACTGTCGCCCTAGTACTGTTGGTTGCCCTGGGTTTTATTGCGACTCCTGTCCTCGTTTCATCAAATGATTATTCATATGATGATTATAATTATTGCTCTTGTTGTACTATTGATAGATGCCAAATGAGGTGGTACAATGCACTAAAACCATGTGGTGGGTCACCATGTAAAGGTGTAGGATTGGTGTATTGGCGTTGGTCGTTTGTTTCCCCCCTCACCCAACTTCCATGTTTACTGTCTCCCTCTTATCCTCACTGGGTGAGTCCAGTGGTCAGCTGGCCTCCCATCCTGGGGGGGAAGTTTAGCTGCAGCAAGGCTGTGGAAATGGCAGGTGTCTGAGGCCAGGTCCGCTGGGTGGATGCACTCTGTGCTCTATGCGCCGGTCTGACAGCCTCCCGTCCTCAGAGCCTTCATCTCTGTATGTGTTTATTTGCTCTTGTGAGAAATCGCCCCCAAAGCTGTCTGATGCATGCATTATTTTTAAAGGATGCGTTCAGCTCGAGACGTTCATGCATGCTCATAGGGTCTGAATGTTTATGTTTTTTTTTCTTTTGCAGGTGGGGAAAAAACCCACTAATTTATACTGTCAACCTTCAGCACTGTGTAAATACTTATAACAGTAGTCCTTCATAAACGTGATATGCAAACGTGTCAGTGGGGAATTACCATTTATGCAAATGTTTTATGAATGTGTCAATTTTAATACTGTGGGTTTTTTTTTTTTAATTTGTGTATTTTTTTTAAATAAAAGGTTGTTTAGGCATTTTGAAAGCGTTGACCATAGTCATACATGGTTGGCTTGGCTAACATGATAGGCTAACAGCCCTAGGGGGTGGTTCCAGCCACGCTAGACTGGCCAGTAAAAAGCCTCCGTGTAGATGCCTGCCTTTTCACACTGTAGGCATGGTCCTCAACCACCATTTCTCCAGTTATCCTGTGAGGAATGACTGTGCTTTTTTTTTTGTTCACCCAATTTGAACGTGTTTTTAAGTTTGTTTCCAGTTTTCATTATTTACAAAATGTTCCTTAATGTAAATGTTGTATATCGGTTCTTGAATAAAGTGTAGGGCAGGGTTATGGGCAGTCTGTGTTTTATTTTGTGCATGACCACTGATTGTCAAAAGTTAAATATGATAAAAAATGGTGTTGGATCTACTCTGACCTTAAAGGGGGGTTATGCGTTGTACTTGCTCATGGAGAAGAGGTCACAGGTGATGGGGTTTGCGTGGTGTCTGTAGGTAGGGCGGTATTTACCGGGCTGTCAGCTGCCTAACAGGGAGTCTGTCCTTTTGGCTGTGCCCCCGTCATGTTTTTGCGATTGTGTAATTTTTAGTGTCTTCTGTCACTAGCCTGCAGCGATCCCCAACCCATTAATTGGCTATTGGGGGGAGGGGAGGAATCTCACCAACTGTTCCACTCAACTCGCTGGTGTTCATCGCACTTATCATATTTCAAGAGGTAAAAATAGAGGAGGGGACAGTGTGGGGTTCTGTTGGTGCGCCACTGGCCAAGGAGGCGTCTGAGCTGGAGGGTTTGCACAGTAATCCAACCCAGAACAAACCCGGAGTTAAAGTTACCAGCCGGTGGCTTGGTGAGTGAGGCTCGGGCTGAGGGACTGCGGGCGACTGAGAGGGTGGCTCTCTGAGAGCGGGGCTCCACGGGCACGGCGGGGGACGGGACGATGAACTTCACACCGGGCCGCAAGCTGCTGCCGGGTGAGACCGGCCCCAACGAGAGCCTGGAGAAGCAGCTGATCTGCCCCATCTGCTTGGAGATGTTCACCAAGCCGGTGGTGATCCTGCCCTGCCAGCACAACCTGTGCCGCAAGTGTGCCAACGACGTCTTCCAGGTGGGCACCGTCTGTCCCCTACACCCCCTCCCCAGCGGAGCAGGGTCACTGCTGGTCAGACTCACTCGCTCAATATTGCTGAGCAGAGCTGGCATGATCTGCTAATCGGCTGCAGTCTGCATCAGAGCTTATGTGGTCTATCGATTCCCGTATAACGATTATCCCAGCCTTTCCCCAGGGGTGGGGGCTGGGTTGGGGTGAGGTTTCGTGGTTTTTCAGCACCTGAAAGACAACCGGGACGAAGATGCAGCTACAGCAGTGTGGGCAGCCAATTACAGGCGCCGAGTGAGACGTTCCCTCAAGCACTGAGCATCGTGTAGAGCTAGAGACACGGGAATTAAACAAGCATTTGTGGTGTTGGTGTTTCGTTTCGAGAAGTGGCTGTAATCAGATCTTTGGGTGTGTTTGGAGGAAAGCCCCTACCACAAGCAGCTGGCAGTAGTGGGCTTTATTCTGGTCATGTGACCTCGTAACCGCATGAAATGTGCTTGTATAACCAGCCATCTCCCTGAAGGATAACAACACAAAGACGAGACCTGTGTTTAAACATTTTCCGTTGCACAGTGTTGTCCCAGGGCCCGTATACTACTATGAAAATGTACAGCTGTAAAAATGAAGGTTTTCTGATAAGACCGAAGGATGCCTAATGAGGGTGTCAGATGTGCTAAGCTTTTCAATTAATGGAGATGTAAAGATGAAGATGCAGGATCTCACCCATTTACTTCTCCACCTCTGGATTGGTCTGGTCTTTAGCTACTTTACTGCTTCGGGGCTGTAAAGATGTTTGTTCCACAACTGCTGCTTTCTTTAGTTAAGGAGCATCTGGGGAGAGATGTGGAAAGCACTCTGTCTCTGTGGGCATATTTAAGTTTCTTATAGATTTAGAATATGTTACTGTTTAATACTAGGTAATGCTTACCAAACTAACTACTGGGCCTACTCACTGAATGAATGGTGATTATTAAGGGTGTACATTCCTAGGCTGTGCACTGATGTGTGTTTCTTTTGGCCCTTCAGTAGCGCCATGACCTCGTACCTTATCAAAACTGCCCGCTCTCTCCATGTGTGGAATTGCCTGTTTCTCCTGGTAATCTGGTTTCCTCCCACAGTCTGAAACCTTATGGTCAGGTGGACTGGTGTCTCTGAATCACTCATAGAATCACTCTGTTTCTGTATGCATCCACCATATGATGAGTTGTCTTGTGCGCTGTGGAATCGGCTCCAAACTACACTGGATCCTGCACTGGATACCCACTTACGGCAGACGGGAGGGTTAAAGTAAGGTGCCTTCCACAGCCTGCTCGCTCCTTGATATACTGTCACTAACCAAACGCACACAAACCCTATTTCCGTACTTGTATTCATATCGCTGTTTGTATTTGTTGTTCTAGTCTGCACGTTATTTGTTAGTACAATGCAGTATGTTACAATTAATTTTCAAATAGAATCGCCCCTAGCCTAGTCTGCGCCTCATTGCTAAGTCAGCACCGATCTTGCCTATTTGGGGCACCTTTGCTAAGTCGGTGCCCCCTCCAGGCTATTGATGTTGCCACAGCCCTTGTCTTGTCAGCGCCCCCTCACTAAGTCGGCATCCCCATTGCGTAGTGGGTGCCCCCTCCAAGCACTAGCTAAGGCGGAGGCCCCCCCTTTCCTAGTCTCCTATTACTGAGTCGATGCCCCCATTGCTATGACTTTTGTATTGACTGTTGATTGTCGTGACGGATATTATCGCCTCAATGGCTGTGAGTGAGTAGCTATTTGATACCAGCTTCTGCCGCACCAAACAAAAATGTGTAAACTCAACATGTGCAGATGTTAACTCTGGGAACTATTTCCAAGACACATGAGAAAGAAAATTTGAGATTAAACTCCCATCAGTCGACTATGGCAACAAAAGGAAATGCTTCTGTAACTATCTGAGATAGAGTTTCACTAGCTCCCACAATGGAGTATAATTTTCAAAATAAAGGGCAAACATAAAGAATCACTTCTGGCAATAATACATGATAATGTAAAACAGTTACTTTAAGTATGTCAGGCCTATTAATTTCCATAAACAATTCCTTCATTCAGAGCATCGCATGGTAACAGGCTCGGTACAATGCCATTTCCCCAACAGGCATTTAGCTATCCGAAAGTTTTTAAGTCTTCCTCTTCGATCTAACTTGTCAGTCCTGCAGGTCTAAATATCTTAGCTCATAATATTCTCCCATTGGGGTGTCAAATGTAACGCATGCCGGAACGAAAAGAAGCCAGTGCGACTCTAAAATGAACTTCGACAGCCCAATATGCTTTGTTTGTTTGTTGTTTTTAAACTAGCCAGCGGGCTAGTGTTCGTTTTTTCTACTCGCCTTTGCCTCAGGCTAGTGGGGGAGTTTCATTCCCAGCCATGTGTGTAAATCTTTTGTATGAATGATAGCTCTATTAATGGCAAAAAAGAGATGTGAAAACATCACTCAAATTATTGAGTGCATTTATTGCGAACTGTCCAATATCCTGTCGGTGGCCACGCAAAAATGTGTGAAAATTAGTGTCAAGTGATGTGAAAAAAAACATTGATTTAATTTGATTTGGATCTTGGTTATATCAGCATATTTTTTTGACTAAACCAAGAGCATAAACAGGAGCATGTCCAGACCTGGGTCCCATCTACGTGTGACGTTCCCCTTCTTTGTTAAAGTTCCCCTTCCGTGGTAGAAATTGCCGCTGGCAGCTGCTGCTCCGCTCTTGGCTCGGTACTGCTACCCTGGAAACTAAAAAGGGCGTGCGAGATCATCGCCATCTCCAGTGAGCGAGCAGCGAGCGGGATTAAGTGCACCTCCAGTCACCGCCTGGATTTACCCACTTCCCATTTGTGTTTTTCGGTATTACACCGGGCAGTGATTTTCAGAATGTTTTAATTCCGCCAACCCACCATCGCTGCACATGAGACATAGTTATTCTGTGATATTGTATTATGTATAAAATTTTATTTTTCGGTTCCAATTTATTTGCGTATCGCTGTTCAGGTGAGATTCCAATGCAGGACGGAGCAGTTAATTGTTTTGTCGACAGCGTACCCTTCTGTGACTATAGCCATCTCCGGCCTATAGGGGCTTTGTTGTTCCAGGGTGGGCTTGTTCATCTCCGTCCCTCTGTCCCACTGTAGGCCTCCAACCCGCTGTGGCAATCACGGGGGTCTACCGCAGTGTCTGCGGGGGGGCGTTTTCGCTGTCCGTCATGCCGACACGAGGTGGTTTTGGACCGTCACGGCATCTTCGGATTACAGCGCAACCTGTTGGTGGAGAACATCATCGACATCTACAAGCAGGAGTCTGCCACGTGAGAGCACCCCCCCCCCCAAACGTAAAACCCTCACACGCTTCATGAATCGTCGTTTTCACCGCATTATCTAACGCGCACGAGTCTAGCAACTCAATCACAGAGCGGTTTTGGTGAGAGCGGGACTTCGTAGCAAGTAAAGTCAGGAAACGAAACCACACTCTCTCACTATGACTCCCACCCTGAAACGAAGAACTATATATAATCTGGACACTTTATCCCTTGGAGTAAACATTGAGTCATAGCTCCTTGCAGCACAGCCTGGGAAAAATACAGGTATTAGAGTATGTGCATTAAGTCACCATATGGGATAATATGGCTCTTTTTTGTGTATGTGTGCGTATATAATTATAAGTATGTAATATAAGCGCACACAAATACAAAGTGCCAGGTAAAACTATAAAATGCATTTTCCAAGTGATTATCTGTTGTGGCTTTGAATCTGGAACCTATCCTAGCATCGGACACAAGGCATGAGATCACCCTGGATGGGACGCAAACAGACTGCGTTGCGTTATCAAGCAGGTGCACCTAATAAAATAGTCCTTGAGTGTAGCGAGAGAGCAAAAATATGCATAGAAACAATTTATTCTTAACGTACCCTGGTCTACAAATTCTGCGGTTAAAATAATGTCTTTCTCACTTTCTTTGCAAGGACTGTGTGCTGATCCCAAATCAGCAGGAAAATCACAGAGCAGTGAGAAGCAAACAAGACTGGCCTCTTGCTCCTAGTTACTCTCTGTACTGATACACAAAGTCCTGTGTGTTAAGAAGGGACAGCTATGTTCCTCCAAGAGAGTGGAATAAAGCATCTGAATCTTCTGTTTCAATTTGCCCATGCTATTACTGTAGCATTTAGGCCTAGTTTGCACTAGGTGGCGCTCTTACGTAATATTTTGTCATGCGGGAGCATTTAAAGAGATATGCTGCGGTTTTAAAACACATTTTCCCCTTCTCTCATCACTTTACGTCATAAAAATGGCATCAGTGTGAGTATTTTTCATATTGGACATGTAACAGCTATTCGAACAAGTTTTTATGAATCAGTTAAGTAAGCCCTATGCAACTGACCTTTTATATGCCATGAAATGTTGACTCAGGGTAGTAACCTACTTTGGAAAAGGGCACTGAATGGCAGCATTGGTTCACAATGATGGTGACGGCTGTATCACTCCTGAGACAACTGGTGGCTTAGGGCTCGTTCCTGTTTATGGTGGTTTATATCTGTTGGGAAAGGTGTTTCTCTCTAGCCACCTGCAGACCAGTGCGTGCTGTGGGTGCATTAGCAGGCAGAGTGTGTCAACACAAGGATGATGGGCTCCCTGATTTGGGATCAGTGAAAAGGGAGACTTTAAATTTGCCTCGGGAATCACATTGGGCAAATAGATACGGTACCAGTCAAAAGTTTAGACACACCAAGCCGCCTATGAAGGATAGCGATAGTGTGTCGTGTCACATGACCACCTGACCTCACCGGATTTAAGTATCTGTTATATTGGGGGCAGTCTGACATCTGTAAATGATTTCCTATTATCAGCCCATATTTAGACGTGTGATTTCTTTTCTAAAAGGGCTGGGAAGTCTCGTTTGTGTCTGCATCACCCGCGGGGAGGGACCGGACGTCCCACGTGCTGGAGGCTTTGATTGTAGTTACAGAGCTCTAATCTGCTGTCCATCACCGAGACCCCTCCTTGTCGTGTCGCAGGCCAGTCCGACCCAAGTCTGAGCAGCAGGTCATGTGCGAAGAGCATGAGGATGAGAAGATCAACATCTACTGCCTGAGCTGCGAGACTCCCACCTGCTCCATGTGCAAAGTGTTCGGGCCCCACCGGGACTGCGAGGTGGCCCCGCTGCAGGTCGTCTATGACAGGCAGAAGGTAAGAAGGAGCGAGAGCCGGCCTATTCGCAGCCTGGCCGCGTCTGCCAACATTTAATGAAAGTGAGGTGTGCATTCTCAGCAACCTGGCATTTAACCGCTGTCTCCGAGGATACGACACATCCCCTCCAAATTCATAATCGGAATTAAATGGCAGCTCTGTACTCTGCCTGCTACCCTTCCTTTATCAGCCAATTAAGGGAATAAGCTCATTGACCACGAACTGGAGAATTGCGCCCCCTGTTGGTGAGTATTTTATTGCAGTGGTTAACTGTGCTGGAGGCTAAACTCAACAAATGGAAACTTAATGCGCAGAAATTGGCTGTTTGTTGGGTTCTCTGCCTGCTGCCCTTCCTTTATCAACCAATTAAGAAAATAAACTCATTACCCAGGAACTGTACAATTGCGCCTCCTGCTGGTGAGTATCACAGTGCAGTGGTTAACTACACTGGACGCCAAACTCAATAAACATTAACATAACCCTCTGAAACTGTCTGTCTGTTGGATATTAGTGTACCCGGTGGCGGTGTTGGATCCATGAGGATCTCAGACTCACAGCTGGCCTGCTCCCCATAGCAGGGGTCAACATTCCAAATCCATGCCCCTGTCCTCCCACGAAAGTGACCGTGACTCAGGTCTTGAGTTGCTTTGTTGGGGTGGGTTAAATGCACTGCAGATGCTATAATGCAGTCACCCATCGTCCTGCTATCCGGATATCCCAGCACATGGCTGGCCATTGTGTGGCTCGCTCTGACACGCTGGTGTGGATGGCGCTGTGCCCCGGGTCCAGCTTCTGTGGAGCTCGCCGCTGGTGCTGCCCAAACGGCCACATGAGTGGACACTGAGTTATGCCAGCCCCATCCTCCATGCTCCGGTTTGGCCACGTGCCATCCGTGCTGTTATGAGTAATGGGTCACCTTTCCTGGACCTGTAATCTGGCTCTCTTCCTTTAAACGCTGGAATGATATCAGCTTCCTACACATTATTGGATTCTTCACTTCCCAGCCAATGGTTAGACATCATGAGTTTCATCTTTCGCTGAATTCACGGTACAATTTTTCACTTTCAAAGCATTTAAACAGCCTGTATAGGAACTGTATAATGTTAATATCACTATACTCTTTGATTTTCCAAGTTCTCGCTGTGCCAAGTTCTCCACAGACATGGGCTATGAATGGGGATTTACCCATAATGCACCTGTATGCTTTTTCACTGAATTACTAGCATTTAAAGTGAACCTTTGAGGCTATTAAGCACATTTCTCAAGGTGTGTAGAAGCACTTTGAGGTCGGCTAGTCCCCCCCCCCAATGTGTGTGTCTCTGTGCCGCAGACGGAACTGAGTGACAGGATTGCCATGTTGGTGGCTGGGAATGACAGAATCCAGGCCGTCATCACTCAGCTGGAGGGCACTGGCAGGACCATCGAGGTGAGCAGCACCACAGTGACTCAGGAGCCCTAGCAATTAGAGAACCAGAATTGACACCAAAAGTTTGCAGGTTCACATCCCAGGGGGAAAAAAATGAAAATCATTGTTAACTCAGAAATGGTTCAGTGAAATATCCAGCCGCTAAACTGTTGGAGCCGAGTAGTATAAATCAATTTGTATTAAAATGTCTGTTTAAAAACTGTATAATTTTAATGGTAATAAGAATCAAATTTACTAGTCATAATCTGCTATGAATTAAAGGGACATGGTGCTTAAAGAAATTAACTTGCAGTAACCTGAAGGTTATTGGTTCAGTCCCGAGCACGGAACATCCATAAAACATGCAGCAATTTGGTAATTAAACAATTAGATAATGGGACAAACTTCAGTCAGGCATCAATGACTTTTTTATGTAATCCTTCAGTCTAATGTTTCATACAGTCTGCAGGGCTACTGAATTAGTTCAGAGTTGGGGCCAGATTATAAAAATCATGTCAATCATGGGGCCGCAAAGAACTTTTTTTCTGAAGTGGCTTAATAATCACAACCTGTCCTGTTGAGTTTTAGTTACCATCGTAAGTGCAGAGGGGTTAAAATCGTCAGCAATTACATAAATAGATTTGGGTTCCAAAGTAATTTATTATTTATTATCTCATATCTGTAAAGTTTTCAAACAAGGAACACGCCAAGTGAGGAGTTTGTGCCAAAGTTAGACTGGGTCACTCCTGAATCACAGATAATTTCTCATTATGCAGTAAACACATGGGCATTATTCCAGCTGGAACAAATATCTTTGGATCCACTTACTATTAAATTGCTGCATTGATGTTTCTCTTTTCTACTGTGGAAACTGACATTTTGGCACAGGAGTTGGGTACCTAAGCCAGCCAATCAAGATGTGGGTAGAATTAGCCAAGAAGAGAGCCTGGAAAAGCCTGTGGCAGCTAGCATCAGCTTGAGTCTGTTGTAATGTTTTGGGTGACTGTAATTGGCTGTTGTTATGTTGTGGGTGACTGTAATTGGCTGTTGTTATGTTGTGGGTGACTGTAATTGGCTGTTGACACATTTTGGGTGGGACAAATAGGAATAATTGACATGT
>JAODJW010000039.1:6928912-6942921 GCA_026777045.1 Hyperopisus bebe | reverse complement strand
TCTCCAAACCCCACCCTCCCAAATACCACCGTTCAGCGCCGTAAAGTCTTTCGGAGGCAGCGAACAGAGTAACCACGTCGAACGCGCGAAAGGTCAGAGACGACACCAAGAGATGATTCGCCGTCGAGGGGAATGAGTAAAGTGCGAATGATGACCCACAACATTGACAGTCCCTGCACTCCGCTGCCGGCACTGGGAGTGTGAGTAAGCGGCCGCAGGATTCCGCATTTAACATCCCGCTTTGTGTCAGTCCAACGTCGGGTGTCTGGGTGGGAGATCTTCGGCTGGGTGATCGGCCATCCATGGAGGGGTCCGAAGATGGAGAGCAGAGCCAGACGGAAGCGAAATAGGAGAGTCTGGAAGGAGCGACGGCTAGCGCGATCTGCATGCGTGAGAGGGCGCGGCCTCTATCTGCCACTGATAGACAGACAGATGATGGTGGACACGTCACCGCCTGCTCCACAACAGAGAGTTGTACCCTTCCGCCGTATCCCCAAACTGGCGACAATGAGATGCTTATTTTGCAGGCGAAACCCCCAGTCGTTTGTGTTACATATTTGTTTGTCTGGACTTTCTCCACCTCGCTGTTATCTGCAATCGAATTTCCCCCAAGGATCAATAAAGTTCATCTCATCTTAAATTCTCAGCAAAGAGCTAACTAAAAAACAAATAAATACAATGGAAGAATAAATAAATGAACAAAAGAATGAGCAAGCAAATTAAACAAACAACGAAATAAACAAACAAATTAAGAGTAATACAGTGATCCCTGCTATATCGCGGTTCAGCTATCGTGCCCCCGCTATATCGTGACTTTTTTCCCAACGCATCACAGTTCTCTGCAGTGTGTGTATACACACACACACACACACACATTAGTGCTGGGCGGTATACCGGTTCATACCGAAAACTGTTTTTTTATTATTGTTATGATATGAATTTTTCTTATACCACAATACCGGTTTAAATAGCCTACACAATGTACGGAAAGTTGCGCAGCTGGAAACCGTTTAAGAGGGGACCTTTTCACTGCCACACCGCTAAAAATGTATCTCGAAAAGATCAGAAACGGAAGGTATAGCTGACACTGGAGGTTGTCAAAAACTGATTCTCAGATACTAATCAATATGGAAAATTAGTATCTGATTAGATACTCATTTTCACCATTATTGATACCAACAGTGAGGTTTTCGCCTCATTCACCACACTTCACACAGCATCACTGCAGCGCAGGCGCGCGTGCACGCACACACGGATGCAAGCACACACTCGCGCAGCCCCTCCCCGCCTCTCAGTAGCCGCTGAACACATTCGTGCTGGTTAACGCACACATACAGAGTTGGCCGAACATGGCATATGCTGCAGTTGAAGACACTTTGCAAGCTGCTTTAGTAAAAAAAAAAAAAAGTATTTTGCAGACGAGCATGGAAAGGCTAAGGATGTCAATAAGCCTCACAGTGCTACAAAATTGTGGCGACAAAGTCAAATAGCACGTCAAAGACCGACATCCCGGTCTTTATGAAATTTCGCGAGGTCAGTAAAGTTCGCGATCCAGCAACACTGAACTATTAAACACTTATCAAAAATGTTAACTTGGCTGGCGCAAACCTTAACATTAGCCATTTATCTGTAAGCAGTTAGCCAACAAACGCATATGTTATCATTACGGTAGCGGATAGGCGCAATGGCTAATAAAATAATATAGTTAATGTAGGAACAATGCAAAAATGTGTCCTGCAAAAAATGTGGTAAACACCCAGTCATTCTTTTAAAAAAAATATACTGTCATATACCGTGAAACTGTTATGACTTTGAAAAATACCGTGATATAAATTTTTGGTCATGCTGCCCAACTCTAATACGTATACATTACATATTATTATTATTATTATTATTATTATGTTACTCATATCCGACATCCACATATCATATGTATTTACAAAGTGTGTTTTAATAAGTTTATATGTGTTTAAAGCACGTGGGAGGGGTATTTTAAGGCTTAAACTATGAAAAAATGTTTGTTTATATGGTCTTTCTATATCGCGGATTTTCACCTATCGCTGATGGGTCTGGAACGTAACTTCTGCGATAGGCGGTGGATCACGGTATTCAGAACGAGAGGCTGGATGGGGAACAGAAAGCTCTGGCAGGCTGCTTCTGGGTGGTTTACAAACTGGGACTCCAAACTAGTAGGGACTTCAATGCATAATGGGTAGGTGGTACAGGGAGATGACATCCTGCTCACACCTCACACCTAACACCAAGTTTAAAAATAGCCCCTTTAGTAGCTTATTAAATAAAATAAAAAGTTAAGAAGTACAGCTGGACTGAGAGCTAAAGCATCTAATGTTGAAGCGAGTTACCCGAGGAATTCAGAACTGAGGGGTCCAAGGTGACCCCTGGTCTGCTGGGCCGACCAGCGGACTCTTCCTTAGGGACACATCATAAAGAGAGATTTGCCGTAGGGAGGTGTCTGCATTGCTGAAGTGAGTGACATGATGAGCTTTTAAATTAGATAAAACGGGTGGAAAAACATTAAGAACAACAACTCTGTGGTGGTGAACACCTCTCAAGGTACACCGTGTCCAGCCAAACCGACTCTGCTGCTATTTCCCCCTACAGCTAACCTGATCATTATTCCCCCCACCAGGATCAGCAGGTAGCACAGACACCCTAATCGTGCATTCCGTGATGAGTGATAAGAGATCAGCAACTACCAGCTACAGGTCAGCTTCTGTCTGATCGACGGCCCCCCCCCCTCCCTGTGGCGACTAACTAATCGCTAAGTGAGGCAGAGACAAAGCAGGCGGGACCTCCAGTCGGACATGACCCAGCACCGGCAGAAAACCGCTGACGCCAGTATGGTGGCCCCCGGGGGGGGCATGCCCTGCTAACAGACTGATAGGATATGCGCGAGAATGATCTGTGACACGACTGAGAGCCTCCAAGCCAAACCCCCACACAGCGTTACGCGGCGCACGCGAGTAGAAAGGCCCGTCCGACATTTACGCGGCACAGTGCATTTTTTCAGGGATCCCTTATGTTAATTGACGTCATTGACGTTCTCTCCCCCCCCCATGAGCTGAAAGCGAGGCAAGGCATGATGGGAACATACACACAGAGGGGCCAGGAGTGCCTCTGGCCCACGGCCAGCATGGACGCAGCCACGCCTCTCCATCGCACCCTGACCGCGAGGCAGAGCCCAAGGGCCAGAAGGCCGTGCTTGCTTGGTACGGCGTTTTTAATTTGCAGTTTTCAATTATAGTTCTACTTTTCGGTGAGTTTTCTCCACCCCTAACAGCTTCCGAGGCACGCCGGCCAGACGGGGGCGTCCGCAAAACGCCCCATGCCGTCGGTCCCCTTCCTTTAGCCAACGTCACCGCGAGCCTTTGCGGGACGCGCGCCGACTGTGCAGTAAGAGGAGGGAATGCTGAAACAAGAAAATGACTGAGGGCTCAAAAAGATGAAAACACCTCATACTCAGACGCCGCCTGGAGTGTTTCGCGGGGGACTTTAACCCTTTAATCACGCCATAAACAGCACTCTGATAAAGGAGTCTGATTTGCAACTAAAATAATTCTCTTTATTATACAGATGGAGAACAGACATCTGATCAGACCTGAGATCGGCCACAGATCCTATTGGTCTAAAAAGGACCCTTAAGTTCGAAACAAAGTTGGGGGGGGGGGGGGTTTGGCTATGTATGATGTGAGCAATTCTGTGAGAACTGTCAGGAACACAGGGCATCCAGGCAGCGCCAACCAAACACGGACTGATGACTCGCCGCTTGGGTGACCCTCTGCTTTAGTTTTGAGTCATCCCTCCATCTTTGGTGAACAAGGAGCCGTCCTGATGGCCGCTCCACCCCCCCGCCGCGTGGAAACAAAGGTTGCAGATCGCCGCTGAGCACTGTGACCTTGGTTACGCAAACGTGCCCCCCTGTTCAGCATTGAGGAGCAGGAGCAGAGGCGGGGAGGGGGCCGGTACCCTGCGGCCTATCCCGGAATAGGCATTCTGGTTACAGGCGCGGAGTCACTCTCAAACAGAGCAGAGCACGCAGTCATTTGTTTAGCCTGCCTTGACGACGCTTCTTGTCCATCCGAGGACCGGATGACAAAGTACATAGATGTTTCCATCAAAAGGAACAAATTATTCCTTGCTGAGAGACAGATGCCGAAACACCAGAGCAAATCCAGATGAGGAAAATGCAGCCAAAGGCTCAGAATAAAATGTGAATTTAAAAGCGGCAGCTCATGTCACTTCATACATCTGCCACCAGCGAGGAACACGCACCTCGTCCACAGAATCCACCTCACCCCACACATGCTGACTGATCGCTGATCTATCCCTCCTGTTCACTAGCAACACTTGCAATGGAGCCAGACACAGAATCTCTCTAACGAGCATGTTTTTTTTTTTTTTTTTGGATTTTACATAGAATAGGCTACATTTACGTCTAGTCACTTATCTGATCGCTTTGACGAGATTGGCCCTAGTCTGCAGCCACTTACCCAGCTGCATCTCTCTATCTGGCGTAGGGCACTGAGAGCGACGAGTCTCCAGGGACGGCAACAGTTACAGGTCCTTAATCGCTACATTAGCCGCCACGCTATTCACAATGTAAAAATCAATTAGGTCATTTGTCCTAGCTCTGAAAGATCCAAAAAAGCAAGAAATCGGTGTCACCAATCACTGGGGCTAGATTTAAAAAAAAAAAAAAAAAATTATATATATATTAAAGCGCACAAATCAGTAACTGATCACTTCTGAGTATTCACTTATCCATTTCACAGTTGTGCTATAAATAGGTACATTGCAGTTTAGTTCATAATGTTACACAGATTCATTTTCAAGATCTTTGAATGTCAAGATGCAACACATGGCTCCTGTCGCCAGCACAACAACAAACCAAGCAGGACTTCAGCAGGTAAACACACAATGTGTCTAGGTACCATGCTGCCATCTAGTGGTGTAGAAAATGCATCGTCAGCACAGAAGACATTAAATCTCTTAAATAGCATTACATATTCACATTTATTTTACAGGTGCTTATTTCCAAACGACCAGATATGCGAGGTATGCTTGAGGTCAGAGAGCAGGTCAGCCAGCATACAGCCACCTTGGAACAGGTGGAGTTAAGGGCCTTGATCAACGGCTTAATGATATGATTACTCTGCTGGCCACGAGATTCAAACCCATGACCTACTGGACATAAATCCGTAAATTAAGATGCCCTAACCCACTGAGCCCCAGACGACAGCCAAAGAAGTCTCATTTCCCGACCTGGGGTGCGTTTCCTGAAACCTTCTTAATGCTACGTGGTTCGTACACTCTGGCGTGTTTCCCGAAATGTTTTTAGTTAAGTATATCTTCCATAAGATATTCTTTCGTGAAGTTGGTCTCATCCTCACTAAGCTGTCTCTTTTCGCTGTTATTGGCTCATATCGCTCATTTAAAATAACAAAAACATTTTTAAGGATACATTTTCATAACCAAACATCACTTAACTAAAAAAATATTTTGTCCATATGATAAATGTGATTTAGTCTGATACATGACTACAGTATCCGTTAGATTTTGACCTTGGCCAGTAAACAGGCCAAGTAATGTGCGGATTCATAAGGAATGGATAAGGAATGCACTGTTTATTTTATTATTGGGAAGGAAGGGGGGGGGCTGCCAGAAATAGGGGGAACATGCCCCCCCAAGACACCCGTGGAAAGCACACACCTCTCTAAATGTGCAGTCACTGTATATCAAAATTTTGGTCCATGAGGTTGATTAGAGTTGACACTGCATGTTCATTTACAGATAAGCACAATATATTTTCCCATAATTGGTACCTTGAAATAATCATTAGTAATCAATAATGAAGCACATGGGACATTATTGTATGTGTATAAATTAAGTTGTATTTATATAGTGTTTTCAAGACATCCAAAGTGCTTTATAGTAACGCAACTTCTCTTTCGGCTTTTGTGCCATTGCTTGTCCCAGTATCAATGACGTGCACACTTATTGGTGCACGCTGGTGTTCTATAGAACAAATAAAGATCAAATGGTGATGCTACAATCTGTTGAGGTGGGTTCGTGAAACCAATCGGCGAAAATCATATTTACGGTTAAATGATTCAGTTTGAATTTTATTTTATTTTTTTAGCTTCTCCCCAATTGTGATTAATGCAACATTTTGAGAAATTCCTGCGGTGTTATATTTATAAAGAACACCACTGTCTCTTATGCGGCAGTCAAGCAATTGCCGCATGGAGGGAATAATCAATTCTCAAGTCATCGAGTTTCGGCGCCTATTAAGGTCGCACTTCAGAAGCTCTCCCTTACGCAATCTCTTTAGAGATTGTTCGGGAAATAGATGAAGGAAATTAAATACCTTTCGTCAGCTATATCTTTAGTGTCTTCGTAAGATGCTAAGAGTTGTTATCGGGAAACACACCGCTAACCATTACATTTTCCATCATTGCCTTTGTTTTTAAACAGCTCCTTATACATAGTAACAATAGCTATATTAACCTGAAGTGTTTCTATTCTTCAACTGGCAAAATGTATTCATTTCACTGACATTGGGTTCCATGTTATACTCTACATCTATGTATTTTTTTTTCTTTTTTTCAAGTATATAAAAAGGCAAGATCCTTCTTCACTGGAACCCTATTGATCTTTGGGGTGATGCATCTCATGCTCCTTAAGCTCTGAGTCAAAACAACCCTCTCTGAAGTGTGAGCACGCACTGATTAGTGTGGACGACTTCAGATTCACCTTTCAGGCTTCTGACCTTCTACTGTGACACACTGAAATGCGAGACAGCGAACCCTTGTTCTGACCTCGGAAGTCAACATATTTAGCAGTCAAACATTTCGAGTTGGGCAAACAGCTTATATGAGGTACGAGACTTAATCCTTTTTCAATTTTTTTGAAGGCTATAGCCATTGTGCTTCAGAAAATAGTCAAAATCAACTGCCTGGTTGACCATTTAAGTCAGAAAAACCAGAAATTACGTGTGGGTTGGTCTTAGAGCAGGGGAAGGCAAGCTTATCAGCAAAGGGCCAGTGTGTGTGCAGGTCTTTGGTATAACCTTTAGGTCAGCTGTTCAATCCATGGTGTGAGGACTCTTCAGTCAATCAGTCCTCTGATTGGTAATCTAATTACGGAGTTGCCTACCTGCCTCTTAGAGCATCCACTGAGCCTACCCCCAGAAACAGATATTGTAGGTCAGAAAAAAATCTTTCTGGTGGGGCTGACCATTTTATCCAGGACACACGGGGTTGTATGAATTCATGGGGTATCTAAGGCCTTGTCCACACGTACACGGATATTTTTTAAAAAAATAGCTTTTCTATTCTTTTCCACCTTTCGTCCACGTACAAACACTGAAAACGGATCTTTTGTAAAACAGACAGATTTTTTTTTTTAATAACGGAGAAGGAAAAACACTTTTTAAAAATACCCATGTATGTGTGGACAAGGCCCAAGATGAGTGGGGGTTGTGCTCACCGGCAGTGACTATCTGCACAGTCCATGGATTCTTAGACATCAGTGCCTGATAGGCTCTCCACAGGCCTGCCATACTGAACCCTGGAAAACAAAAACACAAACTGGATAAAACCAGGTGAACCGACAAAATCCAGAAAAAAAATCTTTACACTGTATTATGCAAAGTGTGTAAAAAATATTAAGGCATGGTTTGGAAAATTGACTCAGATTTAAGCCGTTTAATTATCATTACTTCCAATGAAATGTGACGACAAACACACACTTTCTACCTGAATTCTTTGTCAAAATTTTAAAAACTGAGAATTAACACTTTAGTGTTTCGTCCATTGTCTCTTGGGCTATTCATGAGGATCGTGTAGGCGAGGAAAAATAAATTACAAGAAAAAAAAAATCTGAAATCCGCATCTGAAAGAATATTTAACCGATTAATTACTGCAACTCGCGTAACGATCCGCAGCTGGAAGGTTGCAAGCCAAATCACAGGTTAAGGACAAAAATGCGCTATGTTAAAAAAAAAGTCCACATTTGATACTCCATAACCTAAAACAATACAACTTGTCATGGGAAATAAGTGGTAACATCGTTTCTTTATAAACGGAGGATGAACACCAAGCAAACAATGTTATATGTACATATATGTATAAGGCTTGACAAGGCCGGTTTATTGCTGATATCGGTCAGTTCATTCTTGCTTTTCTAACGTTATTTTAATGTGTTTAGCATGGGGAAAGCAGAAGCCCAAACAGACTTGGCTGAGCAGCTCTTTAATCCCCAGGCATTACGGGCACAAGTCTGTCCCGCGGTCATGAACCTCAGCTGACCAACATGTCAGCAGGGGAAACGCAACTTAATGCCACTTACAGTTTGCGTAGAACTCAAATTAAAATCAAACAATCGCAAAAACGCGGCGTCAAGGAAAAAAATATCCTGACATTTGGAATTAAAATGTGACACATACACTAGAAATGGTTATACAATCACACACGATATAGCCTGGAAAAAACAGCTCAACTTTTAGACATCTTCCTAAATTTGAATTCCATGTTATACTCATGTGCCTCCTAGCTAGTCAGCAGTTCAAAGCATATTCGGCCATTTGACCGTCATCTATAAAGAGACATTAAGTATGCACGCCTGAGTTCAACACCCCCGCGTGTGCATAACATTGAATATTAATATGAAACTGCAACGTGCCTGAGCGCTGCGAGCGACGATCCTCATGGAGGTCGGTGACGTCACTTCCACAGCAGACGAAGCTTCCGAACGGCTAATAGCGCCCTCTGGCGGCCAGAGAGGTCGCTGCGGGGACTTAAATGTTCGAGGCTTGTGCTTCAGATTAAAAAAAATGTGGGTTCAGTTTTTGATTTTCTATAGGATTTACAATAAAACAAATAACCCATTTTGACTTTTAAACATTTACTGTTAGAGACCGAGTTTTCAATAAAAATACCGACAGAAGTAATATCATTTGTGATGTAGGCAAATCTGATAGCTTTGAAGGCTGAATACTTTGTCAAACCGTTGTTTGTGCGTGTGTCTGTATGTGTCAGGTATATGACTACGGTATATATATATATATATATGCACCTGCCATCCGGACAGAGGTATTGTAATCTATACAACATCCCAGGTCATCCTGCACTCTCTCGATGACTGGCAGACTCGCATTGCGTTTGGAGAGATGCCGTAACAGGGAGCCATGGACTGATGACGAGTGGTGTCCTACCACGTTCAGTGATGAATCTCGGTTCTGCATTACCACGGATGATTGTCATGTGCGCGTACGGCAGTGGCGAGTGGAGAGGACTAATCCTGCCAATTTTGTGGAGACTCACCGGCGTTACTCCTGGCATCATGGTGTGAGGAGCCAGAGTGTGACTTCAGGTCATCTCTGGTAGTGATTCGGGGGACTCTGACGGCACAACGCTACGTCAGTGACCTCCTGCGTCCACATGTTTTACCCCTCCTGAGACAGCACCCTGGTAGTCTTTTAACAAGACAACGCCCGTCCACACACGGCACTCGTTCCTATGGACTGCCTGCGTCATGATGAGATCCTCCTGTGGACAGTCAGGTCCCCCGATCTTTCCCTATCGAGCATCTGCAAGATCTGGAGGGCCAGTTACAACAGGAAGCTAAGAAAAAATAAAAAAGGCACCTGCATTCCAAAACACACGTTCTTTCACTATTTCTTGTAGCGTTGCAGGCAAACGTAATGTCTGCGTGACTGCGGAGATTTACTTCCAGCGCACAAACCAGGCCGAATAACGGCTAATTACGGTATTCGATCATAGTGGATCATAAAACATACACAATAATGTTAATAAATCCGTGTAACAGGCTGTGCTTTCAGACAGGTAGAAATAATATTTCGCTCAGGCTCATTAAACAAGTCACATACGAGCGTCGTCTTGAGCCATTAAGTAATTTTTTTTTTTTTTTTTTTTTTTACACAGTTGACTATATGTAAAGTTATAACAAAATACGTAGAGAACCCAAAGTCTCACATTAAATCAAGGACGCCAAATGTGTGTTTCTATGACCTTTATTTTACTCATGTAGACGCAAAATGATCAAACTATCACTAATAAAAATCGCTTTAAGCAGAGTAAACAAAAACTCTTATAACGGTAATGTCGTGATGTTTCAGTCTTCAAGTTCACTTGCAGCTTAATTTTTGGTCAAAGCAGCCGTTAACCTATTTTAAAATGAACGAGGCATAAAAAACTAGGCGTTTTTAGCTTTAAAAATGTCATTTCGTCACATTCACGGACTGGGGGCTGAAAACCCTTGAACACTACTCCACAAATATTAACGCTATAAACGATCCATGGCAGTGATTTACATAACGGGAGTAACTATCCACAAAATGAGTGTTTGTGCCGTATTTAAGTGGTTAAAAAACTAGTATGCTCACAATATCAAGTAGTTCAAATTAAAGGCAGGATGAGTAGTAGTTGGTCAGCAGGACCATCTGTGGTACCATCAGCACTCCAGTTTACCGGCTCATTCACGAAAAAATGTGAGAACCAATCTGAACACCACAAACTGGGCTTAACAAGCTGCTTGCTTTTCACCGGGACCAAGTTATAACAGACAGGTTCTCCTCTGAAGAAGACTTAAGGCCCAGACTTGATTAAAACACAACGGCACACTTACAGAGAAACATCCACTGACCAGCAGTCCAAAGATGTGCTGGATTATGTCTGACCTCTGGACATAATGCAAAAAAAAAATATTAAAGATTCAGCTCGTTTAGTGCCACTGCCGGAGCTCGTTAACGCCAAACACTGGCACCAAACGTCAGGTCACACTTTCTGGGTCAGATGCTATAAAGCACAACCTGATACGAAGCCAGCTGTCGCTCGATCCGGCAGCTGAACGCATGGTTGTCTTGGCTCCGAGTCAAGACCCGCTGCACCTCACTGTTGCTGTGCTCTCTTACAAACCTGGGATTCAAGTTTCCGGCTATAAAGAGACTACTCTCTTGTTTACAACAAGATACGGCAACAACCCAGAATGCAGTCAGAGTACAGACATCCCTGATCATTAAATGAACAGGGTAAATAAATTAAGCAGAAGTGTCATTCAAGTATGTTAACCCAGAAAATTGGGTGTAAGGTGGAAGTCCATACACCTAAACATCGGCTTCAGATGGAACACAAAGACAGATAGAACCCCCCCCCAAACCACAGCAGTCCCTTTCACAAAGGGATTATCCACAATGCCCTTTCTTTAAACCATAGGAATAATTCTGAAATAAAACCAGGTTTGAATGGGCAGTCTTCAGCTGGGTAGAGATTTAAAATGGCTAATTAATTTATTTTACAGTACACGGCATCAAGGCCCCCACCGACACCTGCTCCTCACATCAAAGATTCCTGTATCATGGCATCCAGCGGTCATTTTTTTTTGCCAAGTCTTCCCAAGTATTTACTCAGCGCCACCTGCAGGACAGTCTCGTCACAGCTCCTGCAAAATCACAGCTGGGCTCCGTTTTCCAAACCTAACCTGAAACCTCATAAAACCATTGTAACGTCTCTCCTATATGCTATATAATATATTACAGTGGAGTAGCAGTGGGGAAAAAAAAAAAATGTAACGTCCAAGAAGCAGAGTGTCGCCCAATGCAGCACATCCATATGCACGGAGCCGCTGGGAATTAGCGGAGCTCCTGGACTCAAAATCAGGGGCCAGACATGAAGACCTCTAATCGGGTGGTAGGCAGACCAAGGACATTCAAGACCAGAGCGGTTCCTTCTGAGAGTGCAGTAGGGGTTTGCTGCCTGCATCTAGGCTGGAGATAAACCCAAATAACTAAAGTCAGTCAGTCAGTCATGCAGAGGTCAGTTTACCAGAAACCTACGGTCGAGCGAGAAGCTAAACCCCTCTTAGGAGCGAGGGGTCGCACCAAGCTGTCCGGGGTGTGGAGCGGGGACGGGGGGCAAATGCCGGGGGTGGAGATGCGTCGCGGGGCACAAACGGAGTATGGGCTGCCTGCATCCTCAGTGGTCCATGCCCTCGTCAGTCTCATACCAGTCAGAAGGAGCATCTGTCCCAAAGTATCGATCTCCGAAGTTTCCTACAGAAAACAAGCAGCACATGAGTTTGCTATATACTGTGCAAAAGTCTCAGGAAGTCAAAGAAAATGATAAAATGATCTTCATGAAACTATGACGTGTTAGTGTCTAAGATTAGTCATTTCTAAATGTCTCCTAAACTCACCCCAGGATTTGCAGCCACCGTCAAACACACAGAAGCACACCTTTACCTGAGCACCGGCGCGCCTCCTACGGCCAATCAGTAACTGACCAACTCACTAATTTAAATAATGAATGAAATGGCTGAGGTGCCCCTGAGGAGAGGTCTGGGAACTGAAGCGGTGTTCATCTAGCCATCCAACAAGATATCAGCAACTTTTCGGAGATCAAAAAAAAAAAAAATCCTTTTTGTTGTGTCACTCAATTTGCAAGGTGGTATGTTAAATTGTATTTTTCGTTCTGAGCAAATGTATGCTTGCTACCCAGATAAACAGTTCCAAGAATTTCCTTTGACTGGCCAAGACTTGTGCACAGTAATGTACCTTTAATCTGTCCGATTTGGCTGTAGGTAAGGCTAATATCTGCAGGGGAAGCTGTCGCTCTCACCTATCCCTGGGATGATGTGGAACTCATCGTTGACCTTCTTGTCCACGGCGGTGGTGATGATGCGCACCTTGGGGAAGGCGTAAGCCACGGAGTGGACGCCCATCTCCGCCATCAGCAGCGACAGCAGGAAGATCTTGTCCTCCTGCACGTCGTGGTCCTGTAGAGGAGAGAAGGAACGTCACTGGGCAGGTGGTGCTTCCTGGTCTAGGTCTCCCCAACCTCTCAATCCCAGTCATCGATGACAGACGTCCTACTGGGCGTAGACAGATTCTGGTTACCGAGCTTCACAGAATTGGCTAGAAGACACCAGTAGTTACTTCTGGATAAATAAGGTAGAAGATTGGCATCTCCCAGATCGGCAGGGCCCTTCCAGCAGGATGGGAGTGCGTGTCACACACCCCTGGGCTGGGCTTCACCTGACTGAACTTCATTTCCTTTCTTGTTTCAGTAAAAGGCGTGTTCGATTTCTATCGAGAAGCATGAATCATCCAGCCTGTCTCCTCAGTTATTTCACTGGGGTTACAGCAAGCTCCCCCACTCCCATAATGTCCCAGTGCCGACAGGATACATGAGGGTTTGATTATGCTGTCTGTCACTGGCAGGTTCATCCTAATAAGAACTGAAAGTAACTAATGGGAAGATGGCTGAGCCTGTCAGTGCACCCCCCCCCCACCCCCCCGGTGACGATGGTGCATACCAGCAGGACCCGGACAGCCATGAGGGCCGCAGCCCCTGTAGACACTGTGCTGTCCATCAGGATCACGTAGTCCTCACTGATGTCTTTAGGGAGACGTAGGTAGTGAAGCTGGAAGTTAAACAGCAGCATTAACAAGGGGAGTACAGCGGGGGGCGAGTGGTAAAGGATCCACGCTCGCCATTACCAAGCGGCCCGAACGGCGCCCCCCCCATGAGCAATCAAGCACAACCTACAAAACCTCTCAGCTATGCATCCCATAGGTACCCAAAAATAATACCGTTCCAGTTTATTATCCAATAGATTTAATTTAAATAATTTAAAAAAAAAAAAGATCAATGAAGACAATAATTCACCTTACTTAACCACTTAAGGGAATTATTTTAGGTAAAGCAAGTATATCCCTGCCTTACTCATTTGTATAGCAGAGTGTCTGGCTATTAATTAATTCAGGTGCGGAGCTCCTTCCTCAGACGCCCCCGAGAGGGAGGGCACCCGCTTCCTGCCGAACAGCCTCACGCGACATTCCCGACGCTCCGAGCCGCGGGGGAGACGTCGCGGTGCAAAGCGGGCACTGAGAAACCCCGGAAGCACGAGTTTATCTGTGCTCTGTATGGGTGACCTGTGCCTGGGTCAGCGGAACACGGGGGGGGGGGGGG
>JAODJW010000039.1:6911197-6925627 GCA_026777045.1 Hyperopisus bebe | reverse complement strand
GATGCAGTGCTTCATTACTACCAACGGGTACTACGATGCAGTGCTTCATTACTACCAATGGGTACTTCTGATACTACGATTCAGTGCTTCATTCACACCACGACAGTGCTAAGAAAAACATTTCTGGCCCCTCATCTAATTTGACTGATGCATTTATCCAAAGCGACCCAAGAGGTTTATGGATATGAAGGCGGCAGACACGCAATGGAACATTTTTCTGCGGATATCAAGGTCGCTTATGATAAAAGCATCTGTGAAAATACAGTCCCACAGCCCTGGTCTTAGAGGCTGATCATGCAGGTTTTTATTCAATATGCTACCCAGTGGTTAACTCAATTTCTTGCATTTCAGTTTTGCAGATGCATTGAGAGAAAAAAAAAAACATTCAAGAACCTAATTTTTAACTGTAGCACCGAAATTCGTACAAAATTCAACTGATTATACTGTCAGGAATCCAAGCCAAAAAAAACACTCATTAACAGAAAAACAAATTAGTTCCAGCAAACCCGTCTGTAAAGGAGCTCTGCCAAAGCAGCTCAGATCACACTGATATTTCAACTCGCAAAACACGATGAATGGCTAAGCCAGTCGATGTACATTTTCAGGCAAGCGTTCAGTTATTAGCACAAGTAAAGCCAATTACTCAAGACTGATTTTTGCATGGTGGTGGGGGGGGGGGGCTCCAGCACAAGGACCAGAAAACCAAGCTGTGACACACAAGCACCCTGCCTTACCCACACTGGAAACGAGACTCCACCCCCTACGTACCTTCTCCAGCTGGCTGTGCACGTGCTGCACGATCAGGTCCAGGGCAACAAAGTTCTCCCCTCCTGTGAACATGCACTGCTGGTTTAACACCGTGTGTGTGCATATATTACATATCTTATAGACACACGGCCCCACTTTCACATCACCTGATATTAAACACTGATGTCTGGACTAGATTAATGCTCCTAAATGTCAGTATCAGTACATAAGCAGTGTGTCACCTATCAACACACTCTATAATCATACCCAAGCTGGAGAATTTACCTTTGTTACTAAGGTGTAACGCAGCCGCCACGACCCCGGACCCCGCAGGTCTGTCCCACCCTGGGTCACTCACCCCTGGGGACAACAATGTCGGCCACCTGCACTGTGGGCTCGATGTATTGCTCAAAGGCTGGCTTCACGAACTTGTTGTACTGCTTGATGACCCCGGCGATGTTGCGCCCTCGCTCCGTGATGTTCCTCTTCAGGCGACGGACCAGCCGGATGTCCGAGTCCGTGTCCACAAACACCTTCATGTCCAGTAGCTTGAGGTAGGGAGAGGGGATGACATCACAGGTCAAAGGTCACTTATCCACCCCCATCTCAGGGCTGAGTTCAGGGGACACTAAATGTTGCCCGAGCTGGCACTGAGGGATGCCACCTGCACAAGCGGCTCAGTGCTCGAAGGTAGCTGGACACAGAATCCATAATCTGCTAGCGAAGGGTAGGTGAGCGATCTGTTCTGATCCAGGAAGGCAGGCAGGTCACAGGAAGGAGCTGGGGTCCAGATTAATGATGGAAGCGGATACTGCAGCTTACCAAATGTGCAAAACCCGTCCGAGAAGCTTTACAAAACCCACCACTTTCATTAAGAAGCTGGCACAAAGGTCTAAAACAGAATTCCAGCACCAGCACTACATGCAACCCCCACCACTCTGCTCCTGAGAGGGAATTACAGAACAAGGGGTCCCAAGACAGGCCCTCCCAGAGGTGAAAAGTTCAGGTCCAGAAAGTACAAATCCAGACCAAGGTTTTGTTTCAACCAACCAATTGAGTATGAAGAGTCATAGTCACAGAGTACTCAACTGGTTGGTTGAAACAAAACCATGGTCTGGATTTGTACTTTCTGGACCTGAACTTTCCACCCCTGGGCCCTCCCAGGCAAGGCTGCATGTCATGGTGGCCAGAGCCGAATAAGCAGACAGACATTATTTTGGGTGACATAGTTCTGCAGTTGGGCAGATCAGTTGTGAATTAGATTGGGGGGGGGTAATCTTTCAAATGCATACCTCGTCAGAAAAAAAAAATGAAAAGCAGGAATAATTACGTGTCCAAGGTACATGTACATGCATATTCACACATTATACTGTTCATTAACTAGATGTCTCTTTGCACCTTTTGTAAAATATACCTCCCTGTTGGGCCCAAAGGGGTGTACAGAAAAAGACAGACACAATTAGTCCATTTTTATTTGTTTATATTACTCGAGTTTGTTCTAAGTCAAAGCATCTGGCTTGTAACGCCTGGACTTCATCCTGTCCAAAGAGCCGCCTTCACCAAACAAGTCATCACAACTTCAAGTTAATCTTGGGAAACCAGGGCAAATATTTACAGAGAGTGAGAGGACAGGCGGCAAGACATCAGACCAGAAACCATGGCACGGGATTAAAACAGCCCCACTGCACCGCCGACCAGTCAGAGCTCACCGTGAAGAGAGCAGAAAGATGAGAATGGAAGTTAAAAAATCCGAAAACCCAGAAGACAATGTTCGGTAGTGGCCCCATGAACCGTGTGCGTGCGCACACACACACACCAACACACACAGAGACAGACACAGAACAGATTAACTTTTAGGGATCACAATATACCTGTCATTAATATTTTAGGCGTACTACTAATCTGCTTAGCAAATTGTGGGTGTAAGTAAATGTCCGTATAGTTTACATCCGTCATCTAAAGACTTGGAGATTATTGCGAATGCGCCATAAAATCATGATGTGGCATCGTGGAGCCCTTAAACACCATTTTTATTTACTGATTTATGTCATCGAGGGGGTGGAGAACATTCCACAAAACCCCAGCAGGACACTGATTACCAGCCAATGATAAGTACCATTCCAAAACAGGGCTATCATTGTGATTGATGACAATGCTGAAACTCACAAGCACCCCCTACAGGTCAAGGAAGCCAATGCATGCCAGAATTCAGAGACACTCATACCTTTAGCAGCTCCTTGTTGGCAAATGCCAAGATCCCTTCGAAGATGACGACATTGGCCCCATAGACGGTCTTCTGCAAAAGACAGAGGTCATTAATGAGAACCCATACACAACAGTAGGGAAACCAAGAAGCTACGAAGATAAGCATCAAAACTAAATATTTATGGAGGCTTCTTCGGGGACTAGAACTCACAACCCCAGCACATGCAGCACACAGAAAACACACAACCTGAACGGCAAGTGGGCTTTTGTTTCAGCTCCACCATAATTACTAAGCCAAGGGTAAGAAGCACATTGAGTTTCAAGCTGAAAAGCTCCATTTCCTTCAGCCGTGAAATTGCCTTCTGTCCCAGGAGAACAGGCGGCCCCAAGGACTGGCGCAGATGGCGGTGTTGCCCATGCTGCCGCCACCATGGATTTCACCAGGTCACAGGTCCACGTCCCTCACTCCAAAACCCACACCGTGCTCAGCTTTTAAAGGCCTCACACCCCGCGCGGTTTGTCAAGGTCTCCATTCAAGCCACCGTCTGCATTTATTTTTCTCATTGGCTCAGCAACTAAATTATCCTTCCTGTGCTGCAACTGCCGACAGAAGGGAAAGTTCAATGCCTAAAGAGCCTACAGCCATCAAAGAATTTCCAGACCAAGAAGACAAACCCACCCCATAATTAAATGGCCAATGAAAGCAAAAAAAAAACAAAAAAACAAAATCTAGCTTCCTGGACCAGAGGGTTCTTTGGGGTAGCCCTGTGCTGCACATCACTCTGCTCTGGAGATTAGGCCCAAGAGCATGAAGACTTGAAGCAAGAGATGAAGCAGTTTGCAAAGGAAGATTTCTTTCAGGGAGGTCAGAGGTCATTTCCCATCATGCTCTGGCTCCACACGATATCTCACCCACTCCTTCCGCCGACTGTGGGAGGTGAAGTCGTACACGGGCACTTTCACGCTCTTCCCCTTCTTGAGCTTCCTCAACACGCTCACCAGCAGCTCAAAGTCAAAGGCATCCGGGTGGTCAAAGTTGTACTCACTCCTGGCCGCCAACTCCTGCTCCTCTTTGGTCAGGACCTAGAGGAGCAGAGGGGCAGCAGGAGGAAAGTCGAGGTGCCTTTCGAACGTGCCGTCGTCTGTCAAGAGAGCCTGATGAAACAGCTGCTGGGCTCCACAACAAACTAACGCAACATCAGAAGGGTTATAGATACTGCTTGTTCACCCTCTTGTTTAACAATGTCTGAAGTTGCCTACACACGTCTACTACAAAAGTGGCACCTGGTGGGCACTACGGGTGGGTATCGTGGCCGTGTGCCAGCTCACCTTATAGAAGGATTCCATGGACAGCAGCACCACCCAGGGAACGTCCAGCGCCTCGATGATCTTGTTGGCCACGGTGGTTTTCCCAGAAGCGCTGCCACCACACAGCCCTACGAGACACGAGGACAGACGCACAGGGGCCTTGCATTACCTCTGCATCACGCCACCCACCCAACCCACAAACGTCCACTCAACACGACTCGAATAATAGCGAGAGACCAAGCGTCACAAACAGAAGAAAACTGCCAGTAATGACCGGAGACAAAGCAGAAGATGCACACCCACAAAAGGTGCCCCCTGCCTCAGGACCGAAAAGGACAGCACATTTCACAAAATATATAAAATGCGATACAACAAACTTAGAGATTAAAATGTGACGACTGTGTAAAAAACATGCAGCGTAACAATATTCTGAACAATGCCAAATGTCATCTGCCACAATAGGTCTTCCCCAAACCAGTGGGAACCAGTCAGTGCCGACTGCAATACGACCGTACACTATGCGTCCGCATTCTGCTCCTAAGTGAGCCCCTCTCACACACACTTCCCGCTTCTCCTTGTTTCTGACCTTTCATAGAGGCTGATTATTCCACTCGAGTGGATTTGATGCCCATTTCCCTCGATCATACAGAGGCAGACCGCAGAGGGAGGGTCTTTTTACGGGTATAATCAAACCACCGCACACCCAAGTGTGAAACTGCGACCCGCCAGGCAAGCCCTTCGAAAATAACTGGCTGCATACTAATGAGTAATCATTGAGATCTGGGTTCCCATAACTGTTCACCGGCCTGCAGGGACAGAGCCCCACTGTTCTGCCTCTACAGTCAGCGGCAAGTACCTCGCTCCACCACAAGGGGGAGACATTGGGCAACTTTAACATGGCGCCAACAGAACGGAATACCCGCATTATGAACACTAATGAAAGTGCCTTTATACTGGAATGCAGGACACGCATACCGTAGGGTCAAGACCAAGGGTACTACTGTTGTACTCTTAAAAAGGTTCTCCTACAATGGCTTCAATAAACCTGTATATAGTTGCATAAATGGCTTTGTAGGTCATGTAGGGTAAATAATTAACCTACCCTCCCATAATTTCCCAAAGATTTTATTTACATGTTTAATATTTAGCACACATTTGTCCAAAGCGACATACAAGTGAGGCAAATGCACATCACAGACATACATGCCATCAAGGAGCCGACTAGGCATGAGTGCAGCGAGGGTGAACTTCCAATGAATGCCCAGGTAAAAAGTATAGGCAGTACTGGAGCAGGAACTACACAACATTGTAAGAACATTCAGGGAATGTAAAGAGGCATCAGGCGTATTTCATGCATTCTATCCATAGTGTGGCCCGTGAGTTAACACCCCAGGGCCTCTCAGCAATGATTAAAAAAATAAAAAATAAAAACAGGGTCGTACCAATGACAAAGGCCTCCTTAAAGGTGGTTCCTGTAACATTGTACCAGGGGGGGCGTCCTGCAGTGTAGATGGTCCTCTTATTGGTCCTCAACAGGGGAGGCTTTGTCTTGCTCTGGCCAGTTGACCGTTTCCGTGGCGACAACGAGGGAGTGAGGGGACATTGATGGTTCAGGAGGCTATCCAAAGAATCCTCTCCACTGCCACTGGAGTGTAATGGAGAAGCGGAAAAACAGGAACAGGAAGCCAGCATTTACACCCCACATCAATCCTTCACCCACAAATTGCTGACATCACTCACAGAAAGCCATCAGACATGCCTTATAAGTTCACGGCTGCCCTGGGGAACTCTGGGGGATGGAGAGTATTATGAAGTTTGTCCTATGGCCAGCTGACAGGGAGAGACCCTCATGCTCAAAAGGCCCTCAAATGTAGCGGCCCACAGAGTTGCCTGTCCGTGTGTCTGAGGGATGGGAGCAAACCTTTCAGCTCCATCCAGGAAAACACACAGCCACCCAGACCAGGGCTGCCACTCACGTGAGTAAGGCTATCATCACTTGGTTGCAGACACAAAGTTAAGCACCAGTGTATTTCCATTATACCCTCATCTCACCGAAAGAAAAAAAAATATATATAGCCAGACTCAAAAAATATCCAGCATTCAAATTACACAAATCCAGTACTCTGCATCTCACAGAAAGACAATGAAACATTTCAGTTTCTGTTGACTCTAAAAACCCGCAACGTAACAAGCGCTGAAAGCCACACACGTGCAAGTGTAGTTTTTGGAGATTAGATTTATATTACAAGATTAACAAATCCTCGGTCGCATTGAACTATACCAGGAAACTACAAGGCATAACATACAATTCTGAATTCATGACACATTTAGTTACTATTAAAACTATAATTAACTACAGAGAAATAAAATACTACCTTGGTCATTTAGCTACTGCAAATAGCCACGTCGCCAGAGCGTCAGCAACAGCAAAATCAAAACTACCACGCTTTTGTCCATGAATATTGGACAATGATGTCAAAATATCTATCCACCCATTTAGTACAATCATCTAACTGAATAAATCCTCATTTAAAGACAGAAACGGTGCCCCAAAACGACACTTATTGGCATAAGTGATCTTACACACCACTGAGAAACTACACTATAAAACTAACATATACCCTGAGCGTATCCTTACACAACGTTTATTACTATACAAATGTGATCTACATTTAGAAACACAACAAAATGCATTGCCTTCATTTAATAATGTTTAACGGCTTATTGCCCGGCTGGTAGGCTAACTAGCTGCATAGCTACGTGTCAGTCGTCACTAAGACACAAAAATGTCCTGCATCACTGGGCGGCAAAATCATCTCAGATGTTATGGGATGCACTCACATGCGCCGTCGCATATTACCTAAAAGACCTGGTTATTGAACGATCATCCTCCTCCCTTTCTTCCCTTTGTTGCATCTCAGCTTCCACTTCGCTTATACTCACTGCCATCTTTCAATCTCTTGGTCCTTTACCGCGAAAACACGTACCAACAAGCGTGCGTCTGGTCCGCGCGCCGCAGTGCATTCTGGTTAATATAGTTCACAACAGAGCGGCGCTATTTATTAACCAACCTGAAATATTATGGGTTTTTATTAGGAGCCAAACAACAATGAAAACGGAATCACATATTGCTCTATTGGATTTGAAAAATACCGGGACTTGTGTAAAACGTTTTCTCTCGGATTAGTGGCTAAAATCTAACATGTTCACTCTTGTATTATTCCGTGTAGGCAGGAGTAGATGCTTTTTCCTGAAGGAAAATTGATTTTTAAATCTTATTTTAATTCTTATTTTTTTCGGAATATTTTACAACTATGCAGGACAGTATAAGTGTAAGTGTAGTTTTGTTGAGTACAACGGAGAAAAAAAATCAGATTACCTACCTAACTATGTGATTCACTTAATATGAATCCATAGGTGTGATGCGTAGCCTACATGGAACTGTAAGAAGTGGAGAGCAGTCTACTTAGGCCATTCAGGACGTGAATGATCATATTTGGGTGCCTTGCACTTCATTAAAGGGACATACCGTAAATGTAACGCTTTTTTGGTCGGAGGACGTTTTAAGACATGCCACCTTTAAAAAGACTGCTGTAATTTGCAGCTGCATCAAAACCCGTTCACTCATTCAAGTTCTTTCGTTCTCCAAAATACAGCAGGGGAGTAGCTGAGACGGTGTCTCTTTTATCCGTTTTACCCTGAAGCATGCTTCTGTAAAGGATATATTTTTTTGTGAACTGGGATGGCTTGTACGACTATGTATTATCTAATATAAAAATACATTTCTCTTCTTGTGAAACACAATACGTTTTGTACATATCAATAGTTATTTACCTCTCAGTTCCTATAGACAGGCTGCGTGGTCATGGACAGCACTGTGAATTCTGAGAAATCTCATCTTATTAACGAGAAAAATGCGAAAATGTATTCTCTGAAACTGAAAAGGTAGGTTTCACGATGCATTATCTGTCATTTTAATTGGTTTTCTTGTTGTATTTAACCTAATCTACAAATTTGGAATTTAGAACTCAACTGTTGAATTTTGATTATTCATGCGACTGCATGTCTGCACTACAGAGATATGCTGGAATACTTAGGAGAGCTTTGAATTATATAAATCAACACATGACAAAATGCTTATTTAATAGGGTAATTTGATTAATTTAGCCAGATTCTCAATTATTTATATTTATTGCCCAATGAAATAGTCCAATTTAACAAGGTCTGCTATATTACTAATGAAATGTATGCCTTTTCATTACTTAAGTAGAAAATGAACATAATTATTCAGCGTTTGGTGTTATTGCAGGTGTTTGATTTAAGGGCTTTGTAGACAAATCAATGAATCAGAAGAAATTGCTAGGGAACGTAGAATTTTTACTCACAGACTATGCCCACTTCTTTATGAAATCCAAATAATAATAATAATAATTATTATTATTATTACTACTACTACTACTACTTCTACTACTACTACTACTACTACCACTACTACTACTAATAATAATGTTTTTAAATGTGTCCTAAAAATTAAATTGTCAGTCAGATATTGTACCGATATCGTAATGTTTTTGCCTATAGTCGAATAGCCGTCTTGTCCCCAATGCGGGTATCTTGCTCTCTCTGAAACGTGCTCTCTCTGAAATCCATTTAATTATTAGCCATTTAATGTAAGATTTCATTATATTGCATATCTGAATACCGCTTTCAGTCAGGTCGTCATATTCTTAGAAATCCCTGACGTTCTATACGCCTGATGCCAATAACTAGGCAGTGTGTGAAATGTTTTATGTGAATGAGCAAATTCATTTCCACGCCTGGCTTCATTTAGGACAGCATTAGATGGATGGCCCCGGGTGCCTGCCGAACGCTAATATGTTTAAATAAACCCACCATCTCTCGTTACCAGGCATCTCGTGACGATTGCACAACAGAGAAGGGTTACATGCAAAGTTTTTTTTCGAAATCTTTTTTTTTTTCGAAAACATGCACTTAATATGCATATATTGCACAGTATTTCAGTAACCGGTTTAAACATAAAATAATGCGGTTTATGAAGCGTTAGCTAAGTGGCCAGTAGTCTGTAAGTCGGTCTACCAACAAATACAATATCGTGACATGTTAAATATAAGAACTAATTTTTCTCCTAGAGAAACAATAAATAACAGTTTTAACATTACGCATTGTAATTTAAATAGTAAGGGAAAGAATAAAAAGAGAAATGTGCGACTTCTACGCGTTTGAAAATAGATTTTTTTTCTTTATGTTCATCATATGTTTTTCGCAAAATGACAAGACATCCACATACAAACAGCACCGCAAATTCAATTTACGTAATGAAAACTCTTCTGTAGCACTGCAGCGACAATAGCAATGACATTGAAGCATACGGAAAATATAAAATACCTATACAATACAACTAAATTATATATTATACATCCACATGTTGTAGCTAATTAATAGCAACCCCACGTTTCTGTTAAACAAGATTTTGATCAGTTATATAAAGTAAGTACTATGTTATTTTATTATTTATGTCCTTTATTGTACAAAAGTTTCTCCCGTATTTCACGAATATCTCCTTAATAGCTATTATCTTGTCGAGATTTTTTTCCATGCATTTCTCCTGCAGCCTGCGTTGTAGCTGAGTAACCGTACGTTACACGTATGGCAGTTATGTAGGCTATACCCTTGAAAAGAAATCAGAAAAATCTAAGCTTAAGTTTCTATCTTTAAGAGTTTTGAGTTTGTTTTTGTTTTGTTTTTTTGAGCAAACAATTTACAGATTTAATCACTGGCATTGATTTAGGCATAATTCGAAACATTTCATTTTAAAAATGTTTTGTGGTATTTTCTGAATCTTAAGGTTTGTAATTGGTTTAGACAATTTAAGGACCTCGGGACAGTAATACACCAAAAACATGAAATACTACTTCGCACGCGACCATGGAGTTGCATACAGCTATATCACATCGCAAACAGTATAATTTTCAAGCTACCGATCTGTCGAGATCAATGTATTTTTATTACACTAATTTAACGTATAGCACGTCCTTACAGCGAATTGCCGTATTGCTCTACACAACGAAATCCGAAAATTACGTTACCCCTGTTTTAGCTATTACAAAAAGCATTTTTGACGGCATAAAATAGAAAAAATACTACAGTACTATATTAATAGTACTACAGTATTATTGTGTATGCACAGTAGGCTAATGCAGGATATTTCGTTAATACAAAAGTTCACTTTTCTAGATGAGCGCCAGTTTATTTTTGCCTATATAGGCCTACTGACAAAATAGGTTAAAAAAGCATCTCATGTTCAAACCCGGAGAATTCGCTAAATGACCACTTTTCTACCACAATGCTGAACAACGACTTCCCTGAAGCATTAAACCAGACTCTTGTAGGCCTACTTGCGTTATCAGTCATATTCAGCAGTCCGCAGCGCCATTATAATAGACACCAGTATCGTATAGTTTATCGATAAATTTCTCATCAGACACCTATAACGAAACGTCTCTTTATTTACTTATTTAATAGTGATGATGATAATAACAACGATGACGATAATAATAATAATGGTCGTTATTATTATTATTATTATTATTATTATTATTATTATTATTATTAATAGGCCTATTTGGAATCTATCCATAAATTTTATCTCCAGCACTGCAGGTCCAAATCCAGCCTCCTAACAACAATGCCATTTTCCCTCTTAAAAGGGCGCAAATTGTATATCAAAACAGCCCAGTCGTTTAACCGTAGCCGTAACTCCTTTTTTGGGAAATTTATTTTGAGTCCAGTAGTACCTCCGTAAATCACGTAAGATGCCCGTAAATTAGTCATACGCTTTGCCACAACTTGCTTGCAAGAATTCACAAAATCGCATAAAATCTGATTGACGACCGACGGAACAGATATACCACTGAACCATCTGTCAGGTATAAGTTTATGCCAAGGTAGGGTTTCCAGTGGGGTCATCTGTTACCTGCCAATTGCAAGTTCAGCAGAATACAGTTGTAAATCTGTCTGGCAACCATTGTAATATAAATATAAAAAACCACAGTAAAATGGATCAGCAGACAACACAGTACTAACTGTGATGTTGTACCCTGTAGAAAAGGGTCTAATCTGATGAACTGAGCGTGTGCTGGGACAGCATGCATGTAATAATTGTTAATATAAATATATATTCATTGCACCATTATACCCTGAAATATATGTTAGATTTCTCTCATTCTCAGAAACAAAGCTGTATTACACTGCAACACGCTAATATGATTTCATTGTATGATGTATAAAAGTCACCATTTTTGAAAGCCAAAATTCATTTATAATTTATGTTACGGCTAGACAAACCTTCCGGGAATCTGATTATTGTGAAACCATTCCATTTATAAAAGACAAGAGTTCATGTCCGCTGTAATTCACAAACACGTCCTGAGCCATGCAACTTGGCTACCCCTTGCAGACTTCGACACTCCATTGAAATCGGGATCAAGACTAATACAGAAATTCTAGCTCCAATCCAGTCCAGAGTATTGAACACACATTTTGGGGTCCGTCCGAGCGTACTTCAGCTGAGAACCACCATGGTGTGACTGTGTCTTGCCATCGAGTAGAGAGTGGACACCCTTTTACTTGCCGTCTCGATGGCCTCCCCTCATGAACTCATTTCTTTGGGGTCACAGTCTTATCATCAGCTAACTCGATGGTTTATTGATGGAGCAGCCCTTAGAAAGCCCTCAGCAAGCCACCAACATTGAATGTCGACCAGTTTGGGCTTTGCACATATGGGAAGCAGAGCTTTACAAACAGGCTGTCCACTGTGAAATGTAGAGAGTAGACAATAAACACGTCCAGGGCCTTGTTCTTGAAACAATTGCCCCTGAACCTCATTAATGCTATCAATGGAAGCACCTGGACTGCTAGCTGGGGTTGAGGAAGTATCTTTAAATTATTGGGAGACATGTTCCCTTACCTTTTTAGGACTTTTTTGTCCATTGACATGTAATAGCTATAAAATGAGTTTATGAGGATTCACTAATCCAATAGATGACAATCCTGTTCCTGCCTGTTTTCGTTCAACCCATACAGTTTCAACCTGCCACATTCATTATTAGCCTATTGATGACTGCATAAGCCTGATTAAGGTAGGGTTGGAATGAAAACATTATGGCTGGGGCGGGTGGGGTTTACAAGGACTGAGAAGCGCTTCAGTAATCAATGTAACATAACCAGCATATTCCAACAAAACGTCTCAGCTGAACCCCCTCACATTTCATAATTATTCCTTTGGACCCCCCCACATTTACCATAAAATATTAGTTCACCCACTGCTGTTTTCCAGTGTGCCCCCCCCCCCCAACATTCAAAATGCTTCTGATGCCACTGCAGCTGAATCTGATTTATATCCCCTTCCGCCATCATCGGACATCAGTATTTAAAAGACGTCAAATGGGCCATATTGCATCTGTGATCTCCAGAACCTGTAGCTGAATGCTGCAGACCCAGGAATGATTACCGGAAGACACGAATACTTCAAATCAGTCCCCCAGGGGTGTCCTACAGGAAAATCTACAAAGTTTCTGTCTGATTCCTGTCATGACTCACTGTGATGGCATCCGGCATGTCCGTTCATGCGCCGGGTTCGACTGATCTCACACCATCACAAAACAATCGCTAAAATGCTGTGTCCACTCTGTGCTGTAACTTACACCGCTCTGCCTGTGCTCTAAAACCCATCCATATTCCAACCATTTACTCTGTCAGATAGATGGCGCCAGTCCATCACAGGGAATATATGCTCTTGTGGGCAACTGTCAGTAAGCCTCCCTGTAAGTCTCTGGACTGACGGAGGAAAGTGGAGTATTAGGAATTTTTATTTATGGATAAACCGCAAACTCCACCCACACACGGAGGGGGGGTGGACTTCACACCCCCAGCCGGAAGCTATGAGCCTCCAAGGCTCCACATATAATAAATATATAATAAAATACATAATGAAATATATTTCCAGCTGCAGAGCAAATTTTAATAACTGTTTCGTACTTTCCCTACTTGATGTGATGCAGAACACTAGCGACCTGACAGATATAAAATTACTTTGCCCACTGCAGATTACGAGATGAGAGCCTCCATTGTAGGCTTAATATGACTTGACCACACACTCAACTAAAACATGGGTACTGCCCACTGACGGTGAACGGGGAAGCTTCTAGCAACTTCTACAGTAACTGAAATAACCTCAGTGAAGTGCTGAGTTTTTAATAATTGAATTTTTCATAGTCTGACCCTGTTATTATTCAGCATTTATGAGCAGATTCTTTCCCTCCAGTGCACAGAATTCTCTTGTTCCATCCATTTCTCCATCAGTGTGAGACAGAGGCTAATTTGCTCAGTTTAGCAAATAACTGTTACAGCTGAGAATGAGGCAGACGATCCCCAAGGACACATCCGCATTGTTGTAGGCATTAATTGGAAGGCTGTGCTGGATATTTTCAAGTTGCTACTTCTAAACATAGGTACTTTACCACAGTTACTCTAGTGGAAAACAAGCAGCAGGAAATAGGTTATACTGTAGTGCATGGAAAGTTACAACTTTACAAACACCACCTCGTTCCCAGGCTGTTCAATGAGTAAGCAGTGCACTGCAGTGACCAGAGATACGAGGAGGGCCTCAGGTGACTGTGCGGGAGACACTGTGCGAGTCATAGTGCAAGTGAGGCCATCCCAAGGCCTAGATCCGCGCCATTGTTTGATAATTGAAATTGTACAGAATTTCTTGAAGTGTTATTTTTAACAATGGCGCTGATCGCTAAATTTGCATATTGTGAAAAGAAAAACATTGCTTAAAATTGAGTGCTATTTAATAGATGAAAGTAGACATTAGATAAGATATAATACACACCCTAAATTAAACATAATGTATTCCAATTAAACACATGACAAACAATTGTCAAATGGCCATGTACATCTAACAGGACCAGCGCTCCAGTCCAGCATCCACCTTCCATCTAGTGAGGAAAGAAAAAGCATTAAGTGTGCAAGGGGGCAGGTCTTTAAAGGCATGTAGTAAGTGTCTATAGGCAGGTCTTTAAAGGCATGTAGTAAGTGTCTATAGGCAGGTCTTTAAAGGCATGTAGTAAGTGTCTATAGGCAGGT
>JAODJW010000039.1:6895043-6909034 GCA_026777045.1 Hyperopisus bebe | reverse complement strand
GGGGGGGGGGGGGGTTAGTTTTGCGAAGTTATATGAAGTTTAATGTGCAAGCTTTTTTGTGTCTCCCATGCTTATTTAGCATAAAACTCCTGTTGTGCGATGGAAAATCGATACACAAAAGTGGTCAGGAACTACAGCCCAGGGACTTGGAACCAGGAACTAGGTTTCTGAACTTCAGTGGGAAAGTGGCTAATGATGTCATTTCAATTCCAAGAAGAAACAACAGCTTACAAATTATAGAGGAACACAGTGTCCCTCTGAGTGGGCATATGGGGGGGGGCTGGAGATGGGCTGAGCAGCTGGCCGTCAGCACCAAGTGAGGTGAACTAAGGTATTCTGGTCTCTTTTAAAAATCAGTTATCGGGAAATGTTACTTCAGTTCTCAGAACTAAGACTACTAAATGGCCAACACCCTTAGCTGACACATTTTTTTTATTGGGAACCCCCCCATTAGACAAATTTTATTGTGGGTCTGTATGTGTAGTGGGCCTGTCTGGGCAAAAGTCCAGGGCTGATTTCGAATCCCAATCTACCTGAACACCTTCTTCCATAGAGCTCTGAAATTATTGAACCAACTCTCACATCGCCGAACCATCTGTCCTGAATATTGTCTATCCTGTGTTGTACTGGACATTGTTACCCTGTATGTGCTTTCTGTCATATCTACTAAAACTAATTGTGCAATACTGTTTATTAGTATGCTAATTCTCATAATTTAATACTGTAGTTCCTGTGGGTTTAGCTGGGATGTATCTCTCACCATCACAGGTGGCTACCTGGCTCACAGTTTGGCCATAATGACGGATGCAGCTCACCTTCTCACCGATTTTGGCAGCATGATGGTCAGCCTCTTCTCCTTGTGGATCTCCTCCAGGCCTCCCACCAAGGTCATGAATTTCGGGTGGCACCGGTCAGGTGAGCCGCGCAAGCCAGCTTAGTCCAAACCGCACGCTCCTCAGTCCTGTTAAAAAGACGATTTTGTGCCCCAAGCGTGGCCCAGTTCCCAAGCCCCAGTCTTGCAGTCGTGCTGCTAAGTGGGCTAATTAATCTTAATTACTTTAGTAGTCAATAACCTGCCACACACACTGGAAAAGCATGAATATACAACTTCTTTTCGTGAAGCATGTGATCAGCAGCTTAGACATAATTAACCTCTGTACAGTAGACATCTTTTATGGCTCATTCTGTGCATGGAGGCAATATTTATTTATGCTGATCACTCATAGGAGGCTTCACTACTGTTCCTGCTCATTCAAGCAGGAGATAACCTGCTCCTGACATCACAATTGTAGCTGAAATATTATCTCGTATTAGTGCATAATCTTATATATCATTTCTGAACCCTCATGGCCTTCAAATTGCGCAGTACACAGCAAGGTCCCTGCACTGCAACCCCATGGCTCACTCACCCCCCAGGTGTAATATGGAAATGTAGGTACCACTGGCTACCGCTGAGATGATCACTAAACCATGTGATGGTACAGAGAGGTTCTGCCCCAGGCCCCAAATCCCCAGGTGTTGGTCTCCCCTCCAGTGGATCTGAAGACGTCACTCCCTGTTTTCTGCAGAAATCCTGGGTGCCCTGGTCTCAGTGCTGTCCATCTGGGTGGTGACAGGAGTTCTGGTGTACCTCGCCATCGAGCGGATCGTCAAGAACGACTATGAGATTGAAGGTTATGTGATGCTCATCACCTCCGGCTGTGCAGTCCTGGTTAACATCATGTGAGCCCCTGCTGATTTTTCCCTACATTATTGTGAGGCTTTGCTTTAATGCTAATTGCAATTGCTATCGAATAAGCATGGTGACATTGACCGCAAACCGCTAATTAACAGTGTATATCCTCCATCATGTACAGATATGGTCAAATACAAATACAGTACTATTCCACAGTCTCAGGCAGGAGAAGGAAGTGTTTAAAGCTATCTGGGCAGAAAGGGTATATCTGCTCAGAACAAAATCACGATCTAGCATTAGAACATACGCAAATTAAGAACGACCCGATAAAAACAGAACAAAAATTTCTTCTGTTCTCCAGACGGTTACTCATATGTTGTTGGATGGTTAGATAAACATCGCTTCGGTTCCCAAACCTCTCCTCACGGGCACTCTGGCCATTCCATGCATTTGTTACATTTCACATCCGACTCACTTAATTCATTATTTAAATTACCAATAAAAAGCCAGTGAGGTATTGATTAGCCATATGAGGTGTGCAGGATGGTTACTGCAAATTCTGTGGTGACTTTAGGAGACATTTAGAAATGGTTACACTAACATACATAATTACATTAATGGACATAATTTCATAGTTTTAAACCAACATGAACATCATTTAAACATCGTTTTCTTTGCCTGAGACTTTTGCACAGTACTGTATCCATCCACATCATGTCTGTCTGTCATGTTCGCGTGAAACTGTACGAATCCCCCAGTCTCCTCCTTCATCCTTCTCCCATCTCCCTCAGAATGGCCTATATTCTCCACCATTCTACCACCTTCCACAACCATGGCTCAGGGTACCACAAGATCGAAGAGGGAGGTGCGAGCCCGGTTGGCCACTCCCACTTCCACGGCCTCCTGGGAGGTCACGGCAACACCAGCGTGCAGGCTGCATTCATCCACGTACTGGGCGACCTGCTGCAGAGTGTGGGAGTTATGGTAGCAGCCACCATCATTTACTTCCGGGTCAGTATGCACTTGCTGACGAAGGATTCTAAGTGTTTAGCAACACAAATCCAGGAACTTATCTCCCAACGCGTTTATTCTGTTCTACTGATGGCCATTCCTGAACAAAGTAGCCAAATCTGCTCAAAAAAGCCGATCCAAGTCCAAGGCTTAATTTCAGAACCATAGTGTGTTATTGCACCTGGAGTATTAAGAACGGCATTTGTGGTTGTTTTTCAGTGAATCGATGCATTACGTTAATTCTATATCCTCTCAGCCTGAATACAAGATAGCAGATCCCATCTGTACCTTCCTGTTCTCTGTGTTCGTCCTGGGAACCACAATCACGATACTGAGGGACGTCTTCAGGATATTAATGGAAGGTAACGCCCCTGCCATTTCAGATGAACCCTCACCATACTTTTTTGGCCAATGGCGTCGGGTTTGTTTCAACATTGGCAGGGGGCAAATCAGCCTCAAGCCACCTGCCCCCCTGAACACACACAATACTCCAAACCCGAGTCTTCATTCTTGTTTAGACTTATGCTTCAAATCATGATTAATAATCTCTATTTAAGTTAACTATTTTTTTTTATTCAGAACATTTTACTACAGATTCCACAAAGGTCAATACAGGCCAATCTGTTTCCTCAGCTTTTTAAATCATAATCAGCTTTAGCATTGAGAGACCAGACTGAATTATTTCAAAGTAGGCAAAATGAAGACCTGCAGATATACTTGCATCCATGGTCCATAGTCACCCTTCCTTGTTTTTCTCCATACAGGAGCACCAAAGGGAGTGGAGTTTAACTCTGTGAAGGAGGTGCTGTTGTCACTGAGGGCAGTGAAGGCCATGCACAGCCTACACCTCTGGGCTCTGACCTTGGGACAGACTCTGCTGTCTGTACATGTGGCCGTAGGTGAGACATGACCATCAGCTGTGGACAGCACTGGTCATTTGCTGCGCAGTTCAACATGTCGACTTCCTGCCATCTGATAAACAATTCTCCCTTTCTATCAGGTCAATCTCTTCGATGCTGTTTTTGTTTCCTTCTCCAGAAGAGAATGCAGACCCTCAGAGCGTCTTGAAGGAAGCCACGGAGATCCTTCAAACCAAGTTTGGCTTCTACAGCACGACCATCCAAGTGGAGCAGTACACAGAGGACATGGAGCGCTGTGTCCATTGCCAGGACCCCATAGACTGAGGCCTTGACAGCTGCAGGCAGGCCTCTCAGAGGTATGAGAGCGCCTACTGTGGCTCACTAGTGTCAAAGTCACATACTCATTGTAATCACCACCAAAGGCATTCCAAGCCAGAACTGGAATCTACGTCTAAGAGCACCAACATCTTAAAGTCGGAAAATGTTTCAGTCCATCGGCCTTTGTAGAGCAACATCAAATGAGCTTGTTGCCAAGCCAAAGACATTTGTCTGTCCAATTTTTGGAAAAAAATCAAATCCAATACTGAGGAGTAGTTTCAGTCTCTCAAATGCATATTCACCTTGGCAGTTTGGTGGGAAAATTCCTTCTTTGGCCAATATTGCTTTTTCCATTATGATAACACACATATGGCACAAGGACAGCTCCTGTTTTCTGGCACGTTTTAGAAAAGTGACAGCGAATGCACAAGATAGCACTGTGATTACAAGTAAGGGAGGGGCAGGAGAAATGGACAAGGCAGCGGGAAATATGTGGAGGACACCAGCTGATTGAAAAGTTCACTAGACCCCTGGTCCTACTCCAAATCAGATGCTTAGGCGGGATAACACAGTGGTGAAATGTGCCTATCAAAGAGTTTTTGGCGGGAAAAAAAAGACACAAAGATCCCGCTACCCAAAAGGCAAAGAAACTCATTAGACACGTTACACATGCAGACCACCCCCCAGATTATAACAGTGGAATAACTGAAGCTCACTCACCAAACAAAAGCTTAAAAACTGCAAACTTACCAGCTTGATTTACACCAGGACCGTAAAAAAAGGCAGCTAGGCTACATTAATGGTGCTACACATGTTAGCCTGTCCTAAAAATTCACACTGCACACTGCGTAGGACATGATGCACCAGCTTTCAGTGTAGGGGTTTTGATCTGAGAGGAAAATCTATACAAGCACTTTTCTGTGCGAGGATAATAAAAGACTTTCATAGAAGACAGTCCACAATAAAAACTTATTTAAGAAAAGACAATAAAACTTGACATTTATGTAAACACCACTGTTTAAAGTAAGATCTCCTTCTTTAAGATTATAGCCACTCCAAACGACAGTACATTTTGCCCCATGAGTGCTTAACACTCTTCCTCCTCCACTATGTGGTGCTTCCCTTCTGGTTGCATTCCCCCATCACTGTTTAAACTGCATTCCAGAGGTCTGGAATACTCACAGCGCTCTGGAATACTCACAGCGCTCTGGAATACTCACAGCACTCTGGAATACTCACAGCGCTGGACAGAACGAACCTGCCGAGGTTTCACACCCTCTCCCATCCTCACATGTGCCTCTCCGGGGGAGTTCGGCATCCAGGCGTGTTTGTGATCGTAAATGTAACTCAAAAAAAGAAAAACATGCATATATAAGAGGAAAAATAAAATATGTACAGTGATGTGTATTGTGCCAAGAGCATCAAAGGTCAAACGACGTTCCTTGACGTCATGGCGACGCAATTTGCTTGCAACATATGCAGATACTTGCCATACTTGTCGTGTTTGATGCCTTTATCGGATTGTTGATGTAGAACATCGAACATTGTGGTGGCGGCAGTATAAAAATATGAATTAATTTTTTTAAGAGAAGTGGCTGATGCATTCTTGTTAATTCTAGTAATGTTGGGGACATATTTTGGGTTGAAATGCCTACAAATCAGACTGCCAATATAAGAATATTACAAACTGAGGACTTAGCTGCTATTTATCACTGAATATTATTGCAGAAGTCTATATTTTGGTCAATTTTGATATAAGGAAAGGATATATTTTAGATGTAAATATTTCATTTGTAAACCAAATTAAAAGTCAACAAATAAAGCAATCAAAATGAAACCTAAAGATGATGACCAACGATTTTCTCCTATTTTTGTCATTCAGATTAAACATGGATTGCGGTTAAGTCTATTGGTTTTTTTAAAATCTTTTTTGCTCTTTCTGATCGGAGGGATACTGTTGCAGATTTTTTAAAAAATAAAATTATCAAATAAGACGGCATTAGAATGAAAAAGACTGACTAGGAAATCCCTTCTTTGCTTCTTGTCACTTGAATTGCCAAACCAGTCACATGTTGCGAAGCAGGATAACGATGGTGAACTTTAACAGGAAAACGTTACCAAAGACAAATATAGAACAGATAACTTTACGAATCAAAAGGTTACAAAAACTTACAATCCAAATAGCTATATGAACGTTAATCTTTGGCTGAAATATCAGGAGCCTCGTATATATATTTAAGCTTCATTTTAACTGGTAACTAAACTGGCGTTTGGAAGACATGCTAGATTAGTATAATAAGCTAGACACTGCAATAAAGCTTTAAAAAACTGATACAAGACCGATTTAAACCAGTTAAAGTGAATATTTTGTCATATGTATTTGTACAAAGAACTTACAATAATGAAACTACGATGGAAAACAAAGAAGAGCGTGACTGCCATTTAATTAGGAAACTCCAAAGGTCAAATACCCGAAAATAGGGTGAGTTCAGCAAAACTGGAACATCGGATAAAGTGGGACATTTAAGTTTTGCCCTATGCTACTTTAAAAAAATCAACAACCAATGAAAACAAACAGTGGACCGACAAACGAAATAACTTTCGAAAGATACGGCTGATAGAAGCATATAATGGGGTATATTGTTTAAGATGTTGTACTTTTGGAATAAGAAAAAAAGGCTGGAGTTTGTTTAAAAAATAAAGCACATTTTGAAAAAAAAATATATTTTTTTGTTTGTTTTTGTGTTTAGTGCTGTCCCACTTTTGCTGAAGGTGGTAGTAAAAGTGAGAAAGTACTTTCCAGGTAAAATGGGATACATTTTTACATGTAAATAATGTAGATCGGAAGTACCTAACTCGTCGATCGTGAACGACCAGTGTTTCTAGGTAGATCGCGATATGATAAAAGAATAATACTGTATTTCATTGATGGCGAACCAGTCAATCGCGATCGACGAGTTGGGTACCCCTGATCTACATTATTTATAATTACATGTAAAAATTCGAAGGGAACCCCACACCCCTCCCACCAAAAGGTCGGCAAAATATACCAAGGAATGTTTCATGGAGATTTCAAGAGACTCATGAAGTTAAAAAAAATCAATTACTTATTTAAAGTAGCTGGATCTTATGAACAAAATCTTACAATGAATTTATTTATGGTTTGTTTTCTTGGTAAATATATTGCCTCTCTACAAAACAAAAAAACCCAAAAAATACTGTCCCACTTTACCTGAACAAGCTCATCACGAAATGAGAGGTGCTTCTCCATGTTTTATTCCATTTAACTCTTAAATATTACATAGATTAATTGTCCACACAAATCTTTTTTAAGGAGACATACGGCTAATGGCAGAAAAATATTCATTTGAGCAAATGGCTTTCATGAGATTTTTCTAAATCATTTACCAAAAAGTGTCCCACTTTTGCATAGTTCTCCCTATAGCCAAATTTAGACAGAAACTATTCTGTTTAACCTACAATTTACGATATTTATAAATTAGATCGATCTGCCGTTTGTATACTAAATTCTAACTTGTTCATCGACTTGGTGTATCACTTCACAACTCCGTGATGTACTGCGAGTTGTAAATAATAATAAAAAAACATACAATGTTTCGGTGTACGACTGCTTTGTGAAACCGTCTAAATCAAATATTAACTGTCAGAAATGTCTCTAAGATGTAAGTGTATCCGTTTTATGGTGATGTCACTGTATAAATATGACCCGCGTATCTATATGAAGATGTTTGGTACCCTAAGTGTTTGTCTGTATGTTTGTTTTTGTAAACTGAAATAAAACTTACGCGGCGAATGCTTTACTTGAAAAGCGTTTTCATTAAATCTGAACTTGTGTGCCGCAAAGTGTAATAAAATGGTATTAAAATATGATGCCCAACTCATCTCTGTGGGAAGGATCCGGGTTTACATTTCCCGTCTGTTAAAAATCGGTGGCCTGAGATACGAGCTGAATAAAATGCAATTGTATGTTCCAATAAAATTACCAGTTAACAGGTAAGGCTCATTAACTACCAATCCTCAAAGAAATCGTATTGGGTCTAACTTGTAGGCAAAAACTATACACGCCAAGACCACAATATTATCTTGATGCGTAACTGATTTTCTTTATTCGATAAAAAAAACACGTCAGGTCTAAGGTCGGGTTGGTTTGGCATTGCAGTGGCTATGGAGGTAACGAAGAACATCATCAACATCTACCGAATACCACTGGAATAACATGAACAAGGTTCATATTCCTAACCTCATCTGTAATACCTCCGATAGCAATATGCCTAATTAACCTGAATTCAGTAGATAATTACACTAGGGTAGACCTTGGCAAAACTTGCCCAGCAGACATGTTTTACTGGCTCATCTGATTATTAAAATAATAATCATTTTAAATGTTTAATGCTCAAATCTATAAAGAACAACTTTTTTTGCAGATAAAATTTCCGAAGAATTTACAAATATTTAGGTTAAATTTAGCATGAAAATGCTCTGGTTCTATTGATATCTGCGTTTATTTTCAGGAAAGTAAAACCTAACAAGTCTATTGTAGCTTTCATCCAGGGTCCTGGAAGCTATGGGTGCAAGGCAGGGAACAACCCAGGATGGGGCACCAACCCATTATAGGGCGCAAGGCAGGGAACAACCCAGGATGGGGCACCAACCCATTATAGGGCGCAAGGCAGGGAACAACCCAGAATGGGCCACCAACCCATCGCAGTGCACAGTCACACACCATTCAACCACACATGCACAACTATGGGCAATTTGGTAACTCCAATTAATGTCAGCATGTTTTTGGACTGGAAACTGGAGTACCCGGAGGACACCCCACAATGACACAGGGAGAACATGCAAACTCCACACACAAGGGATCGCAGCAAAGACTGAAACCCAGGTCTCAGAAGAGTGAGGCAACAGTGCTAACCACTGTACCGCCCTGTAGATTTCATGGGAAATGTAAATAATTATTTAAAAATGGCCCATTGACATGGCGAAGCTCTGATTTAGCCTCCACAGAAAATAATCGCACAAGCTAGTACTAGGGCATGAGGAAATCATAATAATGTACTATTATATAATAATTAGGGCTGTCAAAATTAACGGGTTAACACAGATTAATCCATCATCATGATTAATCCGAATAAAATTTTTAAAGACCATTTAAACTGAGGTACCGTAAATCCGACAAGTTGTCTGGCTAAGCAAAAAATCTTGCTTTTTGATATGGGTCCATGGTATTGCACTTCTGTGGCAGATAGAATGCATCCGACTCGTGTGCAAGATGTTCAATAAACATGTTAAGTGCATATATATTCCCTTTTTTCTTGAGTCTGTTTGCTCATGCAAAATGAAATGCGATTAATATAGATTAAAAATGAATGATATTCGTGAATAATCAAAATTAATCTACAGCAACCCTGTGATTAATCTGATTGCAAATTTTAATCGTTCGACAGTACTAATAGTAATTATTGTCACTTATACAACCGCTGTAATAAAATAGTCAAATAACCTGGGCAGTTCAGTGGTTAAGACCCTGGATCACATCATATGGCTGGAAAAGGGCACTTAAGTGTATAAACTGATGGGTAACACTTTATACCTGAGGAGGCACAAATGATGTAGTGGTACTTTCTTAATATATTAACTGGAAATTAAGTGTTAATTTTGTACTGATTCCATGTTTGTTCATCACTAATGAAACGTAACGCTTGACGTTTTTCACGCAGTTACTCATGGTTCATGTCCCTCATATTTACTCATGATTAGTATTTGAATAGTAATTGGGTTACTAAGTTGCTCCTGTCCCCTCAATTAAAGTGTCACCAACTGATGTAGTTGTGGATTAGCAAACCTTAGTGCAAAGGGTTAAATAAAAATTAGGGGTAGAGATTCCTGAAGCATGGCAGCTTTAAAACAAGAAGTTAGAAAACAGTTTAAGATAAGACTGGTCGATCAGCTTCGCAGGCATGAATCTTATGGAGACTGGTGACCTGGTGCACCTGTGAATGCTGGAAGGTGAGACAGGAAGCTTCTGTGCTGGGACTTTATAGCAGCTTTTACTGCGCGTGTGCTTTGTCACACTCATGGCTAGTCCTTAAATGGTGCAGACCCAAGAAAACTACAGAAAAGACCCCCCCCTTACACACAGCGCACACATTAGAAAGACCTTAATGGTGCTCGCTGTTATTCCTGCCATAATTCGACAAATATAGAAAAGGTCTAGTTCTACGTAAAAGGTCATTTTTCTCATACACAACTAAAGTCAGTGGGAAGAAAAAAAAATACAACAGAACTAAACCCAGGTGTAAGTTAAAAAAGATACAGTTTAATTTAGACTGGAAGTGAATGGGTCAGCATTCAGGATGAATGCAACACAAAATGCTTTTGGTATTCAGTGAAGCTTCATGTGTCCGGAACTGTTACATCAACAAATCAAGAACAAGTTTATGCTAAAATATATATTATGCATTTAAAAAAAATTCAGAGCTTTATCAAAATAGTGTTTTGCCCCCCACTTAAAATAATTTAAATCTGTATAAAAACTAAAGCAGGAGTGCCGAGTACAAAAACAGCCAGGGAGACCGGTCAAGGTGAGCTCCTGTCATCTGCACTGTCCCTGCCAGGTTTTTTAAAGTCTGAGGGGGCGGGGCAAGGCTACTGTGACATCACAACAGCTCCACCACAGTCTCAGTACTGTGCCGGACAGCTGTGGCGATGCTCTCGTCGGCCGAGGCTCCCTGGGACACAAACATGGCGGCGAACTGTGCTTGGCTCTCTTGCGCCATCTTATGGACGATGGGGCTGTGCATGGCGCGCAGGCAGTGGGCGCGAACCAGGCCCGCGTGCCCAGCCGACAGCACCCAGGTCTGTGCGCTGAGGTTGGGGTTTAGCCGTACCTGTGGCGGCAGGGCAGAGAAAGAAAGAAAGTCATGAACTCATCCCACAGCATCCCAGGAGGGGCAGTCCTGTTGTACCCTAGAACAACGTACTTGTTACAGCCGTAAGTATCAGCTGAGCATCTCCCTCTGCACAGCCATGATCATCTCTTAAAGGTTCAGGATAAATGAATTTATTTTTCTCTTAAATTTTTTTTTGTCAAGATTGCAATCAATTCTAATGGACTATCACAGGACACAACAAGGTCAAAATATGCCTAATGAAGAGAAGTGGTAGGCGTAATCGGTCCTGGATCTCCATGTCCATAAATGGAGATGACAGGAGGAAAAGAGAAAGGAGTCTGCCTCTCTCTACCCCTCCACGCAGTCTTCCATCCCCATGTTTTCACCGGTATGACCCGCGGTGACGCTTCTTCATTTTACGCTCCATTACTCTTTATCTGTCTTCATCGCCGGCTATCAGAGATCCGGGCTGTGTTCTCCATTATGGAGGACAGATGCAAAACCTATATGACCAAGGTGGCCAATGATTGCCTGCTCACTTCTGGGGAGAAAGATACCCGATCCCCGAGGGGAACTGAAGCCCATTCATCCTCTGCTAGATTAAAAAAATAAAATAAAATAAAAGAATGAATAGCAGGAGATGCGAGTTAGAAGACAGGTCAGCTACTACTGATACTAGTACTATTCTCCCAGTATCATGCTGAATTAAAGTCCGAATGGGATTTCGTCTCAGGTTTGTGACCCAGGGACACAGTGAAATTCTTGTACCTGTATTGCAGGGGAGGAGACAGGTGCACAAACCACAAACAACAGAACAAAAAAAGTGCAATGTGGAACAAACAGCAGTGCAATAAGACGAGTGCAAGGCAAAAGATAAGGTAAAATAAATACCAAAATAATATAAATGCAATAAATAATTGCAGTGTTACTATGCAGCGTTCTATGCAGAGGGCCATGCTGGAGCTTTGACTGTGTTGAGGGGTACAGACTGCTCTTCCTGTGCAGAGGGGAATGTAAACTCACCTTGTGCAGGGATTCCAGCGGCATCTTGTCCAAGGACACAGGGCCCTTTGTCTCTGTGGCCAGCATGCGCTTGACTGATGGTCTCTGCTGCGTGTTCTTGAAGGTCCTCTGGTAAAGGACAGGGGCCGCAATGTCAGGATCCCTCGAAAGCCCGAAGGCTACGTTCTGCCGGTTGGCAGCTCACGGCGTGGCGGTAAATCTGGCTCCGTCACCTGAGCAGCTGCTCTGCTTCACTTCTAGTACGACTCAGGGGGAGGCGGGAATCATTTAACCGAGACACACGCCTGGCGCTCTCTGCTCACCAGCCCACCTCCAGGGTGCTCGATATCCAAGGAGTCGCCACCAGACATGGTATCCTGTGTAATGGGCTACTACAGGGTGCTGACTGGTGTGGGGGGGGGGGGGGGGTTTCTGTCAGTAGTGGTTCTACTTTGGTAGAACACATGGGAACAGATGGTCTCGGGGAGGGGTGGTGGTGGTGGGCGGGAAGATTAATTAATGAGGGATGCAGCTGTTAATCTACCCCAGGGACGAGCCCTCACTAGCTGCTAGCCGCCTGGATGATGAGAGGCGGTACCTCTGGCAGTAACTCCGCCCCTCCCCCAATCAGCGGACACCGACGGCTCGCTCAGGTGTGTCCGCAGAGTAATTAACCTCATATATCCATGGTCTCTCTGCAACTCAGCGGCCATGTGTAATGGCGTGTGACAAGCGGCCATACATGGATTACAAAAGCCCCCCCGTGGCCGAGACAGCGACCAGAACAGTGACACTCACCAGGTCCATATCGTGGAAATGGAGGCAGTACTTCTTGATGAGCTCCCCATAGGTCTGCGGCTCCCTGATTGGCCCGTTACCGGCGTCGCCGTTCCCTTCCTCCTTCGCTTCCTCCGCGCCTTCCTTCTCTGAGCCGAACGGGACCAACTCTGCTCTGTGTACTGGCTGCCCGGGAGAGACAAAGAGGTAAGCGCGGGGCCGACGGCGGCTGGGAAGCATGGACCCCGCGCCCCGCGGCCACGTCACGCACAAATCGCCGGTCGGAGGTGCGCTTCAGGTTGGCCGGGTTCAAGGACGTGTCGGGCAGCAGGACCACGATCATCTCGCCGGTGCTGTCGCTCAGCACGCAGGTGTTGAGCCAGTCGGAGTAAGACATGCTCTGAAACACACCAATGGTGTGTCATGCCGCGTCATTCAGACACTGACACTTAGACATTTAACCACATGAGCATTAAAACCTGAAATATATGATCTGTGCTCTAAGTGACATGTACTTCGAAGGAAGCACCCCATCCTGGATCCTGTGTGGTCTGGAAAAAGTTCCAGGAGAGGCTGTACTGCAAAAGGACGTAGGATGTATGGATGGATGGATTTACACGACTTACCCAGACTGTTCCTTTCCTGGGGGCCACAAAAAATGGCTTGAACCCCAAGTATCCTGAATCTATGTAATGGATTCCATGCTGTCCATACCTAGAAATGAGGCCAAAACCACTTAAAATACACACAACCATCTTACCATCCATTTGTTTAATTGTAGTTCGGTCAATAGGCAGATACCATGGTAATGGGTACGGCTTTGCCTCCTGATACTTTGGACATCTATTTGGACTCATATGGCTAGTATGTTCTGGAAGGGCAAGCGCCCAGTTGGTCATGGACCCCCAGAGCCTTTTCTGCTGTCCTCTGTCGATTCCTTGGCTGACTCGCACACGGATACGTACAGGACGCGGCGAAGGGCACCTTATGAAAACCAACTCACGTGGCATAGCAGTTCTCTTCTGCCACCCACACGCCGGAGTAGTGCAGCGGCCAGCAGATCTCGGTGGACAGGTAGCGCCTGAAGGTGTTGGCCGGCTCGTACGTCTTCCTGAGGTCCCACAGCTTCAGCTTCCTGTCCTCGCCGGCCGTCACCAGGAGGTCGCTGCGGGAGACAGGGAGGGCGTGGCAGCTGTAACCCCGGATGGAGGAGGTGGTGGCATACAGACGTGATGCAGGAGTTGTTTGGGGAGAGACACTGCATCTAGGCGTCGTGTGACCGACACGCAGCCACTGGGATGGACCCAAAAACATAAAGAGAACATCCTTGTGCCATATCTTGGTCTAGTTGGAGGTACAAACACCTCGACTACAGAGGAAAGCCGTTTCCCTGCTGAACTCAACATCATCGATACCCCATTTGATTTTTATATA
>JAODJW010000039.1:6876101-6895031 GCA_026777045.1 Hyperopisus bebe | reverse complement strand
AGCGAGCGAGCGAGCGAGCTCTGGAAAAAATTAAAGGACCACTCCATATTTTTTAAGAATCTGCATTAAAACCTGAAAAGTGGTCCCCACAACATCAAAATGACAGGTTTTTATTACATTGTGGGGAACATTTGGTCACCACAATTAAATATAAACATAATCTATACCCCCTCCCCACCCAAAAGCATTTACACAAATTTCATGACAGAATCTGCTGATGTTGGAAAGGTGTCCGTTCCCATCTTCTGCTCTTGAAACGTAGCCATCTGCCAACCCTCCTCCCGGGCTAATCGCCCCCCCCTCACTGTACTGCATTTGTACCCTAGCAACTGGCTTTGTGTGTGTGTCTGTTAGAAATGTGGGTGTACAGCGCTGGAGGCTGGATACTGGATATGAGGCGTTAATGGCGGAGCTCCGGCGGCCCGGAGATAACGTGTCATTACAGAGGAGGCAGGGGGAGCAGTAAAGGCGGCCCGCTGGGCATCACACACCAGGGAGAGATAGGATCTGTCCCCCCCTGCCCCTTCTGGTGGGGGAACAGTAATACACAGAAAAGAAAACAAACAGAAATAAGAAAATAAAAGGGTCTGGGAAGGATGCCAAGGGTCTCTGGTAATATGTGTACTTTCATTTGTGCTGGAATTGCTGTTTGAAAGTGGTGAGAATGTGTGTTTGTTGGAAATTACAAACAGTTCTTTAACCTGAAGCCAAACCTGACCACAGCAACAACCGTTAACCCTAACCCTTACTCTAATGAATCCCATTCCTTATTCAAACTTCAATCCTCATTCTTTCCCATGTTCCAGTTCTGAGCCAAACCCTAATGGCAACCTAATCCCCAGTCCGAATCGAACCTTGAATGCAGCCTCTCGATCGCGGGTCCCTCCCTCTTTCCCAACATGGTCATGCAGGTCACACTTACCCAGAGGCCCTGCACCAGCACAGGACGCGGACGATGCTGTCGTGGGCTAGGAAGCAGTGGTACGGGTACGTGACCATGTGGCCATTGGGAGATCGCACCCGCTGCAGCACCGATTTGGTGTTCAGGTTCCATAGTGCCACCGTGCCTTCAGTAGGATGGAAAACAGGGTTTAACACAACCTAATATCTCATAAGGGTGGGTCATGGGGTGGCTCAATGGGTAGCAGTGCTGCCTGTAAGCTTCAGGGTTGAGGGTTTGAATCTTGTCTCTGATCTGTGCTTAGGGTTTGAGTAATTTTTCAGTCACACTGATTTTCTCCCACAACATGAAGACATGCAGGCTAATTGTTGTTCTCTAAATTGCCTGCAGTGTTGCTCAAACCAGACCACAGGGATCCCCAATGGGAGGGAGCAGAAATGTGGACTGTCTGGGGGTCTGGGAGTACTGGTTTAGGAAACACTGCTGTTATGGACCAGCATCCTAGCCGGGCTGTAGCCCACCTTTGTGCTCTATGCTGCATTATTCAGGTAAATATATTGGGGAGAGAGCCATATCAATACTAATGAACTGCATTTCCCACAAGGCTGTGCGGTGGCCCAGTGGGCAACACTGTGGGTTTGTATGATCGTCCTGAGTTTGTGTGGGGTTTCCTTCCTACGACATAAAGTTTAAGTGGACGGACATGTCTAAATTGACCATGTTGTGTGTGACTGTGTGTTCAGCAAATAACCTGCCCCCCCATGCAGAGCCCCCCCTGCCCTAGGCCCAGCGCTTCCTGGGATATGCTGCCGACTCACTCGATAAGCATTTATGCAAGATGGATGGATTTTACACTCTAAAAGTTTAATATCGCCACCTTTCACATGACCTTACACCTTATTGAGATACATGATTATATGAGTGTCATTAAAAGTAAGGAGCTCATGCTGGAGGTGATCCAGCACATCAGCGGAAGCTGTGTGGCTCAGCAGGGAAAGACACTGTGCTTGTGATGAGGAGGTTACCAGTTCAATCACAGGGCTGACAGAGTGATATCATCACTGGGCGAAGCCCTTAACCTCCAACTGCTCCAAGGACTGGCTACCCCCTCCTTTCTCAGCTGTAGGTCAGTTTGAATAAGACAGCCTGCTATGCAGAATGCGGTGCCGGATGCCGCTACAGGACAGATACCGTCGTAGAAGCCCGCGGCCAGGACGTTGTGAGGGTCGACAGGAAGCCAGTCCAGGCACATGCACTGTCCGCTGCGGCCGTCGTGGTCGGCCTGTATGGAGCCCAGCTTCAGGACAGCCACACTGTGGACCTGTGGGTTAGGAAACCCCGTGGTGCATCAGTCTCGCTTTCCCCGTGGCCGAGTCTCCTGCTCTTTAAAATGAGTGAGGAAATGAGCTTCCGTGGAAAATCTGCAAGGAGATCATCCGATGCTACTGGCAAAATGAAGTCCGCCAGCAGGCCGGGTCTCCGCGGATCAGCTCTCAGATCAGTGTACAGGGTATAATCCAGGTTGTTAGGCTTCATGTAACACTGACTCACCTGGTATATATGCTGCTCTGCGTCGACTGCGCCTGTGGGAACACAGAGAGAACCCGGTTCGATTTTCTGTCAGCAGAGAGCAGCTAGCTCCTTTTATGGTGGTGCTCTGTGTACACAGCACACGTCAACACATGTACGCATCATCAGAGACACCCAGACATATGTACGCAGACTACAGCCACATGTGTATAGATACAGAGACACTACAGGTACTTAGCTGTTGACACAAAGACACCACAGAAGTGTACTGATATGCAGAGACACTGCAGACAGGCATGCAGATACACAGATAGCCACACCAAAGAAAGGCACTCACTCATACACACACTACAGACAGGAAAGAAAGGTACTCACACACACACACACACACACACACCACTTATGGTGGTGTGTGTCAGATGACAGCCGAATGGCATGCCGTGACTCGGTGAGAAGGATTGCGACTCTCCTGACCCCAGCTGCAGATGCTCCTTTAACGAAGTCAGGTTTACGGGAGACTGAGCGGCCGTCGGTGATTCTGTGGCCGCCGTTATCGATGTGCCCACAAGGGGCAGCACTTAATCACAGGGCAGGCGGCTCCAGATTTATCCCTTTGAAGACCACACTCTTTCAATACTGGCCGCTGATCGGACTGCCGGCGCAGAATCAGCATCGCAAATAGGAAGAGAAAATGCAGAGACTCGCAGGAATGACTTCCACTAGATGGAGCCTTTCGGGTCTCAGATCCTCAGAACGCATTTCAGCTGCTTACTACCAGTTTCTATCCAGCAAAACCACACAATCGCAGGCACCTGCTGTGATGCATGCATTTTCTGCACGTGCATGCGGCTGGGAGAGCGCTGAGAAATGCGTTATATCTACAGCTTAATTCTCCACTTGTACATTACATCCATTTGCATTTTCTCCTACTAAAGCGATTCAGGTGTCCTTCAGAATGCCAGCTGCCAGAAATGATTTTTGGGAGGGAGGGATGGGGGGGGTGACTGCTCTTGTCTGGTCACAGGGCTCAATTAATGAATGAAACAACAGCATGTCTGCCCTGGGACTTGAACAGTCACTCCTGGTGTCAGGTACATTGAGGCAGCGCTGGTACATAGGATCGCATAAATACCTCCTGTGACCCCCAGCTCCCCCCTGGTTGATAGTGGCCTCGCCAAACCTTCTCCCTCTCTCTACTCTCCTCTCGGCCGGTGACCGCAGGCCTTAAGTCCCTTCGACATGGCTCACTAAGCCTCTCCTGATTGACAGCCCCGGGAGGAAAGGGTGTCAGGTAGTAGGCCCGAAATTCATGGCTTCAAACACTAACAATCAAGTAGCGATGCATCTTTTTGTCATTTCAATTATAGATCCTTGTCTGATGGGAACGAGCCAGTAAATTATCTCCATTGAGCAAGAAGCATAACCACCCCCCCCCCATGATTTTTACAGACACACATACACACAAAAAAGCTATTTTTAATTATCTGAGCTGAACACTCTGAAGTCAGCAAGCCGAGAAGGTCGGACCCTGGTCGGGTTAACCCCTTCCTCGCCGAGGGTGAGAGAAATTCCAGCTCTGGACACAAAGGGTTGTATCAAGACAGACCAGTTCCTGTTAAAAACACCGAGCTAATTTCCCGCTTGGCTGGATGTGCTCAGGCCAGTTGGTGCTGTAGAGGGAAGCACTCAGACTGTATTCCAGACGGTGCTAAAATAGACCCCAAACATGAAACCCACCCCCCGCCCCGTGTGTGGCCATTCAGCTCATACCTGCCAGGTAGACATGTGAAACAGCCCCTCCCACACACACCCTGAAATAGACCACCGTGACCTTTTCTCAAATAAGAAAACCACTCCCTGCTTCCCATAAAAAAACCAAACAAAATCACAAATCACCAAAACAGCCAGCAGAGGTCATTGAACAACAACGAATTATAACACAAAAAATTGTTTCTAAAAGAATCAGCCAGAGGCAGTATAAAGGCTACAGCTACAGTTAGTGAACCATTAAAACACACACACACACACACACACACACACACACACACACACACACACACACACACACACACACACAAACTTCCTACAGTGAGCGACGCTTCACCTTTGTGGATTAATGGGGATGACAGCACAGTTCAGACACAGAAAAAACACACATAAAGAGGTGTATCTCCTGGAATACAAGGCGAGGCTTTTCCCAGCACTAAGCCTCGTCTTTGGATCGGGCTGCCTGGGTGTGCTGTAATGGCCCTGACAGGGAGCTTAATTACTCTTAAAGGAAGGGGGAGAAGGAACAATACCCAGGGTTGGGAAAAGGCCGGCTGGTGAAGAACGGCACCTCGCCATTAATTAACCCCAGTCGGGCCCCCTTATCTCCTGGACCAAGGCCGACGCCAGTACGACTTTGATGAATGTTGCACCAGGCGGACACACAAACCTGCAGCCGTGTCTTTCTGGCTGCTCTGAAGTCACAGAGGGTCCTCTCTTTGTACCCAAGCTCATTGAGCCTCATTGTCATGTAACATTCTCCCCAATGGGAAAGCTGCACACACACACACACACACACACACACACACATACACATACACACAACAGAACTGACTGGGCCACTGTCATGGGAGCACTTGCACCTGTGTTTGAAGTGCGGTATAGTGCAGTCATTTGCAAAAAATCTGCAAATACCAAGGCTCTAAGTCAATGCCACGTCCAGACTAAAATTGAGGCATGCAGTCAGAGACCACTACCCTATTACAGACACACCCTCTGGAAAACATGGTAGCCTTCCCTTACCAAAGACAAATTTGACGTATGCACAATTGTTTTCATTTTGTTGCAATAAAACACACACACAGTATGCACACTCTGAAACTTTCAGGGTGTCCGACAACTTCTGAATCCCTGTTGAATGCAGGCCAAATTATAATTAACTTTCAATCATTTCCATGCAGCATTAACTAATTAGTGCTAATTCAACAATGCAGACAACACTGGAATCGCCTTAAGATGTGGGGATGTCGCCCCCTGCTGACAGCACAGCATGCTGCGGTTAAATCTTTGACAGTATTTCATTTTCACACATTAACATACTGCTGACAAAGCACAGCAGATCCCATTTCCTAAAAGCACATTTTTCTGCTTACCTTTCCCAGAATGCCTCAAAAATTCAGGCACATGTCTAACAGGCGAGACATGATTAAAATAGAGATGGAAATGTTTGGTGGTCAAGATCTTATTGAATTAAGTGTAAAACCGACTAATCATATAACCTGATACAGATAATAATCTACTAGGCAGATACACACTGTATTCTGATTATTCATTGATTAGATGGGGTAAATTGCGATGTTGTTTACATTAGAATCATTATGGGCATACTGCAGTAACAAACCGCTCAAAAAGAAACCAGCACTCAGCTGACCTCGATTTTGCACTTTCATTCTTAAAACGAACATGATGCACCCCCCCTACCTTTATTCTGTGTCCTCCTGTAGGCCAGCAAGGCATCCGGGTGGGGCAGGCTGTAGATGGCGATCTTGGCGCTGGAAAAGGCCGTGGCCAGCAGACCCAGCCGTGGCATTAGGGGACTCTGAGTGGGAACAGAGACCAGGCGAGAGGTTCAGAGAGATTCAGGGTGGAAAGAGGAGATGGACGGGGAAGGGGTCGGCGCATCCTGGTGGCGCTGCCGCACCATTTCTCTGATGGGGCGTACCTTTCTGGGTGTGCTGGGCAGTTCCCACGCTCCACTGGGGCACCATTTCATGTCCCTTACGCAGCCGTCCTCCAACGCCAGGGCGTAGGCCAGGTGCGCTGGAGCCGCGGGGCTGGGAGCGAGGGAGCGGAGCCGTGATCAGTAAACGCACAATTTATGCAACAGAATGCGGTTTATTTGCGTGGATTTATGTGCATGGGATGCGTGGGACATGTTCGCATGCATACCATGTGTCGTAGGACAGCGCGCCCAGGTCCCAGACCTGCAGCAGTGCCGGCTCACTGTATGTGCCCATGATTTTGTGTCGGTCATCCATGCCGCGGTTGCAGTACACGGCGGCATACTGGTTGGCCGCCTTCGCGCCGTCGGGACACGGACACCACTCCATGGACCAGACCGGGCCGCCGGCAAAGAAGACGGTGTCCCAGCGCTCGGGGTGGGCGGGGAGACAGCCAAACCTAACAGGACGACGCAGGAGGGACTATCCTCAGAGCCATTAAACATATGCGCCGAACAAGTAAAGATACACCGGGATGTTCCACTCGTAATGTTACTGTGCCAGAATTGGCACTTTTTAGATGATGCCTTCATCACTGCATGCTTCCCAGGGCATGTGCGTTGACGGTCCCTTACCTTGGAATTCTGTGCAGATCTGGTACGTCTTTGAGGCCTTCCCGCGAGATTTTGAAGGCTGGGGATGTTTCTTCTTGAGGTAAATATTTCTCAGCCTCACTGCACATCAAATCAGTCATTAATTCTAAAATCTTTTCCATTACGTTCTTTTTGAAATATGTCAGATATTAGACAATATGAGACAGTATTCAGCAATATACTGTGGCAAAGAGCGAGTGCTAGTGCTCTAGCCCCCTCTTGTGGTATAGAGGAGATATTGCACAGTATTTTTTTTTTTGTTTGACCTATACATACTTGTGTTCAGACACAGAGGCTTATAAACTGATTTAGCAGATGTAGAAGCAGACAACAATCTCTCTGCAAATTATCTGCAGCAGACACTGAAGTCAGTAAAGCAAGCAGGTAAATGACAGGTACCACATTCTCTGGCACAACCAGTTCGCTACACTCCAAAAATAGTTTCCCCTAAACATTATGCAGGCCAGTATTCTACCACCCTGTGGTACGCTGAGTTGCAGTCTTACCGGTCTGTGACCATTTTGTACGACATAATCCAGCCCGCAAACATCTAAAGGTTGGGAACTCCTACTACAAATACCGGCAATCAGTCTATACCGATACAAATATCTAGTGGCACGGATGTTGTGGGACTGCCAGCTACAACTCCCAACATTTTGGAAACATACCGGCCTGACAGGAAGTTCCAGTCTTTGGCTGTCGGTATCCACTCTGGGAAGACCCAGGAAGAGTAATGCTCCTCACGGCTGTATGGGAGACAACACACACAGACACAAACACACAGACACGCCTGGTTCATGTCTATGCTGATGGCCCATTTTCAATTACACCAACGCGTTCCTTCGCAATCACAAGGGATGCACAATATGTTCGAGAGGCTCTAAGTCTTCATGCAATTCTGGCATTTGTTCGACGTGCTGAACATTCAAAGAGCCCCACATAATGTTAATATGGTGGCAAAAGGAAATCGGGGGCTTACAATTCCTTGGTGGCAGCAGTGCAGGACCAGATCGGGCCCATTATGCTATTGGGTAAGCCGTTGGCAGCCCAGCCTGGGTATTTGCCCTTAACCTGGGGAAAAAAATATGTTCAGTTAAGTTTACAAAGTTTTACAAGTTAAAAAAAAATATGAAGATACAGCCTAGTGGCTGAGGACATGGATATGGATGAAAGAGGGATGGCAGGTATTGAAGGAACAATCCTGATCTTTGCCTCACTGATTAAGCTAATAGTGACCAACTGGAACTGGAGCGAAATACGCCCTCTACAGTCCACAGTGTTTAAGGAAACAGATGAAGCTACAGATTCAACACAGGTAGGAAATGACTCCAGTAGCTTCAAGTTACCTGTTTAAGCAGAACAACTGTATGCTTCCAGCCACACAAAACATCCCATAATGCACTTGGGTAGGTCTGGCATTAATTAAAATATTTTCTAACACCACTTCTGCTTTGAAGGAACATGAGTTTATGAAATGTCAACTTTGGGACTTTTTCGTAACATTGTCCCCTCTTTATTGGCGTGTTTATGATGGTTACTGGATCACATGACTGTCCGTTTTCACAGTGTAAGAGGCACAATGAGGAACGTCAAGACAGAATTTTTCTGAGGCATGAACCAGCAACCTTCTGATCACAAACGTGGGTTTTTACACACGAGGATACGCACTAGCCCAGGCAGCACTCACAGACTGGTATGGGGCCCTGGGCCGGGGATCATGGTCTTCGTCATCCAAGCTAAGGGAGTCATCCTCGCTGGGTTCCCCTTCACTCTCTGCCTCCTCCCTAATCTCTGGGACGAAGTCGGCATCCGCAGTGGCGTCATCGCTGTCCTGGTCCGAGCCTCTCCTCTTCCGCTTCCTGACCTTGCCAGGCTTCTGGGTCGGGCGTGCAGTGACCTTCTCCTTCTCAGGCTGGCTCTCCGTTTGGGCAGACTTCCCATGGTGACTACTCAACTCCTCCACTAGGGCCTGGAGGTATTTCCTGGCCCTGCAAGGCACCACTGACATTGAGCTGCTGGGTCAACAAGCATCTCACCAACTTCAACACCTCGTCATCCAAACACTAAACCTATCACCTCGTCAAACAAAAAATAACCTTCTGCTACATTTACAAAATCACAGACTGAACACCCAAGTCATCAGCGTGTCTGAATATCCCCATGACAAAAGGCACATATTTCCTCACCATTACTCTTTCCACTTCCTTCCATTTCTAAGAAGCAAACGTTTTAAATAAAGTTCACAAATGGACGTGACTTCCCGACAAAGCAGTGCAGCAGATGGATCATACTATTAAAGGTTGCTGGTTCAAATCCCAGAAGTGAACCTTATCTGTAAATAGCCAGAAGTGGTGTTGTTTACCTGGTAGGTTATTTAACCTCTAGGTCAGTTTAGATGCAGCCCTAATTTAACACACCTGATACAGACAATCAGGCCTTTCACTAGCATCCCAGTATCACGGCCAGGTGTGTTAATATTAACAGCTAACCTCTGCAGGATGGAAGATCTCCAGGAGCAGAAATGAGCAGCCCTGCTCCAGGTGCTCGTGTAGCATGTATGCAGCTGAGTAAGTGGGTAAGATGAGCGCACACACTCATGTATGCTGTGTCGTGACACATGTGTACGTGGATCCCAGAGGGTGCAGGGATTCTCCTTACACAGTAGCTGCTCTTCTCTTGGGTCTGCCGCCCGGAGTCACCTCCAGATCCTCCGTGGGCGTGTCCTCGGTCGATATGCCGGCCTCCTGTTGCTCCCTCTCCTTCTCTAGGGCCATGGCTAACAGCTCCACTTTCGACTTCCTCCCTCTCTTCTTCTGGGTTTTTGGGGTCAGCTCCTCATTCTTCTCTGAACTCGTACTGGGTGGCGGCATGGAGGGCACGGAACTGGCGGGCAGCCTCCCAGGTTCAGGGTGCTTGCGCGGCCGGCCCACCCTTCTCCGAACACGGTTATTTGGGGTGTGAGAGTTGGAAGCCTCAGACAGTGACTGGGTGCTGTCCATCGTCTGACCTATTTGGGGCAGAAATGGCTAGAAGTTGTCAGCTCTACACACACTCTCACAACACATACAAATGGAGAATTTGCACATTTCCATTTTTCTTTTACCATGGTATGTATTTGTTTGTTTACAAACATATTCCTATTACTTACCTATGAGTTTTCATTACATTGCCTGCATCTACTGTTTTTATGCTGTAATGTTTTTGCATTTGATAAATAGACTTTGATTTGATTTTGATTACCGGCGCCAAGTACTGTCTCACATAAGATTCACATGAGTGTGCAGGAGTGAAGCACGGAAATCGCCCAATGATCCTGTTCAGATTCTTCAAATGAAGCAGTACATGTGTATTACGGTGTGTTTTCTGGTAGATCACTCACAAATACTCACGAGTGGCTTTATGTTCATCCTGCCCTGAGTCGCGTGCATCTCCTCCATTCTTCACGCCCCCAGGGTCCCCAGAACCACTGTCCCCCAGCAGCTCTGTGTCATTATGCACATGGCTTTGTGACCCCTCCTGGCAGCCAGTCTGATCCTGACACACGCCCTGGACCTCTTCACCCTGCCCGCCCTCTTCCTGGACAGCAGATGCCATCCCCGGCCCGGATCGGTCCTGTCCGTTATCACTGCTGCGCTTCAGAAACGGGATGGGGATCCTCACTGATGAGAACAGCATAGTCAGTGCCATGACTCACCGTACAGCTTACGGTTTTAGTTAGCACAACCAAGCGATGAAAGTTTCCCTGGAGTTTAAGATGTGCACATACTTCACTATACAGCAACCCGCATCTCAACGCACGCTGATTTCATCATGCCTAATTCAATAATTTCCACAAGGGCGTATTTACTTTAAAGAGAGCACATAACAATGTGGCAGGCATGCATCGCAGAAGCAAATATGCTGCAGTTTTTGGGAGGAAAAAAACAGACGTAAATTACCAAGACAAATCAAGAGTTTGTGATGCCATGTGCAGTGATGTTTGACTAGCTTGCGTTTGCGTCTAGTTAGAGATCTGCACGGGCAAACCATGATGCACCTTGCTAAGTAGCTAGCCGGACACTTGCTCTGAAATATTTTTTTTTCACGCCAACCGTAAATGTTGACTCGGCAATTTCATAAAAGACGCAAAGCGGAGCTGCTAGTCTATCCGAAAAGCATGTACGCCGAAGGGGGAATACTGCCCGGGGCAGCGTTTTAACAACCGGCTAGCCGCTTCCAGGCTGGCCAGTCCTCCGTTCTGGGTAGGCTGCATCCCGGTCGGTTATATTTCATTAAGCGACCGGTCAAGTCGCGTTAGCCGAAGGCTCCGCACGAAAGACCTCCGCCGAAAGTGGCAGTTCATGTTCGCGGACCCGGTGGCTCAGCGTATAGAGCCCCACTCCGGTCCACCGCCGACGCGGCCTGCCGCTTCGGCATAACTCGTTTCGAAACCCCGGGCTTAGAAAGGCGCGGGTTGCCTCATAAAAACCCGCATAACGAACCAAGCAAGTGAAATACGCCCCACGCCAGAATCTTTGGAGGAACGTACCAATAATTATTCCGGCAAGACAGTAGAGAAACAGCGAGCGACGTCCAGTATTACTCGCCCTAAACTACACTAAGAAACTAGTAGCGTCCGCGCGTCCATATTTTTTTTCTGTGAGATTTGACCTGTTCGCTGCTGCCCCCTGCGTCACAAACCCGACAGTGCAGCTACGCTTTGTCTGTAATTCACCGCTTCACCGCAGGTAGGGCCTAGAGAGGACGCGTCGGGCACAGAAATGTACCAGGAAGAGCATCGCACCTTTTCCCAGAAGTTGTCATTCTAAAATCCTCTACGTATACATTGGCCTTGGAACAATGGCTGGGTACATCTCTTCCAAATCCCAGTTAAAGTTTGCATTCTAATGCTGAGTATACATTAATAAATTGTATATAGGGAGATATGTAGAATGTCACAGTTTGCATGCTCTCCACGTTATGTGGGTTTCTTCTAGCTAGTTTGTGTGTGTGTGTGTGTGTGTGTGTGTGCACACGTGCGTCCACCCTGCAATAAACTAGCTTCTCCTCAAATATTTACCCCAGCTGTGTGCCATAGGACAGGACCCCAGCCAAGATAAACAGAATATAGGACAAACCATATGAGATAGGACCAGTAAATTATATGGAAAATGCTTCATAATTCTCGATAACTGGAAAATTTAGATTCGAAGTTATACCCTTGTGATTGTGAAGAATATCAGATAAATGTGAAGGAACCACCTTAAGCGACTTAACTGGGCTAATGCAAAGTATTAAAAAGAGACATAACTGATGTCTAAAGATTGGTGGTTTCCTACTGTGAATTTACAATGTACCTTTCATATTAGAAAAGCCTAAAAAAAAAAATAACTGCTTTAAATGTTTAAAAGCAAAATCCTTAAAATACTTACTATAGCTACTATGGTACATCTGTACTATTTATATATCTGTATCTGAGTAGTCACTTTGAAAATACAATTACTTACTAAGTACACTCCTGAAAAAAATACCATGTACCAAAGCTTAAGGTTGAAAATTTGGGGTGGCCCATTTTTTGGCGTAGATATTTATAAAAATGCCCTTCTTTTTCTCATCTATGGCCATCCTAACAAAGGAACATAGGTTAAATTCCTGGGATTTAAATTGGAAAACTCCAAGCCCAGCAGTTTACCCAATATCCTACAAGCATTTACTGGCCATGCTTATATGAACCGACCACTGTTGCACTGTAGAACACTGTGCTCTCCTACAGCATCCATCTAACTATGGCGTAAGTTTGATTGACCACTGAACATTTCATTAGGAAATACCAAACAGTGACAAATGGGAGATAAAACTAAAAAATACACCCAATCAGGCCAAATAGTAGTGTTTACATGTACATTTAATTCAAGGTGTTAATCATCCATTTCCTTTACCTAGAAAATGTAACAGTAGAGAGCTTTTGAATAATACAAAATAATACAAATCAATACAAGTGCAATACCAGCAATTCAAGTAGTAGTGTATCTAGTCAAAAACAATCTAATTGTTTAAGGATATAAGAGAAGCCACAACAAGGAAAATATAATTCCTTAAAAGAATAACTTTTTAGAAAATAAAACAGTCAAGCATGGCAATACGCTATGAGCATAGTCTTATCACACAGGGGAAAAAAACTCACTGAATCAAGTGTAGCAACAGTGACTTTTCCTTCATATGGAAGGTCAAGCAGTAGAGTCCAAGTTAAAAGTGCATATACATCTTCCTTTGGTTGCCCTAATTAACTGCTATATATACACAATCCTTAAAAGAAAATATCAAAATTGAACACAGTAACATTAAAACAATACAGCACTTTTTCAAATGAACATACAACAATATAACGATGTAAAATCATTTTTAGAAAGAAATATAGCATTCTGAATTTGGTAACGGAACATACGGTCACGTTAAAAGCTGTGATTATTTAATCTGACTTGCTGGATTGATCCACAATAGCTACCTTAGCAATGTCTATATAAACAGTAACAGCTACCTTATAACAGATTAGAAAAGCATAAATATTATCTTCATTTTGAAGCATATACTTTAACATAAAAACACAAATATTACGAACTAAATCAAATATCATAACTCCATTATGCATTAATATGCTCCACAATCCAACAGATAAAGTAAAATAATTTTGCATGCTATTGATATACACTGTATATACAGAAAAGAAACCAACTAACATAGCCTGTGATGTGGTCTGGGGGGGGGCTAGAAAATGTTTAAATGCCAGGAAACCTAAGCTGGGTTTTGGCTAAATGAAAAGGTTACAAGTGGAAGACAATAAAGAAATTTCCAACATCGTTTGGTTTTGCATTCACTTCTTATTCAGCTGGGATATTAAACCATTTCCAGTTTGAGTCACCCGCAGAACAATGAACAATATTTCATAACTCTTAAGCAACAGAGACAATAAATGTTATTTAGGACTCTCCTTGATGACTTCGGTAATCAAGAATACTCAGTTTGACACCCTTTTCTGCTGTAGTCCTGGCAATCATGTTCATGTCCTCAGTCTTTTGGTACATGTAGGATATTCTGTCCATATAGCCAATCACTGAAATGATCAGTCTGGGGCAGGAATGAGCTGATCATTGAAATTACCGGGAAAATTCATGGTGGGACACTGTATCGTTGGGTCATGAACGAAAAATATTCAGTGGGAATGTATATCCATGGTTGATTTTGACCCCAAGTGCATCCCAGGTCTGGAGATAATTTACATCCCAATTTCATGTTACAACCGCTTCACTGAATGATATATTCTGCATGTACACTGTACTGTACATTTCATTTAAATTGGCTGCACCAAATCATAAACCAAAGCATATATACTAATGTTTACACAACTGATGAGTTAGAGGAAACAATTTAAACTACCTAAATGAGAAACATGTATGGGATTTTCAATTTTATTTTTCAACTACCTTCCTGTAGACAGACATGATGTCAAAATAAGATGAAACTGCCATATTGCAATACCCAGAATTTGCAACAGATAATGAATAGTGAGCTTAGTTGTTACCGTGGTATTAAGCAGCACCTTAAAAGTGACACTGACAAAGGGACCTTATCGGCCTTTAGGAGCTAGTATCCAGGACGCAGTTCCCACGGTGACCTGTGGGTGGAGTTAGAAGGTGCTCTTGGCCTGTTTGGCAGCATTGGATTGGGTCACAGGCCTCTTCAAGGCCCACTTGTCAACCTTGGGGGGCTCAGGCTCGTCGGCCTCGGACTCACTGCTGGAGCTGCTGGAGCTGGAGCTACTGCTGGGGCTGTCGCTCCCGCTGAAGTCGTAGCAGTCCTTCTCCCGGCCTCTTGGCGGCTCCTTTGACTTCCGCTCTCCCTCCATGGTCCCCAGGGTTGCCTTCACACTGGACACAGGGCCGGCTTTGGCTTTCCTATCCGGCCAGCCCTTGGGCTCTGGAGTGAACCTCAGGGATGGGTTCTGTTCCGCACTGGCTTTGACACGATCCTCCTTGGGTTTCCTCTTCAGGAGCTTCTCAAAGCTCTTAGAGGGTTTAGAACTTACAATGAACCAGTCCTGATAAGAGCAGAAACATAAAATATCTAAATATTGCCCGGTGGGTTATTGGTTCAATGTTTAAGGCTCAAATCAGGTTAGTATAGGCTATTCACTACAAGCTATCCGCTTTTTCAACAAGTACTGCTGATAACTGTTTAAGTGGTAAACACTAATCACTCAGCTGGTTTCTTGGTCATCTTTGACATTGTTGAAACCCCAGCACAAAAGTATTCTGAATAAAAGAAACAATTAAATAACCTGGAGAAGTCCATCCTTATTACAGTACTTTACAAAATTTTGAGGCAATCAAAGAAAATTATGTTTAAATGATCTTCATATTGATTTAAAACTATGATATGTCTAGCAAAGTGTGTCAGCTTAGCCGTTTCAGATCTTGTCTGAAAGTCACCCCAGTATTTGCAGTAACCGTCCAATATACTCATGCATTACTTGACTAGGCCACTAGCAAGCCACAATTGCCTAAATAATGCTTCATCAACTTATTTAACTAATTAAGGTAATTTATTAAGTGAGCTGGCGGTGAGCAAGTACATGGAATGGCTGGGGTGCCCCTGAGGAGAGGTTTGGGAACTGAGGTGTTCATCTAGTCATCCAGCAAGATACCAGTAACTTTTCTGAGAGCGTGTTACGGTTTCACCTGAACTTCTGAGTCATGCCTTTTCATGAAATTTCTATATATCACTTACCTGGGAATGGATGGAGTTGATATGATATTTCACCCCACTCTCTGAGCTGAATTCTTTCTCGCATATCAAACATTTGTACTTCCCTGCCTCAAAGTCCCCCTGGACAAAGGAAACCAATAGCAATTCAAGTTACCTCGTTCATACAGAAAGTGAGTAACTAATATGAAGCTTAAGCAACTTTTTAACTTTTTTCTGTCCGTGTGACATCAGTGAACCATGTGCTTCAGGAAAATAAGTGCCAATAATTAATTATCACTGGGGTGGTACCCTCAAGGGTCTGCCAGTTGTACCCCATTGTTATTGGTTACAGGTCTATACTTAAGATAAGAAGGTCCTTGGGTCAAATCCTAGAACGATACAGAATATTGAACTACCCCAGTAATAGTTTTATATATGATACAAACAAACCTTGGTGCATTTTCCAAACCAAAATATGAAAATAGATAATCTAACTTTTGGATCGGGGCATTCATTGAGGAAGACAATGCTGTTAAAATGTACAAGGCAATTAGGCAGATGTTTGAACGGTACCCTTGAGCAGAGTCCAAGATGAGCTTTCAGCCCAGAGACACTGGAGTAGACAGAGTCGCAGCCCTGGAAGAGACCATAAAGCTGTTGCAGGATGCACACATGAATGATCCCACCAAAACAGCCTCCTGACAGTTTCTCCCCATTCAAACCCAGCAGCTGCCTGACCTGGTTTGGACACTGCACTCTGTGCTGGAGCTTAACTTCATTCTTCCACTTGCGGAGAACTTCCTGACTGAAAGCAGGTAGCCCAGGTCGCGCATACTTGAGCTTGGGATTCCAGGGAACAGAAACGCAGCCATGTGCTTAAAACTAGGGTTTTGAAACTTAGGCCTACAAGCACACAGTTAGCTGCTCCTCACACCCGTTGTACCTTCTTGTCATCTGGGACCAGGTCCTGCTGCACCTTCCTCTTGGGCCACTCCTTCAGCAATTCCTCACTGGCAATCTCCTGCAGGTGGAAGATGGCTACTTGGGCAGATACCCTCTTCACTCTCCCACTAGGGGTCCTTTCTGGGTCCAGTTCCTGTTTTGGTGGTATCTTTTCATCATCCTGGGCCTTCAGTGGGCTCTGCAGAAAAACACAACTACTGCTAGACTCTAGTTCATGAGGACACTTGCTGAGGGTTTTTGAGTTGCTCGTCCTGGTAGCAACCAAAATCACAGACAAACACAATGTTTTGGAAACAAAGATTCCAACCAAGCAACCTACCAAGCAACCTACCAACAAACTAACTAGTCAACCATGTAAACATCGTTCAGTGAACACAAGCCATGTTCCTTGGGAGTGGGAGCCAGTGACTCACCGGGCTGTGTTCAGACTTGACGTGGTATTCCAGGCCTGCTCGGGATCTGTAGGCCTTCCCACAGTGTTTGCAGTTCAGCACCAGCTTCTCCAGCTCAGACTCCTCCTTTCCGCATTTCCTCGTGTGGTACAGATAGCCTGTGATGCTGGTGAAACTCCCACCGCATCCCTGAGATTCGGGACACAGGGTGACCCACCATCGACATTTCCTCCCCTGCATCACGGCCTTCAAGCTGTCCGCATTATCAACCTTATAATGGTCCATGCAACTGGAGGAGGTGGGGTCAGGAAATCTGATTGGTTGGTCCCGTCTCTTCTACAATCTGATTGGTCCGGAGAAATAACCAATCTTTTTTCCTTTTGCCCTCAGACCATTTTTGTCCAAGCCAAAACTCCCACCAGCTAAAAATGTCAGCTAAACAAGAGGATGGTAAAGTCATGATGGAGAATAAAAGACATGAGCTGGAATGATAAGGAAAGGCATACCTCATTCGAGCATTTCAGTTTCCCCATCCTTTTCAGCACCTTTCGGAGATTTTCCTTCACAGACTGGTCATCCTGCTCGTTGTCCTCCGACATGGGCTAGAAAACGCAGCAGAGAAATGGCCGTGAGCCGGACAGGGCCTACAGCACATCCGCAGGGGCGATTGTCCAGTACATGAAGTACATTACCATGTTGTTGTGGTCCGCCATGATGTGATACTTCATGCCCGTCAACGACTTTAACTGCTTCCCGCAGTGTTGACATGTGAAAGGATTCTGTTGGATGTAGAAGAAATAATGAATCCATTCGTTTAACCAGGCGCGGACTGGCCATCGGTTTAAGGATTTCCCCGGTAGGTCGGTCTTTCTGCCTCAACCCTGGCACTGTATAGCGTATATACCAGGGGCACCCAACTTATTGCAGGAGATGATTAATGGATAATGCTTAATTTCATTGGTGGCCAATTGGTTGATCATGATTGGCACAAATATACCAAGGAGGACCCCCCCAGTCGGCAACAAACACTTGGATTTCAAGAAAATAAAACTAATGAATGATATTTTGGCACAACCAAACCCTCTTATGACAACATTTGGCATGGATGGTCATACGTACCACTTTGCAGTTTGTCATGTGTTTTTTCAAGCCATCTACAGTTTTCCTGCTGACGGTTTTGCACCTTGGGCACGTGACTCGTCCTTTGTCCACAATCTGCAGACTCCACTGCTCCTCCTGGCTCCCTGTCCAAACAAATGGCAACATGTTGATGTCACTGTGCAGTGGCTGTGACCTACAGCACACTGCCAGTAGATGGCAGTATTTCCAGCACTATAATTAAACACTCATGAAGCACAGTTCCTTCTAAAAGGAAGTGGGGGGGGGGGGGCAATTTGGATGAGCGCCTCCCACCAGGAGTGTAGACTGGAAGACCCTTCTTTGGCGCTCGGTCTTTGGACATCGGTTCAGGGGTTCTTTCTGTATTTTGGGGCCTCTGGTTTCGTCCCGGAGGAGCTGCCGACAGATTGAATGATGAGGTATGATACCAGTCATGCCATTTAAGTATCTCACATTAAAGAAAGACAGAAAACAAACCACTTAGCAATACCTGACTGTTTCACTGCATCAGCCAAAGCTTCTCTGGAAAGCTTGCCGTCTTGCCCAGCCTTGCGCCTTCTCTTGGTCACGGTATCTGGGTGAGAACGACACCAAGATGCCAAGACATTACCAACATCGGGGTGCTGATCAGCTACTGAACCACAGCACACGGGATGAGAGCGAGTGTGAATATTTCACTCTGGCAGCTTCCTGTGTCCCTCACGTGTCCAGTGCAGAGGCGTTTCTAGAGCAGAGCGTTTTTAAGGTGCCTCAATAATTAACTTTTCTGAAGGTACTGGGCAAAGCCTTTTAATTGCTACAGACAAAAAGCTGGTGCTAAATGAGCAGCTAAATGGGCCTGTACTACGAAGCGGGGTTACTGGCTTTTCGGGGTAACTTGTCGGATTTAAGGTACCACAGTTTAAATGGACTTCATATTCGTTCACTTACATTTTGCCCAGACT
>JAODJW010000039.1:6857764-6876001 GCA_026777045.1 Hyperopisus bebe | reverse complement strand
AAGCATTTTACAATGGTTGAAACTGGAAAGCTGAATGAAAACACTCACCTGCCTGAAATTTCAGCTAAGAACCTATCAAGGAATTTGTATGGTTAGTGCCAATTTGCCATATGTACAAAAGGGGCCATCTGTAGATTGGCATTTTCTGCTAGGAATGAAATATTTGCATACTGCAAAAAAGAAATGGCAACACCTACATGATTTCTAATGAAATATATTACAGCATTTTAGAATTGATTGGTATTACATTTTTTACACGCAAAAGTAGTTCGTGTTTATTTTATTTTTCCAATGCAACACGACAGCATTTTGTGCCAAACTGGAGGATACAAACACACTTTATATATGCAATTTGGAATGCTGAAAGTTATTAGAGTTTTGTAGCCCATTGAACATTGAGTGCCCCAGTAGTGTTGTTGGGTGACAGCATTTGTCATTGTTATGGCAGCATGAGTCACTTTTGGGTGAACTGTGAAAAGTTTTGTTGGTTGTAGGGAATTTTGCACCAAAGTAATTATTAAAGTAGTTCAAATTGTCACTAAACAAAAAGGTGGTTTGTACATTATGCAAAGTTTCAACGGCATACCATAGTGACACCAGCACTACACCAGCACCTGGAAAGGAGCCACACAAGTAGTATTCTAGATGATGGCCCACCAGAAGGCAAAACCACCGTGTTGTCTATTCATGCTTATTAAACTACCATTGATATGTATCAGGGGAGTTTCTAGCTATTAAACAGTTCAGGGGCTAAGTGAAGTTTACCTGGCTCTTGAGTTTTTTTTTTAAGGAAATTAGAATTGGAGCTAAAATACTCAGGGCTAGGCTAAAGATACTTGGGGCTACAAAAGAGGTGGGCCAGAAAGGAAATGCAGTGGCCCGTATTTGTGTTGGAGCTTTACTAATATATTTTGTCAGTCTAACAGTAAAATATACTCATTATTAAAGATATAAAGTTGTCTGCCTGCTACCTTAGAATCTCCATTGAATAAGTGTTAGAGAAAACATTTAGCCTAAAATCTGTGACCTGTACTACAAAGTGGGGTTACTAGCTTATTGGATTTAAGGTACCACAGTTTAAATGGACTTCATATTCGTTCACTTACATTTTGCCCAGACTACCTTAAATTCGACAAGTTACCCCGATAAGTCAGTAACCCCGTTTCGTAGTACAGGCCACTGATTCATGGGGTTTAACCGTTGTTTTGAAAGTAATTGCTGAATCTGAAAATACTTCAGGCTGTACATTTTTCAATAGCCTTACAGCCATTTACGCAAGATAGGTAGTTAATCACGTCCATTGTCATACACTTTAAGAAGCAACACAAAAAAACAGGAAATTAGATCTTTTCCATCATGGCGGGAGCGTTCACCTGGGCCTGTCTCCAAGCGGGGCCCTCCACTCCTTGCCTCTGCCTGGCATAACGCACTAGCAGAGCCCTCGCCGCCATTGACCAGCGCGAGGTGTGACGCCCTACTGGTGGAGACCTCCGCAGGCAGAGGCGCGGGGCACTGGGACCTGGGGGAGACAGCAAGGAGCACAGCCACTGGCCAGGCGCCCAATGACGGCTGCAGTGTACATCACTGTCGCGACCCGGCATCCAGCATGTGAGGAGACACTGCGACAAGCCCCAAAGTAAAGTGAAAGGGCCCCACAACTGGCTTATGGAGTCACCACAATCAGATCAGGCATTAACAATGTCACAATTATTTTTCATGTAGCATCTAGCATGCTAATAAGACTCCTAGGGACAAACTAAATAATAGTAAGAAGCTTTAAATATATACATACAAACATGCAGAAGTCTTAGCTACTTTAGTCAGGACTCCATCTAGCCACAACAGTAATGGTCACAAACACAGCTGCTTAAATACCTTCAGACACTTACGATTTCCTTTCATACGTTCTCTTTATCTTTTGCCCCTTCTGCTGCTCTGCCTTGTCAGACTGTAACAGGAGGGCAAAGGGGTTTATAATTTAGAGACAGAGTGTTGTAACGCCTGTCGGTTTCTGGCTAGAGGAGGAGAGACGGCAGCTGGAAACAGAGGGTAACATTCAACAGAAAATGCCTGCAGGTGGGGGGCCGTTGGTCTTTGACCCCCATGAGGAGTATCTTTTTATAACTCCCGTGACAGTTCAGCTCAGCTCTTTGTTCCTGTATACAGGCAGTCCTTGGGTTAAGAATGCAAGCCTTACCGACAAGTTTTACTTATGAACTGACTGCCATAAAGCCTATTATATTAAAAATTTAGGTTAAATATACAATGGTTCGTAATAAACATGCACACTTTGTGACACTCGTAAAAACATTACCTGGGTTGTCAGTTCAAGGTACAGTACAATCCCATTACTGTATAATAATAATAATAATAAATAATTTTATAATCGACTTACCTACAAATGTGACTTTAAGACAGACTTAGGGAACGGATTTCGCTCATAAACTGGGGACTGTAAGATTGTAACCTATAATTGGTTTTAACAAGCGCTCTGGGGCAATAATGTTGGGATGGGTAATATATACATAATTGGATTGAAGTGAATGATACTGAAAACAATGACTGTATGGACTAAACACACAGCATAATCATAAACACAAATTAATTCCTAGCTATGCCGGTCCTAACCTGCGAAACACAAAACCTTAATGTAATGCAAAAAAAAATAAATCCCCAAAACATTAAGAAAGCAGAAAACATCGAGAACATTTTATTAATGTTGTTGTGTTTGTCGTGTCATTTAATGACAAGATAAATTGCAGCATGTTTCTCGTACAGGTTGAAGTCACTGCATGCATTAGCGGGGGTGACTGATCTCTTAAACTTTGGAGATTTTGCAAAAAAAAAAATAATAATAATAATAATTAAACTCTGGTCTACAGGGGTGCCTTTCGACTGCTCTGTCGCTGACAAACCCTGCATTTGTGTCACACCTAAACAAGAAACAGTGGCCATTCATTCACATCCCTTCCACCACATCCCACCACCCTGCATTACTAAGGTGACACTTTTAAAAATCACCTCTTTGTCTATTTGTGTTTTGACACTCTCAGCCAAGACCTGATACGCAACCAGGTTCCCATTGATACTATTTTGTTTGTGAGTCTGGGTCTTACCTGGCACAAGCCGAGACAAATATTCCCAGAAATTAGAGAGTGTATCTTTGATGTTCCTATATGCTGTACTGCTTATGCAATTGGCCAAGACATTTAAACACAAATCTGTCCCAGCCAATCCCAGCAGTTGACTCAGAATACATTTAACAGAGTCACAAACTACAGCAGTGTAAATTCATTGTTACTGAGAGTTTATCCATCCATCCAGTACAGGCCTATGAACAGTTTTCATGCACAGTATATAACAAAACCAAGTACACTCCAAGTCAATATCACAAAAATGTTAAGTAATTTTTGTTTGTGGCGAAAGCCCAAGAAGAATGAAGACATATAATTAAAAAAACAGTAATAACTAATCAAACAATAATGATATGTAATAAAGTGCAACATAAGTCAGTAAACCCTTTATTAGTGACAATCCATTCATTTTATTATATTTCTGACGACGGATTTTCCTGGGCACTGATGATAAAAGTGATGCACAATTCTGTGGAGAAACTGTCTGCCGTTCCTCACAGACGATTCTTTTCAGCTGCTCTTTGCTGGAGGGGTTCACCTCCACCTTCCACTTTAAAATACCCCAAAGGTCTTCTATTGGTTTTAAGACAGGGGACATTCTTAGTCAGGTCATAGTTCTCATTTTTTTCCTTCTTTAAACTCGTGTGATTTTTCCAGTGCGTTTGGGATTGTTATGTCGGAAATTTCCTCTCCTGCCAACCCAGCTCCCTCACACTGGCAGCCAGCTTCTCACTCAGTGTTTGGGTTTGCAAACTCGCATTCATGGCGCCATCTGTAAATGTCATGCTCCCTACACCTTTTGCACACATGCGACCCCACATCTGCACACATCCACCTCCATGTTTCACAGTCTGCAAAATGCAGTCACTGTGGTCATCCTGGCTAGGTCTACACCATACATGCTGGACCCCTTTCTGACTCAAACAAATTTATTCTGGTTTCATCTGGCCAAAGAATGTGCTGCCAAAATTAACAATAATAATAAATACTTTTATTGATCCTCATGGAGAATGTCTCTTTATGCCTCCCCCAGCTTGCTCTCCGATGGTGAGAGTAAGCCGGCTGCTAAGGGCAGCAACCTGTTGTGGTGCTGAGGGAGCTGGGGGTTAAGGGCCTTGCTCGAGGGGCCACAGATGTGCCGAGGTCGGGCTCAAACCGATAACCTTCTGATCACAGGCACGGCCCACTGAGCCAGGCGCTGCTCCCAAAATTCTTTTTATATTTACTAGTAAAATTTCACCTTACAGTTTTGTGCCTTTTTGTGATTAATGGTTTCTTCTTGGACGCCATCCATAGCGATTGACTTCATGCAATGTCCTTTGCATCGTCTTTGTTTCATTACAAGTTTCTGTAAATAGCAAATTGTGCACAGTGTCATTTTTCAAGGACGGCCACTGCGCCTTCTGCTGTTGGTAGGATGTCTCCCCCTAACCACTGCTGTCACTGTATTTTAGTTAATGTTCAGTAACTTGCTGACAATCTTGTACCGTCTCCCATCTCTATAAAATCTTACAATCTGGTTCTTGATTGGTTATGCAATTCCTTACCATGTGGAGACATATTACATTAGGAACAACCCAGACCAACACTGGGTAAGCTGTGCGTTGAAAGCCGTGATGTTCACATGCTATAACAGAATAGTGATACTTTATTAATCCCCATGGGTAAATTCTCTTTTTGTTATTTTTATTTTATATCCTTGTCCATGCAGTTTGGCTTTATTAGGAATTACATGTGCAATCACTTTTGGTGCATAGGTCCCAGATGTATTGACTTTTGTTGCACTGGGTTTCTAATTTAAGGCCCTTATTTTCAGTACAGTCAAATATGTTTGTTTTAAAACAGACATAAGATCAAATACCAGGCACTTCAACTTAAAAGTATAAAAAATAAAAATTCTACAATTTAGAATAATTTACCATTTTAAAGATATTGCACAGGGGTGTACACAATATTGTTATATACTGTAAGTTAAAATGACAAATTTGTACACTACATGCGTTATTTAATTTAATGCTTTCCCCTAACATGGCAGCTCAAGCAGACATTTAAAAAGGGTTAGAAATGGCAAACTTCTCCTTACCTTCGATGCACTCTCTACTTTTGATTTACACCTCTTGTCCACATTGCTGCTGGAGTCTGAAATGCACGATTAAACTTTAACACTAAATATATTTCCTCTCATCTATTATTGCATTAAAACAACAAATTCTAAGGAATAATTATGGAAACTGCTTAATTGCCTTTGTTGTATAAGAACACATAGTTTGGGAGCTTAATGAAATGCCATTTACTTCTTCGACCAATTAAAAACTTTAACAATTTATACAGAATAGTTAGTGAAGCAAAATAAGTTAGGGAGATGTTTTTATGCTCCCTGGATTTGAATCTGCACACTCTGGCCACAGACTGATGGCTTTCACCACTAAACTGTAAAGATAACAGTACCTTGTCCATTCCCTTTGGGGTTTGCCCTTGAACCCTTCCTCTTCCTGGAGGCCTTAGGAGCTGACGCATTCTTTGACTTAAGATCCATCTAAATTACACCTTACGCACGAATACGGGAGCAAACAAGTGGTCACACGAAGGTACAGACTCAACTCGCGTTTTCTCAAAGCCTTGAACCAATCCACACATCAACAACAGTGAAGACAATAAATCCCACGCCGCACAATCAAACTTCAAAATCAGCAGTACAAATAATAACGCTGTTCTTCAAACATTCTCATTTATTTTACTGCGCTGTCAGTTCTGCGAACGTTAATGTTGATTAGTGCGGAAAAAACTGGCACAATATTTTAAAAAAACATAAATAAAAACGCAGAAAACATGAAACTATTTCGGATTCGTTTCACTGGGGTATTTGGGTGTGTAATATGCATATTGTCCGTCTTGGCTGCCAGATTTTGGAGGACGTTACCCTATTGTCACAACAGTATATTGTATCAGTCCTTGCTGGGGGCTGGACACGATGTTAAAATAGGGAAGCACTATAACATCGGAGACATTTGTGCATGGCACCGTGGAACACTTGTTGCACCAACAAACATTTGTGCACAATTTATGCTAAATTAACAAAAACACTACATACAGTCCGAACTCAGAGATGCCCGTTATCTTTTTATCAGGGCAGCAACACAGTAGTGGTGTGATACGGTTGTAGAGCCACCATCATTGTCGGCAATCTACTCAAATAAACGCTTTATAACGTTATCAAAACAGATACAATTTATTGCACAATAATATTTCCGTCGCACGCGCAATCTCGCAATGCTCAAAAAACTTAAATTGTTGTGAATTAATGTCAAATGCTGCACCGTAACATGTCTACCCATACCTCTTCCTCGCTTTCAGATAGGTTTTTTGCTCCCTTTCGTCTCGTCGGTATTGTATTTGGCTATTTTGTCCTCCAAATTGTTTTTGCTAAACATTATTCGCATCGGGTTTGCAGGGACCACACGGACGCGATTGCTGGAAAATCCTTATCAGCTGTACTTTAAAAGGATGATGATAAGACAGACCCACTCGAATTCACCATATTACCATCCCCGCGGCGAGATGACTTCATTGTCGTAACGCCCTCTATTCCGTATTAGCAAATGGGAGATCCGTCTCATTCATTACTCCATAGGGGGCGGCTCCGCGCCATCGGCCAGTAAGGAACAGCTGTCATGATACAGCCCAAAAACAAGAGCTCTGCTCCGATGCCGACAGATATGGGAGATGTTAATTAAAATACAACTCCGTAGTAATTTCGGTTTTGTCATGCAGTTGGTTTGCTATGCGTTTCACCCTTGCACAACAGCGCCGATTACATCGCGCGCTAGAAGGTCATTAGATGAACAATGAACGCTAGTGAATGCCGTGTAGGTCCCACGTTTGTCTCCTGCACCACGGTTCCATCGAGCTGTTATTTTCGCTCTGATGCTCACCAGCCTTAAAGAGTCTGGCCACCCTCCCCTGGCCTCTTTCATTAACAGGTTGCTTGCGTTAGCAAGCAGGTGTACCTAATAAAACAGCTGACGAATGTACTGTAGCCTATATTTTTAATTAGATTATGGAGCCACCCGTGTTGTGTCAGTTATAATACAAAACACAAGATAGATCATTTGTAAATTGACATAATTTACCTTGAAAGATTCATTACATACCCCAGGAGGACAGAGTTAATTTTCTCATATGTCAAAATTTCATGGAAATGTTTACATTTTTGTCATCTGACAGGGGATAAATTTGGGGGCTATTGCTTTTATTAATTTTCAGTTAATCTGCTGCTAAAAACATGGTTAGAAGAACAATGTTGCCATTAAGTAGGACATAATATATCTGGATAATAGATTTAAATATACAATGGGTTTAATATGTAGCTAAATCCTGTTACGTCAGTTACATCACAGTGGGGATCAGGCCCAGAGTGGGACTCATTTTCTGCCCCAAAGTTTCACATCCAATTCCACCCCATTTTGTCTTTGTTCTGGGAACGAACTTTTATAAATGATGCCACAGTTCATATTATCCCAATAACATTATTACTGACAATTCAGGCAGAAAATAAATAGCATATTGAACTGTTAAATCAGTCTGACTTCCTCAGCCTCGTCTGGCCTCTTTTAAATTTCCATCGTTTGAGAAACTAGCAACAGAAAGTGATTATTTTGGGACCTTCGCAACTGCGTATTGCGCTCAATCAGTTCTAAATGAAGAGTGATCACATTGACAGGCGTGCTGTGTGTTTGCATGTGTCTCTATGCAGAGCAGTTGTGGTCTGTTGTGTGTGTGTGTGAGACTGAGTTGTAAAATTATTTCCTGTTGGCTCAGTTTTAATTATTTTGTTGATCAGCACAACCACTATGAGGCCCACCGGGGATTCTCTGGAGTCTCCCGATTGGCCTCTTCAGTCCTGGTGGGTATACCGTACCTCAATGAGCTTAAAATAAGTTGGTTGGTTGGAGTAGGTCTATGTTTTTCTTGCCATATGCAGAATGGATCACTGACATTTTAATTTACACTATTCAAACAGTTTTGGTAGCTGACGATCAGTCTGTCGAGGCCTCTGTCCTCAACTCCCACCCGATATGGGAGTCTGCATTGCACCCGATATGGGAGTCAGTTGCGGTGGTTTGGGCATCTACCTAGGATGCCTCCTGGCAAGTCCAACTGGGAGGAGACCCCGGGGCAGACCCAGGGCACGCTGGAGAGATTACATCTCTGGGCCGGCCTGGGAACACCTTGGGATTCAGAAGAGCTGGAGGAGGTGGCTGGTGAGAGGGAGGTCTGGACATCTCTGCTTAGACTGCTGTCCCCGCAACCCGATCCCAGAGGAGCGGCAGAGAATGGATGGTTAGATGGATGGATGGATGAATGATTGAACTATTCAAATAAATGCTACTTTACATATATCCGTTGATGCACTTAATCGGACTGCTGACAACAGCAGATTGAATAAAATGACTTTCCAACCCAGGATGTAACAGAAATTACGCAAATTGTCTTTAAAAAGCAGCAATACAATTCATAATCTAGATTTCTTTTTTCACATGTAGCCATTTACCTGCCGTACTCGTGATTGTGATTATGGTCTGGCTTGCTGATGTCACATGGTCACTGTCTGTGCTTTGCATAACCTCTGTACAATACCAGCTCTGCAGAAAAAATTGATAATGTTCATCTGCAGTATTTGTGTAAATATTCTCAGTTTTAGGTTAAAACATCCTTCTAATTAAACTTCGTAATTCATTTCTAAACAGGCACCAGCTAATGGGGTCAGCTAACTTTAAATGAATAGTGGGATTTGTTCTGTGTACAGGTTGTTCAAGGTTAATTAATTAACTAAGTGCTCACTTGGAAGCAAACTCAGTACCTGAGAGTTTAGGATAAGACCAAGACCAAGTTTGAGGAATAATGACAAATTAATTAATTTAGTTCCCAGGGGCTGCCCTGCCGTAGAGTTTCTGAGCCGATAAATAAATGGGAATTAATTCTAATTTATTTGGACAAAAGTGTTATCCGAGTAACTGAGAGTAATTAAAAGCTGGCGTAGGCAGAAAATCAGCAAACTCTTTGAGTCATAGGGAGAGCAATTACAAACCAGCATCATGGCCTTTGGAGAAGAAGTCCTACACATTTCAGAGAATAAATTTTAATTTTAAGATGACTGACTTGTGACATGCATCTATCTAAAACAAGCTTAAGAAATCTATATGATAAACTGAATGGAGAGACCACATCACACTTTATTCAGAATCCTGCTGATAAAACTGAAATGTCTTTTGTAAATCTCAGTGTGGGGGGTGGCATGGTGGTGCAGTGGTTAGCACTGTTGCCTCACACTTCTAGGACCTGAGTTCAAGTCTCCACCTGGGTCACATGTGTGTGGAGTTTGCATGTCCTCCCCATGTCATCATGGGGTTTCCTCCAGGTGCTCTGGTTTCCTCCCCCACAATCCAAAGACACACTGAGGCTTATTGGAGTTACTAAGTTGCCCATAGGTGTGTGTGTGTGTGTGTGTGTGTGTGTATGGTGTGTGAGTGTGCCCTGCAATAGGCTGGCCCCCCATCCAGGGTTGTTCCCTGCCTTATGCCTACTGCTTCTGGGATAGGCTCCAGAACCAGGAGGAACAATGGATGGATGGATGAAGTTTCAGTGTACACAGTCAAATACTATCATATAGAGGACCTTCTGATTACAATGGACTATGATGCTGAAGTTGGCTTCTGATTTGTCTGCCTGGTAATTTGCAGATTCTTATTTGCTGGCTGAAGTTGGCTTTTTATTCCGATAGCAATAGCAAGCTAAAGGGTGTGTTCAGTAAAGCGCAGTTGCTGCCCGGTTACTGTGGCCTGTTTTGTTCATGATTTATACTTGAGTAGTAATTGAGTCACTAAGTTACTTCTGTCACCAAATATTATTTTTGAAAAATTGGTCAAAAGCCACATCAGGGAGGACAAATTCATTCCCTATAATATTGCCAGTCAGTGAGCACCACCCATCACAAAACATATGTCATGACCTGTTCGTACGATCCTCGTGTGTGCCACACCCCCTCATTAACCAAGTCTGCTACCCCGATTGTGACCAGCTGTTTTCTGTCAGTTTGATTAATCCTGTGTATTTAAATCCATGTCTGAGTCCGTATCGTCAGACCTGTCATTGACGTTTGTACCGTGTGGTCCTTATAGTTCATGCTTTCCCCCATAAAAACCCCGTATTCTGGATCTCATTCTGCCCGACTCGTGATTCCCTGCTTCCTGTTTGCTCGCTCGACATGGATCGTCGCAACATGTATTCCTCAGAACAAACTTCTTTTTGGTATAAAGTAGGTATTTTGGAAATGAACCAAAACAGAAATATTCTGCATGAAATCACTAATAAATGAACCATTCACAGTACATGTGAATTAAATTTAGCCTGCCTCAAAATGGTGCTCCCATACACAGACATATGAAAACATCGTGCCACTGGCATATGAAAATGAATAAGAAGCTGATGCTCTGCATAGTTTCCGAAAGCTTTCACTCTGTTGGGCCACTAAAATCTCAACAACTGCAGCTTCTACATTTCCCTGTGTTTTTATAAGGAATTTTAAAATTGGGTCTGGTTAAGCCACTGAGGAGGCAGATTTAATAAGAGAACTTGAGATGTAGGTTGTCCAAAAAAGATAAAGCCATCAGCAGTTATGCAGAACATCAGCTTCTTGCTGATTTTCATATGGGAGTATTTTCCAGTAGCACCATTGTTATGTCCGCATACTGGGTTTTCAGTGATGCATTCAGTGAGCGTTGTTCCACGGTGATGCACAGAGTTAGCATTTCTGTTTGTATTGGTGGGGTCTGTTGGGGTTGTCGATCTTGTAGACGCATGGCAGAAAGTAAAAGATGACAATACGAGTGAGATGATAGGAATAAACATGGACTCAAATGTAGACTCAGAATAAATGAACCATAAGGTTTTAATGGCCGGCAAACTCGGGGTCAGGCAATCAAGGTCCAAAGCCAGCGCAGGCAAAAACAAGAAAGGTCATGACAAGAAAAACAAGAAAATAGGCACAGGTCAGGTGAGGCACAAATAGAGATCAGGGGCTCAGGCTAACTCAGAGCCTTGGATTAGAAGGGAATCAGGAAACACGGAAACAGATAATCATACAGGAATCACTCAAACTCTCCAAAACCAAGAGCATTGCACACCAAACAGCAGGGTGAGCCACACTGAAGTACTGCTCCTAATCAGTCTGAATCTATCACAGCTGGGAGGGGCGTGGCTCGTAAGAGAAACCTGCTTCTTCTGGCAGCTTCTGGTAGGAGAGGGGAGACTGGTGAACAGGTATTTCTAGGGGAGGAACTATGACAGCACGTACAGGGAAGGGAAGCCTGCATTTCCATTTTCATTTTTATGTCGCTCTCCTGCAACTTCATTGGGAGATATTCAAACTGGTGACTAGAAAATGGTGTGAAAAAGTGAGATCGTCCATGTTCAGCATGACCTCCCACTCTGTTCCAGTCTTCAGGAGGATACACTGTGTTGACCACAGCACAGCAGATATTAGTTTCCTAAGTCAGAGAAAAACTGTATTTAAGCAAAGAATATCTGATAGTCCTGTATACTATCACTGTATTATTTCTATTTCTATTAGAAATTAATTTCACTAGCTCTGGCTAGACAAAGTTTGTTTGGGATGAGTACAGTTTTCTTATTTGAAATTGTCATGATCTGTTGCTGTCATGCTCCCATTCGGCCAGCAGAGGTCTCTGCAGACCATCCTGTTAACTTCCCCTTAATTTTCCTAAGTACCTGTACCTGTTTTGTATCCTGTGTTTCCTAATGTGTGACATATTGTTAATGACCTGCATCTGCTTATGATTTGCCTACCTCCCTGTGTATTTAAGTGTCTGCCTATGTGTCAGTCGCTAGTTGCATTCCCCATAATGCATGTTTGCATTTAGTGCTGTTATGTCCCCTTATCTTTCCCAGTGTTTAGACTAGCCCTTGTTCCTCCTTGCCTCAACCCCTGTGCGTCCTGTGTTGACCCCTCGTGATTTTGATTTCATTTTACACATAAAGTCCAGTTTGTTCTGGCAAGATGCACCCAGATGGTCATTCGTTTCCGTGTTTGTATATGACAGAAATCTTAAGTACTTATTGGCATGAATATATATATATTTTTTAATTTACATTATACATATCCCATTTAGGTGAATAATATTATAAATTATATTGGAAAAATTGAGTTTATAGATATCTATTCTGAAGAGCTCTTTCCATTTGAACAGTGTTACTGGTTACGGAATGACTGAAAAAGAAATATTGTCAAGATGTTGTTTTTTACACAATGAAATGCACTAAAACAAATAAAAGAATCACCTTATGCACGTCCTTTCTTCTGTGTTTTTGAGCTGGACCTCATATATGCTGTGTAGTTCTTTGTACTCCAAAAGAGCAAGTACGTCAAAGTTTTATCCAGGTGGCGTCCATCTTGATTTTCTAGCTTGTACTGGTTTCTGGTTGTACAGGTCAATCAGGTGTGATGTCATTCCCAACTCTGACTTCCAAGGTAAATGGAAGGCAGCATATCACACGCTGGGCCAGGAGCTCGACAAACTTACCCCTTTTACACCCCCAGATGGCGCCCTTGGGGGTCAAGGCCTCAGTTGCCCAACAGCAGAAGCAGATGATGCAACAATTCAACCAGTCAAAACAAGCCAGGGTGATATGATGGATGTCTGTTGGACATAAATGAGGACCCATTAGAGGAATTGGAAAGGCATAATCCTGAACTGCATGTGCCGATGCCAAAAAAGGAGTGTACACTGGCAGCAGTGCGGGCTAGGAGGGATCACCTGGCAGAAGACCTGAATTGTCTGTAGCCTGGTAAGGAATCTCAACTATGTGATGTAGAAAAATAACAGCCCTGTTGCAGTTTATTTGAACATTTTAAAACACCTAAAAAAGCTGTAGGTTCTGTTTTGTTTAAACAAAGACGTCACTTTTATTTATATTTTTAAACTACAGACCAAAATTAAAATACGAAAAACACAAACGCATAAAGTCCCCATTCCCAGCCGTGGTGCTCAATCTGCAGCGAGCTCCTGAGTTCCCTGTCTTCTGACATCATCAGGGATTGAGGAGGTCTTCGAAGGACTCCCCCCACGACCTAAAACGTCCCGAGTTGAGGTCAGCAGCACCCCATCCCCACCATAATCAGTGTTGAGGTTGCACCGCTTTCCCGCCTGGAGCTACCGGATGGTGGACCAGAATCGCCTTAAAGCCGTCCAGAAGTCGTTTTCCATGGCCTCGCCAAACTGCTCCCCCACCCGACTTTTTGCCTCAGCAACCGCTGAAGCTGCATCCCGCTTGTCCTGCCGGTAGCTGTCAGCTGCCTCTGGAGTCCCACAGGCTAAAAATTCTCGATAGGACTCCTTCTTCCGCTTGACGGCATCCCTCACCACCGGTGTCCACCAGTGGGTTCGGGGATTGCTGCCGCGACAAGCACCGACCACCTTACGGCCACAGCTCCGGTCAGCCGCCTCGACAATGGAGGCGCGGAACATGGCCCATTCGGACTCAATGTCCCCCGCCTCCCTCAGGACATGGGAGAAGTTCTGCCAGAGGTAGGAGTTGAAACTCCTCCTGACAGGGGATTCCGCCAGACGTTCACAGCAGGCCCTCACTGTATGCTTGGGCCTGCCAGGCCTGGCCGGCTTCCTCCCCCACCAGCGGAGCCAACCCACCACCAGGTGGTGATTGGTTGACAGCTCCGCCCACCTCTTCACCTGAGTGTCCAACACAGGTGGCCACAAGTCCGATGACACGACTACAAAGTCGATCATCGAACTGAGGCCTAGGGTGTCCTGGTGCCAAATGCACATATGGACACCCTTATGCCTGAACATGGTGTTCATTATGGACAATCCGTGACGAGTACAGAAGTCCAGCAATAAAGCACCACTCGGATTCAGATCGGGGGGGCTTTCCCAATAACACCACTCCAGGTCTCACTGTTATTGCCCATGTGAGCATTGAAGTCCCCCAGCAGAACAAGAGAGTCCCCAGGAGGAATGCTCTCCAACACCCCTTCCAAGGATTCCAAAAAGGGTGGGTATTCTGAACTGCCGCATGGCGCAAACAACAGTCAGAACCCGTCCCCCCACCTGAAGGCGAAGGGAGGCTACCTTCTCGTCCACTGCGGTAAACCCTAATGTACAGGTGCCCAGCCAGGGGGCAATAAGTATGCCCACCCCCGCTCGGCGCCTCTCCCCATGGGCACCTCCAGAGTGGAAGAGGGTCCAACCCCCCTCAAGGAGACTGGTTCCACAGCCCAAGCCGTGCGTTGAGATGAGCCCGACTATATCTAGCCAGAACTTCACAACCTCGCGCGCCAGCTCAGGTTCCTTCCCCATCAGAGAGGTGACATTCCACGTCCCTAGAGCTAGATTCTGCAGCTGAGGATCGGACCACCAAGGTCCCCGTCTTTGGCCACTGCCCAGCTCACATTGCACCCGACCCCTGTGGCCGCTCCTATAGGTGGTAAGCCCATTAGAGGGGGGACCCACGTGCCTTGTTCGGGCTGTGCCCGACCAGGCCCCATGAGTACAGGCCTGGCCACCAGGCGCTCACCATTGAGCCCCACCCCCAGGTCTGGCCCTGGTGACCTGCGTCCAGGCAAGGGAAACCGTGGTTCCAATATTTTTTTCTTCATTGGGGTCATTGGGATCCTTTCTAACAAAAAAGCTATATTTTCATGCTTCTTTGTAGGGGAAAATACCATTGGGCCAGGGTAAAACTACTTCAGGTATGAGGTGAGTAGTGTGATCTGATGAGAAATTGAGATTTGGTTAGCCCTTTACCCTCAAAAGCTATGCAAAACATCAGCGTCTCATACGTTTTCATATGCCAGTAGCAGTATGTTGGAACTGTTTGGTCTATGAATAATTTCCCATTTGGGTCACCAGCTGTTCCTGCTGTTACACTTGAGTCACAAAGTGTCACCCCTATCGCCCAACCAGGACACACCCACTTTATCTCTGTGCGATGAATCTTGGGATATGTTGGGCTGAAAAGGATCCACGGGGTGGATCCTTTGTGACTCGGCAAAAGAAGGCCACATTTCAAGGAGCCTTCAAAATGGGACAGTCTTGCCGTGACATATTCTGTCTTCGAATGCAGCCTGAGAAGGACACAGCTCCTGAATTCGGACACAGCCCTTGTTTTACCCTCCCAGTTGGCTGGCCTATAAGGATTTGACATCACGTGAAAATTATAAACTGGCCCGCATAAAGCCAGTTGATTGACAGCTTGGCTGTTAGAGGAAAAGTAAAAGCAACGGGAGAAATTCAAAATCAATAGGAGAAAAACAAATGCAATTCAGAAAAGCATTTAGCTTCTTATTTTATTTGCATTTGTATTTATTTTGCTGTCTTAATCAACATTTATTTTGTTATTCTTTTACAGATTTATAGTTTTTATGGCACTACTGTGACTCCTTAATGAACACACCCTTCAGCTTCCACGTCGTCTTTTCCCACCCATTTTACTTTCGCTTTCGTTGATGTGCAACGATATGAAACACACCTAATTTTCAGCTTAAGGAAACAGTTAACGATCAGGAAATAAAGCAATCATGGACAATCAGGTAAGCAGCATATAAACTATACAACACGGAAACAGCAGGCTGTTATTCTTTTTTAACCTAACAAAAGCAAGAAGTGACAGCAATAACCGATCGCAGCCCGGGCAAACGTGTTTAAAAAACCTTAAATACATTTAAAATCGCGACAAATCGCAGATTATACGTAGATACGGTAACAGCGTAAAACGCAATACGTCCAAGCAGTGCAGACCGTGTTGACGTCGCTGGAAGCTGCTTACTAATACAAATAAACTACAAAAAACAACCGCCTACATTTTTTCCTCTAAAGCCAATATTATTTGGTTTCACGACTATCTGAATAACTATAAGCCGGATAACAGATTCTTGGTTTTGATTTGTCTTGCGGAAGTCTGTAGAGGACACGCGTAATCTTTTTTTTTCTTGTCGTTATCTCGAGATTACGACTTATTTCTCTCGTGATTTAGACATAACCAAAATCGTTATCTCGTGATCTCGACTTATTTTTCTCGTGATCCCGACGTAATTAAAGTCGTTTTCTCGAGATCACGACTTATTTTTTTCTTGTGATCTTAGGGTGACCAGATAATCCATGTCAGGGAAGACACTTTGAGCTACTTCGGGTTTTACAAACGACTTTCAAACCGAAAGGTTCCTATGCTCGGCTGAATAGTTCAGCTCTTCTTGTGCTTTGACTGGTTTGTTTCCTTGACTGAAAGACTCATCCAGCTGTTTCACATTAGCATTAGTGACACATGGCTGATTATAGGAGACTGACCAATCAGCACACAGCAAGAACTCGGTGCTCAAGTGAAATCCAGGTCTTTTTAATTGAAATGGCAATTTACAATTCCTGTCCTAGCCCAGAGTGTCCTCCCTGATTATCTGGTCACCCTAACAATACAATATGGGCCAGTTTCCCGAACAAGGATTAAGACTAATCTTGGACTAAATTGCTGTTTCAATGGAGATTCACCATTGTAACTCAAAGCTAGTCTAAGCTAGGCTTAGGCTTAATCCTTGACTGGGAAACTGGCCACATAAGTATAAAAATAGGAATGATGTGTAAAACAAATTACGGCACTGTTAAACATTCTAATAAATAAAATAAGATAGAAAATCTCTGTACAGGAATCTAAAGTACCTTTGTCCAAAAGTTACAGGAAAAGTAAAAGTGTATATTGCAAAGTAAAGTAAAAGTATATATTGCACCAATACCGTAAGTGGTTATATTGCACTTGTTTGTAAACGTAGTTTCTTGTCAACACGTAATATTTCACTTTCAATTTTACAGGATAACAGGCCGAACTGGCGGAACCAAATCGGTTATATTTTTGTATGTATAGGTTGTGGTAAGTCTGCTGCAAGACACTATGAGCTCTAAACATGTTGTGTATTTGAACTGGTACAGCATATGTGACACGACTGACTGAAATTAGAAACACAGACAGACGTATAGATAGATAGACACACACACACACACACAGAGTCAGTGTTGCACGTGGGCAGCAGGAGGTGACGTACCAAGGGGCTCCCTGGTTCCATTTCCCCTGGCATTGTGCATTGATTATACTTATTTAGCATAAAATTTGCTGCAAATACACAGAAAGGTGTCCCAGAAGAAGTCTTGCGTATTTAGAGAAAAAAAATGTAGTTTTTGCACTTGAGTGACCAATTTCATTAATAAACTGAATAACAACACATTTTATGAATAAGATTCATTTGCTTGCATTTAGGTATATTGTCTTATTTTAGGAAATCTCATGAAGTACAATTTTCCTTTTGCACTGGCAGATAATTTTGCTAGTTTTAGGCCATCTTGTCTCAAAACAGAAACAGTTTATGAAAGAATGAAATTGAAAGGCCATTTTTTTGCAGTGTACCGCAATTGATTCAAGATTTTTTTGCATTATATTTTACAGGTGCTTTCTGGTTGCTTGACTGTCTGCTCCCTTGGTCATCCTTCTTCTTACGTGAACTGTATTACATTCTGACCTCCTCCTCCTCCGGTAAGCGGTGTTTCTGAGGATTGACCTCTATCATGTGAATCGATTCATTTTCAGTCAAAGTCGAGAAAAATATAATGTTTGTGCCTTTTTCAAATAAATTCCAGATATTACTATTATATCATCTTCTGTTGAACTATAATTAAGTTGTGATTATCATATTTTGTTTGAGGCGGAGGACACTTTAATACATAGGTGCATAAATGACGGATAGATGAAGCCAATCCTTCTGCAGAAAAGTTTCATGTATGCTTCCTGTTCATGATAATCATAACTCATCTCTAAGTTCCATTTCTCTTCCCTAGTTAAAGTACACATGCTGGTTACTGGAGAAACTTTTCAGGCCCATGAAACCTTCATGCAAAAGCTGAAGCTGCGGATGGAGCTCTGCAGTGAAAAGAGCAGCAACGTCATCCTGCTCTTCTGTCCTGTTGTTTCTCGGATTGGGACAGACATGGAGGCAGCAATGAAACAGGTGACAGGTGAGCCAGGATTC
>JAODJW010000039.1:6827728-6840182 GCA_026777045.1 Hyperopisus bebe | reverse complement strand
CAGATATTCTCTCATTAACAATGGAGGATCTTAATAAACTTCTACCAGGTGAACGTAATTTTGAGGTTCGAATAAACATCATGGGACTCATCGATGTGTTTATACAGGTAAACCGTGTTAAGTAACAAAAAACTACATCAGCCATAGTAACTTATTTTTACAGTAATTTGCTAAAAACAGTTAAAATAATAGTAGTTTCGTAGACTGGACCCTTTGTATAAACTTGCACGTTTTCTGCCATCTCACCTCTAGTACAGGAATTACTGAATCACTTTTCTCGTCAGTCACAACCTCACCCACAAAAATAAACAGAACCATGTAGAGTCTTTTTGAGCAGCAAGTGCCCAAAGGTAAAAAGGGGGATCAGTACCTTTAAAGCTCACGCACAAGTTCACATCCTCAGTGTCTTATGGTTATTGTAATAAAGCCAAAGTACTTGCATATAGTTTATTTTGCTTATGTTTTCACATTTTTATTTGGGTTTGTGAATTTTGCTTTGATTAATGTGACATTTTCTTCCTGCTGTGAAGGAGCAAGCTGGACAAAGTGTGCATTCAAGCTCAGCTGTCATGAGTAAGTTGCCTAACAAAATCTGTTTATTACAACATAATGATGTACAACAGTATGAATTGCAGTAAGTGACAAAGAGTGTTAATATAAGTGATCATCAATAAGCAGGCCAGCCTGCAGGTCAATGTGATCAGGCTAAAGCAGAGAGAACAGTTTAAGCTCCTGAGCAGCTACAGTATGGAGGAAAAGCAGCATTTTATTTCAGAAAATAATAAATGAATGCAGAGGCTGATAGGGGTTGAAACACTGGTGTATTTGTTGCAGTTCAGCATTATTCCTGGAATCACGCTACTTTTTGCTGTACACTGGCCCACAGCCTGAAGCTAAATGTCATCAGTATTGTGCTGTGCAGTGAGAAAATTAAAATTCAGTTTCTGCTGTCGGGTGACCACTAGGGGTCGCCTCTTGTTTGATGAAATGGAATCCCCTCCTTATATGTCCTTGTAAAACTTCATACTGTAGTTTGGCCACATTTTCCTCCATCCCTTCCAGTTTTACAAAGAAAGAAGTTTAGGTCTTGGTATGAATGTCTATGGTTGTAAGTAAGAATTACATTTGGAAGAAGTTTTACAAATAAAACGAAGGAGAAATTTCTAAGCTAGGGACTGTTTCAACAGAATAGGGCAAAACTGGAGGAAAATCTACAACACAGATATGTTATAATGTGTCTGTACGCCCTGGTCTCATGCTCTTGTGTGAAGACCTTACTCCTGAGGTCCCACAGTCCAGAGTCCATCGCAGTGACATGGATTTGCTGCAGTGGCCGATGGCTACACAGGATGTCAAGAAGCTAAAAATAACTAGGCCAGTGGGTGAGTAGAGCGAATCTGATGAGTGAGCAGATCTTGCTGGATGTAAAGAGAGTCTTGGGGCCTGAATGATCTCTGCATAAATATGTTCAAAGATACATATTACACACTTCCAAGAAAAAGAATCAGTGATCCATAAACATTTATTTTGGGTGGGAAACAATGCTACAATAAGGAGGTTATGCTGTATTTTCTTTATTAAACTTAAAAACACTCAAGCAAAGGTTTAAACAGCAGAGCTACAGTTGGATTCAAAAGTTTATATACAAATGACAAACATGCTTGACATGCCGGTTTTGGCGTCCACTGTTCTTTCTCTGTGGCAGAATGATTATAAAACACACAACAAAAAATCATAAATATGATGCACAAGTTTTAACTTATTGTCAGTTTTCTGAAACCAACGCAGGGTCAAAATAATACAAACAGGGTCAAAAATATACATGCAGCACACCTAAAATTTGGTTATATGTCCCTTAGTACAGTTCACCTTGATCAGACACTTTTAGTACCATCAACAAGGAAAAGCAGGACTGTTTTTGAAACTTATAATTCCTCAGGCAGAAAACATTGAATTCAGACTGCAGGAGTAGATGCAGCAATCCAGCTTTACTGCTGGAAACAATGACGGCTCTTCATTCTGTCCACTGGTCCATTGCCAAAAGGTTAATGTGACCAGTGTTAGGCAGAGAGAATAGTTTGAATAAAAGCCAGTTTCAGCTATAGGGTGGCCAATAGGGGTCACTGGATTTTCTTCGCCTAGAGTATTCTCCCAGTTTCTCCCAAGCCCTAAAAAGTTGAGACACTACCGTACTCTAACCAAGCACTTCTGTCCACCAGTACTTTTGAGTTTATCTGTCAGTTTTCATCTGTATTTTTCTGTTTTTGATAATTGTAACTCAGTTTCACTTCTGCGGTCAAAATCCATGCATTGGTTGCCGGAGAAACTTTCTGTACCCATGACATCTTCATGAAGAAGCTGAAGCTGCAGATAAAGTGCTGCAGTGCAGAGAGCAGCAGCGTCATCCTGGTCTTCTGTCCTGTTGTGTCTCGGATTGAGACAGACATGGAGGCAGCAATGGCCAGAGTTACAGGTGAGCCAGGATTCAGTCTCTGCTGTATGTCACTAGGGCTGTGACCTGCAAAAAAATGCTGCAACAGATATTGTTTGATTGTTTTATCGAGCAGTTGTGATCTATTGAAAAGAAACATTGAATATAGAGACCACTCTACATTTTTAAACAAATCTGCATTTTTAAATTATGGTTCAGTTGTGGTTCTGCTGGCAAAAGGCTGAGCAGCAGGATGCTTTCAGGTTCAAAATTTCTAAGGCAGCAGGACACAAGGATAAGGTGAAGCAGGGGACACTGGGAATGACCAGAAACCAGCCAGGTAAAAGGTGGAAGCGACATCCTAATACCAGAGATGACCGTTAACTTATCCGACAGTTTCTCTTGAATCGAAGGATGACATTAAGTGACCTGCAAAAGGAATGGGAAACAGTGCAGGTGTGAGGTACACTGCTAGGATAGTGTGCATCAGGCTCATAGAAGCAGGACTCCCATAAAGCAAGGAAGAAGCACTTCATTAATGAGAAACAGGGAAGAACCAGACTGCACTTTGCAGGAAAATATATATTATTCACAGACAGACACCCATAAATTGAGAAATGAGTGAAACTAAAAATTGTGTTGTGGTCTCTTCATTTCTTCCATGGCTGTATCTGTGAATTTTTTCACACGTCATGTTTTGTCAAAAACAACATGGATATTGTGATTTAGGAGGGTACTCTCATTCTCATTCCCAGATGGGTCGATACCCGGTATGGTATCGACACCTGAAATTTTGGAATCGTTGCACCTCTATTTGGCATCAGGGCTCTGACCGTCAAAAAAAGCTACAACATGCAGATATTTAGTTTGCCTCTTCACTGAGCAGCTGTGATTTATTGAATAGAAAAAGCCTTTGAGAAGTTTCCTGTGAAAGTTAACTCAGATCAATAATGCATCCATATCACCCAATGAACCTGACAATTTGCTTTGGCTAGTAGGTAATCTGGTAGATAAAGTAACAGACACAAAGACATTAAATTTAGCTTAAATATGAACAGAAATGGCCATGTTTTATGCATGAAACTCATAGGCCTATGCAATTATTTTGTATTTTACTATCTCATGACTAACCCAGTAATTGGATGCTGTTCTGTAATGAATAGTGCTTCTACCACACTGTCTGTATAGTATTTAAGTGTTTAATCAGAATAATCAACATTTGTTTTAGCAAGTTTCATAGGTTAGAAAGACTCAGAATATGTGAATTTCTGTACTTCAAAGTACCTTGACCTGTATAACTTTTCCAGCCATGCCTCCAAGCCCACGTGTCCAGTATAGGATCGTGGGGAGCGTAGAGTCTATCCTGGGAAGCACAGCTCAAGCAGGGGAGACATAGGATTGGATGCCAGCATTCGTTTACTCCCCCCCCCCCCCTTTATTTTACTCATCAAATTTGGAATGTGCAGTGGGGGGGCAGTAACAGAGGTTATTGATGCCCACATTAACCTGTTTGGTTTCTTACTTCCACAGTAAACAAACCTGTCATCCTGGTGTTCATGCACCACTGTCACCACCCCAGTCACATGACCAACATCACAGTGCAACCATCCAGGAGCAACATAGTGCAAGTCGCCCACTGCGCCTTCCATGAAACTAAAGGGCTCCTGGAATGCCAGGAAAATGAGCAGGCAGCTGCCACAGTGCGTTCAGAGCTAAATAAATACCAATGAAGAAACAGACATGCTACAGGGAAGCATGGATCAACACTACAATATAGTGCGTAAACGCGATTTTGCGTAAATAAATCGTTTGCGTAAAACCGTTTTGATTACCGTATTTCTGTCCTTTGGTGTAGTGGGCTAAGGGTCATACCATATCAACTCACCTAGACCTCCCAATTCATGCCATGGATTTTCTTGAAAAAATTCTTGTGAAAACCTCATGGTACCTTAAAAAATCCTATAGCTCTCCAAATACTTTAGTTATGAATTTCTGAATTTTGGCCCATGGAACTTTCTGTGATTTTTTCTTTTTTTTTTCTTTTTTTTGTATGTATATTCTAAGCCTCACCACTTGCTTATTTTCCCCTGGATCAGGTATACATTTTTACTGGACATTCAAGAAACCATAATTTGCAACATGTATTTATTTAAATAGCTGTTGCTGAATGTTTTACAGCAATCAAATTAATAACCATTACTAAAACTAAGAGTCTTTTATTTTCAAAAATAATATCTGCATTAGTTTTCTCTTTCTTGAAATTAATATCATTGTATCACATTTGGAATTGATTTCCTGCTGGATAAAATACAGACACACAGTCCCACAGATCTTGACAAATATAGATTTAGAGCTGAGAAAACCCGCTTTTTAAAACATATTATCACTATATATTTACTCAAGAAGTCTTATTCTAATTTCCTTTAAACACTTGTATGGGAAAGTGTTAATATTCATTGCCGATATATAAACAAAAAATGTAAAGATGTTACCCCATCATTTAATAATTGTCTGTAAATGAGCATTTCTTACACTTGTAACAGCAGAGATAATAAAATATTAAATATTAAAAATCTAAATTTTATTTAAGCTGAGAAGTACAAATGTCTGTTATGCATATAAATTTTCAGTTTAGTAATATATTCACATGCTTTTGCAAAGATACTATACATCAATGGTGGAAATAGGTTGTATTGTCTTGTAGTTTTGTAGGGGCAGTGTGTGGCTCAGTGGGCTAAGCCTATGTGCATGTAATCATACGATTGCTGGTTTAAATACAGCCTCAGCATGTCTGTGGGTCCTTGAGTAAGGCCCTTAACCCCCAGCTCCCTGGGCACCACTATTGGTGGCTGCCCTTCGCAGACAACTTACTCTACAAAAAATAGAGCAAGTTGAGGGAGGCATAAAGACAATTTCCTCATGGGGATTATTAAAGTATTGGTTATTATTAGTTGATGTTTTCTGTTAATAAGAAATCAATAAGTTGGACTACTGCTGCAATATGTACAGTTGAGGTCAGAAGTTTACATACACTCATTAAGGGCATGAATATCATAATAATCTTGGGTATATATACATTATATTGCCAAAAGGTATTCACTATATGTTGTACTTGTATAATCATTGAATTCATGTCATCCAATCACTTCCATAGCCACAGGTGTATAAAATCAAGCACCTAGGCATGCAGACTGCTTCTACAGACATTTGCAAAAGAATGGGTCGCTCTCAGGGGCTCAGTGAATTCAAGCGTGGTACCGTAATAGGATGCAACATGTGCAATAAGTCTATTCGTGAAACTTCCTCACTAGTAAATGTTCCGTGGTCAACTGTTAGTGGTATTATAACAAAGTGGAAGCAACTGGGAACAGTTGTACTGATGGAAGTGCTTGCATCCAAACAATGGCGTACAGCTCTTTCTGAATTTGTGCATAGTTAATTTCTCCATCTTTTAATGATTTTGAATCATATGCTATAGGTTTGCCTTCCTGCATGAGTATAGCCTTGTTGTGATGCATCAACCTGGAGTCTGAACTCTTTCGATGGGTCAAAATATGCCAAGACAGGGCAAGGCTGCCGGGCTATTAAGTCTTTCATCTCTTGGAAAGTCATGACTTGGAAAGTCGTGTTGTGTATCCCAAACACATTCATTTGAATCTTTCAACTGGCATAATGGGGCATTGATAGCAGATAGTTCACCAAGTGCAGTACTGTCTCAGGCTCTGCCTTGTCTTTGGGAGGATTCATGTCTCTTACAGCAGCAACTTTCATAGCATCTGGCTTTATGCCATCCATAGAGAGGAAGTGCCCTAAGTAGCTTACCTATCTTGCACCATTCAGCCGGACTCCTTGTTCTTTGGAATGCTGTAGCATCATGTGAAGGTTTCAGTCATGTTCCTCCTTGTTTTGTCCATAAACCTGTATATCATCCACAATTGCTGTGACACCATAACAATCTTTCATTTGTCTTGCAGATTTTGCATTGAAACTCATCTTGTGCTGAAATAATTCCAAAGGGTAGATGTAGAAATCTGTGGCAGCCAAATATTGTCTTAAATGTTGTCAATTTGGAGGACTTCACTGTCAATTTTATTGCCCAATATCCAGACCTAGCAGCCAGAACACTGAAATAGGAAGTACCTGCTAACTTAGACGTAATGTCTTCTAGAGTTGGTAAAGGATAGCATGGTTGCTTGATGCCCTTGTTCTGGTCTGTTGGGTAGGGCTGGGTACTGGTCTTTGATACCTTTGTGGTACTAACCAAAATGCTCCGATCCTATTGAGGATTGAAAAAATAATTATCTTTCAGTGCTAAATTTGGATACCCAAACAGTAAATCTCAGTGCATGAAGCATAAAGACCTAAAGCTGGAAATGTAAGAAATGTATGACCAGAGATAAACTTGTAAACTGGCTTGTGTGTCTGTGTTGTTATTTTGTATGTCATGTAGTGTAAAAAATGCCAAAGAAATCAAAAGTGTTGCTCCACCGGGTTCCAGACTACAACAATTAACTAGATGCACCAGTGGAACTTGCATATACTGTATGCCCCCATGCAGTGGCTGAGCACATTGTTTTATATCACGTGAAACACCCAGAGAGAGTGAGAATTGATGTGTATGTATATGCATGTGTGTGTGAGTGAGATCACCAGAACTTGGTCCGATTGCAGGACCTCAGAGGCAATACGGTGTCCAAGTGCTTACAGTGATTTCTTGTTGATTGCTTGACCACAAACACCAGCACTAACATGGATGTCATGCGGAAGTGCAGAAAAAGAGACAAGGCAGATGGAATTATTTATGTACCTCAATAAGGTAACAAGCCATTGCTTGTTAGTGGAATAACGTTACATTGTTTATTATTCTTCAGAAAATGAAACATCGATCTGCTGGACAGAATTATTTTTGAATTATAAGGCTGTGTCTTGTTATGAACATGACAGTAGCTAACCAATAACTAACAAAATTACTTGTTGAAGTAAAAGATATGTGCTGTGATGTTTAATGTATTTTTGCTGTTGTGGAAATTGATTTAAAAATTATATTGGAATTGGGAAAAAAGTATAATTCAGGCACCAGTATCAAAATCAAGGTATTGTTTTTGGTACCGATATTGAAAAATTTTGAACGATGCCCAGCCCAACCCTTGGGTCAAGACACATGCAGAGATTCCCTGTGCGAAGCTTCTCAACTACTGCCAGAGCATTCACCCAATTTGTCAGATCTTTGACCTTGTTGATTTTACCTAACTGTTCCATTGACTGCTGCTCTTTGAGGCCGTCTTGAAGAGGCAGTGGTACGTGTCTTGGTGGGTCAACAACAGGAACATCATCTGATTTTAAATGGATGCAGCAGTCACCAGAAAAGAGTTCAGTTCTTGTGAAAACATCTTTGTATTCATTCATAATTGTGTTTTTATGACAAAGTTTGGACAAAGAGGACTAACTTGATAAGGTCCATATCAAAACATGCTTTCAGGCCAAGAACTGGAAGAGCAATTGTTTCAACAATGTGCAAATCCAGGCACAGTTATGTCCTTATATCTACACTGCAAATGACAGTTTCCCTTAACAGAAAGTGGTTCACAGCCATAATCTGACAGTCTGGTAGCAACAGGCTGTAGGTTAGACTTCACTCCTAAATCCAGGTAATCATGAAAGGGAATTACACTGACTTAGGCACCCATATGTCTAACTTAATAATGTCTAATAATGTTGAACGTGAGACTTTTCATATATATGCACATCGATTTCAATGCATACAATGTCCTGGTCACCATTAGGAATGCTATGCCTGTGTATGCAATTGTAAAATACACTATGCAACTATAGTAAAGTGCGCATATGTGACAGGTCGAGGAAATAATCTAATAAACAGGGTTTAAAAAAAAACAAAAAAGCAAAGAAAAGTAAACCCCCCCCACACTCCTTATTGTATTTCCATATTTTTTTTCTTTTATTTTATCCTTGTTAGAACTCTTATGAGTAAACGACACCATTCATGTATTTATACTCCACACCTGCAAAGGGCAGTGCGACGCTTTAGGAGTTTACTTAGGAGACATGCAGCTCGAGTTCCGGGTCATATAAAACTGCACTCGAGCAACGCAATAACGTGTCTGTCTCCTTATCATACACAGAGTTCTGTGCGTGATTGGGTTTGTGCCGGCCCAGATTCCCCTGCTCTAACCCTAACACGTACTCTGGTCTGACACGTGACATCTGTTCCATACACAAGGGTCTTTTGTTGGCCATTTAACTTTCGCTTTTGGTTATACAGAGACATCTGGTCGATATGAAAAACATCTCGTTTGAAGCATAAGGGAGTAAGGAAACATTTCTTCTTCGATCCGTTACGACAAGAGAAAGAGCAAATAAAACACAATAATCAAGAACAGTCGGGTAAGCATCGCCATCATGGATTATATAGCCTATTCAAAAAACAGTATGGGGCTCCCGTAAACACTGCAGATTCATCGTTTTAATCGTTTTGTAAACTAAACTTCAATGCCATTAAATCATAACGAAACGACAGGGCTTAAAAGTAGTAGTATACAATATATGGTAATAGTGTAAAATACATTATGACGAATCTCGAGAGATATAGCTGTACAGGCAAGGTTTTAAGTTACGTACTAATAAAATCACAGAAACTCACACCCATCGTGCACATATTGATCTAAAATGCCAAAGCTGAGAACGGCCGTGTTTGTAATTATTTTTTATTGCCATTAACATTTTCTCGATTTAACAATATAATTTAGCAGCGTAAGCTACGTGTTTTAAAAGGACGCGCAGCTTATATACAGTTTACTGTATATTGATATCCAAAGGTTCCCCTAGATGCCTGCCGTTGTGTAGATGGCACAGTGTCAAACACGCAGCACATATCGCTTACCTTCAAGGTAACCCTAAGGTTTCAAACAATGTGTTTGAATGTGGGTGTGGTTTGTTTATATTAAATGTATGTATTTTTATTATCATATCTTAAACACATGTTGTATACAGTTATATGACATAGCACATCCCAGGACCATGGTACAATTTATAGACAGGACATGACGTGCACTTCACGGTGAAACGCTACACGGGCACAACACTTAATTTCAGCGTTAAATACACGGATGCACACATTAAGTAACACAGTTACAGTACACATACGAGAAGCACTGCGGCACGACTGCGCCTGGCGTCACAATATGGTTATCATTGTAATTATTCAGAGAAAAATATCTCGTTATCTCGAGACAAATCTCGTTTACGAGAAGACGAAGCTCATTTTAATAACGGCATTTAAAAAGTTGCAAGCGTCTTCCGTACAAAAACTACCTTTATTATGTCACGACAATTTGAAGAACTAAAGGCTATTAAAATTCTACCATATAACCGTGGAACGTGGCGAATGGTTTCACTTTCAGTTTAACAGATGAATACGCAGTATCTGTTTGAACACAATCAAGTTCATTTCTGAAGAAGCTGCGCACATAGGCCTACTTAGTGGTAAGTCAGAATGGGGATATAATGGGCTCTAGACAGGTTGTCTGTTTGTATGACTATATCATATATCACATTATAAAAAAACTGAATTTAAAACCATAGACATAGAAATAAACTGCTCTTTATGGTCAGCAGGGGGTGGAGTAGAGACAGGAAATGGACTAGGGACCAGAGGGTTCCATCTTTCTCACTATTGTGTTCTTGCTACGTTGTTAAAACTTATACTTACTTGGTAAAAGTTCTGCTGTAAATATGGAGAAATAGTACACCGGCTTCTTTGCGTTGATTGGATTTTGATGTCAATGCATTTTCATTGCCGATGTCATCGACTACGTCGGCTAATCGCGGCAGCCCTAATGTGATATTAGACCAGCTACAGAGATACATATATTGTATTTTTGAACTGTAGATTATATTTTTGCCTTCGGATGCAGTACCCTATGATCCAGATATTCTGACATTAACAAGGGAGGACCTTGATGAACTAATGAATCAGGTGAACATAATTTTCACCTTAGAAGACAGACAGGCAAAATCATAGATATTCCATCGACAAGTCTTTGGACTTGTAGAAATTTAATGTTTTCCGTCATCTCACCTCTAGTGTCAGAACTCCTGAATCACTTATCAGTGTCACAGAGCAACATGAACACACGATCCCAGTGCAGTGTGGTAACAATGAGGAGTTTTGTTTCCTGTTCTCTTGGTAATAAAGGGACCATGTGGGGTCACACAAAGGCAGGAGGGTAACAAGAACAAATAAGGCTAAACTAAACATGAAGAAAAACTAACACCAACAAATACAAGTAATACAGGCAAGGCAAACGATCAGGAAACACACTGGAACAAAACACAATGTATCACATACAGGAACCGAGCAGGGTGCAAACACAATAACAACCTGAGGAACAATGGAAGTGCAGGTACTGAGTAAAGGGAATGACTAACTGAGGAACAAAGAAAGGGCAAAACAAGAAACAAGCGTGAGGCGTAATCAATTACCCAAACCATGAAGACTAGAGCAACAAGACACAGGTGAGGGTAATAATACTACAGATTCAAACAGTAGGAGATACTAGGAACACAAAACTATACGAGACACAGGCAGTGTAAACCAGGAGCAAAGGTATAGACAAAGACTGAAAATGAAATGCATGAAAAAGGACAAACTCAGGGTAAACAGAATCTAAGAGCACAGAAACATAAAAATGTTCAAACAGGTGAGGCTGGCCTTTAGCCAGTCGAAGGAGGAGTTGCTTGGTACACAGCTCCTCTCTTCAGCTGCCCACTGCCCATTTAGGCAGCTCAGGAAGCAGGGAAACATAATAGGGTGCTAAACCCAGGGGAACTATGGGAATACCGAACGGAATGGCCAGTGATAGCAGCTGGTCAAACCGGGAATTGATAGACAAGACTAGGACTGTTCCTGACAGTCAGTCTTGACCCCATCCACAAAATAAGCACAACTATGCAGAGGGGGCAGGTGCTCAAAGTTAAAAAAGATGCACTCAATACCTTTAAAGTACATGCAAAAGTTTACATCCTCATGTCTGTGGTTATTGTGATAAAGGCACAGAACCCCAATTATGAATGTGAATATATTAATTGTTTTTGTATGACCACCATACATAGTTTGTGTAAAAGAACAGGCTCAGACACCCCTCCCCCCACCCTGCATATGCCTGAGATCGAGTACTTGCATATAGTTTATTCTGATTTCATGCCTATTACTTTCTTAATGTATTCAGTTTTTTTAGTTTTGTGAATTTTGCTTTGATTAACCTGATATGTTTTTCCTGCTATGAAGGAGCCAGCTGGACAAAGTATGGATTCTGGCTCAGCTGTCATGAGTAAGTTGCCTAAGAAAATATTTTTGGTATATAGCAACTTCATGATGTGTAAGATGCTATTGGTAACACTTCAGGTATGTCGTAATAGTTATATTTCAAACAGCAAAAGTTTTACTAAATAATATAGAATACGTTTCTAGCAAGACACAAAACAAACAAACGCTGCATCACGGATGGATGAAGTGGAATCCCCTCTATATTTGTCCTTCCTAGTTGGACCACAATGTCCTCCATCTGTTCTTGAGTAACGGTCTAAATAGTTGCCTCACAATTATTAATGTTAGGGACCAACAATAAGCAGGCAGGTGTAGGAATCAATTCAAATGCAGACACAGAAGTGAATTCATGCTGGCTTAAAATCTTAGTTCTGCAGACAAATTGGTGTAGCAGTTACATTTGTACCAGCTGAAGTTTTACTTCTAACTAAAATAAAGGCTTATACAGCAAGAATATATACCCTTAGGGACTGTATTAACAGAATCACATACAAGTCAAATAAAACGTGCAACACACAGAGGTTATTACATGTTTTCTAACCTTTCTGTCTCATGTGAAGAGGCCCAACTGCCCAATTTGGCTGCACAGGATACCAATAACCCAAACAGCACCAATGACAACTCGATTCCTGGGAAGGGCACTGATCCTGCAGGAGAGGAGAGTGAATCTGAACAGTGGG
>JAODJW010000039.1:6725550-6737952 GCA_026777045.1 Hyperopisus bebe | reverse complement strand
ATGATTTCTTATCCCTCGTTACTTTTAGATAATAATCATGAGACTGTATGAAGCACACAAACACACACACACACACAAACAGGTCCACAGGTCTTGGTACCTCAGGGTACCTCATGCCCATGTGTGCAATGCAGGGAGGGGCCCTGCCAGCTCTAGGCTGATGTCCATGGGGGGGCAGCAAGGGGCTGGGTGGTGCTGGATGGGGCTATGAAACATCATCCCTCATTACTTGTCGGCGGTATAAACATGTGACCTCAGCACAAAAAAAAAAACAACACAAATGAGTCTATACATCTCAGAATGATATTTTTTGTAGGTCCAAGGGGATTCTGCCTTGAACTGCCCAAACCTGTGAGTTTCACACTTGAAAATCCTGAGCAGTCACTTATTCATGTCTAACCAACACTCAGCTTTACTGTAATTCAGACTGAAACGCGCTGACATCTTCGTAGATTCGTATTTCTGTTACTGGATCACGATTAGTCACAAGGCCTTTACTCTCAAAGCCCAGAACATCATCACTACTCTTCTCTCTTTGGCCTTAAAAAATCAGTTTCTCTTATTAAACCACTGGCTTCTTATCCAGACAACAGTTTGTTTTACCCAACACTGGACATTCAATTAAAAAAAAAGATCAAAAGCGAAAATAAGGATAACTGGTGCTGGTCAGGCTTTTACATTCGGTTCGCCGCTGAGCACATCAGCTCTCCCAGTACTCCAACCATTTAACGCTATGGGAGCCGCCTCCCTCCAGTCACTGGCTTGGCTCCGCCCGCCGCAGTCTCCAGTACTTGCTGTAGGCCTCCTCAAACATCCCCCTACATCGCAGGCTGGCGTTTAGCCGCGAGCAGATGAGGAATGAGCCGCCCATCTTGCGGTGGAGGGAGTAGGTCTCCTCCGGCGGGGGGGTGAGCCTCTGCCTCAGCATGACGGGGATCAGGTTGTGGATGCGCTCAGTGGTGCTCTGGCAGCCGAAGCTGAAGGGCACCTGGGACGCGAAGGCCTCCCCCAGGATCATCACAGCATCCACGTGGGCGTTCTCCATGGCCTGGGCGGGGCAGGGCCAGGCAGACAGGAGTGTTTGGTGGCATCAGCAAGATATAAACACATGCATGAAAGTGCAGGGCTGGAATGGGGTTACATTTTGGGTCTGGATTTTTGGGGTCTCTTTTGGCCCCATGACAGGGATGTAGCCAGACCTTTTCTGAAGTGGGGGCCAGACTAGATCTAATGACTTTACTGGGGTGGCAATGGGGTATTATTTTGTCGAGGGGGTGGGGGGTCCCAAATAACCATCGGCCCACTGGGAAATTGCCCCATATGTCAGATGGCCATCTACCCTGCATGTATGGATCTGAGACGTCTGGTGACTTAGCAACCGAGAATAAAAATGTGAACACAGAGGAGGGCAAGACACGCAGATATAACTAAGCTTTGTTTGGGTTTTTCTTGTACATCACAAAAAATTCTGTCACACTGCCTATCAGTCTATCAGGCACAAGGGCGATAAGGCTGCTTGTGCAAATGCCAGTGTCTTACCTTTGACTCATAGCCAGTGAGGAACTTCATTTCTATGGACCTCTTCAACACGCCATCTCGGTCACCCTCTGCTGCTGCCTTGATAATCTGATTTGTAAAAAAAAGGAGGGGGGGATTTATGACACACTGGGACCTCCTTCAAAGTGAATCTGAACGACCGGGACTTCTGCTAAACCTACCTCAATGTACAAATCCGTAAAGCTCACATCAAACCCTCTCGTAGCACCGAAATCCAAGAGGGCGACCTAATGGGCAGAGAAGTCGTCCATCAGTGAGCCTCATAAAACACTCTCTTTTGGAGATGGAGCTTGCGGTCAGAATCGGGATTTACCCTGTGCGTTTGTGGGTCGTAGAAGAAATTTGACCAGTTGGGATCGGTCTGCATGAATCTGAACTCAAAAAGTTCCCTCAAGCAAAGAATCAGGATATTCTCACAGATCTGCAACAAAATACATTTCATCAGTAACAATCACAGTAGCAATCAATGACCTGTACCTAATACACTGCCTTCTGCAGCTTTTAGTTTTTACCACTAGATGGCAGTATTAATCCCAGTACTAAGATGCCTGTTCGTTGACTCAATCCATGGATAAAGATTCATTTATGGCTAAAGAACATGCTTTAAAAAGAATGTAGAGAATATACCGAGTGCATTAGTCATAATGCTTAAATCAACCTGATTCCTATAGTATTGCATTTCATGTATAAAGCTTAAGTCTATTTTTTAAATAACTCCCAATTGTACTTTATTCTATTTTTTTATATACGTGTTCCTTAATGTGGGTCAGCCAGTCTGGTTGGGTTTCCGGCTGTCAGAAGCCTCATTCCCAACAGGGACCTACCTCGTTCTTGAGGTCCTGAGAGAGGCTGTCTGCCTTGTCCAATGGGAACCCGGGTACCAGCTCGGTGGTGAGCACGTGGCGGCTGCTGAGCTCGTCAATGACCTCTGGCACGTAGAAGAAGGGGTGGTCTTTGAGAAGCTCCCTGTGGGCCACACACAACACCTTCTCAGATGGGGAAGCAGGTCCTCTACAGCACAATGCATCGGCTCTGATTTGACAGAAGCTATGACCGTCGCTATTCATACTACTTTTGACTACAACTTCTGAAGAAAAAATAGTGGTTAAAATTGTAAATTGACTTGACATAATGACAACATCTGTGACAATAGATATGTTTATTTTATCTATTTAAAATATGCTTTTATCTAAGGGTATAAACATCTGGGTCAGTCAGTTCCTGCAGCAACGTGGCGGTAAGGGCCTTGCTCTAAGGACCAGTGGTAACATCAAATCACATCGACAATGGGATTTGAATTGTCGACCTTCTGATCACAGGAAGAGTCCTAACCCACGGACCCACACCCTTTAAATAGTTGTAATTCAACAGTGTAGCTATTATGTTTACATTTTTAAACATTTTCCTTGTTATCAAAAGCCTAGTTTGACACAGGAACTAACTGTGTACTTAGTAGTGCGAGGGTTTAACCTAAAATGTCTTCTAGCACCAGTCTGAATCCCAAGTGACCTGATGGCTGACCAATCCTACCCTGTTCCTGACCAATCCTGCCCCGTTCCTGACCAATCCCGCCCCGCTCCTGACCAATCCCGCCCGGTTCCTCACTCACCTGAACTTCCTGGCACACCTGGCCTCCCTTATGTAGTCGCATTCCAGGGCCAGCTCTCGACGCATAACTTCAATTAAGTGCTCCGGGAACAGACCTGTCCAGCATAAACAAAGGGGGCACCAGGCATCAATGAAGTAAATGGTCAGTCCACATCTGACAGGAGATAGAAGAGCACAACTGTACAGCGAATTACAGCTACAGACTGTCCCTGGGTCAAGAACATCTGGCTTGTGGACAAGTCATAAACTATTTATATTAAAAATTCAGGTTAAATATAATGGTTTGTAACAACTTTGAGATGCTCATGAAAATGTTGCATAGCTTCAACGATTTGCTAGCTCGAGGTTGAGTACTGTACCGTACATAGTTACTTTTATTACTACTGTATAATTATTATTTACTATACTATATTTCCGGCTTGCCTACAAATGCAACTTAAAGACAGATTTAGGGAACGGCCCTTGTTTGTAACCTGGGGATGGCCTTCTTACTGACACTGGGTGACCTGGATAAGCAGAGTAAATCAGCTCAGATCTAACGGTTTGGTCAAAGTTTGATCCGTTTGAAATTCCACCTTTATATGTGCGAGTTATATGGAAGGCAGCTCTGATTGGACAGTAAGACGACACAAGGGAGGGGACATACAGCATGACGGCATAACACCCCCCCCCGGACGACTCCACCCGCCATCCTCCGATTTTAAAAAACCTGCTATATTATAACGAGCACTTCTTATGATTAAAGACCACAGTTTTAGATCCAGTGGTTCAAAGATCAGTCAGATGGATTTGGCTTACTGCCTCATAATCTATACAGGGTTCGAATTAAACAGTGGCATTCTGGGAAGCCCTATTTTCAGGTGTGCACCACGACCTCCCAAGTCACACGCACCGCATACATATAAGTGTGGCAGTGCGGTCAATAACAGGGCCACTGCGAAACACATTGTACTATTCCCACTGCAGGCAGTTAATACCATCAGTAACGTTTCATAGAGGCACAATAACATCACAAGAATCAAGAAGTTTAATGGAATGTAATGAGTGAATAAAGAGGCAACAAAGTAGTTTGTGTCCTTTTCAAGGGAGCAGAGCTCCCAATCAGTTCCCCCATAATTCAAAACATTACTGTATAGTCGCCAATGTGCCAATTATTGTAAGCTGTAATCTTTGAATTTTACTGGATAAGCTTTGCTAAATCGAACCCCCCCCCGTACCCCTTGGACCTACCCTCAGGCAGCGCATTGCTCATGCTAAGCACAGTCATGAGGTTGCTGACGTCACTGTTAATGCTCTGTGCTACACCGGGATACTGGAAAAGACAAGCAAGAAGTATCTCAGGTTATGAAATAATGCAACCAGATCATCTTTCATTCTCTAATGGCATTAGCAAATGAAAGAGCCAGGAGGATTGAAATAAAATAAATTAAAAAAAAAACTGGGGACATGCAGATTGGGGAAACTCATCTGCTCACCTGGATCTTCATGGCCACCTCCCTGCCGTCCTTCAGCCGCGCCAGGTGGACCTGCCCTATGGAGGCGGCTGCGAAGGGCCTCTCCTCAAAGAAGTCCAGCTTCTCCCTCCAGTTGGGGCCCAGGTCATTGCTGAGCGCTTTCTGGGCCATGGGAAGAACAGCGGGGCTCAGAGCTCGTGTCTCCTGGCTCATTGCATGAGGAGCACCGACTGGCCTACCACCCTTCCCACCCCTAGCTGTGCGGTGAAGGTCTCATTAAAACGTCAAAATATCATCATTCAGAGCCACTGAATTACCGCCTCTGGGGAACTACTGGCTGCCCTAATCCAGAGCACCAGCCAAACCACTGAGAATCACATAAACAACATGTCACATGGGGAAAAATAGCATGACTGAGAAATTCAAACTGAACAGCAACAGTGATTTAACCCACCCCCCCACCGCCGCCGATAAAGCTAGCTGGGGCGGCAACACTGCAAAGGCTTCTCACCGTCATCTGTTTGATAGGCATGAAGTCTGCACTCTGGCGAACCCGCTCAAAGATTTTGGCCAGTTGAGGGTTGATGAAGGCGTCATCTGCAACGCAGCAAGGAGAGGTCAGTGTCGGAGGCGGGGGGGGGGGGGGTTTCTGCGGTGCAGGGCAGAACGTCTACAGCATAGTGTCACTGCACTCCCATAAACAAGAGCACAGTGAGATTGGCAATGAATGACTGTGTGTTGGAAAAGATTGATGTTCAGGCCAGACATCAGAAGTAGCCACTGGGAGATCCGGACAGATACCGCGTCGAAATTGGAAGGTGCATTACCAGCATTTCACTTTAATTCTTACTGGGCCCTCAGAATTCTGAGTACATTCTTGGGGCTGATACAGTAGCCATTGATCAAAGCCGGTGGAATGTCTAAGCATACCAGGGTGTGTTTACCCCATTGCATTGTGGGAGGCTTCAATGGGGATACAGCAATCTGCCAGTAGGAAATGGGCTTTCAGGAGACGTGCAAACTAAGATTAAGAAGATTGCAAGACACAAGGGTCAAAAACTATTTCACGGCACACCACTGATTGGCCTTTTGGGACAACAGATTTGTTGGCGGTCCAATAAATTGTTGACATTCAGTTACGAGGCCTGTTATCTTTGAACAAATGTCTCAAACGGTAATTCCTGAGTTAATCGTAATGATCAGCTCTACAAACTGCTGGTATTTTATTAAAAATTTGTGTTTTTAGTTAAATGAAAAAACAGATAAATGAACCCAACACAAACCATACTTTTTGACCCTTGTGTCTTGCATTCTTCTTAATCTTAGTTTGCACGTCTCCTGATTTCCTACTGCCAGATTGCTGTACCCTCACTGAAGCTTCTGGTGAATCAAAGAATGCTGACAAGATTTAAGGCTTCTGTTTGAGGGACTATTTTATGCCTTGGGTGTGGGGGGGGGGGAGATATTAAGCTTCGCTGGTGTCTTCCGGGGCACAGTTTCTTTGAGGGCCTACTCTGAAGACCTTGTATCAGTGACCAAAGGTGACTTCCCTTCAACACACAAACCACTCGTAGATAGCAGCAATTGCCCAGATAAGAGCAGTTCATGTGTGGAATTGAAGAAACAGGAGGACTCTGTAGGGTTCAAAGAGTGATTCTCACACTTTAAAATAGCAAAACTTCCCTGACACTGATTAACCATTAAAAAAACAGTCCTGGTGCCAGACACCAGTATAACATTGACATGCTAGGAAGGAATCAATCTGCACACACAATTAGTCAATGGGAAGATCAAATATTATAATGGCTTTCGAAAGTACTGCCTCAAGAGTAAAAGCGGTGGCAGAGTGGTTAAGGGAACTGCATTAAAGACCCGAAAGCTGGAGGTTCGAACCCAGGACAAAGGGTCACCGTAATGCCTGCGAAGAGGTTACCCACACTAAAAGCACTTTGGTGTAGTCAGGATTGTAATTAGTCAAATGCAGTATCGTATAGCTAAAAAGCAGCACACCAAAGCTGGATGCATTAACCCCCAACCCCCCCCAGATCAGCCAACAGAGATATGTTTAACTTGCCCAAGTTTTTCAGGGGCCAGACACAAGACTGGCTGAAGGCTGCCTGTCTACCAGCAGATTTCCGACGGGAATAACTCAGGCCAAATGAGTGGGGCCAGGGACAGGGAGGGGGCTGGTTACTAGAAATCAGTCAAAGTCATTGGGGGGGGGGGGACTGCTGAGCTGGTGCTAGATGTGTTATCATATGAGCCACGGAGCTGTCAGCACAGATGAAATGCAGTGTTTCTGCCAGAAGCCAAAGCATAGAATGAAACGGAAGACAGGCACACAAACACTCTGCACTGGAAGCTCATCCACCATGAACTTAATTACATTCCAGAGTTTACATAAATATTTATTTATCTGCCCGATGCTTTTTCCCTGTCAGGTAGATGTATCACGAGCGTACAGCTGTCAAGGAGGCAAACTGGGTATATGTACTACCAGGCTGAGCTCCCAGTGACTGACCAGAAACTGAGTTTCTGTGTAAACGTTAAACAGCTCCTCCCATGCAGGCGCGGTGCTCACCTTGAATACTGAGCATCTGGCCAAGCTTGAGAGCCGCACCGCGCACTTTGCACAGCGTCCGGACGATGCGCTCCGCGTTGGCCTCCGACAGGAAGGGGCTGGAGTCCAGGACGGCCTTTTTCTCGCCTGATTGGACAGGATGAGAGGTCGACCTCTAATGAGCGAAGGACACGTTAGCATCTCTTAATGGGGGGCACTGGGGTTGGCTGCTACGGCTTTAGGTGGTATTTAGGGTTTATTACATACATTTGAAACTTTCTGCAATGCTGAGACATCATGCTACATTTTTTTAAATGTTTGTCTGAGCTGCTTCAAACTGATACTTTTGTCCATTATTCCAAAAATGAACTGTCCCGTTATAGACCTGCACACGTACGTCCGTGCGGTCAGCAGACCCAGAAATAAAGGATGATAACCGTCCTTTTGGAGCCACGCTCGTGTGTGCCCACCCCAGTGAACAGCAGGGGGCGCTCCTGTGAGCAACACCAAGAAGAATATGGCACATCGCTCTGGCATGACGAAGGACTTCAACGGCGAAGCATTTAAGGAATGTGGGAGAGATGATGTCTGAATGTCACTCCTACAGCTGGAGTTCTGCCCGGGGGGGGGAGGGGGGGATAGGATAGGAACAGTGGGGTATAGTTTATTTCTAGGAGTGCTGATTGATAACAGGAGTGGATCTTCTCATTAACCACCGCAAATAACATTACAGACTAACAACAGCCACAAGGCATTGGGGAAATGATGGAGGAGACCATATCACGTCTGCATTTAGCCAAAAGGCTCATCCTATATGGACATGGGTCTTGGGGGGGGAGGGGGGGCTCACAGCTAATTTTATACTGGTCATTATACAGGGAGGCTGGGGTTTAAAATAAAAATCCATAGTAACCTTTCACCACTGTAGAAGCAGTCACCTACAGCGTCAGGATCAAACTAAAATCAGAATATTACAGAATATGCCAGAAATAGTCACTGTAACCTTTGTAACGAAACATTTATCCCCCGTCCAATATGCGAAAGATTTAGTGGAAAAAGTTCAAAATCACAGCCACGCTGAGGGCTGGTCCCAGCTGGAGCCCCTCCATCCAAGATGAGGTGAAATTGGCTGCCCCTAGACAGCCACCTATGTTGCCTATAGGACGACCAACCCTGACCCACTGAAATTAATATCACGAATGCCGGTTTTGAGCCGAACATCTCCGGAGCCTCGGAATTACAGGATGACGCACAGGAAGCCTTCTGTAGCTTCTAGACCAGGAGAGACCAGCCCTCGGCGGCTGTAGTGCCGTCTTGACAGCTGCAGGACGGGGAATGAGGTTCCTGGAAAGGCCCCTGCCATCCCTCCAGAGAGCCAATCCTCAGGCCTCACACCAAACGTTCACAAACGGCGTCTGCGCCGTACGCGTACAGATACGTTAAAAGTCTTCAGCTATCACATATCCATCTTGGTCGCCTTATGGCCGTTTCTTTGACTACTGAAGATAGTCAGAAGATGGGATTTGAACCAGCAACCTTCTGGTCACGGGCACAGTGGTCTGACCTGCTGAGCCACACGCTGCCCCCCCAACCCAGAGAAGGTCTGAAACTAAATATATCGACGCATTGGCCAAGGTGGCTGGTTTAGGGGAAAATCCACTGCCAAGCCTATTTTTCACCAGCCAAAACAATAAACTGCGTTTGTGTGTCACATACACGTTTGTTTTCATTTTAAAGGTTGGCTTTGTTTGTTTCTGTTTTAAAGGTTGGCTTACCACATCAACCTTAATTAACCTGACGGTGACAAGCAACAGACTGGCGGCAAGAGACAGTTACCCGCTGTCCGCGAAAACCCACCCCTACTCTGCATCTGATTGGCTATTGTTCATTGTTTGGTTACGGTTATTGTCTGATGGTTAGTTAGATAGGCTCAGACAAAAAAATGCCAGACTCAGAGAGGCAATCAGAGGCAGAGCAGGGACTAGTCTTCACAGAATACACGTCTGTATGTGTCAGACTCCGACACAGACAACAGAAGCAGAGGACCTCGAAATCCAGTATCTCAGGATAGTGTCTTATTACATAACTTTTGGTACACATTTAGTTACAGTGCCATCCAGTGAGCCACCATGTCAACAAAATGCCTAGAAAGGATCCACATAAAGCTTGGGGGATCTGAGGTAAGGATCACGGCCATGGCATTCCTTAGTCACTCTGCCCTTTCCAACACTGCAATGATCCATCACTATAGAAGGTGCCGGAAATTCAGATGACAAGTGGTGCAAACTGAAGACCCCCCCTCGCCCAAGAAAAAAGAAATATCTGCATCATACTACAAAATAAATCAGAGCTTCCATCATCTGAGATGCTATATGGGTCTTGACCGTGAAAAATACGAGATGCATGTCTGTCAAACCCAACACAGGGACGCCAGGAGAGGGGACCCATCTTACCGTTTCTCTCCTCCTGTCTCCAGCTCTTTTTGGCCACTTCTGCCAGTGCCCCGATGCCCAGTCCCACTGCCAGACCTGTGGATCACAGACAGCAGCATAAAGAACCATTATGGGGTCAGGTTTTGACCTTCCCAACATCTCCCTTCATCAGAAAACCTCTTAAAACTTTGTTAACATGTATTCAATTATGAATTGAAAATCTGCACAGCACTTTCTGATAAATGGGAAATTAAATCACACAAAAGACACACTGGCTGATCCAGCCTTCCTCTCTGAACAAACAGCTGAACAAGGAGAATGAGCTCATCGAGCATGAATTACATAAGCTGTGAGGTGACCACGCCACATTAACATGCTTTGCAGGTCAAATTCACTTGGGGTGAATACAGCGAGCCACAGACACTATAAACAGATCTTAGCCTTCAGATGTGCAATTACTAGAAATAACATACCTAGATACTTGCTAGAAATGGTCTCCATTACAGAAATAAACGGTTTAGTTAAGTTTTGACTAAGACCAACATGCAGTGTCAGTCCATCAAAAGAAGCCTAGAGTAGATCACAAGCACAGGAAGGACCCTCACCATATAAAAATGGCATTTTTAATTTCAGCTTGGTGTATCTTATGTGCATCTTCAGAATCAATCATATTAAACAGATAATAACTGAACACATTCTGTAACAATGCAGTTGTGCAATGGGCTGGTTACATAACAGGCAGCCTTGCTGAAATACAGAGATCGCCACTCACACAAGGCAACTCTTTCCTTCCTGAGAAACCGCCATCTGTTATCCTCGTCTTTCTGCCTCGTAAGAACGAGCCACGTTAACAAAGGGCTCAGGTGGCTGCACTTATACTGGGCTCATGCCTGGGAAATGCTGAAAGACCTTCTGCTTCCCGTTTCCGATTCCTTCTGGAAAAGGGAATTGTGCCGGGGTGGGGGGGGGGCATGTTGTCGCATGCGGGCAGGAATAGAAAAAAAAAAAGGCAGGATTCCAGGGTGCCATCTTATCCCATCCCGTGCTTGTAGAATGCCCCTGTGACCCCCCCCCCCCCCCGTTTGGTGCTTTTAAGCACAGCTCAGGGCTTGGGGACGGCATTAATGCTCTGGATCTTATGTTGGTATCTACTGCTCCGGTATCAAGAAGAGTAAAGGCATCAGAAGCAGAAATAAATCTTAATGTAAGGGTATTAATATAAGGGTATTATTAGACCATTACAGAGAGCTATTCAGCGAAGGTGGCACGTATAATCCTCCGTAGCGGCTGGGGACTCGGCAGAGGCCAATGCTAAGATCACCGGAGCACAACGTTACAGTCGCTGGAATCAACGTCGAGCTCCAGAAGACGACTACGTTAGGGCTAAGAGTGGGCAAGCATTCCGCACATGCACTTTATAGATCGGTTACTGCACTTTAACAACCACTGACCACTTACCTTGCAGGGTTACACAGTTTCATTTTTTTTTGCATGGTATGTATTGTTTTGTACTCTCTTGTATTGTTATGCACCAGTTGCATTGTATTGTATTGCACAATCTTGTATTGCTTTACTCTGTCTGTCTTGTTTAGTCTTTTGTAACAGTGTAAGGGCGATTAAGTATTGCAGTGTACCTCTTGCACAAGGCCAAGAATGAATCTTGAATCTAGAAATCCAGAGAGCAGAATTATCATTCCCTATTTTGGGGTGGTGTGTGGCTCAGAGGGTTAGGATTAAGATGCTGTACCCCTGATCAGCAGGTCGCTGGTTCAAATCCCACCAATAGCCCCTTTAATTTGGCCCTTAATCCCAGTTGCTCCAGGGGCTGGCTGACCCTGGTTCTCAAAAATGTACGCTGCTTTGGATCAAAGAGTCTGGCAAGTGAAATATATTGATTTTTTTCTTTCTAAAAGGGACAACAGTGCAGGTCACCTGGCAACCAGGTAAACAACAGGTGGAAAATTTATTTAGCCGACACAAAGCAACATACATTTTTTTTCCTGAGAAAGCAGGATCACACAACCCTCAATTGTTCCAAGGACTAAGGGCTTTGCTCAAGGGTGAACTCTCTGCTGACCCTGGGATTTGAACCAGCAACCTACCGATCACATCCAGAGCATCCTAAACTGCCGAGCCACATGCCACCCCTAAGAGGCTACAGTCACCATCCCAGGGACCCTGTTCCTTTCAGCAAAACCTGAGCATAGGTGACATAGGTGGCACCGTGAGGTCGGCGGGTCTGTTTGCGAATGGAGAGCAGCAGGTGGAGGGTGGACTTAGGCGACTGCGACAGACGGACGGGCAGCTAAAGGCCCACACTCTAAAGCCGTTTCCGAGGAAACATTTGCTGCAACTCTAACGATGTCGATTCAACGTGTAATCCTGACGCAGGACTATCTGGCTATGGAGAGATGCTGGCTTTAGTTAAGAAAGTGAGCAGGATGAGGCTTGGCGCAGAAGCCTGCAGCTAGTTAACTTCTAGATAAAAGGCTACACACCACTGACCAGTGGGTGACCCAAAATACAGACAAGGCTCCCATAGTGCTCGGTGTGTATGTTGATGCTTCCATGTCCCACTCTTGCCAGTTTTGGGAAGCAATAAAAAGGCCAATAGGATGTTGGGTTACATCTCTAGGTGTGTGGAGTTTAAGTCAACAGAGGTCATGTTACATTTATATAATTCCTTGGTAAGACCCCACCTAGAATATTGTGCACAGGTTTGGTCACCATACCTTAAGAAGGACATTGCTGCCTTAGAAAAGGTGCAACAGAGGGCTACGAGAATGATTCC
>JAODJW010000039.1:6714224-6724857 GCA_026777045.1 Hyperopisus bebe | reverse complement strand
GTGTGTGTGTGTGATGGGGGGGGGGGGGGCAACATGGGAGAGGGCCCAAAGTCAAGGGGCTGCTGTTCCAGCTGCCACCATGAGTCAAGGTGAGTCATGATGCTCACCCTGAGCTCCTTCCAGAAGGCTGGCAGAAATAAATCTGGAATAAGATCTGCAGTTGTTCCAGTATGTATTAATAATCTTATTGCAAATAAACTGCATTAGAAATAGCTATACGCAAATTAGAAAGAGATATACACAAATTGCTCTGGAGACATCAATGCTAAACCTGTATTAGCACAAGACGATTCTACTGAAGGGTTTATACCAAACCCAAAGTTACGCTGCTTATCTTTATCTGGGCATAAAGGGCAGACATCCCCCTACAGGCTGTCCTGTTCAACTGAGACAGAATTCTCACACTGGCCACTTCTGGGAGGGGACATAAAAAGCTTCGGATGGAAAATGACTAACGGTAACCACAACCAAACAGAGAGATTAGGAAATATGGTTTGTTATGACCAAGGCGGACTGTCTAACGGGCCCCAAAACACCCTTGTAATCTAACCATCAGTCTGACACCATGCTACAGATTAACCTCTAGCCCCTATAAGCAGCACCCAATCTGTTTTTAATGCATCAGGCTGTGGGCTGACAGCACATCGAGGGCCCCTAAATACATGGGCATAGACTGGAACATTCGGGAGACAGAATACAGACCGAGCTGTTAAATTGGCAAAGCTATGGACCTGAACCGAGTGCTATAAAAATAAAAATATGTTGAAGAAGCACTTCAAAACAACGGGCAACTCAACAACGGGCGAATGACTGTTTACAAGTCCTCGCTGGTCTGACTAGTTCGGTACGCAGTCCATGACACAACTGTGAAGGTCACCCTTCCGTTCAAACAACATTTGTTAGCAGAAGCTTGGAAACAAAATTAGCTCTGGCACAGCTCATGGAGGGAAACACAATCCAAATGCAACAGTCAAGCAAGCTGAAGTCATGCGAGAGCATCAAGGGTCAGCTGGCGCAAGCACATCGATGATTTAGTGGTTAGTCTCCAGGTATTAAGGCAATGGTGGGTCTCTCTGACCATCTCCCAAAACAGGAAGTAGGATTATGGGATGTAGGAAATAATTGCGAGGCAACCTACTTTAACACGTACAATTAAAACAGCCCACCGGACTACAGTTGGCATGTACCGCGATAGACCTAGACCTACTTACAGAGTAGGACCTACAAGGATAGGTGCTAAATGACAAGGTTCAAATGCCACAATGCCTTGACTGACCTCCGACAGATCAACAGGGCACACCATAACCACAGCACTCTGCTCTGCCTTGACCCATTTGGACAATAACAACTCCTAAATCAAGATGCTTTTCATTGCTTTCAGGCTGGCTTTCAAAGCGGTAAACCCGCTCCAAACTGATCTCCAGATACTGCAACAAGATTGCAAACCTGTTCATGGCTCAAACTCAACAAGCAAGTTTGCAGACGACACCACAGTGATGGGCCTGATCACTGGTGACAAATCAGCCTATAGCTGGGGTAGGCAACCTTATCTGCAAAGAACCAATGTGTGTGCAGGGGTTTGACATAACCTTTAGGTCAGCTGTTCAATCACAGGTGTGAGAACTCTTCGGCCAATCAGTTCTCTAATTGGTAACCTAGTTGCAGCAAAAAGCCCTCAGACACAGCAACCCTTTCTGGATACAATTGCCCATATCTGGCTTACAGGAAGGAGATTCAGCATCTGGTGGAGAGTTGTGCCAACAGCAATCTGACCCTCAAAACCCAGAAAACAAAAGAGCTTATCTTGGGTTACCAATGAACAATGGGGCAGAGGTACAGTGAGTGTCGATCTTCAGGTTCCTGGGTGCTCACATGATAGATAAAGCACAGAGGCGGCTCTACTTATCGAGAAGGCTTAAGAAAGCCATCACCTACCCCCTGCATTCTGGTACATCTCTAACGCTATCATCAAGAGCATCTTCCCAAAATGCATGACAGCGCTGCACAGTCACAGAACAGAACACCCTCCAGAGGGTGGCGAAACCTGCCCAGCACATCACCGGCACCCAGAGACCCATCAAAGACATTCGTTATAAACGCTGCCTGTGACGAGTGACACGCATCATCAAGGATCCCCTCTCACCCCAACACATGGACAGTCCTGATCCTGCTTCTGCCACCTGGGAATCACTACAGGATCCTCCGCTTTCACACCAGCAGGTTCAGGGACAGCTCTCCACAGGATCACAGGATCTCCACAGCTACCGATATGCTCAACAATACTTCATGGCGCTAATTCTTCAACTGGCCCCCGCCCCAAACAACTTGGTACCGACTGAACCCGTTTTTTTTTATACTACATTTTTGCACAATGTCCAATTTCCACTCGAATCATTACATGTTGTATCATATTTCTTAGCACATTTCTTATCTCCCGCTCTGTACTTCCCATCTGCACCTTCCTACCTACCTCATGTATTATAATTTACATTTATAATTTATATTATATATACATGATGCTAACTGCATTTCATTGGCTTCTGTACCTGTATTCAGCACAATGACAAAGCTGAATCTAATACAAAGTTGCCCTCAAACCCAGATCCATAGCTACACCCCCAGTTACCCCGTGATCTGAAATGGAAATAAAAGAGGAGCTAAAAGGACTTTAAACCCAGACTATGTACTTGAACACGGTTTAAAAATAATAATAACCTAGTCTGACTATAAACATGGGAATTAGCTGGTCACCTATGAAGTACCGAATAAGCAATGGAAAAGGGTGCGTGAAATGCTCCAGCAGCCTCAGACGAACTGAAGGGACTGGGAATACGTTTAAAAAAAAGAAACCAGCACAGGCCTTACCTCCAAAATTGGCCAGCCTCCCTAACCGTGTTACCGGTACTTTCCGCTCCCTGGCCCGCTCGCTGAGCTAAACACAAGAAACACAGGAATGTGAATGAGGAAGACAGACAGTGAGCGGCTGTCCAAGTGTAAACCTGGGGCCACACGCAGGCAGACCCCCAGAACGTATTACCATATACGAAACAGCAGAGTATATGAAGTAGAGTATAGCCAAGTATACAAATGAAACCCCAGAACAGTGTAATTATGCACAAATACACACCATAACTAGATTAAAAATGACCTGCATTTTGATAAATCCTTTGCAAACTAATGATATTAACCATGTCCATAACTACTACTACACCCAAATATCAGACACAGAAACAACCAATGATGTGTTATGAATCTGTGAGTGACAGGGGAGGGGCATTCCACAGGCCAATAAGCTTTCAGCTCAGGCCAGAACCCCTGTGGCACCGCCCCTAATATACCCCTGGGAATGAAAGCTGAAGCCTGTACTACTTCACATTACGAATGTAACGATGGTATTACAGCTTTTGGCAGTTGGGATAAGTCACCTATCAGGAAAAGACAAAGTGAAGAATTGGTCAAGTCTAGCAGGTGTTTCTCCCGAGATAAATTCTTTTACACAATCCCATCGAACACAGCTTAACCAGGTCCTGCTTTCACAGACGCTTATTGAGTTTGTTTGGTAATGAAAAACGGTTGGGTGAGCATGACGAGCCAGGAGGAACATGTACCATCTGCTTATGAGGCACGTTCCTTTTGGCCTCCCTGGCCTTCTCGATGTCCTCTGCCGTGAGCCCACCAACAGAAGTGTGATCCTGATGGTAAGAGCGAATTGGTCCTGAGAACTGCTTGCTTGGGTCCTTGTAGCCCTCGAAAAGCTTGCTGCCGGGACGACCAAACGCCTGGGCCGCAGCGCCACCAGCCGACTTGTGCCCACTGTTCCCGTCCCCAACACCTCCGGTAGACGGTTCCTCATCTCCGGTAAAATCGTAGCGGGAGTCCACATCCGGCTCGATGTCGGACACATTCTGCTGCTGTCCAGTGAATTCCTGAAGTGAAACAGAAGAGTAAGTGAACGTAATGCGCTTAAGTGTTGACCGGGCCCGTGGAGACCTGCAAGCGATGTGGGGAGGGCGGCTATTTTCCACTTGAAGTTTGTCGCTAAGAATGTCACGCTGTTCTGACTCAAAAGCTGCCAGCGTTACAAAATCAGTAACCCCAAGCCCACTGTCCCCAAAGCCACAATAAAATTACTGTACATCATCGGACGATGGAATTAAAACTGACAAAGACGGCTTGTCACACAAGGCAGCCAAACTCCAGTCCCACAGGGTACAGCATCAGATAGTCATCAGTCCGATAAAACACACCGTACTGTCAACAAAGAACAAATTCGGAACGGCACCAGAGCTGAAGGCGTGTGACCTTGGACCTACTAGAGGCCTGTCCTGGACACTGAACCACTGCTCACCCAAACCCACCTGCATCGTCCGCATGACCACGTCCTGCGCAGCCTGGGTGGAGCTCTGCACCCCGGGGCTGCGCAGCATGCTGGCCTGAGTCTCCACCACGGCCCGGCTCAGTCTGGCCAGGCCCTTCACCAGCATGATCATGTCGCTCGCCATCATGGTCACCTGTTGCACCTGCGTTGGTTGAAGACAAGGCAGGTCACAACCAGACTGCGCTGGTACCTTCAGTAAAGGTCCCAGGCACATTAAACGGGTTTAGCCCGCGAGTACCCAAAAGGAAACCTGACTAACTTTCCACTTGTACTTTACTAAGTTTGGACGACCCCAAAGGCTTGAGGCAAGACTTGCTGGGGGAAGAACTTCAAGGCTAATAGAGGACTGGCTGCCTCCCGGTCCAGGCTGTGGGCCAGCCCTTCAGCTCAGATGTGAAGATTAACAACCGCTCATACTTATATGCATGGGGAGGAAGATAGCTGTAACTACACCTCATCCCCCACCAAAAAGCTTCCCTTCAGAAGAGGCAGACATTAAGCGCTTTCACACCGTAGGAATATTTTTCCAGGAACAAGGGACTTTTGTTGTGTTCATACCACAGGAACTCGGCTCGACTGTACTTCCTCGGAGGCAGTTCCAGAACCTGTTTTTTAGTACCTACTCCAGTCTAGGTTCTTTTCATTCGAACACAAACTACTGGGAAGGCGCTTACAGCCATAGCTTGATGATGGGTTGACTTTAAGCACTGACGCTAACTTGGAATTACATGAAAGTGCAGAAAAGAGATGCAGCGGAGCACAAACTGAGCAGATGGAATTATTTTTGTACCCCAATTGCATATAATGCACCAATTAATACATTTTTTGCTTGCGTCTTCATATTTCTGCATCGGAAAATTAGATCACTAACCAATATACTTTTGTCTAATATCACTAGTGCCGGCGGTGAACCTTGCTAGTGCTAATTAGTGGGATAATGTCATAGCATTTTTTATTTGGTGTAAAATGATTTGCTGGCCAGATTTAATAAGAATCATGAACACGTCACAGGTCATACAAGGAAAATAAATGAAAGGCCATGTCCCATTTCGATCGTGATTGATCCCCCCCCAATACCTAACAAACAACTAAACAAAAATAATTAAACAAAATGACTTATTTATTCTCCATTGTTTTTGGTGGTGGTGTAGTTTCGTTTGAAATTGTGTGTGAAGATTGGTCAATGAGCTTTTTACATCTGCCATGTATACTTAGCATAAAGATCCCAGTTCCTCTGGAGCAGTGAGAAAGTGGACTCCTCACAAACACAGTAGGCTCTTCAGAGGTTTTCACCTGGTCGTGCATCGAGACCAGGGCAGAGAAGAGTAACATATTTAGCTACTGAATGTGGGTCTCAGCTCCTAAGCCGGCAGTCTGGGCATCAGCCAAGACAAAAACATACATGCAAACATATGCACAGGAAAAACAAACATCTCTCAAAGACTTACTTGTGCACATATTCATTCCCTGCAGGACTTACCCATTGAGAGGAACAAATAGACTTTATATTAGTCAGTGAGAATGACAATGAGATCCTCCTGGCAGTAATTACAAAACAGGGCAAGGCTGAACCCTACAGTAACCAAATGCCACAACTCTGATGCGTTCGAAGTCTAAACGGACCACCAGATATTATACAGTACATACTCTATATTAAAACATGCCACTTTCATTAAAAGCCAAACATTTGAGAGTGAGTGTCAAAGCCCCTGCAAGTAAACATTGTTCTTGCCTTTGTACATCAACAGGTACTGTTAAGTTTCAAGGACGACCCACTTTGTTGCAGTAGGTTTGAAACCAGGTCAGCACACTGGAGAACTGGCATGGGTCCCATTCGGGGCCAGTTTAAGGCCTCATATCTGCCCACCATGAAGTCTCCACCCCCCGGGAAAGCAAAACAATACAGCTAGCTGCTGAGGCGCGACAGCCACGAGTCCTCTGGGGGGAAACGGGAGCACCCATCCACTCACAGCATGCAGTCACGTATCAGAGATGCACAGGAACCAACCAGAGACACATCCGTGTCCTGTGCATGTGGCCTGACCACAGCCACAACAACACAGCCATCAGGAGTATTACACACAACTTTAGAAATTATATTTTGCACCATACTGATGACTATTCTAAAGGTGCATCCCCACTAGGCCTTCTGCTGAAACTACCAGTTGTTTTGGTTTCAATAAGTTTGCTAGTTCTAAACCACCTTTTTTTTAAGCTGTAATCAAGCAACACAAACATTACTATCAAGAGAATACTTTATGGAGGCACATATGAAGCAAGAAACGACTGCTGGGATGAAAACGGGAGGCACGGTTTGGCACCGAAGGACAAAATGTTCTGCTTTCTAAACCAGAAGAGGTCAGGGTTCCCAAAGTCTTTGGATTTCCCTGTTCAAACACAGCTACTAAACATGGTAATTGGCTGACTAAGAGATGTTTGAGCAAGGAAATCTGCAAACTGTGCTGGATACTGGTCCTACAGGACCGGAATTGGGGAACTCTGAGCTAGATGAGTAACTGTGCGCCGTGCCAACTTTCTCTCCGCACCACTGACAAAGGCGGAGATAAAACGGTACGTGCAGCATTCCTACCTCTTTCAATCTGAATGGGGCTGAGGTGCAAATTCATGCACTGGTGCATAAGGTAGCAAGCCTGAACACATCTCCACACCTCCAGCGCACTAGACCTCTGTTTCAGGCTGCCCAGACCTGAAGCACAACCCCGCGAGGCCCAAAGTAAACAAAACAGCCCCCGGAGATGGGATCTCAGCTACCTGCTGGATAGAAACATCAACAGAACCACGATAATAAGCAGCTGTGATGCAAACCCTCCGCCATATTTAAAAGCGAGAGGTGCATTGTGGTCAGAGGAGGGGGGTGTAAACAGAGAGACGCACAAAACCTCCACGTAAACACGTCAGTTTGGCACAGGAGAGAACAGGCCGCTGGCAATGCAGAGGCCACCACGCCTTCTAGAAAACTCCCTGAATGCTGAGGAGGGATTCATAATTTACAGGGGAAAGGCTGTGGTGCAGCCCGTCCTCCAATCGCACGACTGGCCAAAATTCAAGAGGGAGGGACCTGGCCCTTTTTTTTTTAGAGGGGAAAAAAAAATCGTGTTTAAAGTTCCCAGTTTCTAAAATAAAAAAGCCGCATATGAGGAAGTTGTCAAGGGACACAGTACCCAAAATCTCACCCATTTTCACATTGGTTATTAATCGTGAGCCAGGTCGTACTTAGTCTACTGAAATTATCAGCAAGGAGTCTGAGTTTTTAAACCAGGAGGATTTTAATTTTGTTCATAATCATGTCTTATAAACCACACAGACAGTAAGGATATTTTAAAAAGAGCAATTATACACTCTTATAAACAGAAATCAGAAACACTGTGTTTCTACACTTAGGTGACTTGCCCTTCATAGGCAATGGCAAACATCAGCTTAGAAGGAAAAGGAGGTAACAAGTGCAGGTCAGTAAGTCAAGAAGGGGAAAAAGAGGGTGAGAAATATGCTAATGACCTACTGCAAAACGATCGTGAATAAAAGCCTGAACTTGCTTAGCTGGCAATTTTTCCCCACATAAAGTTGTGTTTCAAGCTCACTATCTCCGCTTTTATCAAAACGTGACCAGCATACAGCTTCACATTTAGATTTATAAAGCTGATGCTTACTGAACTAATCTGTGTCAAGTAAAGGAACAAGAGCTACCACACAGGACAGAACCCTAGCAGCTGCCATCGTCTGCACATGCTTCTATGCCATGTAATAGCAATAGAGCTTCCCCGATTTAATCTCATTTAAGCCACAAGAAAAGAAAAAAAATCCTATACAGACTAGCTGAAAAGCTTCCTTGTAAGTCCTATCAAGGTGCAGGATTTTTATCAGAACTGTTGTTTCACAAATTAGGCCACTCGTGTTGACCTAGCTTAAGCTTAAAGGTTATCGTGCTCGCAAAGCAAAAAATTATAGGATTTTCAAGAAATAAACAAAAACATAACAAAACATTGGAGGGGAGAGACCCACCCCCGCCAAAGCCCTCGTGTGGTCCCACCGCGAACACCGAAGTGAGCCGACTTCCTGAGAGAAACTGCAAACTCAGAGTTCTTCAAGCCTTCACTTTAGTTTTACAATTAAAACATGGGCCACCTCTGCCTGGGACTAAATGTACTTAATTATTAATACACATTCTTCAGAACGATTAAGCCTGTGAATTTGCACATTTTTGTATTTTTGTGCAGTATGGAAATATTTCATTATCGCCCCTAAGCAATTTGCCCTTGAGGCCGAACACCAACAAACAAACAAGTATGAATAATTTCATACGGTGAAGTCATTTCTCGGCCCAACAATGCAACATATTCATCTAATAAATCTGATACACTTTGATTTTCTCTGAACGCTTTTAGCCTCGGCAACAGCAACACGCGGTCAAAGACTTACCAACCCAACTGTCAAAACTTCGTAGCTGCTGTAGGGAAGTAAAGTAAATACAAAACAATACAGGTTGAACCTCCAAGCTATGGGTACAACACACTGAACACAGTGAGTCGTTCTGAAAGAGTGACCAACTGAGGAGCGCAGGGCTGCAATTTCAAGATCGCACGCTGGAGATGGCACAGTCCTACCGTCACGTTTCACATGGCCCCCGTCTATTACTCATTCTATAATCACACAACACGGCTTAGTCACTTAACTTCTGCAAAATAAATGCATGCATTTAACCTGACAAGCCAAAAGGGAAGCCATCTTAAAACACTATTTCACATATGGGAAGAGCGTGTCAGTTAAACCCAAGCGTGAGCCCTCGCAATGTCACTAAGTGCCAAACTTTCGGTGCACGCAGAGAAACGCTTCTATACATTAATGCAGCGCGAATTACTTGTGCTACTATTGCACATACTGATTTTTACACGACTCGAAATACTCACTTACCACCAAAATTAGCAAAACCACCACCTCGATCGCTCCCCACTCTCCTTACTGGGGCGTATTACATACCATGAGGTCAAAGCTGTTTACCAACTTCAGAAACTGATTGCAGGACGGGGCGGCCCCGCCTCAGCACGTGTGCCATTGGGTTTACACTGTGATGAAGTTTCTCTGCATTAGACAGCTTGGTCATGATTCCTGACTTGTCATTGGTCACTCCCCCATCAATAACTTGAACGTTGTCCTATTATCACACGCATTTCCATATGCTACCCTACCATAACGCCAGAATGCCGCTCCTCAAAAGTTTGACCAATGAAAGAATCATATATTCCTACACCAATCAGCTTCGAGAATATTACAGCGGTCGTTTTTTTCCGGCGAAGGTTCCAGCTTGACCGCCCGAGCGGTGCCGTTGGATTTTCCTGTTCATTACCTGGCTGCGCGCCGTCTGATTTTTTTCCCCTTCTTTCTTAGAGTTTATAGTTAAGTAGCCTCGAATGAGCCGCTTATTGGAGGCAAAAAACTAAAATACACTATTACGTTACTCCCAAAGTATTTTTGGGCTCGCCGGACATTTCAGACTTGTCTAAAAAGATCTTTGTTGGCGGAGGAATATTTACAGTGAATTTGAAATATGTGTCTCTAATTTAAAAAACTATTCAAAAAGTATTCATGATGCATGCAATTTGTTATTTCAATGATACATTCATTACTGTTTAGATGCAATCTTTATAATGTAGCAAATAAATGCTGCCTATAAATGTAACCCTAACTTTAAAAACAAAAACGTATAACTATAATTGCTACTATGCGTTTGTGCCCTTCATTCCAGTAAATAGCATGAAGAAGATAATACACAGCGGTGTGATTTAGTTTATAATGTTTAAAAAATACATGATAAGTTGTTGAAATCAAAATGAACTTAAAAAGAACGTTATGGCATTTGTTGGCCACACTACAGAAACAAAGAATGCAGTGTCATGATTTTGCGGAGATTCTGCAAATTGTACAACCTCTTAAAGTATGGCTGACAGTTACAATACATTTCAAAAATATTCGTTTCTCCATGAAAAACTAGACCCCCACAAATCAAGTAAGTATCCTACTTCAACCATGACAACACTGATAATGTCAATACAACGGAAAGTAAAATTGGGCAGTGACCTGTAAAACATATCCACAAACCTCTTAATGTGTAATATCAATATGCATCTAATACCGGGAATCTTTTTGACAGGATGAATATACATTAAGAACATAAGAACTATACAAACGAGAGGAGGCCATTCGGCCCATCAAGCTCGCTTGGGGAGAACTTAACTAATA
>JAODJW010000039.1:6685450-6712695 GCA_026777045.1 Hyperopisus bebe | reverse complement strand
TACAATTTACAGACCCTTGAGGGTACAGCCGCAGTGACAAGCAAAGGTACAAATCGGTACCCTTTTTTTCTGAGAATGTAGCCCCAATCAATGTTAATTTGTTGATTTCATGAAGTACCCCTATTGAGTTCTCCTTCAAGACATAGTTGATCCAAATAGCTGTAATAGTATAAAAGAAAGCACTACAAATTATCACTTTGTTGCTGCCTGCAGTGTAGAAAAAAGTGTCATCAAAAATGGTGATGCAAAAACTTTTTTTTTTGGAAATCTCTTCGATTAAAATGGGACTATCCTTGGAGATGGTGTGCAGCTACGTGAGTTAAGCCTCTGTGCCTGTGATCAGAGGGTCGCCTGTTTGAGCCTGACCTCTGCAGGCTAGTCGCACGTCTAAGGACCCTCTGGTCAGATTCTCAACCCCTAGCTCCAAGGGGGGCACTGCAAGTGGCTGATCATTCACTGCAATATGCAGTAGGCATAAAGAGAATTTCTCCAAGGTAATCAATGAAGGGGCATTATTATTAATACACATAAGCAGTTTCATATGCAAAAACAATGCAGATGTGCCGATGGGATTTAGATGCTCAACATAATCCAAGCCATCCCAAGTGTAAAATGATAGAATAGACTAAAAGTTATACATTTTTAAAGTACATTTTACCCACTCCTATATATACAAGCTCAGTATATTCTTCTACCATCCAGAAATTAAATCTATTATTACATAGGTTAAATGACATTCCTGAATTTTGCACAACCCTGCTTTACATTGCTCGAGGTCGGTGTTGGAACTTATATTGTGTTGAATGAATTCTCTCTTTGTGCAATCATGTTGGAAATCAACCTAAATGCAATATCTTGATGCACTAGATGAAACTGATCTTTTTTATTAAGCTGATTTACTGTCAGTAATATTTCTGAGTAATATCTTACAAAGTATAAAATTTAATTTGTCTGTTTCTGTTATGCTATGGTGTACTTGTCATACAGACTACATATGCATTTCTTTTGTTGTATTTACTTCCTGCGTCTCCTTTAGCAGTAGTGAAAGTTAGAGGTTCTCGTTCAACGATGTGTTGCACAGATTACCCGAATATTTATCATTTAAGCGTCATTCTAAAAAATACCGACAGATGGCGTCTGTGACACATGTTTTGTCAATGGAAAAATATTTCCATGCTGACAGAGGGGTTACACCACGCTTTGGTGGTGAAAGTTTAAACCGAGTGAATGATTTCATTGTTGCTCACAAATTGTTTACCTTATTCTTTTCTGTGCGAAGACCACGTTATAAATTACAACCATTCATTATTAGTGCGTAACTTACCAGAACGCCGCTGAAAGAGTTATTTCACATGATTCACTGACGCATTTTAAGAGCGCTCATTAATCGTTACTCAGTTGCAAGCAGCTACATTAATGTTTACAGTTGTTTATAGTCTCAGTGAAAACAGCATACCGCTCCGCATTACGCCATTTTCAGAACTTCATATCAGACCAAACATTCTCGTCCGTTTCATTACATGTATGAGTGATTCATAATGACCAGCATGGCCAAATCACGGAGTACTATATGCGCTTTGTCTTTTAATGTAGGTTATCGGTCGCCCGACATGCAATAATCTAGTTTTCAGCCAGATCGAAAGACGTGGCAGAAGAAATATCGCTTGCAGTTTGACCTTGGAATACTGTACAGGTAATTGGGAAGACCCACTGAAAGGCAAAAATCTTATAATCAGGACAAATTCCAAATCTGCGTGAGGTTCCTCAATCACAATGCGCCTAACTTACTGTCGTCAAGAATGCCATATAAATGCTGCAAAACAATTAGCGAACTTTTTTGTTTTGTACTTTATATTCAAGTCCACGGTTCACAAAAAGGTCTCGCAAAGCACGTGTTGTCAGTCTGCTCACAATTATAGGACATGGAAAATTAATTTTCATACTACCTATCAGACAGTAAGCCTCATTCAAATCAGAAAGGCCACCAGCCTTTGTATTTTCCATCCACAGTTTAGTCTGCCAAGTGACACACTTCCTTGTATTTTACTGCTGCTCAGTGGTTTTTGCCATAATAAATTAATTTAATTATTTGACATACAATATGGACAAGTAAATGGAAAAGGGTCCGTATAGACCGTATAAATGCTTAATTCTAGATTACACTACTTATCTATCGCCCTGTCTCTCTGTATGCACTATACAGATGCCATCGTTATTACGTAAGTTTAATTGTTAATTCAGTATAAGACCGGAGTTGATGCTATTCCAGGGTCATTTTACTAACTTGCCTTTAATATTTTAAATTTGTAATAATAGTTCATAAACACACTATGCAAGAGTATAAAGTGCATATTAACAATAATTGAACGTGTAACACAAACAATTAATATTTTGAGGATATATTTGACATACGTGTCCTTTTACAAAAACTACAGTAGTTTTAAGTGGTTTTACAGATATGCCTTGTTTACAAGCAGGAGAAAAAATTGTTCTTATAGTTAATTTTCAAATAAATTTCCAATAAAACACCTGAAATTGTCAATGCTAGAACCGTCCATTAGGACACGGGGGGCATAAAACTTTCTTCCTCGAACTCTCAAAATTCATACGTCAAGGAAAGCAACATGTCTTGAAAAGCATTTAAGAGAGTTCTAAACATATCTGAGTGTTTCCATCAGTATGCAAAAAAGGCTCCGTATTTAGGTAGTGCTGGAACTTAATTTAGCTGTCTCTCTTATGATGCATATCTGCTACTACTGATTATGAAAAAATGCTATGTTCAAACTTCCGTGTAAACTTGACAAATTGCATAATTATAAGTGCGAGTGGAATCACCCTTCGTTATTATGCAGCTGATAATAGCTACGGGGGTAAGGTCTCTTAGCTGCCCGTCCCCCATGACGGGATTCCAGACTCTCCTCAAAGGTGGGATAGACACACAGTCATGATAAAACTAAATGAGATGTGACTGCCGTTGTCACTGGAGTCACTGGGGCGACCTGGAACACAAGGGGACAGTAAAGTCTAACAACAATTATGAGGTAGGTTAAATATAGTAGACACTTTGCTCAAATACTGTATGCAATTTCGAAAGAATTATGTAATCTAAATTGCCGTTCAATAATGGCAAAATAATTATATTTGCATCTTTTCATGGTTTCTGTTTCGGAAGGAGAATAAAATACTGTTCTTTCACGTGTCTACAGTTATGGGTCCGTCAAGATTTGCAATGGAAACCTTTTTTTCTAACTTCTTTCTCAAAGCTCTTCCCTACTGCCCTGCTCTGCGAATTAGAGAGAAAGCGGCTTGTTCCGTTGAACTCGGCTCTGCAAGCAGCTTGACTTCCTTCCTGCTTTATGTACATTAAACAAACATACTGGTGCTGCTGACGAGTTGTGCCGGTCAAGGCGGCCACGGTATTGATGAGTAAGCTGGTAAACAAAAACTTAATATCTGCGAGGACTGGTGTTTAGATTCCCTTTGTGGAAGCGGGAAGATTGGACCGTACTTTCATACTTAAACTGAGCAGACTTAAGTTTAGTTGTTTTTTTTTGGGGACATCGTCGCGTTCTTGCTGGAGGATTAAGCATGAGGTTTGGATAGGATCACCGCTTGTGACTGTAAAGCCACTGTACTTTTACTACGAGGTAAGATGATCGACATAACTTGGCAGTAAGGTCATCTATGAAACTCGTGCATAAACCTGTTGCAAACGAAGCTAGTATTGTTGAAACAGGCAAGTGCTGGGGGGATTTAAGTTCAAGAATGATGCTTACCCTACCAGCTGACACTTCGGTCAATACATTTAATTTGTTTATAAACCAAAGTTGCAGATATTTAAAAACTCTTGCAATAAGTAAAACGGTGGAACGTAGTATGTTATTTTGGATTTTCATATGCGATTTCAGCAAGTTTTGTGTGCATTTCGGTCTGTGTATGTAGCCTAATACTCATTGGTATTGTTTTACTTATTAGTTACTGGGTCTTTTATGACCTGTGTAGTGAAAGAAAGCACACAGAATAGGCAACAATCAACATTTTAGTGTAGTGTTGATTAATGTTCCCAGTTGTGGACGAACATTCATTTTAACAATCACGCCTACTTGAGTTGCAAAAGTGAGTCCTCTGTGTAACTCGTTAAACTGCAATAGATCGAGGTTTGACGTTTATACATGGTCATAGACACTAATATTATACAAGCACGTGAATTATCACGTCTCCCAGTGGTTAAGTGCGTATATATATGCAACATGTAGAAATATGGTTACGTTTACATCTCCACGGCGTAGTCATTTTTCCCAGATAGGCTAATTACCGCATCTTAAAGTACACTACAGTAACTGTATAATTTAAAACCGCTTTTACATTTTTTGTTTAGTTGATCACATTTTCTTTAGTTAATTACATAGATATTATGGCGCTTTTAAATGGAAACCATATAAGTTCTTTAAACTCTTCTACTTTACCGGTATTGTTCAACTCCTTATAGATAACGATTATCGTTTTTAAAGAACTATATTTTTTTTGCTTTATGTAACCCTGTAGTAATCCGGCCTCGAATAAGATGCCAGGAGTTTGTCGAAGTGAACAGAACAAGCACATTCTTGTGACTGCATACCTTATGTCACTCAACCAGTGTTGCAAGGGTAATGTAACCGAGGACTGGTGGATAGAATTTGTTCCGCTCTGAAATAGCCACCGTGATATTATCTGGCATGTAATCAAAAGTGAATGCCTAAAGTTTGTGAAAAATATTGAGTGGCTGAGAACAGAAGAACAAATCTAGTGCTGAAGAGTCATGTTGCATCGGTTGCTGTTTTTTGTGTGCTGTTACAGTGGAGTGTGTAGTTAAAAGCACTTTATGTGATGGGTTCAGACAGTACCTCAAGGCCATATGCCTGTCTTCTAGTCTTGTAGATTACAGTACCAGACCATTGAAAGGTTCTGGCCAACACAGAGTGAACGCAGACCTCATAATCCTGTGCTCACAGAACCAGCCTTGGCTGAACACAGCAGCCCGAGTTGCAGGGGAAAACGGCTATTGCCATGCCTCTCCGCATCATACCACTCAAAAAAAACAGTCCCCCATTCTCCCAAGAACCAAGGTGGGCACCGTAATTCTCCAAAGCTCACCGGTCTGCATGTACACACAGTTGGTCCTTTGTGCAGGCGCACTCTTTAAAAGTAGGCTCAGCTTAGCCTATAAACCTTTACATTGATTTTTAATTGTTGGACGTAAATAAGACTTGGTTTGTCCTAAATATTTGCTTGCAGACTGATCTGCACGTGCAACCCCACTGTGACTCTCAGAGCTGTCTCTCATGCATTTTTCCACTTCCATCGTTATCTGGATTCAGGCCCCACCCTACGTTTCCCATTCTTTATTTTTCTTTAAAATATCTAAATTGGGATTGACTTGCAGACATCTGATTCCACAGAATAGGCTTTTTTTTTGTTTTTGTTTGTTTGAATTTTAAGTCCTCTTTAGAGTCACTGTTCTTCATGCAGGTGATCGTCAAGAAGCGTCTGTGTTTGGTGTGAATTAAATATATCCCTCAAAGTACTGGGCTTATAATACAGAGCGAGATATGTGGCCTTTTTAAGCTCAATTAGGGAACTTCTGCCAGTTTACACTGGCATCACAGCAAACCAGACGGGCACTTCATTCTTTAAGTTCGAAAGTCAAAAAGACAAAGGTGGTTTAATTTACTCTCCAAAAGTCCTGCAGAAATAAGCAAACTGCAAAAAGAATAGGAGTCAATGATGTGTGGGAGTCTCAGACATGGAGGAGTCACTGATGTGTGGGAGTCTCAGACATAGAGGAGTGACTAAATTGTTGGAATCTCCAGCTTGGTCTTTTACAGAGGAGCTTTCTGACAAATTATACTTTTGCTCTTCATTTACCCTTGTGCCTCATATGAACACAGCTGGACTTGAGACCCTGGAGGGAATTCCTTCCTCTTGTTTCATCTTTTAGTTACATAATTCCTATTTTGGCAACACAGAAAGAAACAAACGAAAGTAAAATATCTGGTAAAGAATCCGAGACCCCATTACCCTGACAAAGGATTTAATATGTGTTTGTTGCATATTGTTGGTGATATATGTGATGATACTAAGACGCTGTATTAAAAATTCAGAGAAAATGGCTTCTAGGGTGACATTTCTTGCCACTGGTGGTGCGATCAATGTTCTTACTGAGTTTTTCTCTTGCAGCCTTTGGTCCTAAGAAGATGTCTGCTTTGGAGTAGAACTGACAACACCTAAGCATTCTACCTTTCATTGCTTCTGTTTTATATTGCAAGTTTCTCATCAATTGTTCCTATCGTCACGTGCTCTCCCCCACCCCCCGCACCATCGAAGCCATGGTGGGGTCCAAATGCTGGTTGGAGAACCAGATCTAGGGCTTCATGGAAGCCCAACGAGAGAGTGACAGCCTGGCATCATGGCTGCATGTGCTTTGAACAGCTTGATCGTGATGAGCACCAATAACCTGAAAAGCGACAGCAGTCCTCGACCCGCGAGGCCGGTGCTGCTGGTGCCGGACCGGACGACGTACTGCCAGGGGCTGAAGCCCAGGGCCCCATATAGTCCTGGGGGCTTGAGTCCCAGCTCCCCTAGCTCAGCCTTCAGCTTCACTTCTGCACCAACTAGCCCTGGCAGCCACCGATCCCGCTCTCCGGGCCGACCCTCAACCTCTCTGGAGACAAGCACGGATGGCCGGGTCCGGCATCTCAGCGGAAGCCCTGTGCGACCAGGGCCCGTTGACGATGACCTGCGATCTTTCAGCACGGGCCCGTCGACCTCACGCCGTTCCGCGCACATCCAGCAGATCCACCGGGAGTTGCAGAATGTCCAAGTCAACCAGAAGGTGGGCCTGTTTGAGGCCCAGATCTCTGACCAGCGTAGCCAGGCGCAAAATTCCGAGATCCAGCGTAGCCCACGGGCCCCTCGCCGGCCCGGCTCTGTTTCGGAATCCAGCAGCCCGGAACCCAGGGAGGTCCGACGGAGATCTTCATCCCCAATCCCGCAAGAGCTACAGAATGGGCGAGGCGGGTGTAGCATACCTGGCAGGGTAGGGGGGCGCGTGGGGGAAGACTGTGCCGCTGACCTAGTTGCGGAGCGGGGCTGTTTGCACGCAAGCCCTTCGGCGGAAGTCCAAGTCCAAGGAGACGGCCCAATCAGTGCCGGGTCTCCTGGCATCGGTGTCATCGTCACAGGGACAAAGCTCAGAGAGCCAACCCAGATCAGCCCGCCTGCAGAACTCAAAGGGAGTGGTATCGCTGCACTGGAGGGGAGCTGCTCTGAGGCCACGAGCATTCCCGCAGTCATCATCACTGACCTTGGGGCTGAGGGATCGCGCGAGGGCACTGAGGCACAGCTTAGCCCCAGCCCCAGCCCCACCAGGGCCCAGAGGAAGCTCTCGTCCTCATCTGCCTCCTCCACTGGCTTCTCCTCTTCCTGGGAGGAGTCGGAGGATGACATCTCCAGTGACCCCGAGCGTGGGGAAGGGCGCTCGCCAGCCTTCCTGCAGACGCAGCAGAAAGCTGTAAGTGCACTCTTGCTCGCCTGTCCCCTGATTGGCCACTCTGTTTGTTTGTTTGTTTGTTTGTTTGTTTGTTTGTTCGTTTGTATCTCCCGGGCTCGTGTTCTGCCTTCTTGCGTGCGGTGGATGCAAACAGCCAGTTAATACTGGGGGAAGATTTTGCCGGACGTTGCAGGTGACCAGCTGTGGTTACCTGGACGTTGACAAGGCAGCTCTCAGCAAAACTGACTTCTGTCCAGATTGCATTTTGCGCTGCATTTTTGAAAAAAACTTCTGGAATGGGCGATTACGTATTTTGATATTTCAGCTGAAGACTCAATCTCCTGCGTTTGTAGTGGGGTTCCCTCTAAGACAAGGCTGTGAAGCAGCACTTCAAACAATGACATGAGGGACTCACTATGATAATTGAGGTACTTATAGTATACAACACTAAAGTAACACAGAAGGGTTCCCTCCCTTCTCGTTTGTGCCTAAAATATCCCCTAATTATGCTTGATAAGCACTGAAAGGGGAATCCCAAAAAATGCATTAACCTCCTTGATTAACTGAGTATGCAGACTGTCATAGTTTACTTCTCTAGGGTATGTGAAGTGGTCCACCATGTACGATGCAAAACAGATAATTCAAAAAATAGGAAATAGAATTTTTATGCAACATATTCTCATTATGATCTACAGTTTAATTTCAGATATTACCTCATTACTGGGAAATTGCATGTTTAGATGCACGATAGCTCTGAAGAGACAAGATTGTCTCATTGTTGATTCAGCCATTAATCGGATGTATTTGTTTGAAAACACGCTGCACAGTGCTACGTGCTATTTCATTTTCGGCTTCGTGTGAAGAGGACAGTGTGACATGTTTCTTGTTTTCTTGCTTTCATCACACCAATATAGGCTTCCCTCGGCGAAGCATTTCATTGAATGGTCTTAGTAATGGCCGTCCAGCTCTATGCTGCATGACTCTTTGAGAACAAATATCTAAGTAGCCTTCAGTGTGCAGAAGAGGTGTTTACCTCTTTCAGCCCTGCGTTCTCTTTAAGGCATTGAATACGACCTTGTGAGATGTGCTGACCGTAGAACTGGCTTCCCTCTCTTGAAAACATTTCATCCTCCTGGCCTATGCAAGTGCAAGCAAATTATTCCACTGAAAAGAACAGTTCCTGAACCATCAGCTGGAAGAAAAACTTGGTCCTGCAGAGGCTGAAAATTCACGCCTGGACATTCCTGTGATGCTGCATGGAAATGTCTAAAAAAGGCAAATGATATATGGAGAACAGTACAGTTACATGCAGACTAGAAGACTCAGAGTTTCTTGATAGTCTTGAGATTAAACATGCAAAGAACTTCCCTGTTTTGTCAGAAGGCTGCTTCTAGCACAAATTATTTTAGAAGCTGAGTGGAATAGGTGGATATTTTTTTGCTCTTTCCTTGTGACTTGCAGTTTGAAACTGTCAGATGTATTCAAACATGTTCACCTGTTGAAATTGGATACAAGAAAGATGCTAAAATTACAACTAATTTTATAATTAATATAATTTAAATATAATTATAATTATAAATAATTAAAGTGACAAAAGTAAAAAATAAATTATAGTAATTATTAAATGTCTTAAAGGAGCAAAAGCTCAAACGAGAAAATCAAAAGGTCTCAGTGAAAGTGTTATTTTGTTTTGTTTTGGAGAGTTTGGAAATAGACCTAGCCAGAAACTCTGAGTATGAAGCTGCAGCTTCACTGCATTAGCAGAACTCAATAATGAGAACATGGGTCATAGATATTGTGCTGAGTGGGCTTAACATAGAACAGCAAGACGCACATTTAAAGGTACAGCTCTATATCTGAACATATTTTAATGAAACAGACGAGCTCCTTTACACCTTACAGTAGGCACCGTTTTCTCTTTCATTATGCGCCATTGTAAAAGAATGCACGATCTCCTGTCATGCAGATATATTTTGTTGAACGACCGTCACAGGAATGTTTTCGTGCCACAGAGATAAAAACAACCTAATTCGTATTGATGTTTCACTTTTAATCGCGTTCAGTAAAACTGCTGGCAGTGTGTGAAAGATTCAACTATGATCTACTGTTTACATTTAAAAAATCTGGAAAAGCCAATGATTTTGCATAAAGAACTGATGAGCAAAGATGAATGAAAGAAAAAACACAAACACAAAAAGAAAATAATTTGTGATATAAAATATTAGTAATAAAAGTGTATATGACTAATGTAATACTGTACATTACTTCGAGGTAGGGCCTATTTCATAATGCTCTCATATTGCTTTGTTTGCAATTGCTTTATTTGGTACTCAGTATTTAATACCCAGATAACGTTGTATTTATTTGAAGCTGGCCTCCAATTCTCAGACGCTGAGTTTCAGTCTGCCAGGACTCTCCTTTCAGAGGTGTTGAAATACGAGGGTGACCGTGTTAAATCCTTCATCTCTCTTCCAGCCATAGGTCTTTTTTACAGACTTGGCTGGCACCGTAGGCTCACCATAGAGACCTTGTCTTTTCTGGACTTTGTGACCATTTGTTTTCCGTTTTATGAAACCTTTGGACCTTGAAATAAAACATACGCCATAGGTCATTGTTGGGAAGCGAATTTTGCGGCTCATAAGTTCGATTTTCCGACTGAGTGCAAAAATCAATGCAAACACATTTAACGTGCAAAGCGAGTCACACTTGGGGCTTTTGCAATAACAACTAAGTGATCTTACTTATACAGTAATTAGCATTTACTGTTTGCTGTATAAGGAGTCAGAATCCCATTTAGGGAAAAGAGCTCCCTCTGTTGTTGGGGTTAAAACTGCATGGTGAATTTGCCCCAGCTTACAACCGAGACAATGGCAGTCTGCTTGTGATTAAACCCAATTTAGAAACACTCAGTGCCCAAAGCTATTTTGTACAACTGGGCATTGTCCTTGTTCCTGTAATATCCTCTGCAGAGAAGAAAGGCAGACACACTGCATTTCTGGTAGGGCGTCTCCAAGGAAATGGGGGATGAGTGGAAAATTGGTCTATCTACATTCCTGCTTCTTCGTAAGTGGCCCTTTTGAATAAAAAGGTCTTCCCCAGCGTCTCAGCTCTACCACCCGGCTTCTCTCTCACTACTAAACCTTTTGCCTCAGGATAAGTTTGGATCGGTAGAGCTAAATGGTTTTACTGGTCCACAGCGGGATGGCTGGGGAATCCCCACTAGGCACCCGCATGGAGGAGATTCCAAATACCCTACTGCAAGTGGAGGAACCGACTGTCTGTCATCAGTAGAGCTTATAAATTGAAAAGTTCCCAGATAGTACTGCCCCCTTCAGTCTATGTTGAACAAACTCCCAGTTCTGCTTCCGGTGTGTGAGGACTCTCTGAGACCTTGGGAGCAGATACCTGGAGACCTTTCCGGAGACTGTAGTGTAATTATATGCTGTGTGAGCAGCTGTTTTGTTTGGGTGGTGAAGAACCTGCCACTACTGCATGGTCTACAAGCACATCAGATCTTGGCTATGCTGACACCCACATGGCATCCCACTAGTGACACAATGGCCCGTAAAAAAGGGAAAAAAAACTGTTGTTGTATCCCTTTCCTGTGTTAATTTAATGAGGGGGCAGAACTATGCTTGCACGTGTGTGTGTGCGTGTGCGACTGGGCCAGTATTTTCAGTGGGCCTGTCGTAACACATCGCAGCAAAGCTTCACAAGAGCAAGAATGTTCTACCCAGATGTGCCTCTTATTTCCTCGCAAATTGTGAAGGTAGCAGCAGCCAAGTAATTACCAGTAGTATGTTGACGGGAATACTTTTAATTTACCCAAACTTACACCAAAAAATGCTCAATTTTACACCTCCAGGGCTTATTGCTCCATTTATAGTAGAGTTTAATGTTTTTTCTGGTAATTATAACCTACTCACTTGTCATACATGGCTTCCTACTAGCATCATTTGTAAGCTCTCCTCCCTTTCTCTGATTGGACGCTTCACCTTGTGTAGGAAGCATGTCGGGCAGGGATTCAGATGCTGTCCCTGACCGTCGGCAGACAGGGGCTGGCTGGCGCCGATTCCCAGCCAGACGGCGGATGCCGCAGACACTGGGACGGCTGTGAGTGACGGTAGTTTCCCCTGGTTTACGATGGCTGTGGGATTGTCCCGCTCCATTGTTTGGACTCAGCCACTGGCCTGGGCGAGGTTGACAGGAAATGGATGGCGGTCCCTATTTTGGGCTTGAGAAGACGCTTTTTACCTGAGTAGCAGAGTGCCTGACTCGTGTAAATTACTGGCGTAATTCTGCACGTGACCCCTGCAGGATGCAGTGGTACTTGTTTTGTGGATATTTACCAGGCCTTTATGCTACTGTTTAATTTTTCCAGCACCTTAAGCACAGTCTCTTCACGTTAGTTGTCTTGCAGTACTGTTAATCCCTGAATAGACATCTTTTCCACCCTAAAATGTTTGCTAATCCTGTGTTATATACCGATATATGTGCCAGAATACGCTGAATGTTTGGCACTGACAGAAAACAATGTGGAAATCACTGTATGGGGGGAAAGGTTGTTTTGCTTGCGTAGCTATCCAAAGAAAAAAAACGGTGCGACAAAATAAGTAAAGAAAGAAAATATTCTAAAATCGGTTGGCACTTTGGGAGCCAAAGGTGAGAAGCTCTTAAACCCAAAGTGATTTAAGTGTTTAGGTTAGATGGGATCCCAGCCAGTGACTGTGGGTGCGAAGACATTCTTAAGGCGTGCAGTGCAATGTCAAGGGGCGGGCCGCCGGCCTTCCGTGGCAGTAGGCCGCGTGCCTGCATGCATGCTCACACATGTGAATGTTGTGTGATCTCTGTAACCAGAACCATTTGCCTGGGCGGCTACGTGCAGTCCGCCTGTGGGAGACCAGAGCGACAGAACACAGGGGGGTGTGGAAATTTTGCCGTGGAGACTGGTAGTATGTATCTTGGAGGTTGGTTGGGGCGGGCCAGTGTGGGGGGAGGGGATTTTTAAATTGTTGTGCTGGTTGCCTGTCGGTTACGTAAAAGCACAGCATTCCTAAGTCGGCTCAGCCGCCGTTGCTGCTGGACGGCGATCCTGGGTTTTTCTTTTTTTCTTTTTCAGAATTTCCTTATTCACGAAACGCGAACCGTGAATCGTTAACCTCAAACGACACGCTGCTGTTCTGCAGAAAAGTCACAGTCACACAGCGCTGGCAATGAAATTGACCTTCTACACCTGGATCACAAGTATTTACAGAGAGACCCTAATTAAAAAGATTTAAACTTACTATTCTGACTACTAGTGTTACACATGCTTGGAATTAAATGGATTACACAGAGAAACAAAGCTACGCTATTTGGGATATGTAACTGAATCTCATTAGTAAGAGAATTAGAGGACTTAAACCTATTAAACTACTGAGCAGGTAAATCTTCCCCATGCACTTTGAAATGAACTTCTTGTCAGGCAATACTACCCGTTTTTTTTTGCCAATACTCTTGTTGTATCACAACAGAAGCTATTCTTTACTCCTTTTACCTGGGGGGGGGGGTGTGATCTTGTCCCTATCACTTCCCTTCTGCATAACCTAAAAGTAATGGTATTGTGGTTTCCTCCCCAAAGAAATATCTATTTAATTTCACCGTTGATTCTGAAGGCAGAGTGCAATGGAAAATGTAACACCCCTGTGGTGGACTGTTGCCTAGCGACCAGCTGACGTCAAGCTGGGAGCTGCTTCAGACAGCTGGGTCTGTGTGTAAGCTCTGCTGGCGGAGGGAGCCGTTTCATATGCATGAGACAGGAAGTGCCTTTTTCACTTTTTTTTTTTTTTTTCGAGGCAGACCCATTGCAGTGCAGAAAAATGTAGCTTGTGCTCTGCAAACGAGGGAAACTACCGCGTGAACTCCACTTTTGTTTTTGTTTACTATCACCCCCAGGCCGGAAGGGCTTTTTTTTTGGCATTTTTAGAGCCACTTGTTTTTCAGTCATAGTGGCTGGTGTGTGACTACTCTCGTCACCTGAATGTGTCTTTTTTAAAAAGTGGGGTTGGGGGTGATATCGACACTGAACGGGTCTGAATGACGGCAGGAATGCGGTGCGGTGTGGCGGTTAGGGTTAGGGGGAGTTAAGGAGTTCAGTGTATGACGTTCTTGGGGGGGGGATTCTGTCAGTCCTTCTGTGATGCCTGCTGAATACATACATACAGAAATGCAAGCAAGATACTTTCTGAATAATATAATATACATTAACAAAATTCATTTGTTGTCTGTTGTGGGGGGTGGCTAAAGGCTTCGCAGATGTATGGGGAGTCGAAGTGTGGGGTAGTCTGGGGCAAATTGACTGACTGCTCGCTCTCTTACTATACCTGCCCGCGAGTGGGCAAAGAAAGACCCGGAAGCTCTGTGCAGCTCAGAGCGCTAGGGGCTGGCTGTGGGTGGGGAGACGCATTGTATCGTAGGAGGACCCACTTACTCGAAAGGACTGGGCTACTTAAAGGGACGCATTCAGCATTTTTAAAGGGATGACCAGTGTTTATTATTTAATGAGCCATTATATACTGCTATACTTTTGGTAGGAGCCCTAGGCAGAGGTAGAAAGTTCAGGTTCAGAAAGTACAAATCTTGACCAAGAGTTTGTTACAACCATCCAACTGAGTATAAAGTCACAGAGTCCACAACTGGTTGGCTAAATCAGAATCTTGGTCTGGATTCTTACTTTCTGGACCGGAACTTTCCACCTCTGGCATCAGGTCCCTCTCATAAAATGTGCTGAAGGTGTCTTCTTCAGGTGCCCTTAGGAAGCGGAGTGGAGCACTCGACGTGAGTTTACTTTGTTCCAGAACGTCCAGGTCCCTTCTCTAGGTACTTCTGCTCATAGCTCGATTTAGCTAAATATAGTTAAATCACTACTTTTCAGAGACTAAGCCTTGGCATGCTCCAGACAATTTGTGCCAGAGGCGTCCAGTGTGCTGCGTGCTGTGTTTACAAAGACATCTATGAGATCCAGTCTCTCCTCAAGGGTTTCTTTAGTCTTGTCTTCCTTCGCTTTCATTTATGAGATCACACCAGGCTGCCTGTCACTGGGTATTATCATAAGCTGTTCTCTGTAATGGGTCGACCCTCGCATGGGGGGCCGAAAGTCATTACCACCAGCCCGTGACACAATCCCGTTCTCTCCGTGGAGACCCTCCCGTCTTTCCTGGCAGATGAGCACAGTGAGCGGTCCCACCGTCACTAGAGGTAGGACATGGAGGTCCAAAACGTCTGGCCCCCGGGACAGGGGACCTGGGCCCTGGCAGGAGGGACTATCCCCTTTTGCGAACCCTTTAACCGGCCTTATGTATTGGGATTATGGTTTCATTACCGTAAGCGCTTCCGAAACAAGGTACCCCGAAACACAGAGGAGGAGAACAAACAAAGGAGAGAACCTGAAGAACTCTAGAACAGACAGCTGAGCTGGAATCCACAGCACCCTCCCAGCAGGGACCGTCAGCCTGCAAGCCAGCTAATGGAACAAGCGTCTTCTTTTTCTTTCATTTGTCTTGATTCGATTGCTGACTTTACTATGAGTTGCAGATGTGGAAAATACTGCGATCAACCTAGACCGCCTTCCTGTCTCTCGGAGAGGTTCCTCTCGAGGGGTTAAAAACCACTTCCTCCCCCCGGCGCGCAGTGGAAACTTTAACAACACCAGTGAGGTTGAGGAGTCGCTTTAAAAGTGTGGCATCCCTTTCCTTCTAACCGAATATAGACAGCTGCTGCAGCATTATCAGTGGCAGCACGGCGCTCCGCGGCGGAGTGCACTCCCAGCGATACTGCACTGCCTCTTCCGGCCCCCGTTTGCCCGCTCGGGGGGCAGTTTCAGGGCCTTAATGCATCAGGTTTCTGAGACGGGGCTGTGATGGTGACCCCAAGAGGAGCGGCTGACCCGAATTAGCCGATACGGGTCCGGCTGGGCTGAAGGGGGCGGAGCCATGTGAGCCGCACTATACCCCACCCTCGATGACTGATGTCCTGTGGTGTAACTCAGATACTGACGGCAGTGGCTGCGACTGGGGTGTGTTCTGGTTCACACACAGTATTTCCACTGGCCTTGAAAAAACAGGGGGGGGGGGTTTCTCTGCAGCGTCCACTTCAATTATCTTTGAAACACAACAACAAAGAACATTCATGTATCCTCGGGGGGGTTAAAATTTTGTTAGACAGGGTTAGTTGAGGACCCTTGCTAGGGGAGACCCCTGGCCTTCAGCCCCAGTAAGCTCTCTGTGAACCCCCCCCAGCTGTGAGTTAACTGCTTTCTTAAGTGACGTAAGAGGCATAGGCAGTATATTCCTCTAAGATTTGACTTCAGTCACTCATTCAGCCAGTCTCTTAGGCTGCTGCTTCTTTTCTTAACCCCCCAGGGAATAAATGGCTTTGCAAATTCCCAAAACAGCACAGCCATTTTTCTCTTTTGTGTTTTTTTTTTGTGGGGGGTGGGGGGAGGGTGCTAAGATATCTTCCTTGATGGAATTACACAGTGAGTTGCACATGGAGATGCATCTGCCGCCTGGTCCCTATCCAGGTGACATGAGCTGATTTAAAGCCTTTTGCCAATAAGAGAGGGATGTCAGAATGGCAGTCTGACGTGTCTAGCACCTGTAGGATGCCATATGATGAGTAGTGTGTCATGATTTCTGTTGTGTGTCCAAAAGGTCTCCAGTTCAAAGCCTGTGGTTGACAGGGTGCTGGTATCAACCCAAAGCCTATGAAATCACTTTCTGGGCCACCGGATAAATGTCTGTCCGGCCTTCGAACCTCAGGCTTGCCTCGCACCTGTACATGTCTCTGTATGTGTGTCTCATAGGAGAGCAAGATGGGACATTTCATCTCGCTCCTTTTACAATGACAATAGAGACATCCGTTCATTCAAACGTTATCACAATGCAGAAATTCCCTAATAATCATCAGAAACAAAATGGAGATTTCGACAAAGAATTACATCTGTTGTGGCAGTAAACACCCACCGGACATGGGATTAAAGACTTTAGTGGGGAGTTTCATTAAGGGATTTTCTTTTTTTAGATTGCCAAACATTCCTCTCTGGGCACCACTGCCCATACCAATTATTGGTGACTTGTAATTAACTGTTAACCAAATAAGTGTTAATTAAAAATGAACTGCTTATTGGTGAGTATTGGGCTTGTGGCCCAGGACATCCCCCTTCTACACGTTTCTCACATTCCATTAACGGGAAAATGTCAATTGTGTGAAACAGTTATGAGTGATTCCTGTACTATTGTCTGAAACTCGCTGTATGTGTATTCTGGTAACCACTCAAACACGATAGCACCAATTCCTAGCAGCCCAGTTCATTATTATTTTGTCCAAGTATGAGTTATTTATAAGTATACTATTTACCTTGAGCACTACCTACAATACTTTCAGTAGCTTTTTAGGTACTTATTTTGTTTAGCATTACACCATTTTTGTGGTAAACGGAGTTTCATAGCTATAGCAGTCCACAGGGTCTGGAGCCTAGACAGAGGCCCATGTCCTTCATCCCTGCTGACTCCACTGACCGTTAATAATGCACATGCCACAAGTCCAGATGTGATGCTTTCTCGGGGGGTCTTTGCAAGAAATGCTGTCAATAGAAACCTCTGTAGTTTGCAAAGGCAGTGGTCACAGCTACTGATATGAAATCAGTATGTATTGTATCAGTTTCTGTTATAGATTTGAATCTAATCAATTGAAGTCTACCTTCAACTCGCTTATGTCCTGTCTAGACAAACATGGTTAATTTACTTATATAGCTAATAGCTACTCTGGCCCAAAGCAGCTTATATACCATTAATGCAGACTGACATTTAGAGATCAGTTCTTATATTGAACAGCCAGTGGTGGATAACTCAGGCCCAGAAAGTAAAACTCCAGACCAACCAGTTGAGTATAAAGAGTCACAGTCACAGAGTACTCAACTGGTTTGTGGAAACAAAATCTATCCACCTCTGTGAACAGTCTTGTTTCGGCTAATGTATTAATCAGATTTATCTTTGAAGTTTAGAAGGTTCAACTGCAGGCCTGTTTCCAGGGATTTGAACTCGAGACATTGTTGTTTAGAGGCTGACAATACTGAGACCTGGCAATACTGCTTCGCTTCATTCATTTCAATTATCCTGAGGAACAATATTTAGATATGATTTTTCCTAGAATTCAATGTGGGAATCCAGCCTCTTAGCCTCCTAGCCTGTTCTGCACCAATATAGGAATGTATGGGGACATGTGCCAAAATCTAGTCAGACTTATGGACACTTGCCGCATATTCAGGAGATCAAGCTCACAGCTTCCAGCTTACATCGGGGAACCAGCTCAGCTCTCTCTGCTTGGTTAATAACACTAAATGCTACACAGGAGGCCGTTTTGAAGGCAGATAAGAAAAGGGCCAAGAGCAGAGAGCTGTGGTGTGAGACAGTCTCATGAAGGTCATAAAGAAATGAACCTACTATCAAAATTTGCTTCCATGTTCCAATGCCTTCTCTTGAAGGAAGACTACAGTGAGTGTATAGCTGAACTGAGCAGCCTAGACAGAGCCAGTCAATCCTATAGGCAACTTCTGTGGGGGCACCGACTTGACAGCCAATTTCACTTTGCCTTGAACAGGGGGCGCTGGCGAGCATCGTTGCCACATTGGCTATGACTGGTACTGAGCCTGGTCAACTGCAGTCAGCTAGTTGCCTACCTGCCAAGTTTCTGAGACTCATGCTTTCAGCTTACAGTCATCAAGAACTGTAAGTGGCCTGGAAATCTTTGGTCCAGCGCTGATTTTATTCCCTCTGAAAAAGCAACGAGGAGGATCTTGAGATGTTACCCAGAACACCAATAATGTGCTTAAAAAGCTTCCAGTGATGGAAGACAGTAAGTAATAGGATCTTTCATGTAATGATGTTATGGTCCATGAACCAGCTGAGCCAGAGAAAAGAAAAGCAGCTGGACATATTTGCTCAGCTCCACCCTGTTTACTCTGGGCCCCATTTTGATATCCTATTATCCTCGCCTGTTCTGCTCCTAAAGAGACCATGGTCTGCATGTATCAGCATCATCTACAGCCACCACTGCACACTCCTGCTCATTTCAGTCCGTGCTCCAAAAGCTTACGAGCTGTATTCCTGACTGTTGTCATCTCAGGAGGGGGCTGCAGTTGACCACACACTTGGGCGATCTCTCAAGCTCGACTTTCATCAGCGTTTATCAGCTTTGCGAGGCAAATTAATCAAAATCGAGGAAATCACGGCCTACGATTTGGAAGTTCCCACATTCTGAGTGTCTCGCGATCCTTGTCTCTGTTAACTTTCAAAATTTTTGGGTGTCTTACATCGAATTAGCAGTGTTCTCCCAGCGTTCTTTTTGGTCGTGCGCTGTTGTTTCTCTGCGCCGAGCCTGCGGAGGACTTCTGGGTGTGCACAGGGCCTCAATCCCCTGCCATTTGCATACCTTGCGGCTGCATGGTGGCCACCTTTTCTCCCTAATAGCTTGAGCTTGTCGAAACGCAGGAGCCGGACCTCAGGATAAGGGCTCCAGCTGTTGGGCCAGGAGGTCGGGCAACATTTGCATAGCTTGGATGGTTTTTTTTTTTTTTTTTGCTAATATTGTCACTCGGAGCCGCATTGTCATCACTGGCGCAGTAGCTCGTTGTCGCAGACTTCTTGGGACCGCAGCTGGAGCTGTCTCCCCTGTCTGGCATGTCATCCTTCGCGTCTCGCATGTGGAACCGCGCCCTTCCTCTGCTGCATGCCATGGCCAAGCCTTTCCTCCTCTTCCTCAGGGCACTGCAGGTAATGAGTCTCACTGGGGTAGGTGGGGGTGGGGGGGGCGGATGGCTCCTCCGCTGCTCTGGACTCTTCCCGACCCCTTCCCATCTTTCCTCCCGTCTCTTGCCCCACATGGTTCCGTTTGCCTAGATGGTCTGGCGCACGGTGTAATTAGAGCCGAGGATGTTGCCTTTTCTAGGAGTCACTTGTGACATGGCTGCGAGTAGCACTAGGTCACTGTAAATATGAACGAGCTGCTGCTTCATCCCAGTGTTCCTATTACCGCGTTCCGTGTCGTCATCCTGCCTCGGGTGAGCCTTTGTGTCTGTTTTCTGGGTGTTATGTTGTGTCTGCTGAATGCTGACTCACTCTGCGAGTCGCTAGTGTTTTATGCGCCGTCAACAGACACCGTTTGACGGTCGCAAAGGATCTCCATGGCTGCCAGAAACGTACTTCCAACCAGTCTCACAGCCTCTCTCCCACTTCCACTTCTTTTGGGTTTGTTTAGATATCACTTTTTGCGAGGATCAGCCTCCCCCCCCCACATCTTCTGTTAATGTTCCTTTTAAGATTGGTTTCCACATCCAGTCCTCCTAAACAGTGCAGCCACCTTAGGACCCCCCCTCCCCAGTCCTGGCCTAGGTGGGTGGGTGGATGCTGAGAAATCATTTTGAGGAAAACCAGTGGCACTAATGTCGTTAATATAGACAACAATGTCGGCCAGCTGAGGATTCACCTCACCACCACAGACACGTAGCATTTCCCTAGAAGTTCCTGGAAATGATTGAAGCCGCACTTCTAGGGCAGCAATTAAACTGAAATTGCAGCATTAAATCTTGTTTGCTTTGTCCTTCATGGGATGTTTTGTGCGAATGGCTGGGAGGAGTCCTTTTAGCTTTCAAAGAATCTTAGCAATCTTTCAGTTCATGTTTTTTTTGATACATAGTCCCAGACTGGCAAAATTTTCCTAAGCAAATCATTAGGTTTTAAAATCACTTTTTATTTGACTTTAGGAAGGTCGGAAAGACTTGTGGTTGACTTTTTGCCTTTATGTAAATAGAAATTTGGGCTTGGTCAGAGACCTATTGCATTGCATGCATTAAATGAGTTTGCATTTTATTTCTGGTTTTGTTATGAGTCTTGTAGGCATATTTGAATGATGATTTGCAGTTTTGATAGGTTATATTGTTATAGTCTCTTAGTGTCTTCAACACTAAGTTGGACTGAACTGCTTCATAGATTCATGTAAATGAATTATGGAAAAAGAGCACAAAAACAACAGAATGTGGAAATCTGCAGTGTCCCCCAAGAACCTTCTGAGAACATCTGAGGGCATGATACCAGGAGGCAGCTTCAAGGTCCAGATTTATTAAATCAAGACAAAAAACCTTTTGACATTGTACCTCTGGCCAAAAACAAAAAATAAATACATCAGTCTGACTTTGACCTGCTCCCATTAACGGACTCAAAGAATTACACAATGCATTTTTCTCTGAGGAGCCAACCATTTGGCATAACAGTAATGCCTTATTACTTTGGATTAAGAAACATTTGTAACATTTCATATGAATACATTTTTAACATATTACTCAATAACCACTCAGAATCAATGTCATTACTTAAGATATATTAAATTCACAAATGTTATAAGAATAATTTTTCCCATTAAAAAGCACTACATCTAAAATCTTACACATCCCATAATTCATAGTAACCTTGCCAAACATGCTAGTTCATCTTCTATTAAACCATTAATTGACCTCCGTTGCAGACATGGATTGTAGACAGACTAAATACTACCGAAACATGTTTGAAATGATAAGTAAATAAACAGAGGTAATATAAAATCCATACTATAGTCAGGTTCTTTTTTACCAATGTACTTATCTTGTAGAGCAGTGGATTCCCATCCTGTTCCTGCAGCACCTCATGCCAAAATGATTTTATTCCATCCCCACCTTACTCATGCTCAGACGGTCCGTAATAGGCTGACAATGAATGTTGCAGGTTGAAGGCAGTGTGGGTTGGAATGAAAACATTCTGGCAGGGGGTGCTGCAGGAACAAGATTAGGAACCATTGCTGTAGAGAGAGCATCCATTAATGAAACCGTTTATTTTCCACTATAAAGTGCATGACGCTCCTAGGGGACAACAATCAGGCCATTTTACAATGGACTGAAATAAAAGGGTTAATTGACCTGATAACATGATAAAGTGACAAAGTGTAAATGGGGTGATTTAATGTCAATGCCGTCACTACAAAAATAAACTACAAAAAGTCCCCTAGCTTGACCATTCAGTCCATGTACGGTCACGGGGTGCAGACGTAAACATCCTGTCACATACCCTCTGATGTGACGCCTGCAAAGTCCCCAAGCGGCCCAGGGACCACTGACAGGTCAGCAAGTTTCCACCATGTGAGGGTCGGGGGGGGGGGGTTGACCATGCTGCGAATGAGAGGAAAAGTGGCGTTTATGGCTACCTGTGCATAGCCCCCCCCCCCAATGTCCTCCATGTAGCCTGCCTACTTCAAACAAGCTTTCCCCAAATAGGCTCCTCCTGCTGCAGCACGGAAGGCTGAGATAGACGGTTCTGGAACACGCTCACCTCCACCGGAGCAGAACAAAGGAGCGTGTGATAGGAAACTTGGAGCTGGAGCTGAGATGGCTATTAAAGCCTTTTATGTGATTCTGAGGTCTTGTTGTAATGTACCCCGTGCAGAAGATTAAAGGAAATCTGTTTAACAGAGAGATCCCTCAGAGTGTGACTTTGTAGATGCAGCACTGATTACAGTCTTTTTTTCCCACCTAATCACATCTTTGGATGCCATCTGTATAACTAAGAAGTTCGCAAAGAAGTTAATCCTTTAATCGGCACGTTATGTGGCACAAAACCTTAATGTTTCTTTGAGTGTCATAAACGGACCAAGCAGAGATAAACTCTGGCGACTCTGCTCCATTGCCGGATCACATGGTGTCGGAGGTCAGAGGTCGTCCATGGAGATGAGATGGCAAGGCTGAAGGCTGATGATTGGACTCCCACACGTAGGTTCCCATTTCCCCTGGGGGGACTGCACACACTGGGCCCTAAACAAAGAAAGGCTTTCCCGTGTTTGGACATTTGCAAGGTAGCCAGGGGAAACCTCATACCGGACTTGGAGCACAGAACAGCAACAAAGAGGCAAAGAGTGGCAGCTGGGGCCAGACGTTCATTGCAGTTTTTTTTTATTCTTTTTTATTTTTTTAGCCAAAACAGAGCCACAGTCGATGTTTCTCAGAGTGAAGCATTGAACTGGAACTGAAAAACAAGCTCTGCTCCCAGTGTGTATGGAGCCAGACTGGTCTAAACGCTTGAAAAAGCTGCACAGGACGACAAAGAAAAACCCGGGAAGCTTTCGCCCAGCAGGACAGGATCGCATTTAGGGTCTCCTCAAGGAAAAACAAGCCCGGTATTATGGTCTTAGAATTTTCGTCCCGCACATGCTTTGGCGCTTATCTGCTGCTCTGCATCAGGAGGCAGCTGGAGAAGGCCAGAGCCCTGGAACTCCCACCGTCACATTCCGTATCCAAGGGACCAATGGCAGAACCCAAATAGCTACCCTTGCGTCAGTTACACACAGCAAAATTGTACATGCTTTCCTAAAACGTGAGAAGAATGTTCCTCTCGACTCGAGGGACCGGCAGCTGCGGGCAGCTGGTGCAGTGTGCAGAAACGGCATGTTCTGGTCCTTCGACCTTCTGACCGGCATCGTACATCACGAGTGGATACAGGTGAACGCATGATGCTGGCATGTTGCTGAACCGAAACTGGGTGGAACACACCCTGTCAAAAACACATGAAACAACACGCTGTTGGAATGATAAGCATTAACTGCGTCACTCAGACTAAACACTGTCCTCACTGCAACTTTGCGTACCTTCTTATAACTTTCTAAGGTATCTACACAGCTAAAGTGTTTAACCTGCTGGAGACAACAGCCCAAACGGAAGCTCAAATTGAAGTCGTCATACGTGGCTCTTAGATATTGATAACCCAAATACTACGTCTGTGGGAGGAAGTGAATATTTATGACATGATAACCAAGGCCCTGTCAGCACAGTAATAATTACTGTAAACAAAAAGACACAGTGTTTGACTTTTCACTCCTGGCTGAGCGCAGCAGTCGAGGTTAAGTCAAGGTCCGTAGCTGCATGACGGTATTTGTCTGTCACTTCCATGTCTGTACTGCATCATCACCATGTCTGTGTGTCTTTGTTTCTTTGCGGTGCAGCATAAATCTTGGAAGAAGATAAAGAATATGGTGCACTGGTCGCCCTTCGTGATGTCCTTCAAGAAGAAGTACCCCTGGGTGCAGCTCGCTGGACATGCAGGTAGGCCCGACCGGTAGCGGCTGGTTTTATGAGGGGAGACAAAGGAGTCGTTATCGGCCTTAAGCTGACCTGAGTTCTGGATTGTAGTCTGGGCAGATTGATGCCTGCAGTCATTATTGTTAGGTATACGCTTAGCAGGAACCGCCATCTCCATAGCATCTAATTGTGTTGAGATGCATTTATTGGTACAACATTGCCCCCCATCCTGCACTAAATTGCAGTAATTCCCTTACCTCAGTTATCAAAATTTACATTTTATTACTGTCGTGTGTCTGAATGGTTGGCACACAGAAGCTGCCCTAAACAGGTATATACCGCTGCGTCGAATCAACACAATAGGTAAGGCGCAGTCGCACACCCTACAGCGTAGCCTGACTCACACTTTCCCAGAAATGTAACTACGCATCGCGGTGACGAAGACCACGACTGTGATTGCTCTGGTTGGGAGCATCGCTCTTCCTCCTATGCAGATGTTTTTTTGTTGTTTGTTTCCAGCTGGGGGTATTTTGGTGTCAGAAAAATAGTATTTAGCTTGTTGCTAGCCTGCTGGTTTTGCCATAGTCGCAGGCATTCACGCTAGGGCTGCGTGATACTGGAAAATTTTAGATATCACAATGTGATTTTTTTTTCGCTATAAATATTGTGATATTTACAGCAATAAAAGAGTTCCAAACATAAATTTCACACACACCCATATATGACTGATTTAAATAGCAAGGATGAGAGTGATTATTATTGGCTCGGGGAACACAAGCAGAGCTCACGCAAAAGCAGAGGGGGTAAACATACTGATTTTTAAATGTGTATTAGATAATGTTGAAAAGGAACAATCGTTAAAAATGCAAAGCTTGCTACGTTTGTCTTCTCAGTAACAAAATCAAAATGTTTTTGCAAAACATAAACCTACCGCACTCGAAATAGTGTTTTGGCAGTGTGATTGCAAGGCCACACCAACACACCAACACGCAAGCGCAGATGTTGGCAGTGGCATTAGCCACTTGCGTAGGCTACGGCGTGAACTGCAGAAGTTTTTCCTCTGGTCCCTAACAATTTGGGACCACCTGACACATGCCGTGGGGTCTGTGTCTGTTGCAGGAAGCTTCAAGGCAGGAGCCAACGGGCGTATCTTGAAAAAGCACTGCGAGAGCGAGCAGCGTTGCCTGGACCGGCTGATGCGCGATGTCCTACAGCCATACGTCCCCGCCTACCACGGCGACGTGGAGAAGGACGGCGAGAAGTACAACCAGATGGACGACCTGCTGGCGGAGTTCGACCTGCCCTGCGTCATGGACTGCAAGATGGGCGTCAGGTGAGGCTGCGTGGTCCGGTGGCGGCAGCCCGCTGACTACTGTTCATTTGTAGCCCAGCCTCTTATCTATTATACCAGCAACTGGCAGCTGACGGCAAAGTGGATGTTTGCATATGTGCATGATATCCGATATCTATCAACCAGTGTCAACAGTGTAAACGCTGTAGTAATTACTGTAAACAAAGGAAGAGATGTTTGACTTTCCAGTACTAGCTAAATGCAATTAAAATTTCGACTTGGGGCCTAAACGTGACTATGTAGGAAAATGCTAGATTTCGTTAGCAGTGGTTGACGGGTGTCGATACCGCGCCATTAGCACTTTGGTAACGGGCCACTGCGGGGTCCACAGGACGTACCTGGAGGAGGAGCTGACGAAGGCGAGGAAGAAGCCCAGCTTGCGGAACGATATGTACAAGAAGATGATCGAGGTGGACCCGGACGCGCCCACGCCGGAGGAGCATGCCCAGCAGGCCGTCACCAAGCCCCGCTACATGAAATGGAGGGAAACCATCAGCTCCACAGCCACTCTGGGCTTCCGCATCGAGGGCATCAAGGTCGGTTAGGCCTCCTAATACCACTTCACCGTGGGGTCATCCTCATAGTCTGGCCAGCCAAGACAGGGCCATGTCGTCTTCTTAAATCACCCAAGAGTTGTAGATACGTACTTGCTGTAAGACGTCAGGTACAGATTTCCAGAAGGTATAAGCAGTTACACCAACCTGTATGTGTAGATGGAAGCTTGAATTTGATGGAAGTTTGAATTAGAAGCTTAAAATGTAAAATCTGTTACACTATGGAAAGAAGCTTCTGAATAGCGAACACTTGATAATTAAAGTAAAATTACTGGTAAGTTATGTGATCATCTATCTCCGATCTACCCAAAACGGAAATTGAATCAGACGTGTACTTGGTAAAAGTGAAATCACGCCCGATATTTGCAAAGGAGTGTTTTCTGCGGAAGCACCCTAATAGAATTGTCATGGGCAATTGACCTGTTGCCATGGGCAACCAAGGAGGCCTGCGACCACATGTGCACTGTTGCGTGTTTTTGTCGTCTGAGGGGGCCTGCCCGTGACAGGTCCATTGAAAGTAACACCGGCAAGTGACACCGGGCGACATCCATATCCGCTCATGAAAACCGTCACGCATTTAATCAGCATCATCACAGAGGTTGCTATTTTGCCAGGGCGGAGATTTCAGGTGAAAAATTACCCAATTTGATTTTTTTTTTAAGCCTGGGAAATTAGTTAAGTGTTAGTTGCAGTTTGTTTGTACTTCTTGGGATAATGACTGTCCTGCCCAAATTTGGAGGGCCACTCTCTTTACCCACGTATCTTCGTCAGTGAAATGCTCTGTCTGTGTTTCGGGCTGACTTTCCACGCCCCCGGTCGAGCCTGCCCGTAGATGGCCCCAGATTCCCGACGCCCTGTTGCCATGACATCAGATGTTATGCCCTTCTTGCCTGGGCGGTTTTCCCAAAAGGCCTCCCCGTCGGGTCCCGGAGGAGTCGCAGCTGCCGGCGTGCCGCGTGTGGACCCTGCCTCCGTGGCCAGGGCAGGTGGGCGGGCAGTACAGAGAGACGGGGGCCCGGCCAGCCTCTTTGTCCTCGAAAGTAGCCGCTCGAAATGGATCTGTGACTCTAAAGGAGCCGCTTGATCAAAACCAAGTCCGCATGTTCACTTCAAAGAAATGAAAATAATACCCCAACATGCTAACATTCGACTCTCTGCCCTGCATAACCTTTAATAAAATAACCCCCCCCCCATTTCCCCTGCCTTCTCTCCCACACACTCATGGCAGAAGGAAGATGGAACAGTAAACAGGGATTTCAAGAAGACTAAGAGTCGGGACCAAGTAATCGAGGCCTTTCACGACTTCGTCAAGGGCAACAAGAACATCCTGGTGAGTGTACCAGTCGTACGCAGTGACGCAGGAGTCCCTTGAGTTTGTGCCAAGACAGGGCGGGGGGGACCCAAGGACTTCCCTCTCTAATAATAAAGGAAGTTCCTGTTCTCTACACCACCAAACAGTGAAACTGTCCATTACCAAAAAAGAAATATTTACACTGTACAATTATAGTATTCTCAATAATCATTATGGCCCGGGAAGAAACTATTAATATTGATTTATTCATGTGGCAAAACAATTAGATTTAAACTATTACTTTTTACACAAGAACTTATCCTGAAAACCATTTTAAAAACAGTATTCTGTTTTAACAAAAGAAAAACTCCACATATACAAGCAGGAAT
>JAODJW010000039.1:6595213-6623598 GCA_026777045.1 Hyperopisus bebe | reverse complement strand
CCCCCACCCCCCCCCCCCCCCCCGAGGTAGTGGTCATCCATCAGAGCTATCTGAACCGGCTGCCCCCAACCTCAATGCACAGCTGGACCCGGGGGAAGGAAGGCTTATCACCGCTACTCATTCCTCTGATTTGGACGACCGTTAAGTGGCCCATCATGCTGTCACACATTCACATGCATTGTCCTTGACCTTTCTGCCCCCGTGGGATGATACGGAGGACGGAGGCTCATGGAAAAAAATCAGTGCGTGGACCGAAGCTGGCAGATATCAGGGCAGGTATTTTCCCAAGAAGTGGGACAACAAGAAGTGCCAGTACTCACCCGTTAGCTACTCATACTCACCCATTAGCTACTCATACTCACCCGTAAGCTACTCTCCACCAATACATTATGATTCGATTTGCTTCAATTCAATTTTATTTGTATAATGCAGTTTCACAAAATTACAATATCTCAAAGCGCTTTACATTATCCCTGCCCAGTGCCCCCAGAGAGCAGGCCAGAGGTGACAGTGGCAAAAGGAAGAAACCACAAGGGGAAGCCAGACACAAAGCAGCTCAGCCTACTCAGTTCAGCAGAAGAAGTCAAATCGGTCCTGATTTCTACACTCCAATTTATCAAGTACGGGTGTAAATACAGAATCACTGGCAGTGGCGATGAGGTGATGAGAAGCCGGTACGCAAATAACGTTCCTGGTACTCTGAAGAGGAAAGCAAAGAGTTACTGGTACTGTGATTCAGGGAGTGCCAGCCCTCTTCAAGCACTGGAGAGACCACGTTGTCCAGAATCGCCACACTAGGTCCAGTTTTACCCTAGTGCATGTCTCCAGTAAGAGCCACCAGTTGTCTGCTATTAACCAGTCATCATAAATAACTACAGCTGGCTTATTGTCACATAAAAGTACTCAGATCATAATCGTTAAGGGGGGTTATTCCAAGGGTACTTTTATACATTGGACCAGCACAGTGATGGTTTCCAGAGGTCCCCTCTTGCTCCATAAACAAGACTCACAATTTGGCTTGTGAAGAACAAGCATGGGAATTGAAATGATTTTCAGCAGAGAAAAATGAAAACAGCATTAACTGGAGCAAGGGTTGTAAGCAAAACTCCAATGTAAACAATCCACTAAGTCATTTCTAGTGTCATTTAGTTGACTAGTGGACTCGTCTAATCACTTTATAACTGGTTTCTTACCAATACTGCAGCAGGGCCTTATGGGTAGTGAACCTGACGCTAATCTAGAGAGTTCGATCATAGGGTGTGTTCTGTTATAGAAAGAGATCCAGCTACTGGTAAGTCAGTTCCCCAGTTCACCAGTGTCAGTTCACCATAACTGCAGCTGAGCACCAGATAAAATCACAAAGCTTTAGCCAAACCAGAACAAAGCAGGGTGAAGATGCTGTTGGCTGAAAACAAGAGGAAGTCGAGGAGTGAGATAAAAGCTGACATCTTGGCTGAGTACTTGAATGTCCACAATTTAGGGGACCTGTAAGAAAGTAGATGGAAATGAGAAACTTTGCTTGTCCGGCTGTTTTTAAAAGTGCAGTGTGTGATCTTAAATTCCCTCAAGAAGGTGTTTGTGGTTTGGTTTCCCAGAGTCCCGTTCAATAGCGCATCGTAACAGAGCGTGTTTTCCTTGGCCCAGAGACGGCTCTCCGCGGAGGCAAAATCACCAGTGACATTGATGTTTTCCCTCTTGCTCCTATTCTGACCTGAGGAACTTTCCGGCACCGTGCACCACGAGGAAACTTGACAAGACAGCTGAGGGAATGCTGTTTTTGGCTTCCATTATCAATCTCGAAAAGGGTGGGGTACAACTCAAACCACCCTTGCACACAACAAATGTTCTTAAGTACCTAAACAAAGAAGTGACAGGCAGAAAAAAAGGCCAGTTCTATTTTTTAACCTTTGACCGCAACTGGTTTAAGGTGAAGACTATTGATAGTCAGCAACAAATCAGATAGGCAGGGCATGTAGGAGGTGTGGTAACCTGTGGAGGGAGATTTTGTTTACCAGATTAGATGCACTAATTTATTCCACCTTTTTCTCGTTATTTGCGAATAGTCTAAATCGGTTGGTTGTGACATCGTACAGACGCAGCGCTCTCCCGGCCTCCACCCACTGGCTTGGGTTTTATTACAGTCCCTTTTGAAAGGGCAGCATTTAATATTTCCACAGGGTGCGTCGTAAACTCCTATCACAGTCTGGACACTGGTTTCCTTACTTAAAAGGAGAGACCATTTCACAGGTTTAAAATCCTTCCTCTTGCTTAGTTTCGAGCCTCAGGTGGTTTTTCCCCTTGAGAAAAAAAGCTGTCAGTCCAACTTTGATCACCCAGTTAGATAGCGGGACAAATATTTATAAACTAATGAGCACATACTGTATGAACGGCTCCTGTGAGCTGTGAAGGGCTGGTGTCGCGTCAGACCTATGACCGTGTTACGGAATCCATAAATGCTATATGTGGCACAAAGAGTCACACTGGTGGCATTTTGCAACAGAAAAAATGTGCCGTTTGCAGGGGCATTGGAAATGGGGGGCGGCGGGGACCTCCCAACAAACAAACAGACAAATAAACAAACAAACAAACGAAAAAACATTCCTTGTGTTTTATTATGAATCCGTGTGTTACTGAGGCCAATTCGCTGCTCATTCATACTGTAGTGCAAGGATGAAACATGACCCCAGATTGTAATCTTATATCAGACAAACTCATTTTATTTTATGGATCAATTATTTTTTTGGGTATGTTTAGTGGTGAGACAGCACCCTAAACAGTGTTGGTCTTGTTTGAAATGATGAAATCTTTATTATTTTAAAATTGTTTAAAAATGCTTTTCACGTCGCATTTTTTTCACCATGTTAGTACTGCACGTGTTCCACTAATGAGGTCAGCAGCTACAAATCTGATCACACCATAGTGATGGGGGGTGAGAGGGTACTATGGAGGTTAGACTGTCATGCAGTTCAGTGAAATTCTTCTGAAGCCTCGTCTTTCCCACTACTACTCTACACTCTGCATATTGCTTTTCGGTTACAAAGGGCACAGCTTTCTGGTATAATTATGTAGTTTAATGTCCTTGCTGTTTTTTACTCCTAAAAATGTACCTAAATCTCAGCACAAAGGCCGATGGTTGTCTTACCACTCTCACATACCATATATGATTAGACAATATAAATTTTTAGCAGTGAAATGAAACAAAAAAAAATACCAGCGTTAAAAAAATATCAAATCTGGCCCAAGCTAGTCTTCTTCTGTGAAATATCTTCTTCATGGAATGTTTCTGGATATTCCTGACATCTCTCGGTCCCCAAAGGAAACGAATTACATCACAAGTAATTTAATTAGCAAACATGAACAACAAATCAGGCTCTACACACAGTGTAGTGGCTGAACGAGACTTTTACATGAATCCGAACATCTGAAAGGTTTGTTTGTCTTGGTTGCTAATGTCATAGACACTAATGAGCTCCTTGTGTTTGGTGGATGAATAAGAGACATTAGGCAAGCAGTGTGGAGCTCTCTGCCTTGGAGATGAAAGCCTGCTGGATCCTGTTCTTTAAGCACCCCACCCTGGCGTTAGGGTGTTCTACAGACATCTCCCATGAGTGGATCCGCAGGACCGGTGAAGCCGCGACTCCAGCCCACTCAACGGCATTTTCATTGGGGCGTCTCATCCGGCTATGATGGTTGAACACGACCTTGGCAGTTTTGTGGTGTCATAGGCAAATTAAGATTGATTAAACACATTCGGAGGATACATGGTTCATGGTGAGGCCAGCCAACAGAGGGCGCTATAGCTGTCCATTTTTTCAGCTCATGTGCTGATTCTTACAGCTGTATGGCCTGGTGCCCCAGCCCGCTGCCCACTGCCACCATTCCACAGATTGACTCTTGTCCAGGCTGATTTAATAACCACCCAGTAGGGGGCATCCACGAGGAGGGGGGCACTTGGGAAATGTCAGCTAGAGCATCATAAAGTCCTCAAAAATTAATGCTTATTTTATTATAATGCACTCTTTCCCACCTCTGATTGCACATCCCTTTGCGTATCCCATGGCTGATATACTTTATAATTTGACCATCGCGCGTCTCTTTCATCGGCAGCAGAAATAGGTTTTAGCAGCCGCTACGGCAGCTGAGTTAGAGCTAACACATTTAATTTTTTTTCCAGCCCAGTGGATTCAAACCACAGGGTTATTTTTTATTTAGCTGATTGAATCTTTAACTTCCTACATGTGTGTGAAATCACACGCGAGCACATTCAAGACCATATTCTGTGGAAACGGTGCGTCTTTGGACTGTGTGGGGAAACCCAGGGAGAATACGACACACACACACACACACGCACGCACACACACAAAGAGACACACATACACACAGACACAGACACATACACACGCACAGACACAGAGACACACACATAGATACACACACACACACACAGACACATACACACATACACAGACACAAAGACACACACATAGACACAGAAACAGACACACACACATAGACATATACACACACATACACAAACACACACACACAGATACACACAAAGGTGGGATGTGAACCAATCCCACAAACCTTGTGGTTCGGAACCACAGAGAAATGCAGTAGCAATCGCCTACACTGGTTTTGTTTTTTGTCGCCAGTTAATCCAAATGTATATTATAGTGTGTTTTCACTTTAATTTTGTTGAATTTATTAATAGATGCAGATAAAAAATATGCTAATAATCCTATATATAAGTCACATGATCTGTCCAGATATAGCTACATTTATATTTTAGTCTGACATGTATTTTTTTTATTTGAGTGGTCTTTCCTCGTCCATATCAGCCTGCGACGTTCAAGGCTATCTGACTAAAAGTATGTTACTGAAGAAAGTAAAAAAAGTAATGTTTCTAAGGAACCACTGCACTGATGTGTTGAGAGTGACATGACTGGAATAGGAGTACTGGCTATTTTATAGACACCAGCTTATGACACGTGTCCTTGCAAGAGGATATTACACTAAGGTGTTGTTTTTATCTTGTACACCAGGGGGCGACAGTTGTCAAACTTAATGCTCCAATGCACTGAATTTCTGGCATCATTTCCTTAAGTCATCACCATGAGTCACAGGAACCTTCTGCGAGAGTGCATTATGGTCAAGAAGCTGGAATTCACACCATTAAGTCATCTGGCACAAAGGTCATTTAGTGAACGCACAACTACAGTAGAGTGTAACCTTCAGATAAACAATTTCAATCTGGCACAAACAATAAAGACATAAGGTGACTCTCAGCTCTTTTAACAAATCAAAGAGATGGAGAAATACTATCAGTATCCCAGCTGAAGGGGACGGGGGGATGGGGGGGGGGCTCGTAGCTCTGTTTGTCCTGTCCAGTGCCCTCTCCACGTGATTAATGTCATTGTGCTCTTTAGCAGTGTGTGCAAAATGCAAAATGAGGCCATCTGCCCCATGACCATGAGTCACCAAGGCACCTGCCTCGCCGCTGGCAAGGTCCGCTTCGGGCCCCCCTTCCGGGTGGGGGGGTCATGGTAAGGCAATTATGATGTGGGTGTCGAGTTCCAAACGAGGTGGCCGGAGACCCTCCCCATCACTGTTAAATTCCTTCACCTCTATGTGGGACAGGGGGTCAGGAAGCACCCCTTTCTCTGAACAGGATGGACGAGCCATGCTCCTTCTGCACTGCCCCCCCCCCCCCCCCCCCATTGGCCGGGGCCCCTTTTAATAGATGGGTGTAATTACAGCTAAGCAGTTACCGGGTGGACGACAGGATTGGCAGAACAATTGGTTTTTTTAGCGCCCCCATCTTGGGTCCAGCGGCAGTGGACTTTTATAAAGGTGGCCAAATAAAATCACGTAACATTATACAAACATAAACATGATCGATGCACCTCCAGTGCAAGGTGTCCCAAGGACGCGGAGCACCACTGGGCTGGCTGCCTGTACTCTTACAGCATCTTAATGAGACTTACAAAGACAGGAAACTCCAACCAGCACTCAGCTGAGTCCATCACCATGGCAACATCATCCGGGCAGCCAGATTCCATCAGGCTCTTCCATCACCTCATTTTAATAAAGTCCAGGGCAAATAATTCAGTGTGACCTTTCTAAAAGTTCCCCAAGCCTGCAGATATGTAATTTCCAGGTGAAAGAAAGGCATTCATGATAAGCAGCCCTGATCAGACAACAAGCCAGAAGAACCAAAGTAAACACTCTACCCAGGACAATTATGATCGATATTAAATATCTAAAGATATTAAATTAATCCACTTCATGAGGAAAAAGTCAAGGAATAATGTAACAGCTATTAGCTTGATGATATCCTGTTTTTAGCCACTTTTTAAAAAGAGAGTATGAAGAAATGTTTTGCTGTAAATAGCGATACTTTGTTAACCCTCCAGGGGTGTTTCTCTTTATCCCCTCTTGCTGTCCATGAGATACACAGACAACGACAACTTGGCGGGGGGGCACAGCAAGGGGTCAGTCACCTTGTGGCCCCCACGAGTTCAGGGGGGGCTGAATCCCATGAGCCACACTCCCCCCAATATACGACAAAGAGTGTATATATACACAACTATATACAACTATACAGTGCATATGAATATTCATCCTTATGCAGTGACTATGAAATGCAGAGCTAACAGGGATACTTACTCGGAAAATCACACGTCCCCCTATCTAACCAGCCGCTACAGCAGAATGGTCTTTTGTACCCATTTATGTCAAATTGCATTCCTTACCATGTTTGGTCGGGCCACTTTGTAAAAAAGGGCACACCAGCGATAAAATTCCATGCGTCTTATTGTTTCCTCTCGCAATCTTTCCGTGAGAGGAACTATACATTTAGTCTCATAGTGACAGGCCCATTATGAACTGTGCTGATAGAGAGAGGATTTCCTTACAGGGTGACAGCAATTCCCGCGTGCCAGCATTTCCAGGAAATATGGCTTTTTATGACATTCATTGTCTCTTGTTGTTTCGCTTTTGGAAAGTTTCGGCTGTCACACCTATCCTAACTGGAGATGAGAGAAATGCTCGGAACTCTAAAATTACACAGGTTTGATATAACTCATATTTCAGGACATGAAGGATCTCAAGGTAAGCCTTGACCAAAAGTACTGGGTAACAAAACTACTTACGCAGTGTTTTTTCATTAGTTATGTAAAAATAATAATGATGATGATCCCTGTGAGGAAGTTCTCTTTTTGCCCTTGCCTTGTTTTCCTCTTTTCACCTTCCCTGTCTTGCCCTCCATGTACACAAATGTATGTGAGATTGATCTTGGCAGCGAAGGGCAGCCACCTGCAGCGGCACCCATGGGGCTGGGGGGGTTAGGGGGCCGAGTTCAAGGGCCCACAGATGTGACTACACTCCTGAAGCCAGACTGGAGCCAGGGACCTGCCACTCACAGGCACAGGCTTACAACACATCCATCCATCCATTTTCTAAACTGCTCGTCTGGCTCAGGGTCATGGGGGGTCCGGAGGCTGCGGGCGCAAGGCATGGAAAAACGAAGGATGGGGTGCCAACCCATTGCAGGGCAAGCGTGCAATACAATGCAATGCAATTACAATATTCATACAATCAATCAAATAAGCAGGATGGATGGATGGATGGATGGAGGATGGATGAACCTGTCCCTTGTTCCTTGCACTGTATGAGTTGATGCTTTCTCATTTGCCTCTCTAGTCACCTCAACTGGAATTCTGTTGTAATAATCTGTGTCACATGGACAACAGCAGAGTTCCTATCTCAGTACCACTGTTCGGGTTTCTTTTTGCATTGCACACTTTCAGTCCTGGCCATGTCTGATCCCTGTTACCCCAGAAAGGCCAGTGGTGATGCACGTTTGCCTTCCCAACTGGTGCTGCAGTTATAGATGTCTGAATCACGTCATTATCGGAAAGTCAGTGCCCTGTCGCAAGTTTCCTCTTATGATTCTGGACTTTTTTGCGGCGACGTTCTGAGCTGAAGGACCGGCCGGTGGGGGCCCCTGAAGGAACACAATGTGCCCCGGCAGGAAGCTCCTCTGCCTGCCTGCGTACCGGTAGCTGCACGCGAATCTGGCATCCATTGGCGTCACAGCCATGGAGGACGGATGGAGCCGCAGATAAGCAGACGCTGGGGATATGCTGCACATGCTCAGTGAGCCTCACGTCCCGGCAGGAGCGCCACCCACTGACTGCTGATTTCAGGCGCTCTGTCAGAAACGGCCCTGAAACGCAATCCTGGGGCCCACACCTGGAATGACAGGGTACTGATCCAGTACCCTACCATGGTCTGGTTCCAGGAAAAGCAAACCCGGGGAAATAGCTCTAGAAGTTCCAGGTAACGCTGAAGATTTCCAGCAGCGCAGCTTCTGTGTCACCCTGGATCTGTCAGCAGGGTCCCCTTTCATTTGTGAAACGACGAAATGAACCCAGCGTAACAATTATATTGCTAAAATAGGTCTGTGAATATTTGTTCTTTTTAAAACCAAGAAGCCATTCAAGAGCTATTGCTGATTGTTTTGGGGGAGGTCTTCCCCACCAAATCTGTCCTTAGACAAGTTGATACCAAACCAGCACATCAGGAACGAGGGCCCATCCTAGAGTTACGTGATCCAGTTGGGAGTCATTCACACCTCCATTCTTGAGATCTTTTTATAGCCGTGGGAAATGGCACTCGATCTTTGATCAAAGGACTGTGGGGTTTGGAGTCCCATTAATGGAACGTTTTCTGCACCCCAAGGTACAGTACTAACTGAATCAAAACCCAGCCATCTAACACTAAAAGGTGCATTTAGATTACCTGTAAAAAAATAATAAAAAGGAGGAAGTAGGGAGTCACCAACTTTTATAGCACAACTAAGCTAATGTGCCAGGAAAGCAGCCAATAGCAGCTGCCATTGTACACAAACATAGATGGAACAGCTGAGATCTGGGATTCCTCCTGAAATTTGCCTAGGTGCAGATGTGGCTCGAGTGACCTCTCGGTTGGAGTGGTTTCAACTGGGTTGACCACCGTGGCTTTTTAGGGAAACAAAACACGTCTTCATTTATAACAGTATGCCAACTCATTGCTATGGATATTCCACCATTCCGTAAACAGTATACAAAGGAATGCATTTCATACACTGGTTTTCCTCCACAATAACAGGATATTTTTTTGAGTTTTTCCTGATCCTGCAAGACTAGAATGTCAGTGTTGAATTTAACAAATTAGATGCAGTCAAACATGAGGAAAGTGCTTGAATTTAAGATGTAAATAAGCGGCTTAGCTGAAGAGCTGGTAGCAGTAGTAGGCGTGTGAGGAATTTCTCCATTTTTGAGGGGGACATTGTCCGCACTTTGGGTTTAATGGGACACTCAATAGAACAGAGATACTTTGTTAATCCCTAAGGGCAGGGGTGACAAACTCCAGTCCTGGGGGGCCGGAGCCCTGCACATTCTTGGGTTTCCCCTCATTTAACACACCTGATTCAACTCCTTGTGCTAATTACCACATAGCTCTTGAGCGGAATCATTTGTGGCAGGACTGGAAAAGAACCAAGCTACACGGGGCCCTCCAGGACTGGAGTTTGACACCTGTGTGGTCCCAGGGAGCTGGAGGTTATGGTCTTGCTCGAGGGCCTATGGACATGCGACTATTTTGCCGATGCCGGGCTCAAACCGATCACAGGCACAGACACATAGCCCACTGAGCCACACGCTGCCCCATCGCTGACGGGGTGCTGTTCCAAATGGACCACCAGTAAGCTACTGTATCCAGAGAGGATTAAATGAGAGCATTTGAAGACACTCATTTGAAAGTTCCAACTGAGCTTCCAGTTAAAAGAATATTTTTATTAATATTAGGCTTCCAAGACACACTTTTAGTGCTGACAAAAACAAAAAAAGGCATCTTTGGCAAGGACTCCTTGCGTCGAGAGGAACATCAGGAATTCACCCCCTTTGGTTCCCTGCGGAAATGTGATGCATTATCGGTAAAAAGGTCATTTTCCTCATCAGAAGACGACCAAAGGCAGAATCCATTTTAAATAACTTTATTACTATTATTTAGTTTTGAAAGCAGAACCCCCCGCATTCTAGGAATGTTTTCCCACCTGAATTCTTTTTACCATGGGGGGGTGGTTACAGGAGACACATAATCAATAGCTTGGGATACAGGTCTGTTAAATACACGCACACGGAGCACTCGGGGGGGGAGGAGGAGGAATGAGGAGGCTGCACAGAGCTGGACTCTAACATCCAACACAAACAGAGACATCGCACAGAGAGCTTTGAGAAAATCAAAACCAAAAGAAAGAACCCAGCTTAGCCAGACGAGGGGAAGGTTCGATGGGTGTCCCATTTTGACTAATTGGCAGCAAAACTCAAAAGCCCTCGTGGAAGATCAGGAACTCATCACCTACAAATATGGCTACATTAGCACCTGCGGTTATTGTGCGAAATGCTCGCCAATTCCCAGCCAAACGAAACCACCTTTATTCTGAATTTTCAGGAAAATTATCACAGCTGGCAGATGAAGGCTTCGATAAAGACGGCATACAGCACAGTACGACCTAGTTATCATCGTTAATACTGATCTCAGCTTTGCATGAGCAACTGCATTTATGAAACAGGATGTGGTTTCTGCGGAATAGCATATGACACCTTAATGCACTATAGATAGAGTGCGCCCAGGGATAAAGTTTCCTCCAGTTATATTTTTCTTGAATGGAAAAAAATAGATATCGTTTCTCCTATCTGTTTGGTTAGCATAAAACGCAGTAAACATGGTGCATGGTGCCCCCTGTTGGCAGCACAACACACAGCAGCAGCGGCTGTTTTGTGAAGATGTGCTACTGTGAGTGGTGATCTTGAAACAAAGACTATAAGATACTCCTCCCAAAATCTATATATATTATATATATTAAACATAGACCCCAAAATCCCTAAAGCCTTCAAGGATACCCATGCCACTGAAGTGACACAGGATATTTACATATTCTGCTATATTTTATTATCATACATTGGTACACAGGCTACCAGTCATCAGTTGCAGTAGAATCTGGACTCTTGGGGCAGTTAGTAGTAAGAGATTAACTTAAAAGCAGCCATGTTTCCATAATGACAGCACACGCTAAACAGGGAACCAACCCTCTCTCAGATTCGTAGAATAAATGCATCTATCTGCATTCGTCAACGAATCATTATCTCCGTGACAATTTTTAGCAGCTCGGGTGTTTGTATTACCTGGGAATGATGGCTGAGGACAAACAGGGACGGGATTCCAGCTGGAGTAATTCGGTAAAGGGCAATTGGGGAGAAACGGCGGCGCGACGTGCCAGGTTTAAAAATCTTACATAACTTGGATCTTACCTAGTGACTCATGGGGAGACGACGAGCCCCACAGCTCACGCAGCTGAAAACTAGCAACAGTGTTTGAACAGGCAAGAGGTCTCTTCCAGAGGGCTGAAGTAGAAACCAGTTTGCATCGCGTTTTTATAAATGTGGTTGATCGTCTGGCTTTACCCCATATAAACAGCAAGCACAAGCAGGTACTGGACATGACATACAAGACATGAAATCCAAACTGGTATGGATCCCCCCCCCCACTTGATAGTCTGCCAACAACTCCTCTTACCAGCAAACTCAAGTTTAATCCTACAAGAACTCTACATATAATCGCAACACACTAAATATATAGGAACGTACAGTCGGAGGACACTAATCCTAGAAGGTACATTTCAGCACTAGACATTTAAAATTTTCAACTCTCTATAGTCCAACATAACAGCTATACAATTTAACAGTCTCTCTGTCTGGCTAGGAAGGCCTTGCATTTAGCACGCTGATGCAAGAAAAAAAAAAAAAAAAGTTACTAGACCTAATTCTTGGAAACAAAAGGGTTTGAGTCAGTACATTATTCCATTAAACTGTCTATCTAAGGTAATACCAGAGTAAGTAATAGTAGTAAGACAGAAATGTGACATCTTTGCCCCCATAAAGCATGCCTTGTGTCTCTCACGTGAAGGACACGATGACCGTTTAACAAACAGAAGGGCACAGAAAAGGGAAGCTTGTTTCTCCTCTGGGGGCGCTGTTCTCCAATTCCTGCTGAACCGTGTGCTGAGTCACCAAACTGCTACATGCATCCAAGAAAGGTTGTGGAAGAGTGTCGTGTAGGAGTCCATCACCCCCCCCCCCAAATTCCCCACACCCCACCCCACTGAACCTCACTTAAATCAGCAGGTCTCTCGCTCCCTGCTCATTTCCTATGAAGCATACTCCACAAAGCCCCCCCACCCAATTTTTTATTGAAGCACAGATGAGAGCCCATTCTGCTGATTCTATTGAACTGCTCCTTCACTGCACACTGCCCACACCTCCTTACCATCACCTCAATCTCTCCATTCCATCATCCCCATGGCATTTTATTCTGGAATTTTCCTCTTAGAAGGAGGAACCAGGTGAGGTGGAAGTTCGCTAGGCAACTCGTGACCCTCAAGTTTGACCTTGATGAGGTGGTTGGCCAGGGCAAACTCTTCGTCGTCCAGCATGCCGTCCTTGTCGATGTCCGCCAGTTTCCAGATCTTGCCCAACACCGTGTTTGGCAGCTTGGACTTGACCATCTCCTTCTTGGCGTTGGCCCCCGTGACCTTGCCGTTGACAGGTGAGAGGGTGTAGAAGATCTCGTCGTACATCGGCTTGTCGCGTGCCACCACCCACTCCTGCTCATCGATGCCCTCGCCGGCGCCCTCGCCATAGCCGTGCCCAAACGGCCCGTTGAGTGTGCCATCAAAGGCTCCGCCCTTGACCACCTTGTTGGGCTGCTGGGTCTCCTCCTGTCTCACCAGAACCATCAGCTGGGCAATGTCATGGGCCAGCATGTCATCCACTGAATCTAGTAGTTTCATCTTCAGTGGCTGGAACTTGTTCAGGTCGTGAGACTGGAGTTGTTCCTTTAGTGAGGGCCAAATAAAACATGAACATAAACAGACGGAACTTCAGGACTTTTGTTGCACGGATATCAGAATTACAACACATGTTGCTGTAATAAAAACCTTACAATGGACTGAAGCTATTAAAAGATAAAAAAAGAGTTATGCTACAATGGAACAGTGCCACTTCAAACTGATTTCAGTTGCCCAACTTTAAGGCTTGAGCACCTCGAGTCAGTCTGTCATTCATCAACATTACATATGACTAATAAACAAAGAAGGCTAAAGTCAAATTCCCAGAAATTACATCAAAAAAGAAAATGAAGTGTCTTTGTTGCGTATGCATGTTGCTTCTCTGCTTCTTAAGGAGACTAACTGAAGTCAAGGAAAATAAAAGCCAATAACCTCTCCTTTCAAAGTGTATTTCACAACCTGCAAGACAATTCTATCATGACAGCTGTGTAATTTAACAGTCTCTTTGGCCAGGCTAGGAAGGCGCTGCATTCAGCACAATGACAAGACATGACTTACTTATAAAAAGGGGTTCATGTCAGTACTTTATTCTACCATACAGTATTTTGGAATAATAGCAGTACATGAATCAGTAAGACAGCAGTGAGATACTTTGGCCTCGTATTTCTTATGTAAAGCAAGCAGTAACAGTGCATCGAACACAAGGGAAAGCAGCAGAAGTACTTTGTTCCTTCTTTTCTTTTTGGAAGCTGAATCGCTGTGTGGCTACATGCTACGGAGCATGCTCCTTCATAAGCTTCAGACTCCAGTGGATGGGGGACAAGGTGAAGAGACTGTACAGAAACAAGGAGGTCTAGAGCCCAGGACTTAAGTACAGCTCTGCTGTAAGGACAAATGAGGGATATTCTCAAAAGCAGAAGGTCCAGAACTGCCAATATCCTCTCATGGCGAAAAACATACCAATCAAACAGAACGCTGAGAATCACTAGACCGTGTATAGACAGCAATGCACCATGTAGCCTTCAATATTTCAGGTGACCTTACCATCTAAGTGTTAAGTGTTGACATGAAGAGCTTGGAATTTTCTATGAGACACAGACAGAAAGTCCCCAGGGAAAGAACACCAGTGTTTCCAGTACTTAGGAAGACCTACCTGCATCTTTTTCAGGTTGGGGAAGTCCCCTGGGGAGATCTGGTGTTCTCGCTCGATGCGGCTGTAAATATCTCCAAGGCTATTGATCAGCTCCTTCTTCTTATTTTCCTTGCCAAATACTGATGGCATCTCCTTCTTCAGAGAGCTGATGATGTAGGCGTGAACCTGGAGGCACAGAGCAAAGCGAAGGAGAAAGGAGGCAAGGGTAAGTTACGGATGCAGATGCCCAGGAGGCCGTGAGACCTTTTTTCAAGCGATAAGCGCCTTTTGCATAGCTGTATGCTAATGTATTCTCTGGGAACCTTCTGCGCTGTGAGTAAACCGTTCCAGATTCCCAGCAGCCATTCAGCATCCATTACTTTTGTGTTTGTTTGTTTGTTTTTTAGTATCATGCTGTGATGTAATCGTCTTCAACTTCTTTAAGAACAGGCTGTCTCCAGAAAACATACTGAAGTTGCGCAACAAATGACAAAGGGATCAGGAAAAGACAGCTGTTCGCAGTGGCAGAGACAACACAGGAAATCGCATGCGATCAATAGTCATATTAATTGTGTACATTCTGGGTACTTTAATCCAAAGCGGCTGGACCAGGATGCATTGACCTTCTGGATTTTCAGGCTTCCCAGTGGGGGGGGGTTGATGGACTTGCCAGAGCCAAACCACTAACAGCTCTATAAAATTTAATATAACCTGACATGCAGGGGGACGGCAGAGATACCCCATAACCGTACACCTGCCAATCCCGTTCCGTCATAAGCAAAGTACATCATGAGAGTGTTATTCCTGAACTGCTGACATCTGCAGGAGCAGAGCGTTCCTCACTCTGCCGGGGACTGAGAACGCCAGATCATGTCCTGTTCTGGTGTGACTGTGGGTGGGGGGGGGGCAGAGGACATCTGCTAACAAGGGTGGTCAACAGCCACAGTCCCATCAGAAGGAAAAAAAAAAAAAAAAGAATTAAAAAAAACAAACCGCCTGCAAAACATACTGTAGGATCTGCCCTCAGTTCAGGGACACCAATGGCAGCAAACAGGAGACGAGGCGTGGGGGCCCCGGCTGACCACGTGCAGGACCCCCCCAGGGACCCGACCCGGCGTGACGAGCCCTTTCCTCTAACCCCGTGCGGCAAAAACAGCGAGTACCGTGACAAGCTCTTCCTGGTGGAGCACGCAGGGATTTTATGGCACAGTAGGTGGGGCCGCAGTTAAGGAAATGGATTTACCGCTACGTGGAAATAAATCATGGAGATGAGAGACTGCAGCAGCACACAGGAAAGACAAAAGACTCGGGCCAAGCTGTCTGCTATCACAAAATGAAAGCTGTGCAGTCTGCAGTCTGACGTGCACGCTCTTGTTGGCAGATACTCTTGGTATTTTGGTCCTGAGGTCCCCAATGGCTTTTTAAAGGACAATTGATATTCATTTATTTATTTATTCCTGTTCTTCTGCCGGCATGGAGAGGATAACTCTACCTGCACCGAGTGCAGGACACAAGGCTACAGAGGTCCCAGGAATCCCAGTATAACCAGCCTGGGTCTCTCAGTATATAGCAGTTCCTTTGCTATATTACACACCACGGCACAAAACAGTGGTTTCTATGCAATCATGAAGCACAGAAGTTGATTGGATAGGTGCAAGAGTCCAGAGGTACCTCTTTGTAATGCTGGTTGATGTTTTCAATGTACATATTTGCTTAAACAACTAACCCACGCCCGTGGCTCACACATAACAGAACACAATCCCATATTTTCAAACCCAATCAAAGCTTGGAGACGCTACGGTCCTCATCTCAACGGTATAGTCTTCGCTTGTCATTCTTCAGTTCTACTGAATTGAAATAGCAGTTTTAAATAGCAGTACCTGCCAAACAAATGGATTTCCATATTAGAGACAGGTGGATGAGAACTATTCTAATGTGAACTGTGGTCCATACTGGTAAAGGCTGGTTCCAGGATTACCGCATTGGACCACAGAAGGCATCTACCCAACTTGGTGGTACATATACAGTATCATCACTTTTCTCATAAAGCAGATGCACTGAGGCAATGAAGCACTAAGTAGTATGTTTCTTCTAAATCCTTCAACCACTCAATGGAAATATGTGTCATATGCATTTCCAGGCAGAAATATTAGATAACGATAAGATTTTTTCACAGAAGGCCTTCATCGTCTGCTATAACTGGGACCTTCCTCTAATCTTCCACTGTGAAGGTAAAGTCAGGGGTTGTCAAGATGTTCTGAGGTGGAGGAGGAGCTTACCTTGGCTAGCCGTGCCCTCTTGATGAGGTCATTGAGCTTCCGGAGAGCTGCGTTCCTGGGTAGAGATTGGATGTCCTTGAAGAGGTCCTGCTCCTCGGCCTCAAACAGCTTTCTGTTGTCTGGGATCAGAAGTGGATGCGACCAGAAGGATCCTATGTAGACACGGATGACCTCGGGCGTATTGACAATCTTGCCCAGTGACCACATGAGGGCGCCATAGACCCTCATCAGCTGCTGCGTCTCGATCTGGTCGGCCTTGTTCAGCACCACGCGGATCTTGTCCTCGTGGTTCTTCAGGGCCCGGATCACCTCGGAGAACTCGTCCGATATGTCCAGCTTGTGGGCGTCGAACAGCAGAATGATTCGGTCCACGCGCTCAGCGAACCACTCCAGGACCGCCGCAAAGTCATAGCCTGGGATGATAAAGGAGCATGGGAGAAAGGACAAAAAGGGCGAGGAAGGTCAAGGGTCACCAAGTGCACATTCTTCCAGCTAACGAAGAACCCTTGAGGACAGGAGCAGTGTTTACATAAGGGCATCCAACTGAGAAATCGAGGGAAATGCAATGAACCCACAGGGACGTTGCGTAAGAGGCCTTTGCCCTGAAATGCAGATGTGTATGTAAGCGACATGCTTGTGCTTCATATCTGCAGTGCTGCTGGCAGACCCCACGGGCCTGACGACAGCGTCCACAATCTGTCCGAGCAGCTGTTCAATCACGAACAGCTTTTGGGCCTTAACAGTTCACAAGCTCTGTTTTGGTCCACCCTCATAGTTCAGCACCACAGCAGAACAAAGTACTCGTGGGACCGTTACATCGCTGCATTTAAAAACACAACGTGGTTTGGACTTTCTACAGGCCCGACACATGCACAAGCGTCTGGGGCAAAACAACACAGGAGACGTCAACCGCAGCCCCCTGATAGGCTGGTGTCCTCGGCGCACTGCAGAGAGCACTGCACTATTCTCCTCACTGCACATTGCTGCCAGGAGAACAACGTCCACAGAGCCTTTCTCAGGTCAGTGTGATTTGACTAAATGGCCCCAGAATCTAATGCAACTTGCTAGATTGTCAGGTATTCTAACCAGGAAAAAAATGGATTACAATCGGAACAAAACTCATCTGTCCACTTCAAAACACTTCCTGGGCCACAGTGCTATAAAATATAATGTAAGTTTATAGTCATAATTCTCATTGATATACAAAATATTTCTTTTGTTTTTGAAAAGAATGTTCTGATACTGCGTGTATGTGTGTAGCTCATTCCACTGTTAAATGTGGTGTATAAATGAAGCTATTCCTGGATGCGGGACATTGAATGAAAGCCGACCTTGATGCAGCTGGCCTTTACATTTCCTTTCAGCTCCCTTGCTTACAGTTTCGATCCTTGGCCTCATACCAGCTGGGAAATGCAGTCAAACCACCTTGCAGTCAAATTCATCTCCCAGCTAAAGCACCGTCATGTCGCCTCTGACGGCCTCATACTGTTGCCGTCAAAATACACGCGTGAATTTGTGGGGCGGGGGGGGGGAGCGACGCTGACGCTGCAAGGCGACGTGCAACGAGACGCGTCTGCAATGCTGATCTCAACTGATTGCAAACCTTCTTCTGTTTGTAGCTTTGTGCTAATCAGTTCCCTTTAAATTTAAAAATTGCACAATAGAGTAAAGATGCTCACACCCTGGGAATTTGCTTTTTGTCCTTTGGTCTTTCATGCTTGCCTGGCCTTGGTTTCAGTTCTCTGATAGAGGAGTACAGTTCACTCACAGAGACACATCACTGACACCCAGCTGTCTGTGGCGTTACCCAACTTGCCCGCCTCGTCGTGCGAGCAGAACCGCTTCAGTCGTTCTTACCTGTGCGCCATACAGCATACCACCCGCCTGTCTGCTCTTTGAGAGAGTTCCAGGAAGGAGATCGGAGGTCAATTAGTGTGTTAATGGGTCAGATCAGCAGCATGTAGTATGGCGTGAGTGGCCATTTTTCCTCAGGAAGATACCATCTCCGCAGAGGGGCCGTCCAAACGCTATGGCTTTAGATTCGGCGGTTTCACACAGAGGCGTTATTGTGGCCTGCACTGCTCCAGGTGGAAAGGGAAAGACCAAGTTACTCTGTGAGCTGAAAGGGACCTACGTCATATCAGTTTCACTGCTTCAGAAAAGTGCAGCACTGGAACAACTGAAGCTGCAAGGGAAGCTTCGCACTCAATATCGCCAAGGGCAAGTTAACTGTTACTTCATTAAAAACACCGTTCTGGGGAAAAGATCTTCAGTCTCCCTATGCCTCAATGCCATCCAGATGTTGTTCACACTTGTGTTGTATCCATTGCTAATTGGGACAAAAATCTTCCTTATGATGGAGAGACAAAGTCTAATTGGACGAGGAGACAGATGTTTGGATGAAGAAGGTGCTACTGGAGGCAGGACAATAACAGGCACGTAATTGTGAGTGGGGCGTGGCATTAGTGCAGAGATGTGAGAACAGGGAGGGGTTAATTTCTTGGGGGAAGGTTTTTTTTTCCAGGGCTAGCCTAAAGCGAGGCAGCATCACCACTGCTATGCTGGGAATGTATCCCGAGAGCAGGGGCTTGGGCTGTGCCCTTCCACAAAAATACCTCCATACGGGCACCTATGCAGACAGCTATAGCCCTCTTCTTGTGCAACTGTACACAGGGGAGAAAGAAAAAGAAAAGAAAAAAAAACACAAAAAAGCAATGAAGGAAAGAACACATTAAAAGTGCATGTTACAGGGAAACTTGGACCTGTTGACTCTCCAGAGGTGGAAATTTAAGGTCCAGAAAGTACAAATCCAGACCAAGATTTTGTTTCAACCAGCCAGTTGAGTACTCTGTGAATGTTACTTTATACTCAGTTGGTTACTCGTCTTGGTCTGGATTTGGACTTTCCACCTCAGCACCTCTCCGATACAAACCTCCACAGCAAAACTAGGAAGTTTAAACCCAAGAACCAAAAAGGTGCAATTAACAAGACTTCCCGCCATTTTATATGACTACAGCAAATTTTTGGATGGACCTATTCAAGCCTGAATTACAGAGCATTCAAATGAGCACGATTCCGGCTCATTATCAAACCAGCTGCAATTTCAATGTGGCCACAGATAAAGGGAAATAACGTTAAAACAAAGCAATTCAGTGAATTCCCAACAATAAGCGTGACACACTCATGTGTACTCCTGCTCACGGGCAAAGGGTAAAATTTCAGGATACGCCCAACACCCAAGTGTAAGCTTAGGAGCAACAACTATCCTGATGACAACGCAGAGCTCGATCAACCTGCAAAAGGACAAAATATGCTTGCAGTACTACACTGTAGGTGCTGCAAGTAGCCTCATGTTTAAGGGCCTGGAGTTCAAGCATCTGAAGACATTGCTGCCGAACAAGGTAAAGCCATACAAGAAACCAGAATTCCAGAAGAAAAAATGTCAACAGGCGCGGATGCTTAAACTGTAACAAACCGAGTCACTGGGTGAACAGTGTCTGTTAAGCAACTTTGTGCCTGAATAAGGTCTGACTCAGGATTCAGTGTCGATGCCTCGCACTTCAAGCCGCGAACAGCAGTCCCATGGATCTGCAGCCAGCTGGCCTGGAAACGTGAGATTTTACGTTGCAGCGTGGCAGAGGGCCACCTGTTTACGTTTGAAATCCACGGCCTCATTTGTTCTTTCTGGCCGAAAGGGCCGAGCAGGACAGGCGACATGCTTTAAAGGCCGTCTGCGGTGCGAAGGGTGAGAGCTTGTGAAAGGAACCTAGTAACACCTTAATAGATGTGGTCGTCCGTCCAAGTGGGCCCCATTTATGGGAACTCTCTGCGTGCAGCCTCCAGGGGAAGCGCCATGATCTGTTTATTTGTGAAAGTTCTCTCCCTGCCTGCCCACCGTGTCACGTTACGGACTTACTCAGCAGAAATAGGGCTTCCGCATCTTACACACATCTTGCTTATACAGCCGCATATTACTGCAGGTATGGGGGAATGTGTCACCCACTGAACCCCACTCCAGCATTACAGAGCAGCACCATAGGCCAGTTTTTCCCAATCCAGTCCTCAGGGACCCACAGCCGTTCTGTGTTTTTGCTCCCTCCGAGCTCCCGGCCAGACAGTCTACATTTCTGCAGAAACGCGGACCAACTGCAAGTCCTTGAGAACCGGATTGGGAAACACAGCCTTAGACAACTATACTGCAAGTCAAAGTCGTAATTATTAAAAAAAAAACATGTGGAAAACCACTAAACAAACCACTCAGTGGCGTGGAGTTTCACTTGAAAATGGGATGTACGGTATTTATATCACCGGACTGATGCATTACTAAAATGTTCCATTTCAAATACCTTCCTAAAACTGGTTCCGGCAGTATGGGCAATATGGCAACAAGCAGGCCGTAACAGGTCAAGATAAGATCTTTATAAACCCCCCCCTCCCCCAAAAGGGACATTTTTGTTGTTCAGCCTGATTTATGAATATAAATAAATTCCATGAAGACTTGCTGCTGACCTGAAGGCATTAAACTAGTTAAAACGGGCTTAACTTGGGAATCAGCAGGACTGGGCCGATGACATCAGCAGTGTCACCCGCCCAGGTCTTCCCAGCAACCTTCCTCACCTCCTTCAGGCCGTAATTCTGCAGAGCTTCCATTGTCACTTATGACCACACTCGCAACGTCGACGGTCGACGGATGCCACTGAACAGGTGTGTATAACATTGTTGCCTGACACACAAAACGAGTTCAAGCCACCAAATAAGAAATCAACTCAGAAAAAAAAGTAGCAAAGGACAGTATTGGGCACTGAGCAGCGCTGTAGGTTATAGTCAATGCTATGGAAATCTAAATAAGACTATGAAACGCAAAAACAGCCATTTGCAGCTACTTAATACTCATTATTCTTAATTATGCTGGGGTGATAAAAAGCAGCCCTTAAAGGGACACGTCAAGGCTGTATTTTGTCCCCCATGTGGCTTCTTATCCGGGGACAACACACTTGTGAGAATACGGACATGCCCAGCACACAGATGGCTAAACTACATCGGGTCAGAGGTCGGTCTGAAGAGCAAATGCATTCTGCTCTTTTAACCCACAGACCGACAGGCCTGATGTGGTCTTAGCTTTGCTGGGCAGAGGGACATTCCTGATAATCGGGAAGTAGGCAATGGGTCAAATCTAGGTTCTGCACGCCGATACAAAAACAGAACTACAGCCACCAAACAAAAATCTACTTCTGTTACAAAATAACCATCCCGGAACACTACAAACAAACTGTAATCCATGCAGCGCCACACAGATGCCACCTTAAATGCTAAATACAGGGGAGATTCAGCCACGTGCAGGTTACGGGATGAGGAAGTCTGAGCTCTGTTCACTGGTCAAAGCACCAGTGTAAGCAAACACTCCTGTTTTTTCCCCCTCATCTCCTCAAATGAGAGTATTCCTACGGGAAGTCCGGGCATGAGGCAGGAAGATGTGCAGCGTCTGTATTCTGACAAATATTCCCCTCTAGCCTTCCCCCATGCAGGAGGAGGGTGTTTTGCCAGACATGACTCAGCATGCTTAGCCTAGCCGCACACAACGATGGCTAAGGTAGCTATCTCTCAGGCTTCCAGGGTAACCGCCGTCCACCCCGAGGTCTTCAGCAACACCTCTCCCGATTAGTCAGCTTCGGTAGCTTAGATTTCGAGGTGCAGATCTGACTCGCCAAAGCCCCACCGTGTAGCACAAATATTTCACAGGACCCCATGAGCTTCCAGGCTGCCCTCTAATGAGGTGCCAGGGGTTCAGGATGGTGCTAAACTCGACCCTAACAGGGCATCGCTAATGAGAGACAGGGGCTTGTCAGGGGGCCTTTGAGGCCTGCAGAAGTTCCAGTAGATGTGGCTACTCTAAAATGCACGGTCGATGTTCTGCCGCACCCTGGTATGGGTCTGCAAAAATGCAGCATGCCCAGACCAACTAGGCTGTACCTGGGTCATGCCCCACACAACCAGAGAACCTCACTGGTGGCAGATTAGCACGTGTGACAGAAGTGTGGTTCTTTTGATGTTTTTGGTATCTGCATTGTGAGAAACATCATGTGTAATTGTGTATATCATGTACATAGAATGAGAATCACACAGATGTGTGTGTCAGTCACGTTAAATGCAACTAACAACGTATGAAAAACTAAAATACGCACTTTTTGGCTCTACTGTGGCGCTAAGGGGGACTTTACTATACAAATGAAGGTAGAACATTATGAAATATGAATGCCTGAAGCACAAACCCAGCCCCGTGCTGTCATGGCATTTGAAGGGTTCTGGTGTGATGAATTACACAATGGTAAAGATGACTAATGGCTGATGTGAACAGGTACTCACAAACTTGGGGGCCATCACACACACTTATAGCTGGAGACAGACTGTGCTCCATAGAAGCTCGCTGCCTAGGTGTCAAATCTTGTTTTGAAAGTCCACTTGACATCCAACAAGCCACCAGGAACTGAAACGGAACTAATTAACTTTGGAACTGGCTAAGGCTGGCTCAAGTAACTTAGCAGATTAGCGGAACAAGGAGTTACCCTTACACCTCTCATCTGATCGGCTGTTCGAATAAATCGGGCTACTAGGAAACTCCTCTAGAAGGAAACCCTTTGAACTGACGCGTCCGGCCAGCACCGCAGTGACTGTGCTTGTGTTACCGAGTCTCACAGCTGCGAGAATCTGCCCTAATCCCCCCTCCCCTCCAGCTCCCAGCGGGGGTGGTTTCAGAGGGTCGGGGAAACAGACACACAGCCAAAGGAAACTGCTGATGCCCCAGAATGGGGGGGGGGGGGGGGGGGGGGGGCAATTACTGAGGGTGGCCCAAGCATTTCATGGACTTAGCCTGGAAGCAGGAATTGAGTAAGCATGCGTGAAACAGAGCGATACGGGAAGAAGGATCTGCTGGCCATTTCTGCTGGTCTCCCCCTCCCCCCAACCTAAAAAGCGACATAGAAGGTCCTGCTTGACAGATGGCTATGAAGCCACCAGCCCCACCCTAACCACATGTAATTTAATGCAACAGGTAAAATGAATAAGACCTGAAGAATGAATCACGGTGGTGAGGTTTGGCTGGGTGACACACGCACACACCCACCCCCCACATGAGTGAGAGACAGAGGTCCTCCTGGTGTGCGTGTGCACCATCTGTGCCAAGAAGTTTTCCCCTCCAACTTATTTTCCTTTGGTTTCAGATGACGGACTCCCCCCCTCTCTTTTTCCATCTACATCCTGCAGGACGCATCCAGAGCGACAGCGAGCAGCAAAGCATGGGATGCGGCCTCCATCGCTGCGGCTCCAAAACCATGCGGGACGAGGCGACTCTTACGCCTTAAAAAGAACAGAACCGCCGCCCCGGTCTCTGCAGAAGGTACAGATCCGAAACAAGCCGACTTCAGAGTACTTCGCTCTCCAAGTCTTGACTCACCATTGGACAGGATGTTCAGAGGGCGGCAGCGTGTGTTGCATTAAATCGCAAGCAGCCACACGCATGTCACTGGCTGCCCCCTGATGCCCTTCCACACCCCCAAATACCGCTTGCTGGCTTGAAGATGGTGCCTTACAGGCCTACAGTCACTGCAAGGAGAACCATGCTGGGTTGGCAGATCCAACCTTCCTCTTGTTGCAGCAACACAGGCAAGCGATACTGAATAAACAACCATAGTCACAAACCTGATAACGAGAACAATGGTTACCAACGTAAGAGGAACCTTTCCGATCGGCCAGCAACTACTACCCCACAAGCCGGACCTGGGAACAAACCGGTGACACTAGTCAAAATGATCCTCACTTTCTACCATAACTCAGAAGAGATAAGATGGCAAAGCACTTTAGCGAACTACCAGTGACGCCTTTTAGGGAAATGATCAATTTGCACAACAGGGTTACCTTTGGTCAGCTGGCTGACATGGGACACGCATGCACATGCATTTACACATATGTAATTTTTCTTTCCCTGTAAACAGGCTATAGGGTTTGCAAACTACCCAATGCTTTTGATGCAGCAAATTTTAGGTATATAATGGAAAAACACTGATCTACCGTAACATTTCTTGTGTGAGCGTGAGAGTGTGAAAGCGCTAGTGTCACGCCAGACGCGTGAGAGTTGGCAGCCCTGCCACGAGCTTCTCATCTAGATCTCATATTTCTGGCAGCCATTTGGGAAACGGTCTATATATTCATCGCAATTGCACTGAAGTAAAAACATAAACCTACCATCAATAACAAGACAGGCTACTATTGGCATCAGCTGTATGTTGCTTTGGAGACAAGTGGCTGCTAGATAAAGGAATATAAAAAAATATATAAATGTACAGAAGTGCTGACAGAGCCGATACTTCTGTACAGTAAAAGGCTGGTGGACATGTTGACCAGAGATTGGAGCACCTCTCAGCCTGGGAGAGAGAGCACATCTAAACAGCTTGAAAGCTGGGCCATCTCCAAGCAACGCTGAGAATGTAGACGGACAACGATGATGGGCTGAATGGCGACAGCTTAAAGTACAGCGTGCCGGTGGTGGTCAGAGCGCTTCCTGGCAGGGCCGAGATTCAGTCTGCTGGAAGAGGGACGGGGGAAAAGACGCGGCGTTACTCGACCGGCCCCTCCCGTGGGGGGACAGAGGAACAGCACGGGCCATTGTTCTCCCGGTGCCAACACCCGCGGGCTGCCATGTGCCTCACGGTGAGCGAGGAGGCGAGGCAGCAGAGGCAGAAACATGACCACAGGCAAACGGACTTTTCCAGATGAAGAATGTGCACATTTACAGTTTTGGAACGTCTGGCATGGGGAGGCGGGGTCAGGCTCCTAACCGTGTTCCAGCTAGTTAGCAGTACTGGTGCATAACGGGTTAAGAGAAACTCTGCCAATGAGGGCCAGGGCAGAAACTCAATCCCAGACCCATACGGATCCGAAGACAGCAGAAACGGCCTTGTCTTTGCATTTCCCCCAGTCAGAAAGGGATGGACTATCTCACAACAAATGTTCCTCTCTGAGCTGATATCTTAACTCCCACAAGGGTAACTGATCGAGACTTATTATAATACAGTAACAAGCATTCCAACTGAACATTAACTGAAACTGAATCATTCGCCTTTTACCTTATTAATAATGCATATTTAGTTTCATCCATCCATTTTCCAGTCGTTAATCCTGATCAGAGTTGTGGGAAAAAGCCTGAAGCCTATTCCAGGCAGCTTGGGGCACAAGGCTGCATTGCATCCTGGCCGGGACGCCAGTACCTCACAGGACATATACACACACAAACAAACACACATGCGCACAGCTTATATAAACAGCTTATATTTGCCAGTTCACCTAAATGTATGTCATTAGACTAAATAGCTGGAAGACAGCCGTGCAACACAGGAGAGGCATCCAAACACCACACCCAAGAAAACAGCGGTAGGATTTCAAATCCTGGCCCCGAGGTGCAAGGAAACCACACCAGTGCTTATTAAGCAGTTAAGAAAATTAAAATGATTGTAATTGTCTTAATCGACAAGTTTAGTTTATTAGCTAGCGGCATCATACAATTCCTAGAGAGAGCTCCACCCTTCCTTCAGTTTTGTGCACCAACAAAAACCCGGAAAAAAAACTAAGGGGAATTTCACACGACGCAGCGAACGCTGCCACCATTGTGACATCACTGGTTACTTCATTGGTTCCCACTGGCTGACAGCAGGCAGCGAGTGACATTGAACAATAAACACACTGACCACGCGTTTAAAGGCCTTGCTTCACCCATCACCAGTAAATATGGCCGTATGGGAATGTCATGCTATTGGAACACAACGAGTGCGGCAACTGAGAAATGAAAAGCAGAAAGGCATGCGACAGGGGAGGAAACACATTTGGCGGATTATGATGATGAATTATCATAATGAATAATGTTTTAGCCAAACTCAACTCTCCCAGCCCATACAAAACAAAAAACGCTGTGAAGTAAGAGGGAGAAATTCCAGAAAATAAAGGGACACTTCTTTCCTTCAGTCAGACGTACAACAATACCCTTTAGATACATATAATACTCTGAGAGAACTTGAGTTTGGACCCCGTTACCCAGTAATTTCAACACGTATCCCCAAAGATAGGCCTTACAACATCATCTATTGTTAAAAAAATAAAAGTCCTTCACAAGTACAGGTGACAAAGTCGTATTCAGGCAGTTGAAACCTGGGGCGACATTCCTGTAAAGACTCATGCGTAGTTCAAGCCAAATAGAATCTATATGTAAATACCAAATGGTGACTATTGTCGGTCTTTTCCCCAAGCAGACTATCACAGGGTTAGGCTCAGCCTCCTAGTGCTGACAAGAGCTACATTAAATCCACTTATAGCAACTGAAATAACAGGCTCCTTGTGAATCCCGTGTGGCCTATAGGTGCACAGCAGATAATGGACCTCTGGAAACAACATGTAAAGCAGATGTTGCATGCAAATCCTCTCGCTGCTCCCCTGAGGAGGAGACTGCGAAACCCCTTCATTCCTTCTACATAAGCAGAGCCGCTGGTGTCCGCAGTTTGGCATAGAACCTGGGCTCATCTGTGCCACATGTGTTATAAGACAAATGGTCAAGCGTCAGGAGATCGGCCAGCCTCGACGCAGGGGCCGAGGACGGGGCGGGCGAACCGCGGAGGGAGCGGCGAGACGGGGCCCACCTCTGCTGATTCTCTGCTTCTCGCCGGACAGGATCCCTGGGGTGTCGATGACGCTGATGCTCTCCAGCACAGGGTTAGGCAGCTGGGCGCAGACAAACCTGCGGGGAGATGCACACAGGGACAGCTCATCCACACGCGTGCAAACCGGGTTCAGTCAGTCCAACCCGTATAAGAACCCAGAGCTGCAACACTGTTTGTGCTTATTCATACACTGGAGCGATTAAGAGCCGAAGTACACAGCCCAGCCTGTAGAGGGGGCTGCTCTCTCTTGCATGCGGCACAGCGCACACATATGGAATTACCCTCCTGCACATCATCCGCAGGGCAGAAAAAAGACGTACTATTCCTGAGCTTATAAAGAGAAGATGCTCTATTAATACAACCTCCAATAAGGGCTTAATAGCCCAGCGTCTAAATGGCCAAAACACCCACAGCAAACCTGCAAAGTGAAAGCAAGCTTGCAAACCACAGCACAGGAAGTAATACCAACGTTACTGAGAGAGATCTGACTGAAATGCGTCTCACTGGACGCAGCGATATACTGCTTACTTGGCACATTAGAGCGCAAGCCTTCCACATTAGGCTTGCGGAGCTTCAGTTAAAGAGCCAAAGCACAGTCTTGACTCTCATGGATGGCCTCTACTATACCCTGTTAATGACCCATATGATATCCTTGTCAGAACAATAATTACAGTACAAGCCCCGCACTGCATGCAAGCATTTCCTGTACTGGGTGATTTCCAGTTGTCAGGCTGCATGCGCGCGCGGTGCTAAAATGCACGTTTGGCAGCATGACCTTTTGCAATGACACTGCTGCAGCAGGCCCACGCAGAGCCACTCAGCGTAAACAGGCATGCCCCCCCCAGGGAGGGGGGGGGGGGGTAGTTAATCTGGACTGACAGCAGCAGAAGGGCATATACAGAGGAATTCTGGGAATGTGAGCGCAGGTTCAAGAATCCTCACCGCGACGCGAGGGCACCCTAACGCTAGCTGTGGGTCGTGAGGGCGAAGCTGAGTCCCAGAGCGTGACGCTTCTCACAAGGGGGGGGGGGGGGGCGTCAGGCCTGCACTGGCTGTTAATGCAGCAGACTCCGGAGCACCTTTATCCTGCGTCCCCAATCCCAGCAAAGGGCTCTCAGATACTGATTTGAAACAAGAATACATCATATACCTAAAATGACATATACCAGTTAATAGAAATGGTTATACCAGGGCGTTGGACAGCAGATCTGACAACTGCCAGACTATTGGCATAGCAGTCCATGTCCTTAGTAACCAGTCCCCCTATAATAATAATAATACTAATAATACTACTACTACTACGACTAATAATAATAATAATAATAATAATAATGATAATAATAATGTACTCAGCTCTCCAAAAATGTGGTTAAAACACAAAA
>JAODJW010000039.1:6577033-6593265 GCA_026777045.1 Hyperopisus bebe | reverse complement strand
CAACAGTCCACATTGTCTTGTAAAGAGCCAGGCCAACTACATAGCTGAAGGCCAGAAAGCAAATCGGCAGGTGACCAGAATTCCATCGCCCTGCTTTTGGATGTCTGGTCCTGTTATTGTTGTTCTGGCAGCCGTCAGACTGTTTACAATGAGGGGAGAAAGAAGTCATGTGCTTTTTTTTTCCATTCTGCAACAAACAGCAAGCAAAGTCTGTATGACGACATCAAAGAATCGAAACCTTGTGGATGATTCACTACACAAACCGCGCCCACCGTCAACCTCGAGGATGCAGAGATCAAATGGCCACCAGGCCAAAAACACCCTGATATCTGCCCATAAACACTGTCTGGTGATTACCACAAACACAATGGCTGCTATGTGACAAATACCCTGCACAATCACTGTAGTCATTAGTCTACAAAAAGGATAAATCAAAGAGAAAATGCGAAATGTCAGCCAAGATCTAAGCAATTCCTAGGTCAGAAATAATTCCAGCTGTGTGAAGAATTTTAGTGAGACCTATGTCTAACAGGGAGCACTGAACTTAAAGTTTACAAGCACTAAAATGAATCCGGTCCCTTAGATGTGAAAAGCTACATCTGTTTCTGAAGTGTTTGTGAAGTCAATCAAAAACAGAGATGTCAATTCAACCGAAAAGAATGCCAGCTCTGAATCTGCATAGACACTAGCAAGTGATAAACAGACTTAACTTCTTCACCGAAATACTTGATCAAACAGAAATACACCTGACATTTCGGTTGTCAAATAGACTCAAGGAACAGAGTTGGGCTGGCTTCATCTATGGTGTCATACGATGCTAAATAAGGACCATTTCTGTTTGCCTTCTGCCCTGCCTTTCTAAAATGCTCCATCACAGAGCCCCTCCATTTGACGATGAACGTACCGGATGAAGCTGGTCTTCCCGGTGGAGTACTGCCCCACAAGCAGCACCATGGGCTTGTTGTCAAAGTCTGCATCTTCTAGGGCGGGTGAGTGGAACTCGTGGAATTTGTAGTGTTCCTCCAAAGGTAACAGTTTGGTTTTGTACAGCTTCTTGAGTCCATCGCTGACTGTCTGAAACACCTCAGGATCCTTCTTCCTCCTGTCATCATTACCCAACCAGCTGAACATGATGCAAATTCTACAATACACAACGCAATTCTCTATAAAGAATCCTAATTTGCCGTTTTCCCCCAAGAAAACTAAAAAACAAAAATGAACTTCGTATAAAGAAACTGTCAACTGTACTATATTTTCCTTAATTCCTTTAGTGGATGGAAATTTCTAAGTATTTTTTTCATTTCAATCATAACACAGCTTGCATAAAGTATTCTCTTCGTTGAAGGCGTTTCTTTCCAGGTCTTTAAGGCCAAGCAAGAAATAAAAATACATGCAAACGCCTTCTGCGCAGACGTCAAAGCTTGCTTGATATTTACATGCACATTGAAAACAACAAGTCGGCTAATGCAGGACGTTCATTCAAAATTCAGCTAGAGGAATAATCCAACAGCTGCACGGAGCTAAAGAGCAAGCGATGAACACGTCTTCTTACATTAGAATATTGCTGCTGGTCTTCAGTGAACCTACAAAATACTGATTAAAACAACAAATCTGCCCTAAAATGAAAGGTTTCACTACTACTGTTTGAACCGCTGCGTGGTACGCCGTCTGAACGCAGGTTTCCCCGTCTCTCCCAGTGCCGCAGATTTAAATGTCCGTGCTTCGTGAAACCCGACACGACCGGAAATGCCCAACTACTGGCAAAGCCCCACCCAGCGGATGGATGGGCTGAAGCTTGTTAACGGCAACGCCATTTTGACTGATAGCGCCCCTTGCGGAAATGCAAATATACAACTGACGCATGCTTGGCATTGAAAATTGCTACGTAATCAGATGCGAACAGGCCATATGCGTGTTATGTGTATTTGCGCCTACTAGGGTCTATGTATATATATCAGCGAAATAACTGGATATAAACAAGGATGCTCAAGGAGGAATCATTAATTAAAATAAGTATATTAATGGTTTTAGGCTGCATATCTACCTCTAACCCCCTAACCATTGAATTAGTTATGTTCATTTTATTGTGCTTATAAATGTAATGTGCTGGCCTGTTATATTATGACCAGTCCTGATCGATTCATTTCCATTTTTAGAAGGAAGTATACGTGTAGTCATCTCTGTATAATCAGTATCGCTGACTACAGACCTCTGTTATTATATACGGAAATATAACACTCCTCAGGGGCACCATTAGAGATTGTGGTCCCCATGGAAGCATATCCTACACTATCGGGAAAAAATGGTACAACTCGGGCAGTCTTGTTCCCCAAGGTTCCCCAACATGCAAACAGTTTTTATTGCAACCCTAATCTTGTATAATTGCTGTAATTTTATTGTTGGTGGTAGGGTTTTATTTTATTGTTGCTGAGGGATACATTGGAACACAAGTAAAATGTCGATCGATTGGATGTCTGGTGAAGGATATTTATCTTGTATTAGTAAATCTGTTGTTGATTTTACTTTAAATGTCGCAATTTCATGCGATGTAGCAACCACAAAAAAAAAATAGTGTTCTGAAATTAATCAATAGTATTGCAACAGGGAAGATATGACTTCTTCTTTTACTTTTTCGGGTACTGGTATTATGAATTTATAATAATATTTTTGAACTTCATAAAAAATATGTGTTCAGTATTCACGGTCAGTGCAATACATTTTATAAACAGAAAGATCGTAAACTGTCGATTAACGTTTGTTACCGCCAGAGGTCGCTAGTGTCCAAGGTATAAATCGTCCCTCAGTTCACTTGCAAGGACTTCAAAGGGTTACAGTGGACCTACACACTCACAAAACACGTGGTCTGATACCCCTTAGCTAAATAAGTAAATAAATTACAAACACAAGTGACTATATTATTGTTTTTATTGAAAAGACAGGTATCCATGATATGTAAATTGTTCACCTGTTTTTAATCATTTTTCATTTCTCAGGCATTCCTCCAACATTTTATAATTTGTATTCAAAACAACCGCTTAATGTGCACAAATCTGCAATTGAGGTGCAGTTAATGTAATTTCATTGGAATTCGTTGATTTGAGTTTTTTACGGTTGGCACAGGGATTAACACTAGTGTCACATCTGTAAGGTTGAGTTCCACATCTACAAGGTTGAGTTCCACCTCCTGCTCTGTGTGTGAAGTTTACAAACCCTCCCCATGTTTCCCTGGCTGCTCCAGTTGCCCCCCAAAGTCCAAAACAAGCACACAGGTGAACTGGTGTCATTAAGTTGACCAGAGTGTGTGTCTCCTGTCAGTTACTGGAATCCCATCCTCTGCCTTCTATGTCCAGGACCTGGTTTCATACTGTGATCCCATACTGAATAAGTGGTGACTAAAGATGGGTGAAATTGTTTTATTCAACTGATCAAATTTGAATTCTAATTGACCATATTTCTATCATGAGTTGCAAACATGTTTTTATGATAATTACAAAATAGTATCTTAGTTTCTGCCCAGAACTTGTTGGCTGATTAAAACAAGTCCACCATATTGGGCAGATTTTCTTTCATTAAAATTCTGAACAACAAACGACACCTCTCTACAAAGGATGGCCACTTTGCCGCACATAATCGAAATGTTATATATTTAATTCAATTTTTAGTAACTAAGCATTTTCTTTTCCATTCCTTCCATGAATGCATTAATATTCTATAAGACGTAGTCTTCAATCACTGACTTTTTGATGCAGCCTATTCTCATTCAAGGGTTATTAAAAGGGTAAAAACTGAATTATTTAACATTTTATTTCATTTTGAAGCTGAATTAATATTGCTGTAACACCCAGCTAAAGTCTATTTCTTTTTCATTTTGCTTTGTAAAAAAAAAAAACAATTTGATGCCAGCCTTTCAGAGATAAGTCTGCTTTCTAAATGAAGGTGTTACCCATGGGGAATTAGAAAAGCCAGAACAATAACAACAACAACTCAGTGCCACATAGTGATGGCACTGCACTCTGTGATGTGATGCGATGTGAGCTAAATAAATCACAGTAGGACCTCCACCTTAATGGAAATGACAGCCGCTAGGCTTTAAGGTAAAACAGGTGGAGTAACATAAGATTGGCCAACTCGGCAAATCAAACTGTCTGCTGTTAACGGTCCTCTATACTACAAGGCTGGGCTGTATGAAAAGGGTTTTTCTTAGCAGGTCTGCAGCATCTGTGGTTCTATTTAGGGGGGGGCTCCAGCTCCCCTGAAAAATATTTTTCTAAAACCATTTAGCGATTCCACCCAGATTTTCTCGACAACCTTTATTATGGGGCTGCACCTCCTCCTCTCAGCAAATTTTATTGACGGGGGGGTGGTGATGTCCCATATCTCTTGAGAGGGCTGAGACCCCCTTAGGGTTGAATCTTAGAATTGCCCCTGGACCGCAGAGGAATGTGTCAGATCATAATGGAGTTTAAAAGGATGCTTTCCAGCTTTTCTCATGACTCAGATCATGTCATGATTCTGTTTTTCCTGGAGAAACATTTGGTGACTGTGAAACTGTCTTTTGCCCATGACCTCTTATGCAATGCAGGGATCCCAGGATGCAAAGGGCAGGGTACGCCCTGAAAAGGCAAAGGACACACCCACCCTCACTAAGACTGAAGTGGAAATATTGGTTCACAAAACCATGACAGAATACCCACACAAATAGTTGGAGAACATTCAAACATTACCATAGTTCCAGGGTGGGAACTGAAGCCAAAATACTGGAGGTGAGAGGCCACAATGTTACTTGTTGTTTTAATATTTATTCCTTATAAATAAATGTTTAACCAATTTAAATGTTTTTCTATATCATCAATTTTTTTTAAATGGTTTTGTTTTAAAACAGACTCCATATTTGGCGTGAAATTGTGGAACAACTCCTATAAACAGCTAAATCTATTTAATATATGATGTCCAGTACATGAATTTAAAAGGCAGAAACTGGCTCATCAATATTTAGAATTGTGTGACATTTAAGGACCATTTATTAGGATATACCAGTGTGGAAGACCACAAGTCAGTCTGCAATGTTACACTGATACATTTGATTTTAGTTTCCCAATTTAGCTCAATTTCCCACAAGGGATCAACTGTCAGGAAACGCAGCCAATGTTAATCCATGCAACACATATTAATATCCCAAAATGTCTCTTTGCCACCTGTTCCTGCTACTCACCTTTTCTTTCTATATGTCCATCTGCCTCTGCATAAACACCAACAAGGCCCAGCACAGTAATATTTCTTTAGAATGCTAAAGCAAGCACAACTGAACTGTTCCCCAAGGCACTGGAGTCTCGCAAGAGAAACCTATTCAATTAACGCTGACTCTGTACAAGAATCAAACGGAGCGCAAAACAACTACTACAACACTATACACAGCAACAGTAAACTAATTCATACTGCTTATGCAAAATGCATGTTTTAGACTTTGTGTAGGAACGTGATAAATTAGGCTAGCTGAAGTCAATTAAATGTTTTTTATTTTATTTTTTTATAACGGCGTTGCAGTTCAAGCAGCATCATAATGTAGATTCGTATTCGTTATAACAACTTCAGTCCAGACAGAAAAAAAGAAAATTACAGCAGAGAATATTATAACGAGTAAACAAACAAAAGAAAAGAAAAAATCAGTAAAGGGAAAATCCAAAAAAGTACAACGTATAAAAACAGTGTCATCACATTCAAGTTTTAAGGTACGTATAAGACATTTTGGGTAGCACGCCAATGATGGTTGCGTGATCTGAACGGTAGGTGACGCTAAAGCCATCCATATAATCAGGGTATATTAAAGTGTGACTTGAAGCAAACGAGACCGCATCTAGCGGGGTACCTCGCTCCTCCTGCGCATCGCCAGGTCCTGGAAAGCGCGTACGAAGAGCAGCTGGCAGGACGCGGCTTTGGGGAGGCTGGGCGCGCCTGCCGGACTTATGAAGAAGCGAGTGAGGTTAAAACTCGCCTTTTCGCCGGCCGACTTTTTCTAGAAATGCCGTGTTCGTAGCCGGGCTGGAGCGACGCTGATTGATACGTTTTGAAAGATGAAGAGGGTTTCTCGAAAGCTGACTTTGGCGCTGGCTACGTTGTTCTGGGTTGCTGCACTTCTGTATTTGATACTGTTAAGTAGGAGGAAAGTATCTGATCTGGAGACGGAAGACGAGCAGGATAGAAAGGTGAGCGGTTTAACACCGACTTTGGGAATTCGTACAGCAAACTACAGATTCTTTATAGGTAACCTCAGGTTTGATATTACAGGTAAGATCCAATTTTGATAGTAGCGATGATTGCGTCGTTCAACGCAAGTTTAAAATGTAGGGTATACAAAACATAAATTCTCCTTTTCCAACATTGTAGACAGGATGGCGATATTGACAGTGGTCTGTTGAGTAGTATTGATTTTCAACTATTTTAAAAAGTTTTTTCTTTGAGAAATGTACTTTTTCAACGCTTTTGAGTTTGACACTGCAGTAGGCTAATTCATTGGTTGCCTACGCATGATCGTGCGTGATGGGTGTGCAAAATGCGGATTAGCCTATTAATTATCTCAGCATCTATACATCCGTAACCATGTCACTTTTATAACTTTTTGCAGTGTCAACAATGAAGTGCTTGTGTGGTTTGCAGATATACACTCCGAGTACGTGTGCAAATACAAAATGTTATTAATGATGCGTGTATAATCTGTTGTGTTATTATTGACTTGCAAACTGTAGCCTACTTGTTGGAAAGGTAAAAGATGTGTAACAAATAATGTGATTTGGCTCGAGCTTTTCACACTTCAGTTATATCCTGACTATAATTTTCGTGAGAAGACTTGAAGCGCAGATCTTTAAGGTTTGTCTACAGCGTATTTTAAGTAAATGGGTTGCATCCGTATATTTGTATCGGGATTAATTGTGTAATTTAATGCTTGGATGAAAGAAAAGCGATTATTCTGATGCGACGTTTTTCCATAATGCGTTTGTCGATATGAATAAAATCAACACTTAGAAGTATAGTTCCCCAATGGTACCGTTCAAAGTATTAATAGTAACAGCTTTCTGTACAAGCAATAGGTTTCAGGAAAAACACTGTGCCATTAAATGGGCGTGAAATGAAAGGCAGCGTACAGTGGACTTACTGGCGGAGTGGTGGGATTTTTCTAGGCGCATAGCCATGAGAAGCGATGAGCAACTACTTAGGTCCGCAATTGATGGCAAGTTTTCGCTCCACCCATTTAAATCCCTGCGTAATGTTGGAAATGCACGTTGTTAAAGCACTAACATAAAGCGACAGGAAAAGCTTCTGCAGATACAGGCGGCCAGAAAAGGAACGAGGAATTTCTTTGAAAAGGATACCGAACTAGTGGTCTTTTTTCATATATATGGGCAATGCATTTACGATGGAGTGTTTTAGAAGAAAGTTCGTTTTGATTCCATTGGCTGTCACGTACAAATACATTAGGCTGCACAGTCTACCTTTTTAGGCCCTAAAAAGTATTTAATACTATGCTGATCAGAATATAACATTTATATGTATGTATATATATTTATGTCCCTCACCCCCAAAAGCCATAGTTTCCATGTTGTTTTGCATATATTTATGAAGTCCTAGCTGGCTTCGTTGGATGCCTTGACTGCTTTAGCATAATGCGTCTCGGTGACATCTTCAGGCAATCCATCAATCGTACTCGATTACAATTAGGTCAGTGCCTGCGTTGGGTTTGAATCCCTGCAATCAATAGGCTACTTTTCCCTAATCACTATATCTGGCACCATTAGCAGCCTGTCTGCGGTTGTCCACCACTAACGGTGCAATAGGTATAGTATTCAGACCGAACGTACTCAGCACCGTGTTCACGTGCGCTAGTGACTCGGGGCTGCTTTTTGTCGGCTCCTTATCAGGTGTGTTTATTTATTTTCGTTCAATCTGCAGTGTTAATTTAATGCACACTCTTCATATGTAAACAAACAACACTATTTTATCACCAGGAATGAAATGGTTGAATTAAATGGTTTTATTCTGGATGTGTAAAAGAGAGAGGGCTAATATGTACCCTTTTAATCATAAATAAAGTTTTCAAGCATTTAAAGATATATTTCAAACAAGAAAATTGCATTTTTATTCCAGAGAAAAAAACTTGCGGATAGCAACAAATTAAATTTTCATTTTTGTACATTATTCTTTTTTTTTGCATTCATTATTTTTATCAGTGAATTTCACAGTAATGGGAATTAAATGGCTTTGGCTCGTGTGTAAGTGTGTGTGTTCATGTTTTGTCTTTGTTCGTGTTTTGTTTTTGTTTTTTTTTTTCCATTTCTGGTGCCATAGCTGCAGTCTATTGTTTGGGAGCTCAACGACTTGATATAGCCCCAGTAAATCAGGTTACTCATTCATTAACCAGCTGCAGTAACTCCCTGTCTTGTATTTACAGGTGATGGTGAAAGACAACATGTTTCACTTGTGGACAACCTGTAATTAGGTGGGTGTGATGTGGGTGTGATGTGTGTGAAAGGTCACATGGGGGAGGGCATCAGGAGACACACCATGTGGGGGTCGGAGTCACATGGGCCTACTTGATGATTTGTTTCAACCCAGCATGCAATGAGTCTCCCAGGGCAGCTTCCTTTGAGATCTTCAGTGAGAAGCAGGTATCTGGTTGAGGATAATGTCTCTCTGCATGGCACTGGATGATTCAGATGGAACGGTTCTGTTTTGGCTGCTGTTCAGCTGTTTCTCTAGAGCTTGGGGTTGTGATGGTGTCCAGAGTGGTGACAGTGCCCAGGGTTGTGACAGCGCCCAGGTCGTGACAGTATTCATTGTTGTGACAGCTTCCAGAGTTGTGACAGTGTTGGGGGTTGTGACACTGGCCATGATGGTCTCCTTTGATTGTATTGTATGGGGTCAAATTAATAAAGTGATATATTGCTTAGATCAGCTGGCGGTCCATCGCATGGAATTACTGGTTGGGCTTCATTGCTCCATAACAACATGTGCTGTTGGCCAGTAAAGTAAGACTATGGGTAGGATGGGGTGAGCAGTGTTCACCTGCAACAATGTCCTGCGTGGAATGAAAAGGAAGCCAGTGACTGATAGAGGGAAGCCCCCCCCATATTTCTCAGGAGTCACATGTTAAAGGGGGATATCAACCGACCATTACAGACAAAAACAATGACGCATGTCTGTCACTCAATCCAGTTCTTTAAGTAACTTTTACAGTGGATGAATATATTGTCATTGATGTCTGTATAATGACCTCTGTGGGTGGTCATGTGTGTGCCCTGGCATGGACTGGCTTCTCAGCCAGGGTGTCCCCCCAACATAATGCCCTTTGCTTCCCAGGATGGGCTCCAGGCCCACAGTGACCCTGCAATAGATGAGTGGATATGGAAATTGGCTGGACTGATATTTAGTCACCGATGTTATAATAGACACTGTACCACGGTGGAACAGCAGGGGTCAGAATAAAGTAATTAAACCTCGTATTTCATTCCGACAATACATGGGGACAGTGTTTGTCCTTGTATGTTCTGCTTCTCTTATTCTGTGATGTACGAATCAGGCAGGAGACGCCCCAGATGGACCATTAATCCATCACAGACTAAGTGCCCTAGATGATTTAGGAAAAAAAAAAAACAGTTCACCTAACCTCATGTCTTTGGACTGTGGCAGGAAACTGGAGTAGCCGGTGAACATGCAAACTCCGCACACACACGGAGCCAGGGCCATGATTCAAGGCCCCCATGTGACCACAGTGCTGCCCACTGAGCTGGCCTAGTATATGCCTGTTTCATTTTTTCCAGTAATGAATCTATAGAGCACCCCCTGTAATCCTAAGTAACAGGTTTATCATCAGTGTGTATCAAGGTATTATTTCTGCATCCACAATGCTACCCTTTCCTTCCTGTACTGGCTGTCCTTATGTGTAAATTTCCTAGTTGTTCGGTCCGTCCTTTTCAAGGCAGAGAAACCGAAGTGTTTTCCTTGGCTGTGTCTTCTTTGATCACTGGTACCATTACGACAAAGATGAGATCGGTAATGGGCTCTAAGGAGAGTGACAAAAGCAGGCTGAGCTCACAGAGTCCCTGAGATCCCGTGTCTAATGACAATCTTAATAAAACGGTGAGAAGATCAAACAGTGACTTTTCTTCCTATTATTATTACTATAATTATTTTTAAATGTCACCCTGACCCTTAAGGTCCCCATCAGAAAGTAGCCGGCGCTGTTTCACCTGAGCAGGAGGTCACCTGCAGTTTTTCGCCCCGTCCATCTCTCTCGATACAGGATAAGGAGAAATGCGAATGTCGCATGGAAAGGAACGCGCATGGACGTGTGCCTCCCACGCACTTCTCGCATGCCTGCCCTTGCATGGCTCACCCCTTATCCCGCTGTCCCTCTTATCTTGTCAAAATGAAAATTAAATCTACATCCTGTGTAGTCGTATTAAGAAAAAAAAAATCCAGCGTCTTAATCTTAATTCTTTCAGTAAATGTATGTCACTGATGAATTTCTCATAATGAGCATGAATAAAATGAGAGGTGCAACTGAAGAATTTCATTCCAGCAGAATAAACAAACCAGCAAACGATCCGAAGCAGAGATTTCTCTCTCCTTTGATCTCCTGGTGTTCTGGAGACTCGCTAAAACGGGAGGTGTGTGAAAATGGAGGGAAGGCGTCTACAGCCTCCCGGCACAATTACACAAACCCTCCACACCTGCCCCAGATGGCCTTAATAACAACATTTAGCTTATAGCTTTAGACCCAATTTCAGCGGAGCCTCCCAAATAACATTCAGTAGCTGGCGCCAGCAGAGAACGTGTCTTCGGTAATTAAGTTTCCTCACCGGTAGCCAGGGAACCTCTGCCGACCTCCATATGTGGAAGCTGCGCAGCTGGGTGGAAAACGATTTTTACCTGTCATTTTTCAATGTGGCTGTTGTTTCCCTCCGCCTAAGAGGAGCATAGTTTAATTTCGATCCAAGGCTACCACACCGACTGGCCGGCACTGAGGTTCGTGTCCCTGCTGAGACCTCCTTTGATTGCCCGGTGGAAAATTTAATGCATCTTTTTCTTTCATTTTGTGACCTTGAGTAAAGGACAAATACCAGAGACATTACCCAGGGCACTGTGACATCATAATTCAGTGAGGAGCATCTATGTTAGTCAGTTCTGCCCTGTGTTAACCAGTGTGGGCCAAATCAAATCTGAATGGCTGGACCACCAGGGGCTCAATGAATCCTTTTTCCCTACGCTAATCAAAAAATGTGTCATCCAAAAAGGGGGTCTTGGCATCAACCTCGTGGCCAGATGGTGAGTTTCTGTTGTGTTTGGGCAGCAGAAGCCCTGAAGATGGCGATTATGACGCCAGATAACCCTCTGCGGACCAGTGTTGCAACAAATCGTTCTGGGAGAGCTACTCCTGTCAACAGACTTCCACGCACTGGAGTGCCCGGCCTTGGTGAGCAACCAGGAATGAAGCAGCAGAACTTTAAAAATGAACAGTCATTTGGGAACAAGCCTCTGAAATTAGTTTTGAAAAATGCATGTATAAAGAGAGCAGTAAATGCAGGTTGTTGAGGCAGGTTGCCTGTGAGGTGCTGAGTCAGCATTGCTCAGAGTTAGCAGACGATCACCCCTTAAGTTCTCGCAGTGGTGAGCTTCAGGACCGCCGGTCTGCTATTTAAAGGGACCAGTTAACAGCAATCGACAGCTCGATTTTGAGGCTTGACACCAGCCAGTTTTAAGGTAGCTGGTGTTTTTAAGAGACGAAAGGCTTGAATATCTCCAATCAGTTTTCGTCTTTCATCACGTCAGGATCTCGGAGCGGTGTAATTACTGTACGTGGTGGTGATTGCCCCACATGGTGTAATTTAATAAGGGTGTACAATATAATAAGGGTATATAATAATATACTAGCTGTTAGGAAGGACAGAATTGAGTACTTTCACTTTACATCTTAATATCGATCCATCTTGCATAACTGCTTGTATAGACCTGGAGCCGATTCCAATGCGAACGGCAGTGCCACCCTGGAGAGCTCGTTAATCCTTCACAGTCACAAGCTATGGGCAATTTAGGGAAAACAATCCACATCAGCTGCGAAGTGGTGGGACTGGACGAAGCCGGAGTATGCTGAGAATAACGAGGAGGACGTCCAGATCTAACACGGTGTTTGGGGTGGGAATCAATCCCACAATCCTCAAGGTGTGAAGCCACACTGCTACCCAATGATCCACATTCCGTCCAGCAGCTAAATATGATCGGTATAAAAACTAGACTGGTTTCTTATTTTGAATATTATTGCAGCACCAGAAAAAAAAATAATAATAAAACGTTTTCGCACCACAGAAGAGCGACTATAAAGACATTATTTTTAGTCAGCAGAAGCATGTGCACCGTGGGTATATCCGAGGCTGCTTTTCGTGCCGTTTAACATAAATAGCACTCATTTGAAGGTCATAGCATAGCTTTTTGGGATCTACTGCTACCATTGCTCTTGGAGAAAAACTACGTGTTCCTGGAGAGGCTGTGGCGGTATGTGTGTGTGTGCTTAGGAAGAATAGGCACTAATTCTGTTTATTGCCCACTCTATGTATAAAGTAAAATAAAATGTAGGTATTTACCATTTACCTACCAGATCTCTCGTGAGCTGAATGAAATGTTTCATGGTGTTACGGGGAATGTGTACCGAGATAACGACCGGTGTAATGATAATAGTGTCGCGCATCCATCGCTGCACGGACCAGACGCCGGTATATTAAATAAATAATTTCTTTTCAAACCAGACGCCAAAACCAACTCTATAATTCATCAGGAACACGGTGCACAAACATAAGCACATTTCGCTTTCAAGCATGCAGCCTGTCTAATGAAATCTGGTGCCTTGTGAGTTTTGATTTTTATGAGGTTTATTTCGACAAATTTCATTTGCCCCCAGTGTTCCCAGGAGCGGTTTGAACCGCTGCCAGCAAAACTATGCGCTGGCATTTAATAACAAACCGAGTGCGTGACCGCTGGCTGAAGGCAGACTGGGGGCGCCCCCGCCTCTCGGCACACAGAAACTTCGGAGGGGCACCACCAGTGTGGACCACCGACCCTTTGCACTCCGTGCGCGTCCAAAGCGGGGGCGTCGCTCTGCGCGTTCCCGCTCCCGAATGCGCGGCACGTCCCCCGACGTTTTCCATGCACCGGTGACTCTCGAGTCCCGCACTTCCTTATCAGACAGTGCAGGCGCTTGTCCGAATGTTGCTGTCGGACGGGGACAGCGTGGTGCGTCCTTCGCATTTTCTTTGACAACTAAAAGGACGTGTCAGCTTGGTCATGTCATCATCCAGTCACCCATAACTCCATGACTCTTGTGATTAGATTTCAATTGCCTTATGCGCAATGGTGTAGGAGAGATATTGGTGTGTTAAATTTAATTTAAATGTAAAGGTTTCTTTTTGGGGTGGGAACAAATGAAGCCAAATTAAATACTGCCCCATTGTTTTCGTGTCATTCTTCAAAGCAAGGGTCAAGTGACAAACCTTTAGGTTTATCTATGCTATACATTTCAGATGTTGTTTATACAGATGTGTCAAACAAAGTTATATGAAAGATGTATGAAATATAAATGTATATGACATGATGGATGTAATAAGAAGGTATATGCTAAGATAGATATATCAAATATTAAGGTATATGATACAAACATACAAAGGTATATGACATGATAGTGGTGGTGTAGGACCTCAGTAGTTGGTTCTGTAGGCTTGTACCTGCAGGGCTGTGGGTTTGCCTCCCTTTTATTTGTCCAGAATTGATGTTCTTCCTGTGTCCACATGAATTTCCTCTAAAATAGTGTTTCTCAACCCGGTCCTCCCCCCTCCCCTGACTGTCCACATTTTTACTCCCTCCAAGCTCCCAAAACACCTGAACCAGGAATTCTGTGTTATCGATTATCTGGGCGAGACCAAATACTTGGACTGCCTAGGGGTCCCCAAGGACCGGATTGAGATGCCCTAAAACATTCTGCTGCAAGATTTCTGTTTTTTTTTTTTTATTATTATTATTATTATTTTGCTTATATGGTCACGCTGAAAGACACCATAAGACATTCTGACATTCTGTATACGTAGAGAGTTTCCCCCAGCCCGATCTCTCATTTACTTTATCTATGGGATGTATGTGTTTCAGCCAGATGGAAAAGTGACCTAAATCAAATGATTTTATTCAATTAAAACTGTTCGTATTCATTTAAATGACACAACTTCCCCAAAGGGCTGGTGCTGAGATTGCTAATGGCAGGACGTGGCGGCTACTGAATGGAAACATCCGGGGAGCTGCAGCCATTTGGCCGCCAGGCCCTATATACCTGCGTTAACCTTAAGTAAGTAATTTAAAAGGAGACGTGTGAGAAGTGAGCAGGCTTTGGCTTAATATGCCGGCCGTCCTTTGCTAGGTCAGCCGTTGATTTGCAGGGGAGGTCAGTCACCAGCCGCTTCTGCCGCCTCACCTTCCGTCTCAAAGGCTCGCGGGTCTCACTCATCCAATCTTATCTGTATTCTACAGATGGATCCTTTTATCCGCTCGCTTTGCTATATTGCTGTTTAATTTCCGGTTAATAAATTTGAACGGGACATTCAGAGAGGGCGATTTCTCCCCCTCAAAGTTCAGACTTTATGAAAGGGCCACAAACTCCGAGCTCAGCTCCTCAGGAAAAAAAGACCCGGGGAAAAAAAACGAGGCTTGAATGGACAGATCACATGAAAGAGGTGCAGAAGAGAGTACTGGAACCGTACTATGTCGATTTTACAAAAATATTCAGTACTTTCATCCTGAATAAAAATTGCACACAGTAATTTCCATTTTATTTGTTTAGTAGATTTTATCCAAAGCATTGTGTATTTTTTTGATCAATGGGGGTTCAGGACCTTTCTGAGGGCCTAATTAAGAAATCAGCCTGTTAATCCTGCGATTTGAACCAGTGACCTTCCACTCACAGACACAGCATCCTAACCAACTGAGCCATGCACCGCACTATTAATGTCTTTAAAATGATAAGGATGTGCTGGTATTTTTATTGTGTTAAAACATTTTCTAGCACTTTCTATTAAAGTGGTAAATAGATGCACCTGTGTATACTGTAGGTATTTCTCGTGATCTGCCTGTTATAAATATTTGTAAAGCTACCTTCATCAGTTTCCTGGTGATCCTTGGCTATAGTAGCAGGGAACCACACTTTGTTGAGTTTTGGACCATCTGCAACGGTCAGGAGCAGATGGGGAAATGCTTTTGGGCTGAGTGTCTGCATCCAAGTCTAGAACCTTGGTCAAAAACAGAAGAGAGTATTCAAGGACTGAAGACCGCAAACTACTAAAAGGTCATTTGGGAGTCTTAGTCATGCCGAGTAGGTTTAAGATACCAGGCCACAAACAGGAGAGGAAGAAATGCGACGAAAGTCAGGGGCAAATGGGAGATGCAGGGAAGGATTGGGAAAAGCCAAGGACATAGTCCAAAGGCAAAGTCGACGGAAACAGGACGGTTTCCTCTGGGGATTCACGAAAGAGTAGATATGACAAGTTCTTCATCCATGAGAGCTTCAAGGCTGAGCATAGTGAAACAGCCTGGAAGCTAGCTAAAGCCAGGACACGCCCACTCTGCCAAATGCGGACAGAGAGGCTCTGCCCTCTTGCGGTTAGATAACACTGTACCAGTATGAACTAGGCATTCATATGAAGAACAAAATACCAAAGAAGACAGCATTTAGATCAAAATGCTATGATCCTTTGTGGACCATTATGTTTTAATGAGCCATATGCAAGTAAACGCAAAAGCTGCATAGCTACCATGATCATCATGCACTGGCTTTGTGAGGATCTGCTCAGCCTCAGGTGTGATCCGCTCTTGAGTGTCCTTTAGCTCAATGCAGCACCATAACCGCCTTGAGGTGATATCCTGGAGATATACAGAACCGTCTGCTGGCCATCGCTGACCTTCAGCGGGTGGGCGGCTTCTGTCCAGCTACTGCACCATCTGTCACAAGGCGGCACCAGCCGAAAGCCCCCAGTCAGCCAGCATGGAAGCTTTGGATGCAGAACCCCAGCAAACCCGTGCCAAGTCCTGTTAGAATCACTGTGGGCAAAGAGATGCCTCATTTGCACCTTCCACAGCAGAGTCGGTCGGTTAAGCGAGGACAACGGAGGGCCCAGATTCTGGTTGCTGTTGCCTGTCTGTAGCTGTGG
>JAODJW010000039.1:6555292-6576933 GCA_026777045.1 Hyperopisus bebe | reverse complement strand
GAAGATGCAGTGATAGGTGCTTCCTGCTTGGATGCAGATGTTAAAAATAAGCCTTCTGTGATAGATGATTTCTTGTCAGCGGGGGATACCTTATTAAATTAACCTATTGTGTTAATCTCTTAAAATTCTCTGTAAATATCTTCTACTCAAATGGATGTTTTCCTTAATCACAGGAACAAGAGGGGATAATGAAATGCTGTAATGAAAGCACTATATTAGAATTCCCCATTACAGGACGCGCTCTCGAGCTGAAGTTATGCTTGTGCTCACTGTACTGTAGCCATTATCATGCTAAACAGTCTATCTTAAGGAACAGACATCTGCAATTACCGTCCTCTATTGCGGGCCGCTGGGCTTCTGTTGTGCCTCTTGCAAATCTGTGGGGCATGACATCTCCTTGTGACTGACAGGGCTGGAAAGCGAGTTCTGCTTACCGGGGAATTCTTGACGCAGAGTGGTTCTGTGGACCACCGTCTCATTAACATCTCTCTTGCGTGGGAAGTGGCTGTCATTTTCACAAGTTTTTTTTTTTTTCTAACCAGCTACTTTTCGTTTATATGTTTGTTTGTTTGGAAGTTACCAAGTATTATTAAGTATTACTTAAAGCAGTATTTCTCAAACCAGACCTCGGGGACACCTGGACGGTCCATGTTTTTGCTATCTCCCAATTCACTGCGAGTTGGGAGGGAGCAAAAATGTAGACCGTCTGATGGGCCCCTAGGACTGGTTTGAGAAACACTGACTTAAAGCACGGAGTTCGTTTTAACTGGGGGTGTTTTTATGCATTCGTGTTTATGTGCATGTTTGCATGCAGGAAAGTTGCTACATGCATGCTTGCATACTTGAATGTGTAATAAGAGGCCCTCTCATTTTGCACGCGCATGTCGGTGTCTCTGTGTGGTCACATGTGATTGTCATGCTGCCTCACTGTGCACGATGTTCACCTTCCTGGACTGACCTCAGAATGACCTTTGTGTCTGTCCAATTTGCACGAGGCTCTCAAATTTGTTATGGGACCTGGTAAACTGCGCAGTCTGTATCCTGAAGATACGCAGAGTGGAAGCAGAGCCACTTCACGATACCCTGTAATAGGGACCAGTACAGTTAATTACAGCGCAATTTAATAAATTACTGTCTGCTAATCAAATCAGCCATTTCCCCACCATTTATAGTCTTATGCAGGAACACGACTTTTTTGCTGAGCTACAGCATGTCGGATTATTACATAATTTGCTGTTCATGTTAAATACTCCTGCTGGGTCGCTGGTTATATTACTGGTGCTGTAAGTGGTTGGTTCTGGGTTCTAATTCCTAGAGGATGCATGACCATCTCTGAGGCGGGTGCTTCATTTGAACTGCGTCTTTTGTAATAGGATGGTGAGCAAAATGAAAGAGGAAATGTTATATATAAAAACATCGACCACCAGCTAGGATGAAGCCGCAAGAGTCGACTGCGGAAATGTCACGCGGACATAATCTATCGGCTGGCCTTGGGCAAACGGCTTGTATGGCGAGACAGAGACGGGAACATATTAGGCAAAAAAAGATAGAGAGCGTCCATTTCCCTCCAAAGCTACCAGTATTTCTCTCCCACTCCCCCTGAGGACAACAAGCTGTTGGATCCAGTGGCATTCAGACGTGATTAAATTACCTTGGTCCCTCTGCCTTTTTTATTACAGAGATAGGTAACTTTTGCTGACAGGGGATAAAACTGAATTCTTAGTGGTTTTCAGGCAAAATGGAGAGCAGTGATCGCCATGACCTTTAGCAGAACTCTCTGGCGGTGGATGAGGGCCTGCAAAATCGATGCAATAAAGCACAAGGCAGGGTAACACATTAGCAGCCTGCGTGATTGTTGCCACAGCCAGCCATTGCCCAGGGAATGTTGCGCGGGATGGGAAATCAGACACGACTGTGCCGTGTTCAGCGAGGGAGGGTCACATTCCTTCCCACAAACTCCCAAACTTCCATAGTTTCTTTCCCAGCAGCCCTGGGGACTGGCATTAAATTTCACTACAGAGCCCCCAGTTCCCCATCTGGGCATGATATTTGTGTCCATAATCTTTGCATCATCAGCTGGGGTGGTTGCTTAACATTGTCTGAGGATGCCATGTTATATAAATTCAAATATATTATGCATGTATGTATGTATATTTTTCATAACAACAATCAGTATACTGTTATTTCTTATCGTATTTCACATTTTTCCAGAAGTATTTCAAATTCAACCTCAGGGTTTGGGGACCAGTGTGGACCAAAGACCCTGCTGTATCCATCTGAATGACATCCATTTATGAGTTTTGTTCAAATACTTTCCCTGGGTTTATTTTTCTCAGTGTGTTCTTTGGAAGCTGAGCCATACAATCACATGACCTCAGACAGAAAGTGGAAGGCACTCAAATAAAAGCGAGGTCCTGCGGGATAGGGTGACCCGAGGGGCTCATTCCGTTCACAGAGCATCAGCTAAGGAGACTACAGCCTCTTGGGAAAAGCTGACGCGCATCTCCGACGCAGCTGTGTGCAAATTACTGTATAGCGTGCTGATTCTAGTGTCAGCCATTTTGTAGCGGTGTCCGCATTCTCAGCGGAAAAATTACCCCCGTTTAGTCCGTCCGACATACCTCGCAAAGTGTAGCGTGTAATCGGTCTACCCGGAAAACGGAATCCTGTAATGCATCACGCTTGGGTTAGCGGAGTCGACGTGTTCGCCGGAAAGCTGCTCGGCCTAGGATTGCTCCCGGGAACAGTTATACAGCTGCACAGCTCTAACAGTACAAGTTTAAGTGTAACGGTTCCATTTGTCCCAGACGTCTCACTGGGTCTTCATGTGAGTGTCCGATAGCATAAAGTCCTTCTGGTGCTAGCAGTATATCTTCTGAGGATAACCACAAACCCCAGAGTATCATCATTTTTGCATGTTACAGCTTACTGTCTAGAAAAAAAATCTCTGCTTTCATCCATGCCTGTTGTTTACAGTAACATTCTGAGAGTGAGAGGCAAAGTAATAATAGACAATATGCCGTATGCAATGGCTATTCAGACTGCTGGTACAGTGTTCAGTGATAGTCTTAATAGTCTGAAATTGGGATTTTGGATAAGAATTTAATCTGCTATTCGGTGCTATATTCAGAAGCGAATGAGTGAATGAGACATTTAAGAGGCAAAGGGAAGCAATCATTTTTCCACCTCGTTATATTTATTAATGTAGTTTGATAATTTATCTATCGTGAATTAATGTGTTGATTATAAGACTTCATAAGCTCCAATGAAGCTCTTGTATATAATGCACTATTGAGATATCATAATGCGGTATACTGGTTGATATTATAATTATGGAATCCTTGTATTGCATTACAGTATGAAGGTATCTATAGCTCATTATAGACGAGAGCTTTATAAAGCATTCATAATGCATAAAAAACATGTCTTATGAGCTTTTAATAAACATTTATAGCCATGTTTGGTAACGTTTTACATTACCTGCACCTTCACAATGCTTTTATATTGCATTTATAAAACATTCAGTGCACCTTGTTAATGTATTCATTAAGTATTCATAAAACATTTATAAACATCATGTATGTGTACCTTAACATCCTAACATCCCTTAACAGCGGTAATATACATTAATAACAAACATTATATAATAATAACGAACACTATAATTGTATAATCATGTAATGTTTGTTATTAATATGTATTAAAGCTGTTGAGGGATGTTAGGATGTTAAGATGTACTTGCATGCTGCTTATGAATGTTCTATGAATGCATTATGAATGCCTTATGAAGGTGCACTTAATATAAAGCGTTACCCCATGTTTATAATGTTTTATGAATACATTGTAATTACAGTATAAACATGGAATACATAGAAATAATTAGCAAACAGTATTCAGCATCTTTTGGATGGATGGGTGATTAGGCTTCCTCCTGAGCCTGACAAATGGCCAATTTCTTAACCGTCACACTGCCTGCCTGCTCCGACTGCTGCCATTCCAGCACCAGGAAGGTAGCGTGCAGTTAGCTGTGGAAGCCTACAGTATGATACCTGCCAAACGCAGCCAGAAAGGGTGGCCCATCATGTTCAACAGTCAGGCCGCTACACATGCTCTGAAGTACGTTTTTTAACACTCGCAAATTTTATACTTTGGAATTCTGTACATGGCCTATTTGCTCGTAGGAGTTTTTCTTGTTCTGCCCTCAGAAAAATATTCTGAGGGCAGAACAAGAAATGATTGGTTCAGAGAGATAACCAATCAGAGGTGGGTCCAAGCACCTAGAGGAAGTAGGCCCAACACATCTGATTGGATGATTCTGCCTCCTCTAATTGTTTGGACCCACTTCTTCTACAATCTGATTGGTCATGTCTTTGAACCAATCATTTTTCCTTTTGTCCTTAGAACACTTTTGTGTAAGTGAAACTCATGAACAGCCTAATTTTACTCTCAAATAATTGCATTTCTTAAATAGCAATATGCAGAGGGAAGTCCAACCAGACAATTAAATGTCAGAAAATATACAGTACAGGCCAGAAGTTTGGAAACACCTTCTCATTCAATTGAATGAGAAGGTATGTCCAAACTTTTGGCCTGTACTTTATATGAAGAGGCATAGGCAGGAAATAAGAAAAATATTAGTTTGTTCTGAGCAGTTGCTCTGTTGTCCACTATTGATTAAAATTAAATTGTCATTTAATGCAGCTTCTGTGAGGACCATCCATTTTCTATGCAAAAATGGAGGGGGCCCTTATTTTCTAGAAAGGTGTTACTATTGTTCTTATCAGTCTCTGTACACATTGCATTTTGGTCACTCCGGATAGAGCCATCAGCTAGTGGATGAAACGCCAATAAAGAACGGTGTGTTTCAGCTCACGGAAGCAGAATGGGACGACCTCCTGGAGCAGTTTGAGGAGAAGAGCTACCTCAGCGTGCGCCGATGGAAGCCGGGTCACGACCCCTACAAGCTGTACGCCTTCAACCAGCGTGAAAGCGAGCGCATCCCCAGCAATCGCGGCCTGAGAGACACCCGCCATTACAGGTACGGGGGTAGTGGGGCCCCGGGGGTGGGGGGGGGCACTGTCTGTGGGCAGCTGTTTCAGCGCTTTTTCCTGTTCTCTTTATGCGCGTGTGGGTCTGTGTGTGAGAAGGAGAGAGAGAGAGAGAGAGCGAGAGAGAAAGAGAGAGATACCAGGTGTGCACTGTATTGTGGGGACTAAATGTCCCCACAATGTAATAAAAACCTGATGTTTTTACGTTGTGGGGACCATTTTTTCGGTCCTCACAAAGGGAAGCTCAATTTGATTAAAATCTCTGACTAAAATCAAAAAACTAAAAATGCCAAAAGTCTTGTATATTGTTTGGTTATTTATGGTTAAGATTAGGGCTGGGTAGGGGTTACGGTTGTGATTGTTGGGGTTTGGGTTTTTCCCAGAGAAATGAATGGGCAGCCTCCACAAAGATATGAATATAAACGTGTGTGTGTGTGTGTGTGTGTATGTGGGTCTTGGTGTGAGTGGGTAGGAGAGAGTGTGTGTGTGTGTGTGTGTGTGTGGGTCTTGGTGTGAGTGGGTAGGAGAGTTTGTGTGTGTGTGTGTGAGTGTGTGTGTGTGACAGTCTATGCACTCGCAGGTGTCTTTTTTTTAAGTAGGATGCGTAGTTGGGGGGGGCGGAGGATAAATCTGTATTTGTGTTTTGCGTGCTGTGAGAGAAAGAGAAATAAATCAGCATTGGTACGCTGGCGGGCGGGTGGGCGAGGCTGGGGCGTGAGTGCGTGCAACGCCGCGCGTTTTGGCAAATGAATTTCCCTCCGCCTAAATGGCCCACATTATGCAAGCTCACATTCAGGCTGTCAGATCCAGCTTCCTTTGCGCTGAAGGATGGCTTGTTTCTCCACATTGTTCACTGTGTTTCCTAAAGAGGAGGGGTATGCTTTTTAACAGATGACAGTGGGCTTATCTGCTGTGGGGGGGTGCAGCCACCACGGGCTGCGTCGAGGGAGATAATTGCCTGGTGCAGGCCGGTTTGCGAGGGCCACCCCTTTCCATTTTCTCATTAACTCCGTTTTATTCCGATGCCCTCAATTAGGCCGCGCTCCTCTGCATCTTGAGGCGGAAAACACCGTCGGCCGCGTCGCCCCGAGACGCCGTGGAGGGCTCACCCCGTAGCGGATGAATCAGCGCCAAGATGCATTTCTCCGTAAACACTGATTCGGCACACTGACCCGGCGCCAAGTCAGGAACAAGTTCACGCAGGGGTTGAGGTCGCAGATGCACCTTGCGTCTAAGGGACAAGCAGAAATACATCATGGCAACGATGGAAGACCACGGGGGGGAGGGGGGGGGGTGAGGCAGACGCGTGAGGGCAAGAAGATACCAGAAGGAGCTCACCATGAGCGCTTAGCGAAAACATCCATCATAAGAAGAAAGCAAACACATCCTTCTGCCTTCCATGTGGAGGCAAGTCTCTCAATGAAAACACAAGTTTTTGGTGAGGCAGTCTACAAATCACGAGTTAATTAGTCAAGTGATTCAGCAATATGGCATCCCGGGATGATGAGATGCAGGAAGATGGCGGCCATTTATGTTGGCGACCACTCTCTGGCCCTAAGTTGGCGAATACTTCAGTCATTGGTTTTCCGCTCCTGTTCCGGCAATCCAGAAATACCGAGCTCTGTCTTGAGTTCCTGCCGCCCTATTTGGGTGTCAGCGTTCCTGTCTCCATCAGATGGGATCCTGTCCAATGCTTCTGCTAATCTGCTGGATAGCACAAGCCACTGGGAAAATGCACTGCTTTCATCCATTCTTATATTCCATTCCATTGCTCTTGTGTAACCGACTGTTCTACGGCAAAGCGTCGACACGAGCAGGAGTTTGGGGTGGGATTTGCGGCATTCCAGCTCCCGTGTGTCTGAAACTGGGCACAAAAAGCTCAACCATCGAGTCCTTGTGGTGGAAACTCCAGCGGGAAGATGGGCCACTGGAATGTAGCAGCGCAGTATGTTCTGGCAGCTTTGGAAGCAAAGATGCTCATTCAGGCTGTCAAGCCTTCATTTACGTCTTGTACAGAAAAAAATCCTCCTGAGTTTCAGTCAATTGCCTAAGTAACGAGTTTTTGGGACGCTGTCTATTGTGTTTCCTGGTGGTATTTTTTAAAAAATTTCAGGACCAAATCTCTCGCGGTAAAATAACACATTTTAACAGTTACCATGGTCTGAAATGCTTCAGAAACGTAATGCTGAAAAAAAATGTGAGGAAAAGGCACAGGGATAATTATAGTGGAGAAAACAGTTAGTTTTATCACTTTGTTAATTAGTTTTTTTCAAGCACAACCTAATGCCAGCTTATTGTGAAGGGGATAAACAGCCCAAGCAACCTGAGCTCCTCAGCCAGAAGTTCTCAATTCTGATTCTGAATTCTAGATCTCAGACCATCCACAGGTATGAAGCCAAGTATAACTGACAGCAGATTTCTGAAACTCACTCAGGTCACGGGATACGTTATGGAGAAAACTTCTGTGGACTTGGTGAGTTTTGGAAATTTACCGCAGGCTCTTCATTGGATTGCATTTTGGTTCCCATGCTGATATGATGAGGAAGCCTGACTTTAGATCATTGACGGCCTCATCTCAAAAGCAGCAAAGAGGGACTGAGTGAGTTTTGGAAGTTTGCCCTTCAATTCTAAGTTCAGAAATCTACAAGTCAGACTGTCATCGAGTCTGCATCATGTTTCAACTCAGATATAAGAGGCGATGCCATTTGTCAAACCACGCTTTCTATAGGGCTGACACAAAACAGTCGGCAAACAAATCTGATACATAATTGAACAGTAGGAACTCTAGGTGTATATTTGGGGTGTTGGAGGGTCTTTTTCCTGCTTGAGGTGTTACTGCCTGCTTGTAATAGACATTCAGGGCACATTAGAGTAATTAGTCATTCAAAAAGGAGAGTAACCTTTTTTGATTCGTGGCTTATTAGCTGTTAAGTTTGCCTGCCTAGCCGTGGCGTCGCTAATACCATCTCTGGGGCTGTGCTGTGCTTTTAAATGAATAATTATGAGGCCTAATCAGGGTTTGCAACTCCTGTTCAAAAGTTTGTGCTTCAGCAATAAATGTCTGAACTACCAGGAGCTGATGATTACCATTTTATTTTGCCATGTTCAGCAAATGCCAAAGGTGAGCAGTGCTATTGCTGGCAGTGACAGACTACTGATATTTTATTTGCTTTCTGAGGTCAATAGTTATGATCTCTAAGTAGTGGTATAACAGTAATGAAGGGACTAGAAACATTTAATTGATTTTAAATTAAGTAAATAGCCCTATATCAAGTTACCCCAATATTTCTGGAGGTGCAGACTGTCCAGAAAGTCTGAATAAAGCAGTGCTGTCATACAGTACCAGTGAAACGTCTGGACACACCTGCTTTTAACTCACATTTGCTTACCCTATAATAAAGGGCCTCGAGGCAATGAAGTAATGCATATCAAATTTTGCAAGAGAAGTGTTCAAAACCTCAAAATTTTCTCAAATTCGTGACTTTTCAAAGTAGCCCCCATTTCTTTGTTGACAGCATTGCGGACTTCCCATTCTTCCAAACCAGCTTCCAGATATAGCCAACAGACCGGAAACCAGCTCTATGGGGTTTTGGTCAGGGGATTCTGGGGGACCTGGTCATCATCTGTTGCACCGGTCCATCTCTTTCCTTTTTCACAAGATAATACTGCTTAACCATAAGGAGTGCATAGGATTCTCATCTTGTTGAAAAACAAATGATTTTCTATAGGTTAGTCCATACTTTTGACTGATCCTGTGTGTGATTTTCTTGTCCCATCCACTGTCTGGCTAATTTGGGCACTTTTTTTGTGACTGCCAGCAGGATTCCTGCCCTGATAATTTACCATGGCAACGCCGAATCCTGCATTCCCAGATCCTGGGTGATGGGCCCTCCTTCGCACTGTGCTGGTTGTAGAAGGTGCTTGGGGTGTGTGTGACTTCTGTATGCGCGTCGGGGTAGCCAGTGATGAGTAGAAGATTGCTGTTTTCGGACCCAGCGCACGTCCAACAGGATTCATGCTTAGATATTTCTATATGTCATCAAGAAGAGATTAATAAGACGTTCTTGGCATGTCGTCTTTGTTTAAAAATTCACATTTGCCGTAAAACGAAGAGTCACCCCTGTTGTGCCTAATCAGCAAGCCTGGAAACATCACAGAGCTGGTTGCCAAGGACTCTTTCTCTGTAATATTTATCTTGATGCTGAGCCAGTTCAGAATTCTCGCTGCTAGCGTGCCCTCTGTAAACAAAAGCCAATAATGCTTCGTTTTTAGCTGAAAACATGTACAATGTGAGGCTCGGTGAGCCTCATGCAATTCAAATAGTAAAACAAACAAAAAAACAAATGAATGCAAGACACTGTCAGATTAAAATGACTGGGAGGTGCATTGATGTGCTCACTACCAACCAGTATATTTTGTCCAAATGTTTGTCAGGCCTGACTGTCACAGATTTGGCCTGTGAGTTGACGCAGTTTATATAACTGGTATAGGCGACATGGTTTCCTTTTAAGCAAGGATTTGACTTGTCTTCAGGCATCTTCTGTTCTCCCGTCTGCTTTTTGGCTTTATGATGCTACTGAGAAATAGCAGTCGTGCAGAAGACAATGTCTTGAAGCTAATTAAACTTAGGGGAACGCCTAGGGTTCCGTATAGCCGTACAGGAGCGGGATGCATGTGGATTATACACCATACAGCTCGTGCAATCAAGAAACAGCTCACTTAAAAAAATAAAATGAAGAAATATCCAGTCCCCACACAACCTCCATATCTGGCTTTTTTCTCCATTCTTTGAAATGCCTGAATTCTGCTGCACATAACATCAAATATGAATCATTCACAGTCATCCCAGTGAAACAACGTTCCGGTGCCTGACTCTGTCAGCATGATTAAAAGGGGATCGAATGGCATTGCATTCTTTTTAAGTTGGCTCATTTTTCAGTTTCATCTTTGATAGAAAACGTGCACTGAAGTCATTACACCTGGGGTGTTGATTACCTCGCCCAGCTCCCTCTACCTTCAAATTGATGAGCTGCATGTATCGTCTTCCCATCTGGATGGTGGACCGGAAGTAGAACTAAGTCATCTCCAGCAATGTATGCCATATATGGATTATGAGGATGTCGTTAACCAATAAGATCCAAGTAAAACGATGCTAACTGGTTAATCATACGAAAGTCATTTCTTCACTTGTGCTAACAAGGTGAAGGTTGTCAGCTCAAATCCCAGGAAGCACACATAAATTGTAACCCTTATCTCAACCGGTTATCCACATTGGATAAAGATTCAGGTACTGTAAATGTACTAATGTTAAATGTTGGACAATTAGCGATAAGCCGTGAGCTAATTAATGAAGCTGTTGATAATACTGCATGCGGTATTGGTCGTAGCCCGTGTGGAGCTCTAGGCAAGTGTGACCGCTAACACCCCCTATCTAAGGCAAAGTGAAATTAGCTGGCATGTCTGCACCCCTTCAGAAGTTGGCGCCCTAGGCGGCTGCCTATGTCAGTTATAGGATTGATCAGCCGTGACTACATGTCTTGTTTTGTTATGCACAGTGAGGCAGTAACCCCCCCTGTACCTCCAACCCAAACTTTGAGGAAGTAAGCCCGTCGCCAACTTCGCCACAATTTCCCAGTGAAAGCTGATGGGGCCAAACTCCCCCCACCCCACCGAAATAGCTGGGCCTCGGCTATCCCCGAGGCAGCGAGTTGGATCAGCGGAGCGCGCTTTATGACACAGCCGTCAGCCCGCTGAGCGTGAAGGAGCGGGCGTGAATAGGGAACGTGAACAGAAGGTCCAGTGACATGAACGAGATGTAATTGGGCTGTCAAAAGGCAGGCAGATATTAGGTTTGTGGGGGGAGGTGGGGGGCCGGCCCATTCAGCGGTTCTCCACAGATCCCTAATGAAATAATTCATGCAAATAGCCTGGGATAATGGAACAGGGTGCGGATGAAAGGCGTGGAGGTGCTCAACTATGAAACATTGGCATCCTGTGGTTATAGCTCGCTAACAGGGAGGCTATGTCATATAAAACACGTTGTCACATATAGTGGGATTCACGCTTCAGCTTCCCATGCTCCCGCATTTTTAGCTGTTTCCCTCAGATTGTGACATCTAACAATTGAAGTTCTAATTATAACTATTGTGAGGCGTGTTTTTTTACTACTCTGCAGATTAGAGTCATAATAAATGTGCGAAATGAGCTGCTTGCTCGATGTGAAGTTTGAAGAGGAGAGCTTCCCACCGGTTTCACGGTCCCCATATGTTCCTGTCGTCGATTTTGTCGATCCTTCCACGTTTTTTCCTATTTTTCATCATCACTATTATCGATGCGTCACTTCTCATGGTAAGGGTTGTGGGGACAACGTGGCAAGCAGGTTAGATTACACCTGTCTTCTCTAGGCCATGAGGTTGTTCTTAACGTTCTCCAGATGTTCCCACGCCAACTGGGAGACATAATCCCTCCACTATGTCCTGGGTCTCCCAAGGGTCCTCTGTTCTGTGGGACGTAGCCGGAACTGCTCCCTTGCGAGCGAACGTGGTTGGAATTCTTATGAGATGCATGGAGCACCTCAACAGATGCCTCTCTGTAAAGGAGCAGTTACTCTGTTTTAAAGTCCCTCTGGACCTACAAACTCCTCACCCTGCCACTCAGAGTAACCCAGGACACCCCATGGAGAAACCTCATTTCAGCTACTTCTACTTGCAGACTTTTTGTTTCAGTCATTACCCACAGCTCATTGGCACACATGATGATCTTACGGGGCGTAGTTTCAGTGGTAAATGGTGATCTGATGACTTCACCACCACTGGTCTGCTCAGTGCCCGCAACCAATCTGCCTGCCAGTTGCACATTCCCTCCTCCTTCACTACGGCTGAGGATAGCCATTCTGGATGACCCTTCTCGGTACTTTTTCAACATCCAGAATTGTTCCGAAAATAACAATGTCACTTAGTATCCATGTGCTGCTATACCGGGAAAGTTTCAACTCCAGGGAGTCATCGCAAGCTAGGTGAACATATGTAAACTCAACAGTTTGTCTAGATAGTTCGAGAACATAAGGTAAGTCAGGCCATTTACTCTGGTATGGAGAGATGCCGAGTTCCTGTGTGGCTGGCGATGCATGTCTTTGACACTCGTTATGAAGGCCGTAGCTACTTGTGTTAGCGACGCTGCTAGGGGGAGTATTGACTTGGAAGAAAAGACCTCAACTTGTGCAGCAAAAGAAGAAAAAATCATTAGGGCACGAAGGGGGTCTCTCCAATTACAGGTGTGTCGTCATGCGCTTAATATGGCCCCCCCTTGTGTAACCCGGCCCCCCCCCCCCCCCCCCGCCACAGGCTACAAATGAATGTGCAGACTGCAGACCTGTTTGTCAGGCTCCTAGTCTCTCAGCAGTGACAGTCATTCAATAACATTACATAAAATAAGCATTTTACTGTCCCTGTGAGCCAGACCTTTGTGCTGTCAGGAATAGGAAAGGACTGAATAAAGCCTTTCCTTTATTTTCTTTTCTGGTACAGTGGCCAAATGTGTATGTATGAACATCCATATTGTCTAACGCTGTACAGGCTACTATGTCACTAGCTGAAGCCAATAATAACCATTCGCATTCCTGCATCTTTGGCTTTCAGTCCCTTTTTATAGACTGACAAGAAATAACCTCAGGCCTAAAAACACATCCATTTGCTTTGTAGGGGCTCCTTTTCTTGCTCTCTCCACTGCATAGCACAGGCAAAAGTTTTCGTCTTTATAACATGCTCCAAACAAACTGTCTGTCTCTCTGAGAACCTGCTGACATTTCGTGGGGCATGTTATCCTTTTGAGGTTCTTTTCCGGTTCTTTTACCTTTTTTAACGCTCTTCTGAGGATCTTTTGGGGTTCTTGAATTTAGCGTTCACCGCGGTGTGGAGAGCGCCCCGGTTTCCTGCCTGCACACCCGTCTCCCACCGGGTCCGTTGACAGGCCATCCAATTCGGAGAAACAAAATCCCACCCCTGCTCTGGCCTCTCGCAAAGCTCTGTCACGGTGACTCACTGCAGCTCCCTCCCGCTTACACACCTGCTGCCCACGGGGCACTGGAATGAGTAAGATACGCTGAATCCGTTCCCGCCGTTGCTCTGAAGCGTCCTACGCGATAAGCGCTGCCGCGACTTGTCTCCATTCTCTCATCCCATCTACCAATGCTCCGCTGGAGGCCCCTCCCACGGCGACGCCATATTCGGCCGACGCCCCGGGCCAGAGAAGCAACGCTATGCTCACCGAGGCATCAAAACAGAAACGTCCCACGTCGGCATTTTTTGGCAGTGGGCGGTTATTCCCCCCCTGCCAGTTTATTTTTGCCAGAAAGTGACATTTCTGGGCTGTAATGGGCAGGGTGTCCATGAGTTTGGACCTGTCTCTGACCATTCCACATGTGCATTTGCGCTGTGGGTGTTTTAAGTACAGTCTCCGTCTCTCCGTCAAGCATCTCTCAGTCACTGTAATCAGTTTGGGCCGCCAGTGAGACAGACGGTGTGGGTACTGACGGCTCAGCGGTGGGGAGCCATCCTAATACCTGCAATAGTTGGATCGCTGCTGTTCGTGCTGCTTCGGCCATCCTGCCTCGTCTTCCGCCATCGGCTCCGCGGCTTGTGATGGGCCAATGGGTGATGCCGCCCCTTTTACCAGCGGGTGTGATGGGCCAATGGGTGACGGCGCCCCTTTTACCAGCGGGTGTGATGGGCCAATGGGTGACGGCGCCCCTTTTACCAGGGTGTGTGATGGGCCAATGGGTGACGGCGCCGCTTTTACCAGCGGGGTTTGTGGGAGAACATAAATTCATAAACGGTGCTTATTGTGCTTACATATTATGCCTGTTTTCTTTCATTTAATCTTCTCCGTTTGTCTTTTCGTCTGACACTTTACAGGGTAATGTGGGAAACTTGTGGGCAACAGGATTTTTTTCCCAGTGCCCAGAACGGGCACCCCCATCATACCCAGATATAAAAATGTATAATGTTATGAAGGTGATTCTGTATAAGAGACGATGCTCATAATCCGATTTAATTACCAATAAAAAGGTTTTACTGGAGGTCATATGAGGAAGCACATGAAACTGGAAGCCTGGAGACAACACCTGAATGACCTATTTTGGTGAGGCCCCCTCTACCTATATGAATAGCCAGATATTCACAGTGGCGGGCCTGGCTTTTAGCGTACTGTGATTGGCTGCTGTCATGGGCGTGTCCTCAGGGGCGGGGCCTTCTGCAGGACTGACCTTCTTTACGGGTGTGTTTTCGTACCGAGTGGAAAACCATCACACCCAGTCCTCAGAAGATTAAATCACTGTGAATAATTGTGCACTCTGCCAGTTTATCTCAGTTTTGGGAGCGTAAAAAGGAATCGGAGCATTCATTATTTCAATTCGCCTTTCATGTTTGGGAACTTTTGAGAAAAAAAAGTGAACTCGATGGCCCAATTCTCTCTGCGCATAACGCAATTCATTTTATAAATGTGCACTATTTAGGATTCATGATCTTTAAGTCAGTTTAAGTAAATTGTCCGTTTATGAAGCTAAACCTGAATTAACCATGACATGCACATGAAATGTTAATATAATTATAGCTGGTCATCACCCTGTTATGGGCTAGCAGGCGGACCAAGGTGTGGCTTCCCTGCTTATCAAGGCTCCCACGACGCCGTACTCTCTAAGTGGTTGGAAGAAAGATAGAAGATCTTTATATTTAAAGGACAATTGTTATTTATCAGTTTTGGATATCTATTTCCCTGATGGAATCTTATTTAGCAACATTTTGCCAGCTGCTAACAAGCTAGCACTGATATGTCGAAGGCTAGTACTGAAACAAGTATGGAGGTAAAGAGAGAATAGCGTTAGCACGAGTCGTTAGCACGAGTAAGACAGATCCGTCATGGTCACTAGTGCTTGGCTTTGTGCATTCCTCTTCTCCGTGCCTTCAAGGCCATTGCGGGGGGGTAACAAATGCTGACACCACAGGTTAACTGCTAGAGTGTTAAATCTCATGTAAAATTAGACTTTCGCAAATATCTGAAGTGTGCCCCCCCCCACACCGGCCTGACCAGCCGTACAGGGCAGAAATATGTGAGCCACTGGGGTCAGTTTATATGGAGTGAAATCGGGGCCAAGACCCACAGGGGTTTCTATTTATGAATGTTAAATTAATGCTGGGGAATTTTTTCGATTATAATTTTAGTTATACAGTCTACAGCCATATTTTGCTAGTTTTATAATGCTGTCTTATACATTATACATACATTTTATAATTTATAATAACTTTATGTTTTTTTCTGTTATAAAATTTTCTAAATTTATGAAACATTTATTTATTTTAAAACCTCAATTTCCCAATGAGATTTTAATAGTTTTGAGGCATGAACATCTTCGACCTCTGGGGAAGATAGACTCACTAAATGCTGGATCCCACATTTCTGAACACTGGATTCCTACTGGTCATTCATGCGTTATTGTTCCCTTATTGATACCTCTGCTGTTTCTTAAGTTTGAGGGTTTGTGCTTTTTTTGCAGTGTGTACATTTTTTCCAGTCATTGAAAACATAGTCCAGTTTGTGACGGTACACCTTACTCCTGAACCGTCTCGAAGCTCCGCCATCCTGCCGGCAAGTCATGCGCTCGTCTTTCGTTCCTTGTTTGCTCAGCGTGCGTGGTTTTCATCCCCAACTGTTTCCATCTGTGATTACAAGAGAAGACATGCACAAGATCGGCGATTTAACATGGATGACGCCTCGAGCAGACTAGAAGCAGGAGTACAAGCCGTGGATTTCAATATATCCACATTTGCTATGCTGCTGTGCAGGTTCTTCAGATTTTTTGGCGTCTTAGTTCCGTGATATCGAAACTCTACCATAGCTGCACTTTGATGACTTCGAAAACATATCCATAATGTAGATAAAATTTGCCGACCCCTAGAGCGGGGACGTTCTCATTTGTTATCAAAAAGGGCACTTGGAAAAACTTGCGGGTCAGTTCGGGGGATGGGCCTGGAGGATGGACCTAGGGGATGCCCCTCCACCCCCCCTCTGCCCCTTCGCCATTGCCTCATACCTCCATGGTCGAAGGTTCGAATCCTGCCCTTTCTCTGTGTGTGTGGGGTTTCCATGTTCCGCCACTATTGCACTATTGCATGCAGGGAAATCAGGTAGATGATGGAGTGCTGGAGTACATACTGTAGGGTTGTCACCCACGTATCCATAGTAACATCACAGCTGTACCTCTATGTATTTTGCCAAACGTATATGGTTATATATCTATTCACGTTCATCATATAAGCAGTGGAGAAGTAGTCCTGCTAGCCAGATTAGCTGCTATTTAACTGTCATACAACTGATGCATGTTAACACAACAACAAGGTAATGAACCACTTGGGTTTAACAGTAGAGGTACTCCACCATCACATGGCAATTCTGTCGATTACACATTGACAGGAAAAAAAGCGAGGTGGGAGTCAGCATGAAAACGACCGGGAATATAGTTTGAGTCCATCTCAAATGGACTTCTACCTCTTCAGTGGAAGAGTCACTGAGTGCGTTCATTTTCAAACTGGGTTGAATGACTTTGAAAATGGTTATGGCTTTTCATATTTCAAAACCTCAGCTGCATGCGCTGAAACTGAGAATTTATATTTCGGAATTGATAGTGAAGTCAGCACGGGCAGAACCAGCCAGGTTCTCACAGACAGGAGCTAGGCGTGGGGATCGAACTCTCAGCTGACAGCGCTTCCCAATGTACCTGTTCTCGTGCTTGTGCAAATGGCAAATAAAGCTTCATTTCATTTCATTCCACTGAGCCAGTGAGAGTAAAAGTATGATGCTAGGAGCGTATATACTCATCCAGCCTGATTCATCTACTGCTTTGTGCTTAATTTGTAAAACGCTGCACTGAAGTGACAGGCAGCTCACGCTGGAGACCAGCAGGACAGGGAATCGGCTCTAAGCCACCGATGGTGACATTTTCAGCTTCATTTAAATGCCTGTTAGCGCCACGTCCATGTCGGCAACATCAATAAACCGATGTAGGATTAATTGCTGACGGGCCGTTCTCATTTTTAATCCCCTCCATAATCATTCAAGTCAAGCACAGGTTTCCGGAATAATCGCTTATAGCCTCAGTTGCTAAAAGAATAACGTTGCCGTGATTTTTAAAAGGCAAGAGTTGTTATAAATCTCTGCATTCTTATGGATGTGAGATTTTTTTTTCCCCCTTTGAGGAATAGGGTAGTAAATTGAGCCATTTATTCTAGAAACTGTACTGTGTCCCAATTATGCTGTAACTTATGACTGAGTTGACGTTAATGGCATCCAAATAGCCTACATGGCATTAGTGAAATTCTGACATTGTGAGTCAATATCCACTCCCCCCAACAATCGATGGATGTTGTTTAGTGATTGGAAACCATTATGCTGAATGACACAGCCTTTTATATATTCGGAAGACAGGTGGATATCAGTTGCTCAGTGGTACATATCAATTACAGTCCACGCTGTGTTTGGTAGGCCGTTGAAACCAAGTCATTTGAAAGTTCTGATTCTGTCTGTTTCTTTGCTTTTTTGTGATCGATGGGCATAAAAAGGTTCTTGTGCAGAGAGTCAGCAATGGGTGGCCAGCCATCTGTGGTCTACCAGCAGAAGTCCACCTTGCCAGGAGATCCATTGTGGTTTTACTTTGGGCTACCTTTGATCGAAGCTCTGGCAACCTTTCCTAAAAACCGAGCTTTCTTTTTCCCTTTTGGAGGGTGTTTTCTTGACAGCTGCCAGGGAGATGGCAACACTCTCTCTGGGAATTCTCAAAACCTCACAGCAAAACAGTATTGCGTCTCCAAAGCTCCGCGGAAGGCATCTTAACTGGAATCTTTTTGCCCAAAAGAAAATGTATGAACATTGGTGCAAGAATCGATTTGGGTTAGAGTCAACAAACCAAACTTAGCACTGAAAGTTTAACTGATTGTACCCTTGACTTGCTTTAGTATCCAAAATCTTGAGGTAACATGCTGCGTTAATGATGTGTTTGCTAAGCTATAATGATAATAATATACAAAAACAAAAAAGCTAGCACACTAGCATTGTGAGAGATTATCTGCTTGTTATGCAGTCTGGAAAATTGGCTTCATTTGCCCCCAGGGACCATTAAAGGTCAATTAATGTAGTCCGCTTAACGACAGAAGGCTTTAGCAAATAAAACTTCGATGGTTTGCAGTACGTTACATCAATAATGTTAAGATCGGGGTCAAATATGGAAGGAAGCTTTTAGGGAAACACTTGTGGTCTCGCTTACCCGTGTCCCCCTGTTGTGAACTAATTCTTCAGTTCCATTACTGCCATATACATCTAGCTATGGTTCATATGATTTATGCAGTGCATCTTGTCTTGGTCATGATTTAACTAGGTGATGGGGAATTGAGGCTGAGGAGGAATTGATTAGCCGGTTTTTTGAAGGTTGTGGGGAAAAGTAATGAATGATCATAGTGGGTCATTTGGTGCGTTGGGATGTCCATGCCGTTTGCCCTCGCTGTTGGGTTGGGAGGGGCGGACACTGGGACCTGAGAGGAGCTTCGAGGGCGAGAGGAGCAGTAAGAATTGCTCGGCAGGCATCTGTCTCAGTCCTGGAGTCACTCCAATGCAAAATATAATGTTGATCTCAGCAGCTGCTGAGGCAAGATATGCTCATCTCTGTCAGGACCTGTTTTCCAGCAGAAGGCAAATTATGTCTAATGACCATCCGGCCACTAAGTGCTGAGTGTTTTTTTTCCCCCTCTTTTTAATGAACATTTTAGGCGTCGGATTTGGTTGCCAATTATTTTTGTCAAAGTGTATATATCAAAAGCCTGGAAGCTCTCAGAGTGGTGAAAGGGACCAATTAGGGGCTGAAGGAAGTGTGCTCCTATTGGTTGGCTGCCTAATTGGGCCAACCAATGAAAAACAGCAGCAGCCCTGCGCTCACCTTAATGGATTGCATCTGGGAGGGCAGGCTGAATACGGGGGTGCACATGCACTGCGGAGGAGCTGTTTGTCTCTCCAAGTGCATCCGTGTGAGGGAGGCTGGCGAGCATCCATCCATCCATTCATCCATCCATCCATTCATCCATCCATCCAGTACAGAGTCGCAGTGAGCCAGGAAATGGCAAAAATTGTACCAGCCAGCTTTCTGTCGTAAATATTTAATTCCAAGCAGGAGATAGTTATGAATTTTCTCTGCAGCCTGAGGATTACAGTGTTGCTTATTTAGCCTATCTCTTGGTCTGTTTAATTACATATAGGCATCTGCATGCACTCTCCAGTGAAACCACTATAATCAATCATTTCAATTATCCTGAGGTCTGCATAAAGGAGGATGAAAAATCAGGAATAGGGCTTGTAACAATCGAGTTTTTCTTCGCACTGCGTTAGTGTTTCAGGATGAAACACTATAAAGTTTAAAAGCATGTAAGGAAAGAGATATATTTGCCACTGCAGTCATTTTGGTTGTAAATGCATGCTGATACCCTGTGCTGGTAACAGTGTTCTCATCCCATTTGGGATTTATTGCAGGATAAGGGGGTTTGTAGCAAAGTCAACACCTTCAGGTTGTTTTTCTCAGTGGCCCAGGGCCTGTTTGTTAAAAATAAAAATAATAAAATCCCTGACAAGCAGCAATGTTGCGTGTTTCCTGTGCTGAGAGCAGCTCTGGGTTTAAATCGGAGGGTTCCAGCCTAATGCAATTGAACAACACTGGATGCTCCGCTGGTTTTCGTACGAGTGCACAATCGGGCGGCTTATTTTAGCGGGCCGAGGGTGTCGAAAGCCCAGTGGCAGATGGGGGGGGGTACGGCCATTGTTCCCGACCGCCTGCCCTTCGCGGTGCCCAATCCCCTCGCTGCTCTCTAAGCAAACAAGCAGAGAGAGATCCGCTGTAGCCATGCGGAAAAACGGCGTGACGGGCCAGGAAGAGGCCGACCCACGTTACAGCCCATTATCCTTCAGGGCTGCTCCCACTGGACTATTGTGCTCATTCGATTCAGTCTGCCTTCCAGGGAAACAGGGGGACAATTTCACCCATTATAAAGCCAGGGAATAAACTGTTTTCTCCTCTGAGTCCACCTTTGGTAGCCCTATTAAGCAGTGCCCCCACCCAAGAAAAAAAAAAAAAATCTGGTTCTAAGTGCTTTGTGCTCCAAACCAGGCAGCTCAGAACTGCACGTCCTCAAGTTATGAGTGAATTACAAATGCGATCCGTGCAGCCAGATTTAAAAACACTCATAATGAGTAACAAGGACCGACTGACCTGAACGGGAGGTGAAAAGACAGGATATTAAATAAACACAGATTTATTAGAGGATACGTTTGTGAGCACTAAATTCTCACACTCTTTATAGTCACTTAGATAGACTCAGACTCCTATTGATTCTGTTATCTGAGCCTGTGTCCGGCAGATAAACTCTTTTTTCCTAGTGCAGGTCTAATTTTAATAACTACTGCAGAAGCAGCGGCTGATCTATTGTTCCGCGCACAGCTCCGCGCAAACACAACGTGGTGCAGCGAGACGCGGCTAGAAGCGAGGAGCGAAAACCTTTTAAGGGAGACGGATGCCAACGGGCGGCTATATATCTCATTATTTTATGGAGCGGTTTCCCAGAAAGGCACTTTTTACGCTGCAGGGGACGGCCTGCAGTACCACAGTACCTCGCAGAAATCCCCCGGCCATATGCTCGCTCTTTACGCAGACGCTCCGTCCAGCGGAGGCCCTAATTACACACCGCGCAGGACTTATTGGAGCGGCCCGTATGTCTAAAATAGGCCACTGGGAAATGGCACCATGTCGCGCGGTTTGTGGCTTGCGTAGCGCCCGCGCTGCGACGCGGCAGGACCGCCGCCCGATTGTTTCCGGAGTTGCGGCGTCCAGTTTTTTCATGCATGGGAGCGTCGCGTGCCACTAAAGATTCGTTAACTGTGGCATCTGTGCTTTCATACCTAATTTCTGTCATTTTCTTTCCAGCACGTCATGTTCCATTCATTTTTGCCAACATCTTCATCAACAATGGCCAGATAAGATAAGAGGAACTTCATCGATCCCAGGGGGAAATTCTGGTGTATACAGCAGAAAAGTACATAACGTGCTGACAAAGAAACATTTAGTGCAAAAGGAGACAAAGGCAGTAAACATAATGCAGACAGATAAATAGACATTGTGGCTAAATGTCATACGTTACCTGCACAGTCCATTCATCCATTCATGTATCTATTCTTTCATCCATCCATCAATCCCTCTTCCATAAATGCTTTTCCATTACAAGATGACAGACTATCCCAGAAAGCAAAGGGCACAAGGCTGGGAATACCCTATAAGGGATGTCAGTCCATCGCGAGGCACAAGGCTGGGAATACCCTATAAGGGATGTCAGTCCATCGCGGGGCACAAGGCTGGGAATACCCTATAAGGGATGTCAGTCCATCGCGGGGCACAAGGCTGGGAATACCCTGTAAGGGATGTCAGTCCATCGCGGGGCACAAGGCTGGGAATACCCTATAAGGGATGTCAGTCCATCGCGAGGCACAAGGCTGGGAATACCCTATAAGGGA
>JAODJW010000039.1:6538023-6551693 GCA_026777045.1 Hyperopisus bebe | reverse complement strand
GTCGCTTTGTAGCATGTTTGGTGCTGTATCCAAAAGTCCAATTTCCTCTCTGGTACGTTTATGACATCAGAGTATTTCTGTGACCTAGACCAAGGCAAGTGGCTGAGAGGTATGTGGATGGACATCAGAGTATTGCAGAGTCACCTGCAGATGCTTCCTTTTATTTATTCAGTGATTTTCCAAACTTCCAAATGTGCAAAATAAAATGCAACTTTTGCTTTTGAATACTAAGTCAGTTTGAACTTATGACAGACACTGGTTTATAAAATTGTAAAAATATGAGGAGATTTTCTTCTGTGACAATATGCAGGAAATAAACATGTAGAAATACGCATAGATGTGATGGATATGTTGCACATCTCATCATAAAAATGCCATATTTTCCAAACAGTGCCTTATTTTAGTGTGGGAGCTTGGATACTCTGGATGCAACTGTTAATTTAGGACATAAACTATTGTTTAAAAGAGCGCAGGAGTGTCTTCTGCAAGTGACCCATTTTCACGTTCCTCAGATGTGTCAATTCTGGAACCCGCAGACTGCTGGGGATTCAGCATTAATTTGTATCTGAATCAGCTGCTGTTGTGCTGTCAGTCACCCGAGCTGCGACACGGGGAGTCGCTCCCAGTCGTTTGCCGAGTTTCCGATGGATCCATTTGCGCATAAACCACCCCCACACATACACACGCACACACACACACACACACACACACACACCACCTCCCGGGCAAGGCATCCCTCACTACTTGTCATTGATAATAAATCAGCATTTCGGCTCTTGCTAGTGCAGCTGTGAATTTTAATGAATGTTTAAAACACCATTAAAGTGGGATACGGATGATAAGAACTATTCTCCTCAATTCCGGCAGAAGCTCAGTGCCAGGGGCTGCAGTGGGTACTCGTCCCTCCGTTTATTGATGAAGACCCTGACCTGGGGTGTTTCCGGTTTGTTTGTTTTGGGTTTTGTTTTTTTTTGGGGGGGGGGCTTTGGGAAGCGATGTCCCCTTTCGCCTGTGCCCGAATTATATCTCTGAGAAACTGTCACAGCTGTCATATTAGTAGAGCACTGAAAGGGATTCAGCCGCAGAGAAACGGTGTCAGCCTGGGAATCTGGCTGCGTCTCCTCGCTCACGCGGCTTCTCATGGGGCCTTCGGCTGCCGCCGGGTGACCAGACAGCCAGGTAAACGAATCAATGAGTAAAGCGACCGGAAGAGCCGATCGAGGACGAAAACAGTGTTCGCACTAAATGGGGTGAAACACGCAGCGTGAATATCCTGGCTGTTGATTGAATTGTTAGTTGTCCTTAGGTTAGGTTACAAGCCCATGTTTCCTCTTTGTCTCCATTCAGCATTCAAACGGTCTTATAAAAATGAAACATGGGTCTGATGTTTGAAAGTAACACACAAGTTTGATCACCAGACACGATCGGCTCAGATCCACCCCGGAGATCCAACATACACAAGAAAACAGGAAAGTACGTAACATCTGCAAAGCTATTGCTGATCTCATCGTCCTTAACTTAAAAACCGTGGCTAATGGCTGCTGTTCTTCTCTTCTTGACAGTGATACACCAGAACCCACAGCTCACAAAGTCTTCTCTTGTCTGGCTATTGCTTTCATCTTCCTTGTTCACCTTTGCTTCATCTCATGTTCTTTCTCAGAGACACTAAGTAAAGAGGTTTGTCTACATTTCAAACGACGGTACACCCGATCTCCCGTCCCTCCAGTGGGGTTATGCGGATTGGACGTCTGCTGCCTGCCAGCTGACTGTCTGCGCCGGAGGAACAGAACTCGATACGTTGCCAGGAACGATGGCAGTGTGAGGTCTGTTCCTGGGGCAGCAGAGCTTCTGAGACGTCAACACGGGCTTTCTTACACGTTGGCACCATGTGGCTCACCAACAACTTCCTGAAGCGTGTTTCTGCCAGGCTCAAATGGAATTCTGGCGAACCGAACCGTTCCCATTTTTTCTTTTAGTTCCCCGCTTGCTGAGAACTGTGCTGGTAATAGGTCGGCCCACGGTATGTAAAAACACAGTGAAAACACTATCGCCATTCAGAGGAGGAGGTTGGTTTTTTAGAACTCCTGGTGCCAAACGTGTGCCGTAATGCTCTCGGCGTTTCTCCGGAATCCTCGTGTTGAATTAGCCTTTGTGGTGAATATGTTTCAGATGTTCCATGGCAATGTTGCATTCCAGCTGAAGCAGAACACTCTTTCCCTTGGACTTGTGCAACCTGGTAACGTTTCCCGAATAGGTGAAGAGAAAGAATGAGCTGATCCCCACCTCAACCATGGATGTACTCCTCGAGATTACTGGTTGAGATCCAAAAATGAAGGGGACATCGCTAATATCAGAGTCATTTCTATTTTATCGACACAAACCATCCACGGTCGCCAGCAGGTATTCAGGGGGCTGTTGCATGTCCTCTGCCAAGCAGTGTGGAAAAATATTGCTTGATAGAGCACCTGCTTTGCATGTATGACTTCTTGGGATCAATCCCCAGACTCCTCAGTTTGATGTACCCTTCATTTTGCTGCATTTATTTGGCATGTAGTCTAAGGGAGCCATACAATTTCATCATATACAGGCAGTTATGAACAAGATGCATTCCCTAAGTCTGTCTTTAAGTCAAATTTCAGAACAGGTACATATGGTTCTTATTTATCGTCAGTTGACGATGTTTATCTTAGTATATAGCATATATTTTAACTTTGTACGTGTATAAAATACTTAAGAAATGCTTCCAAATACACTAAAACATCTTAAAAATAATAATATAGTACATAATAATAAAAATACAGTAATAAAGGAGTGACTACATACAGTACTGTACTCTACCTCGATCTAACAAACCGCTGAGCTATGCAATGTATTCATGAGTGCCACACAAAGCATTGTGTGTGTTTGTTATTACAAACCATTATACTTAACTTGATTTCTTATATAATAGGCTTTATGGCAGTCTGTTTGTAAGTATGAGTTGTCCATAGGTCAGACACTCTATAGCCAGGGACTGCATGTAAGTAAATAATAGTCCTTGAACCTTAAGTGCATCATAATGCAGGTAGGGAGGGTCTCAAAGGGCCCCCAAATGTCAGCCAAGGCCCCTGATGTCTTGCTTATGTTTGTCACACTTGTTTACTTCCAAATCAAATGTGAAACTATCTGAAAAAGCCCCCATTAGTTGCTGCTCCCAAACACAAATGGGCTGATATGAATAATTTCTGCACCATCTGCATGCAAAGTTAGACTATGTCTCCGAGGGCTACTCTCCTCTTGCAAAGAAAACATCAATCTACCGATATTCTTGTGCAGGGGGAAAAATGTTTGGCACGGATGCTCACTTTGCGCTTCTGCCTTGACACTGCAATAGTTCTTTTCTTCAAGGGAGCGTATCTTTTATTGATTATGATTTATTATTCATCATTTATGAAAAAAGAATAATACAGCAAAGATGTGAGGAAAGAAGAACCGTATCACACAATATAAAAATGCTGTGGACAAATTAGATCAGGACGGTACAATATAATTCTAGATGAAAAAAATTAATTCTCTAAATTAAGGTGGGAAAATGATATTTTAATGTAGTATAATTCCCTTGTCTTTGCTTGCAGCGTGTGAAGGCTGCTTTAGTTCGTTTTAACTGTAATTTATTCTAGATCAACAATTCTCTCCTCTCGTTGTAATTTTATTGATAAATCTGGAGTAGCTTCACCCAGAGCTAAAGGATGCATATTTTAGCAGCTGTTATGGCAGCAGAGATGAATCGCTTCTGGATGAACATAAAAACGCTGTCATTCAGCAGGGGACAAAATGTGATCTATGGCTACTTTTTGCTTAACGGTGAAATGCTTTGGCTCCTCTCGCCAATAGCACGAGCAGATAAGTGGAGCTGTGTAGGAGACATGAAAACAGCCGCATGTCTGGTTCACACCATTCACATCTAAACCAGCAGTAATTCCAGGAACGTCTGGTAAACACTGAGTGATGATAAGGTCTTCTTCCTCCTTCTAGTACAGATGGTTCATCTTCTGTTCTTTATACAGGATTAATCTAGTGGTCTCTCTTCAGTTTTTACTTTCAAGCTCTTTAGAAATATCTCTTCCCAGAATTGCTGATGTGGGAACGAAATGGACTGCAGCTTCAGAAACCACTTACAAAGCATCACATTCTTGTCTGATTGAGGATAGTTGCCTTGGTCAACATTAATAACAAGAAAGACTCTTCTTATTGCAGTGTGAAACCTTACTTTATAACCTGAGTACGTAAAAGAAACACATGTATGTAAGATGGTAAGTTTCCAGGTGCCAGATCTGTTACAATTAGAGTAGGCAACTCAAAGAGGTAAAATGTTCTAAAAAATGAACCATACTTGACTGTAGGATTGTTTTACTGGGCAATAAGTATGTAAATAAATGTAATAAACATTGTGTGACTGTGACCTAATTAGCAGTGTTGGTTCTGAAGCTAGGGATCTGTGCTAGCAATCGGAAGGTTGTCAGTTTGACTCCCGTGAATAGAAGGAGTGGTTCTGCTCCATTGGCCCCTTGAACAAGGCCCTTAACCTGTAATTGCTTTGTCCTGGGTATGATGTTAATCTGCATCCAGTCCTGCAAGCAGGTCCTCCAACTTACAGGGAAAATTTGGGGGTTCGGTGACAGCATTGGCTCTTCAGCCACTGGAAAAAAAACTCTCAATATTCTTTTGCATTTGAAGTAGTGTGCTGCTCAGGTATCACCTGCTGTACTTGGGTTCTCATCCCTGTGGTTGTCTGTCATGTGGTGGGTGTGCAATGGGCTGTATGCTCCGCACCTAACTAGCAATATGAAAAGAAGGATCTTAGGTTTTGTAAAAGGTTGTGCTGGTCTTCATACAACAGTCCATGAATTTCAGTATCAATACCACAACCAGAACAATTCTGAGAAATACTTCATAGCAAGTAGGCCTTTCTGTGGGATCCATTTGGAAGACATGCTATCCAGTCGACCACCAGAGCATCTTTAAATTGCATCAGAGAACAGCAATGTGGTATTGTTATTCTATTCTTACAGACATCTCTGTGTTTTTTGAAGAATTTACAAAGAAGAATGTATCAGGCTATCGTATAAGAGGAAGGATATCGAAAAACACTCCTCCAGCTTGTTACATTCATTTGAGTCAATAATTGCCGGGCATGGAATAAAAACTTAATGACCATTATACTGCTTTGATGCTTGACTTGCACATTAACAAAGTCCTTGAAAAGGGTGATTTCTTAATAGCGACAAATGTCCTTCGCCCTCCAATATGTAGCACTACTGAAACAGAGCTCTAAAAACTCAGAAAGCGATCAATAATGAGCTACCTGGCCTTGATAGCAAACCTAGACAAAGTGAGTGATCTCTTAGCACATAAAATTAGGGACAGTATGACTTGTACCCTCCGTATTGATGAGCTTCATATTAGCTATGTGGCTTACGCCATTTATCACGCTTGAGTCCACTGCATGTTGGTGAGAGTCTGTCTAGCTTTAAATGTGCTGAAGTTGCTGCTTCAGTACTCAGTTTACCCATCATAGACAGCCTGTGGTCTGCAGCTACAGCCAGGAGTGTCTGCTTTTCATTAAGTTTGTTTCCCTAACCTATAGGGCTTATCAAACTGCATAGATTTAAACCTGGGCTCCTTCACCTCAGTCTTTGATGGGTCTGGACCAACTGGTCCCATCCTACCTTAAAAATGTTTTCAGAAATTTTCAAACATCAGTCATCTTAAATGTTCTAAATGTCCACTTGTCCTCATAGTCCCTAACTAGCAACTTAATTTACACTTCCTATGAATTTCTACAGTATGAGTCTATAAACACATTCATAACACATTAGAATGCATTCATAAAGCTTTAAAAATATAGCTATAAGCATTTAGAAAAAGGCAAAACACATTATAGCCATGTTTATTATGCACTATGACTGCCTTATGAAGCTTTCATCTATAATGCACTATAAATACATCCTTAATGCTTATACCGACCATTATAATGCATTATGAAGGTGCCTATTCATTGGCGCTTATGAAGTATTATAATCAACACTATAATTTCTTATGACTGTCAATAGAAAATACTATAATGCTTTATTAATTTTTATACCGACCATTATAATGCATTAGGAAGGTATCAGTAATGGATTATAAGTGACAGCTTTAAGTAAAGTGTTAGTGAATTCTCTTCTAAAGAGACAGATTAAACAGAATATTACAATCAGGGCCAATCCATGCATGGTGTACTCCAGCCCAATACTGCCTGGAATATGCACCGAGCCCCCTCATAACCCCAACCAAGCAGTTGGAGGATGGATGGGTGTAATCAGGGTGTTATTTAGACATGCCTTGATGGAGGTCATGTCTGCCAGATGTATCGCGATGACCATAATCACAATACAGTCATAAGCTCACAGCTATCACTTTACTGTAAGGCTTTTATACTGTAGAAGAAACAGTCCAGGATTTGGGGAATTTCTATTTAAACTCCAGGCTGGGGAATTTCATTTGTCTCACCACAGGGAGTAGTGGAAGTCTGCTCCCAGTTGAGGATATTCTGGCAGGTGCATTGTACAGGAGAGCTTAGTCCGTGAGGCAACATGTGACATGGAGCTATCAGTTAGCCTAGCATCATAGGAATTGGCCAGGTGGGGCCTACAATCATTGCCCAGACAACCTTTACGTTTAACCATGATTACATCAATAAACACCTCACTACATGGAAGTATAAATTTTAACTTTTCCAGCGCAGCTAATAAATATTATAAGAACCTTAAGGACTTGCCTCAGTGCTGCTGTGAGTCTCGCTAGAAACGTATCTGGGCTACTTGCCATGCCGGTTGGCGTGGAGCGTCTCTGTAAACGATCCTGCCCCCGGGGCTCCTCCCATCTTCCTTTCATTAGCAAACCTTCCACTTTCTGTCGGTGGTCATGTGATTTTACGATTCCAACGTATCTGGTGTATATGAGGAGGAATAAACTGAAGGAATGTGTTTCATGGGAAGCAATAAGCACTTGTCAATCAGCTATATATAGGTGGTCACCCTGTGGCACGCCAAACGTTTGCTTTGCTTTTTTTCGACCACATCCATTGCCATGGTAATTGTTACACATAGACTGTGGGCCTTCAAACATTTCTAAGAAGCTGCAGAGCAGGTGAATGACCTCAGGATTCCTAGCTGCGTCTTTGTTTGTCCTCTCCAATGCGGATCTGCACTCTGCGGAATCTCATCGTTTCTTACCTCTGTGGCAAATCGATGCCTATATGAAACTCCCACACTCCTTATGGTCAGACACATAAGTGGGTTGCTCCTGCTCTTATTTATAACCCTGCACCACGAGTCGTCTTTTCTCACTGCATGTCCTATTGCATGTTTGCACTGTTCGTTCACAATGGGATGGTTTTGTCTTGTTACTCATGGCAACCGCACTCTCAATTATAAGACCGTTTTTTTTTTTTTTCATGTCTAGCGATCCGCAGTGTCTGGATAATGCTATCTCGGCACAAGGTCCTTTTTTTGTTCTCTGGAGGGAAAGTGTAATAAAGGATAGGCAGAGAGGTGAAACCGCATTGAATTTGCGACACTGCGAGCGGAGTGGAGAAGCGCGATTGGCTGAACGCTGTTTGTTTGTGGTCCTGTGTGGTCTCAGGTGCACGTCGTTCCATTATGGCCCAGATCTGCCACCCACGTCCATCGTGATCACCTTCCACAATGAGGCCCGAGCCGCACTCCTGCGCACCATCCGGAGGTAAGGCTGTGGGAGCTGGGCTCCCGTACTGCGGAAGCCAGTCCTCTGAGTTTCGTCTGAAGTGTAAATGAGCGAGTGTTTGTTTCAGTGCCCCTCTGGCCCCTGGAACTCCATGTTTTCTCTAACAACACATGCATTAAACCCGAGTACATTTGCATTTACATATATTTCATTGAGCAGATGCTTTTGTGCAACACGACACACAGCTGAGGCAAATAGCACATTACAGACATACATGCTGTCAAGGAGCCGACTAGGCATAAATGCAGCTAGGCTGAGCTTCCAGTGAATGCCCAGGTACAAGCATAAGTAGCATAGAGCAAGACCTACGCAACAGTCAACTTCCATCAGAGCAGCAACCTAATGAGGCAATTAGGTGAGGAGAAATGCAACATTAAAAACATGCACAGGAATAGATGGTTCTTGAGGCATTTTGTAAAGGTGGGGAGGGAATCTGAATATTGGATGTGGTTTGGCAGCTCATCCACCATTGGGGAATTACAGATGAGAAACGTCTGGAGTGAAGGAGACAACCACTAGATCTTTTGATGTTTTCCGGTACCTGCCCCCCTCCCTCTGCCCACCTTCACCACCAGTTGACATCATGATTACCAGTAAATGTCAACATTCTCCATTGCCTGAATGGCTGGATTCAAACGCCATAACACATATCCCTCCCTTCCTCCATGATGGGGCAAAGCTCATCGAACACCCCCCCTGCCCCCAGATGATGATCTCGTTTATAATCACGTTTATGTGCTTTGTAAATCATGGTACCACTACAGAGTATCATATGAAGGCTCCTGAATCGCTGTACATGCAGCCAGCCACTGACAAGTGGACTGATTTAATGAGCTCTGAAGGTTTTCAGAACCTACCGCTTGACAGGAAAGGATTCTGAGCACACTGGTGCTCGGACCAGAGAAATCCTGTTTCTCCTAGTCAGGTCCTGCCAGATTAATTTTGAGATGCCTCGCCCTAATTGGACCACGCACCATCCTTGCCAGAAATACCTGTACTGCTGTAGACGGAGACGGTTCCTCTAGACTAAGGAAAGTTGCATTCTCTGCAGTTTTTCTTCCCATAAAGTTTTTTAGAGGGGTACAAATGCATTCTTTTTTTCCCTTCCACTTCGATCTTCTGGACATGCTCTGAGGTTAACTGTCTCTTCCTGTCTTCCTTCTGTCTGAATTTATTTTTAATGGATATGATTCTAATCCCTCTGTCATTCACAACGGTCGCAAGGCACTCTGGGTAATCGCCCCCTGCGGCTCAGCAGTCCCAGGGGCCTGTCTCAGTAGGTGGGGTTTAATTAGCCTGCTGTTTTGTGGTTTCCACTGTGTTTGTGTCATAGCCTCCGCACAGTATGACTTTAATTATTTATACCCTCAACTTGTAGCCCATGGTGATGTAACTGAAGGGAGCAGGAGGGGAAAAAACAACATAGTAATCTGTATGGGGTCTTGAGGTTTTGCTTGGTTGTCTCATTTGTTTTGAAAGCGGAGAATGAGTCAGAGCTAGAAAGAGTCAGAGCTAGCATTTTCGTGGCTGCTGCTTTAAGCCAGGGAAACCTGCCTTATTCCTGGTGGCTGTCAAAAAGGCCATTTTCTATCGTGACCTCTAAACTTCGTTCCCATAGGGGCGCCATGTGAACCAACACTGACCTGAAATGGACCTGAAATGTAGGCTGCTAGCCTAGCCTAGCTTTCGGTGTAGGCTGCTGGCCTAGCCTAGCTTTCGGTGTAGGCTGCTGGCCTAGCCTAGCTTTCGGTGTAGGTTGCTGCCCTAGCCTAGCTTTCGGTGTAGGCTGCTGGCCTACCTTTCGGTGTGTGTTCTTGCTGAAGCAGCCTATTACTGCAACTGAACCCTGTGTCGAGAAAACATTCTAGCAACCCACACAAAGGCCTGTCCCTCAGACATCTCTGGAAACCATGGAAGGAGGGCAGACAGGAATGACGGCGGACTGGGCGGTGATGCTACGGATGAGCCCTCAGATTTTTTACCACCCCGGAGAGCACGGTCATTACCCCAAAACTGCAACGTAGTGTTTTAGTAATCTCAGTTGTCCTAAAAAGAATTCCTAAGAGTCGTAATGGTATGGAGGTTGGCTATAATTTAGAAGGAGTTCATAAGGATTTTATTAAACAAATAGGTTTAATATCCACCCTGCTTTCAATTCTCACTTGTGAAGATTAATTGTACAAGTAGAAATCCTGCCTGGGAACAGGGTATTGCCGTAATTAGATAGTGTTCTCCCTGTTGTCCTGGGAGCACGAGAACTGTTGGGTCCTACCAAGAACTTCTTCCTCACGTTTGTTCCAGACCAAATAAATACAGCAGTGTTTCCCAATCCGGACCTCGGGGATCCACAGACCCCCAGGAGCTGGGAAGGAGCAAAAATGTGGACGGTCTGGCAGGGAGCTCGGAGGGAGCAAATATGTAAACCGGCTGTGGGTCCCCGATGACGAGACTAGGAAACACTGAAATGCAGGAATGCATCTGGAAACCAAAACAGGGCATCCAGTCAAAGGCTTGTCTGTTCTTCATGTAATTAGCGCAGAGGTTCAAAGTTACGACACACAAAGCTCATAAACATTTCATGACATCAATATAATGACCTTGTTGACGCAGCAAGAAAGATTGTGAAGATCTGAATCGGCTCGAGATAATTCAAGATTTGTCTCTGACTAAGGGGTCTTCATCGAGCTAGCAGTCATTAATAATTAGATGGCTGTACAACCTGAATAGTGATAAACAATGATCAGAGTATTTACTGATTCATGTATGAAGAAAGAGGCTGTGCTTTTTTTGCTGGGCCGTCATAGTGGTTGTAAGGAGATCCTCCATACCATGCCATGGTCTACAGGAAGGAATTGTCTGACAGTAAAGAATAAAGGCATTCTGTCTGGGTGTTTAATAAAGGTGTATGGATGTTGAATGGATGGCATGTTAGAATGTAGGCAGGTAAGATAAGGGGCTAGCGGGTAGACTGATGAATGGCTCTCTCCTGGACAGCGATGGAAAAGCAGAATTGTTGGTCTGACAGACATTCAATTATTTACCTCTGTGGCTTTGCCAGTTTCTGGGGGAGAGTTTTGTGCATGAACGTGAAAAAAAACTATGAAGGATAGAAACGTGGCTCAACATTACAGAGCTTAGATGCCTCAGCTTGCCAGTGAACTGTCTGTGGGGGAGAGTTTTGCTGCAGGGCGGCATTATGGGTAAAGTAGGTGGAGCCTGTGAGCAGAAGTGGATAGGCTCAAGCTTTTATTCAGTCACGGGTCAGGGGAAGACATCCCACACCCATTTTCTATACACATCTCTACATGCTTAGAAATGTATCATGTTTAAACCTGATGCCAATATTGGAGCAAGAGTTTTGCTCAAATTTTCACTATTTAAAAATATTATGTATGTAATCATTTGTAGGTAACTGACATCCCATCCAGGATTCTGTGTGCAATCTGCAGCATTGATGCATTGGATAAGTGATTATGCAGGATGGATGGATGGGTGGATGGATTAATTAAAAAAAAATTTGTTTTTTGTGTTCTTAAGTTACACGTCTTTCTTCCATCCATTCATCTTCCGCAGTTAATCCAGTACAAGGTCATGTAAGGCATGAAAAGGCCAGCAAGGCACAGTCACACACACATCAGTGTGGTTGTTTCAGCTACCTTAAAGGAACTGAAGAGTGGCATGTTTCTGTCCTCTCTGTGATCCCAGCGTGCTGAACCGCACCCCCGTGCACCTGATCCACGAGATCATCCTGGTGGACGACTTCAGCGAGGACCGTAAGTAGCACGTGTGCTGAATGGAAGGACGTGGACAGAAGAACTTTCTTCCTCAAAGCCAGTTCCATCATTAGTATCTAAATTTGGACTATAATATGTTATTTACTCCTCCAATATTTGTGAAATGTTCAAGTGTTGTTTACTCATTGCACTTTTGGACATGTCTCGTCTCTTTATAACCAGTTATTTGTATTCTTGTGAGCTGTTCTTTGTAGTGGACGTGGCTAAACGAGTACCACTGCAATGCACACGGTCAATGCGACGCTGTGAAAGTTGCCTTCTGATTGGCTTTTCTCTGCCGCCTTTGTGCCTCTTCCAGCCAATGACTGCCTTCTCCTCACCAAGCTGCCCATGGTCAAGTGTCTTCGGAACAACCAGCGAGAAGGTGCGTGTTTTGAGATTTCGTGTTTTCTCTCGACTACATTGGGAGGTGTTACAGTGTAGGCAGAGACACAGAACATCTCTGAATTTCTGCTGTAGATTTGACCGTGTGGAACTGGTGCTTTAACATTCTGAATGGTGCTTCCAGTAATGAATCAGCTACTTCACGCTGTCCGTTTTCTGTATAACTAGCTAGCCCTTGTTACTACACCACTAGGGCTTCTGATGATAGAGCATGCCTCACTTTCATCATACGCCTACTCTCATCAACTCACCATTGATGGGTCTCATCGATCTATATATCTTCTAGGTTATGGTCCAGTCCAGGGTCATGGGGACATGAAGCCTATCCCAGAATGACGCTGGATAGAATGCTAGTCCATTGCATGGCACACACACAATATGCAATTAATTTGACGTCAGGTCACCTAGCTGCGTATGTTTGGAGTGAGGGAGGAAAAGCAGAGCATATGGAGGAACCCCATACCGCACGGGGAGAGCATGCAAATCGAAGGGGGATCCAAACCCCTAACCCTGGATGTATGAAGCAGCAGGTATATGCGCCGATTCACCATGCTGCCTGGTGCTATATAATGTTCAGTGACCCTGTATGGAAGGAGCGGATGGAAGAGGGATAGGAATGGAAGACAGAGATCAACAAAAGCCAGAGTGAAAGGGCTCTGGCAGGCCTGAGCTGTGCTCGTTAGGGCTGCATGGCGCCCGTCCTGCAAGGTGCTGGCACCGCATTAAGCAGGCATCCCGCCTGCAGCTCTGTGATGCTGGCCGTCGGGGAAATGCGACTGAACCGAATGCGACTGGATCCAGATGCTGCTAAGAAGGGATTTTTACATGCTCCATGAGCAGCAAGGCCTGTGCTCCTCACTGCATTGTGGAGAACCACTGCAGTCATGTACTTATCTCTCTTCTTCTCCATTCATCTTATCATTTGCACTCTGATAAAAATAAATCTTTTAACGGCTATCTGGCAGGAGAGGATAATACTGCATAATACTCCTGGTCTAGGCAGTAATCAGGATAAATCCGGTGAAGAAAAAGGGGGGAAAAAATGAACATTTCATCCATCCATCCATCCATCGTCCAGATGCTTATCCTGCTTATTAAGATAAGCAGTTAGAAGGTGGATGGATGGATGGATGGATGGATGGATGATGAAGGTCGCATTGACCTGCCTCGCTCTGCATGCAGTGCTGCGCCCACTGTCTGGAGCTGACCTTGGAGCAGTGTGTTTAATACGCAGCCTGACACCTGTACGGTCTAATAAAGATCCGTTTGAGAAGCCCTGCTTCACCTCCGCAGGTGACCCACAGCACTCATCGCCGAAGGCCCCCCCCTGTGCCTCTCACTCGCACATCCACCCCTTTCCTGCCCAATTTAAACATTTCCAGCCATAACCGGCTCTTCATCCTCCCTGGCTCCCAGCGCTCATGTGCCGTATCCCCCAAAACGCTACGACGTCACTGTGCAAATGGCTGCTGTGTGCCGATTGGACCAGAGGCATCGCTCACAGGCGGCGGCGTTTCCGTTTGAACCTTACCCAGGCTGTGGTCGGGCGGACTGCCTTAAACAGCCAGACCACCCCAGAGGCCAAGTCATTAGAGGGGCATTTTTTTTTGTTTGTTTGTTTTGGCTGACTGACAGGCGCCTCTGCTGGATGCAGACAGTACAGCTGATAATTATTTAGACTTCCAAGGTTGCCAGTTTAGCCCCACC
>JAODJW010000039.1:6515782-6531349 GCA_026777045.1 Hyperopisus bebe | reverse complement strand
CGCCCCCCCCCCCCCCCCCCCCCCCCCCATCCGTGGAAAATCACCCAGTGTTTCTGTCCCCTGATAATGAGAATGTATCACCTTACATGGCTCAATAACCCGGGTCTGTCAGCTCCAATAACAGGCTGGGCCTCATATTACTCAATCAATTGAGGACACCCTGCACACGCTCGCCTCAGAGAAGGAGCACCCTGTCCTCTCAAAGAATGCTCTAAGCTGCGGTAATAAATCAGCATCTCAGACGTAACGTTGGTCTTTCTACATGCGGTAATGAAAACTTTCAGCTCAGGAGGTTTCTAGCCATAAAAAAAAAGAAGAAAAGCGGTCCCTTTAATTTCCACTGGTGTGGAGCTGAGTACATTTATTTGACCGTACTGAGCTTTGCGGAACATCTGTGGACAGCCAGCTGCTTTCAGAGCTCTGTCACAGTCGTGGAGGAAGTCATAAGTCACCCTCTCTGTCTTTCTCTCTGTCTTTCCGGTGCTGCGCTCTGATTCTCATGCCTGGCAGGACCCCCATCATTGCAGGCGGGCTCTTCGTGATGGACAGGTCTTGGTTTAATCACCTGGGGAAGTACGACACCGCCATGGACATCTGGGGCGGGGAGAACTTTGGTGAGTGACCAGACTCTGTAGACCCCATAGGGAGAATCACGCAAGGACTTGAGGGCAGATGTGTTGGCTAAGCACAAAGGCGTTTTATTGAACTAAATGAACAAACAGGAAGGAAACAGAATAGCGAGGGATGAAGAGACACTGCATAGGACACGTGGGTATAGATGGATGGATGGAAAATAATAATAATAATGATAGCAGCAGATAGACTCTCGATCCCCACAACCCTGCATAGGACAAGCAGATATAGAAAGTAGATGATTGGAAAATAATAATAATACAATATCTATAGCACTTCCGAAAAACCAATAGACCAGCATGGTGCATGAGGAACCGTCCATCAATTTTCCGAAACTATTTGTCCTATTGAGGGTTGCAAGGGGTCCAGAGCCTATCCTGGAGGTTACGAGCGCAAGGCCGGGAACAACCCAGGAAGGGGCGACAACCCATCACAGAGTACACTCACACACCAGTCACTCACACACGCACACCTATGGGCAATTTGGTAACTTCAATTAGCCTCAGCATGTCTTTGGACTGTGGGGGGAAACAGGAGTACCTGGAAGAAACCCCACGACGACACGGGGAGAACATGCAAACTCCACACACCTGGAGCCATGGAGGAGACAGGAACCCAGGTCCCAGAGGTGTGAGGAAACAGTGCTAACCACTGCGCCATTTTGCCACCCAGGAACCTGCATTTCAGTCTGAAATGCTGATGTATCCCTGATCCCCCTTAATCTGCTGTTGTACCCTTGATCCTGCTTAATCTGTGCTTCGGCATGTGTTCCCGGCTGCGTATGGGGAGAGCGCGCACGCCGTGTCGCCTCGGATAAAACTCCAAACGGCTTGGCATCACCCAGGGAAAGCGCTTTGTTGGATCCGCTGGGCAGCTGCGGAGGTCACATGACAGAGAGGGGCCCTCGCTCTCTGCTAATCCCACCAAGGGTGGGCAACCCAACATGGCTGCCACCTTAATGGGTTTTTCAAGATCTGCGGCGATTAAGTTAAAGTTACTTTGCTTATCCCCTGGAAAGAAAAAAAAAAATCTGCCGTGCCTAAAATAATTCATCCTAAAAAAGTGGCACGGAGAGTGAGAATGAGGACTATGGTGGATAAGCCTTTTATCGTAACTCCTTAAGAATTAAACGGTGTGAAGGTATGTCCTGTAGAGCGGTAATCGTCTAAAATCTGATAACGTGGAATGGTCACGCATGTCTGTACCTTCTACTTTCATGCTCCTGTTATATTTCTTAAATATATATATGCTTTATTTATATGTTTTATAGTATATGTTTGCAGCAGTGCAATGGCAGTTCGCTGAGCTTCACTACCAATGAGAGAGACTTCTCTTGTGTGTGGTGACGGACATGCTGCCTTTTCTTATACAAAATCATGTTCCAGGTCTAAAAACCGTTCATGTTTTGTTAGGAAATAATGTGAGAAATAATGATAAATGATAATAAACAGCTTTGCTGGGCTCCAGTGCTCGTGTGGGCAGTTTATATCAGTAAACGAAGGAGGTGGTGCGCAGATTTCCTTCTGAAGTTCTTCTGAAGATGGATGCCTGTGGTGTCTTTGGCTGCTCTCTGCCCCTTTATGGCTCCATCACCATCTGTGCGTCGTTTTCACCTTGCCCGGGTCCCAAGCGGGGCGGTGGCTGTCCCGCTGAAGAGCTCGGGCCAGACGGGGATCCCAGACTGTTCCAGAATGTAACGTGTCACAGAGAGTGGCTCTTCCGGGTCCCCCTGCCGCTCACCCCGGCGAAATGGCGACATCGCTCAGCAGAGGACGCTTCATCGCGCGCCCGGCGCAGAAGCGGTTCTGGAAGGGGTCGACGCGGGAGATGTTCGCAATCTGTTCGTGTCTCCCGTCTGTCACGTGTCGGCTGCTATGTCTGTTTCCTTGCTCCTTGTTCCAGCAAGGCGGTGTTATTCTCAGTGAACCGAGCTCAAGGTGGCATTGAGCATCCCAGCCATTTCATCACGCTCAGTGATATGCGAAGCCCATCGATCTCTTTCATTCTCTTTTCAAATATTTATGCATGTTCAACATTTCAAACTGCAACAGAAAAGATGTAGCTTGGGGCAAAGCCAAAGCATGCATATATACAGGGGTGTAGTTAGAAAATCTGGGCCCCCTGACAAAATGTCACCCTCAGTAGATTCTGGAGCCCCAATAAGCTGCTGGGTCCCTGTACAGTATCTGCCAGCTTTTGAGAGGTTTACAGAAATGTTATGAGGGTAGAACGAAAATTATTGGTTCCGAGAGATAGCCAATCAGATTGCGTGGTGGGTCCAAGTAACTAGAGGAGGCAGGATTCTGATTGGTTATCTCACTGAATAATCTTTTTTTTGTTCTGCCCCCAGAAAATTTTTAAGTAAAACTCCCATCAGCCGTCAGCCAGGGTCCCAATATCTTGTGTATACCGTATATATATTAACATTTATTTATATATAAATACATGCACAGACATACATACACACACATAAATTCTTTTCTTCCCTTCTTCCTGCTTGTGGCTACCCGCAGAGATCTCCTTCCGGGTTTGGATGTGTGGCGGGAGCCTTGAGATCGTCCCCTGCAGCCGAGTGGGCCACGTCTTCCGTAAGAAGCACCCGTACGTCTTCCCAGATGGCAACGCCAACACCTACATCAAGTAAGACTCGCCCTTCTCTCCCGTGCCATGCTGACTAAAGGCAAGACAGAAGTCTACTAAGAGCAGGAGGCGTTGGGCTGCGTTCAGTCCCATAATTAGTAAATTAAACTCTAAGGTTATCAAAGAGCAGGTCAGTGGAATATGAAGCCCAGACCTCTGAGAATACATTTTCCTAAGGCATAGCAACTACATGCAAGAAAGATGATTTTTATTTTTTCCCTAGTCAGTCTGATAGGAAGCCTTCTGTATTTTCTCTTAGTCCAGCAGCAGCCAGACGAGTATGTGGTGTGTTGTGCCTTATTTTGTGATAAAGCACCATTGTGGAGGGGTTAGATTATGCTCGGCTTGTGTAGGAGTGAGATTTTTTTTATCACTGAATTTGTAATGCAATTCTGCGCTTCGTGTTTTTAATCAGATTTCATCTGAAGTTTGGATAAGCCGCTAACCTTTGCGGGAGGGGGGACGATTTATTAAAAGGCATTCTTCATTCATTTTCATGTCGAGCTTGTCTTCCAGGAGAGCGCACCGTAATACCGTGTAGATCTGATGATGAATAGAAATGAGGAAATGCCATTTCCCTTTTTGTCACAGGCTCCACATCATGCTGACGTCCCCGTGACCAAAAAGGATTCGTAAAATGGCTCTCTGTTTCATTAGCAGTCATTAAAGAGATTTAAACATGTTTGGTGATTTGTAGTTTGTAATAAGTACGTCGCATGTATCACCTGAATGTCCACAATAAGCTTTTTTATTGAAGCACCGAATGTGATGCTGGAGACTGGAAATGGAGGTCTTATCCAGATTGCACCCGAATGATTAATAATTAATATCTCACGTTTTGAGCTTTACTGGTATTAAGTTGTGTAATGGCGTTTATTGTATTACTCATGCATCGATTCTATTTGTGCTGCTTGTGTTGCCCGAGCGATGCATTTTACAATGCGTCCCAAGGCAGTGCTGCAGTGTTGCAGTGTTGCGATACAGTGATGTGGAGAGTTTAGAGACAAGGTCTGCAGGAAAGTACGGCAAAGTAAAAAGAAAGTAGAAGTTGAATTCCTGCCCCTCTGTTCCAGAAAGGGTAAAATTACCCAAATTAAGGTGTCCAGGTCTATACAATGGAAACAGAAATGAAGCACATTTTGTTATAATCCTGCCCCAGTTGGGTGGTCAGGGTTGCCCCCTGACCACAGCTGGGATGCTAAGGAAGCGGTGGAACTGTGTCAGTATTTTTTATCTTGACATGAGAAAAAAATCATGGAGATGTAAAATGGAGTCTCTGATAAGTCGCATTTGGGTGTGTTTCCAGGCTGCCGATGTTCAGCAACCGTAACCATTGGCGTTTTGACATGCCTTTGATGCACCTGAGTTGCCTGAGACTAAAAACATGTTTTGTACAATCAGCAACCTTCACAAGCTTCTAACGGCCTGCGATGTCCATGATGTAGCAACCATTTGTGTGTGTGGGGAGAATTTTCTCTCTGTATTTGTAATCGACTTCTTGGTTCGAAGCCAGTGCAGGGATCTGTTGTTGTACCCCTGGGGAACATACTCAAACGGAATTGTTTCGGTGCGGCGCAGCTTTGTAAATGTCAGCTATCTTAGCATCACCTAAGCAGGAAGGAGAAGCAAATTAAGCTACCTGAGCCTGTTGTGTTTCTCGTATTGATATGCAAATGTTCAGCCAAAATGTGAGCCTTTTCTCCAGGCATGCTCAAAGTGTGCATGCTAAAGACTTACACCATGCAGCGAACTGGCAACATCGACCCAAAAAACACAACCCTGCGGAGATGATGGTCACATTGAGATGACCGCCACTGTCATGTCCTGTCACACTTAAGGAACACTCGGAGAACGGCAGAAGTCTGGATGGACGACTTCAAGGTCTTCTACTATTCCGCTCGGCCTGCGGCCCGTGGAAAGCCCTATGGAGAGTAAGTCATGGATCGGGCTTCACTGTTGCGTTATTATCCTGTAAAGAGCTGACTGCCATCCTGCTTCTGGACGCCAAGCCGGGAGGCATCGAGTGGCCCAGCCAGGAACCCTTAGTATACATGATTGAATGCAGCTATCGAGTGTGAAATGAAAGACCAGGGAGCAGTGTGGACTGCGTGGCTCAAACCACCTGTTCATTTTGCTCCAGAGCAGCGTCTTACCGCTAGCTGAATACCAATCAGTAGAACATGGATTCTTCTGACTTCTTGTGCCTTTTCGCCATCGCCTGATCTGTAATGAGTGGCCTGCCGTACTGAAGGATGGCTGCTTCTCTCCCCTTTCGTCAGTGTTCACGGCCGGGAGGAACTCCGGCGGCGCCTCAAATGCAAACCTTTCAAGTGGTACCTGGACAATGTCTATCCCGAGCTGAGGTAAGGAGGCTGCCTCTGGCCTGTTTTGTCTCTAAGCTCTCATTCAATTGGTTGTTTTTGTGGTACCTCTGTATTAGGGCATCACTTCTGAGTACATGTGACATATTTTCCATCACAACAAAACATAATTATTCACAAAGAGCTTATGCATACCGACCAATTAACAGACTGCTATTTCCAAGTGCTACATCTGTCAATGAACTATCTTGCTGCCTAGAATGGAAAACGTTCTTGGCTGCTGCTAGTAATCAGTGTTTTAATAGCACCAGTAACACATGGTATCCCACATGGTTCGATTCTGAGTCCTTTATTTTTCTGTGAATATTTTGGCAGTCTTGTAGTAGCACTGAAATCTGTATTCTAGTGAAGCTATTATACAATCTGTATGAACAAACTTCTAAACTATCTTGGGCAGGTCAAATCCTGAGTTAGTCAAAATTTGATCTAAGTAACAATTAAGCCAGTTTTTCTGACTTTCTCATTTGGATATTTAATATATAAATGCTGGATTTTTTTTTATCTAGTGCTGATTTGAATTAATAAATACAAGTCCCACCAGTTCATAAATCTGAGGTTTGTTCCGGATGAAAATCCTTTGTGAATGGAGACATTTCTTGTGGTCTTATCTGAGCTGGTCTCAGATTGTATTCTCATCAGCATTAACATGGTCATAGTCCTCAGGGTTGACCCTATCTTTGCTCCTGAGTGTTTATTTGGTATACTTGTGTCACGTGCCCCTCAGACTGAAGAGATTGACTTCTGCTAACTTGTTTTTTGCAAGACAGCCCTTTATGTTCCTGTAAGATCAAAAGTTCCTTTTTTTTCCTGGATGCTCTTTAATGCTTTTTCTGACAAGAGCTGACAGTTTCTGCGCATGGCATTGTGGGTGAGGTTTCTCTAGTGCCTAACTGGTGCCTGTCTGGTACAGCATGAGCATAACGTCCTTGTTCTCAAAGATAAACGTAAGGATTTTGTTTGCTTTTTTAAATGTTTGGTCATACTGAAGTGATGAAGATACTAAGGCATCAAGTATAGACTCCTGAGTCTTTAATGAGATACCCCCGCCATGCACACATTGTAAACATAGTGTACATTTATCCTCATTGAAATTCATTTGATAAATGTTTACCCGTTCCATATATTTGTCTAGGTTTTTTTTCGTTGTCTGCAGCAGATTTTGCTGTGTGCATATTGAAGCAGCATAAGTGTGCTGTCTGTGTAATTTGTGAACACAAAGATTATCGTATTAGGAACAAAGACCAATGGAAAAACTGACTCACTCTGCTTGGTGATTGATGTCAATGTGACTCCCTGTTATCAGAGACCTCAGCATGATCTAGGATCCATGGCTTTCTCTCCATTCCCATCAGGCACGTCAAGAAAGCAGCACCCCCCCCCTCCCACAACTTCCCTTGTCACCCCGTTTCGCTCCTGCCGCGACACTAAGATACACGGACACACATCCATCACATTCTGTCTTTGTCTCTGTGATTTTCTGCTCATCAGAGACACCGCATTTCAAGCCTTTGAATAACCAGGAATAACCCGAAGCAAACTTTACCCAACACCCCCAGACAGGGTCAAGCAAGTTCGCTCCTACTTAGAATGCATGTTGTCAAGTGAAAGAGTGATTACAAAAATCCTTTGGTAACGCTTTACATTAACTGCACCTTCATAATGCCTTTATAATGCATTCGTAGAACATTCAGTGCACCTTCGTAATGCATTCATAGAACATTACATGATAATAACAACCATTATAACTGTATAATATTACCTACTTTATTAATGTTATTAATATATATTGAAATTGCTTAGGTATGTTAGGATGTTAAGGTAAAGTTACAAGCTGCTTATGAATGTTTTATGAATGCATTATGAAGGTGCACCAGATGTTCTATGAATGCATTATGAAGGTGCAGTTAATGTGACGCCTCACCAATCCTCCTTTACCATTCGGTGATCTTCTCCCCTGCCCCAATAACATAAGGTATGCTACCACCCCTCCTCCTGCCCTTCGTGACCCTCGGGATTATCCGAATCTGAGAAACCAGGACTTCCCATCTCCATGATGTGCCCGCTAGGGCTTTTGGGTTTTTGAATGTCTTACCTTCCTTTGGCAAAACTTCAGAGTCCCGCTTTGCCTCCTAATCCCCCATCATCCAGCTCTTTATATCACCCTTTAATGTTCCCTCGCCAACTCTCTTCCCCCTCTCTGTTTCTGAAATAATAAGGTTTTATCTGCAGTTTCTGTTCCCGCTATTGGTGTTGGTTAGTTGTTGGAATTAAATATCGCATGCTGTTAATCTTCGTGTATCAACTGTGCTTTGAGCATGGAAAATGTGCTTTAAAATCAAATGTATTATTATTGATATCAATATTACTGCTTTTATTTAAACCACTTACACGGTACAAGGTTATACTCAGCCTGAAGCCTCTTCCACAGGGTGCGACAGCGCAGACGGGGGCCAGTTAATGGTGCTCACATTTGGACATCATGGGAACAGCAAAGACACCACATGACAATTAACCTCATGTTGCTGAACTGTAGGAGGATCCTGATATACATGAGCAAACGCAAAGGGAACATGGAAGTTCTGCACACACGCTTTGGGGCGGGAATTAAACCCACAACCCTGGGGGTGTGACATTACAGTGCTGTCCACTGAGCCACCCTTCCATTATTGCCTCGAATTTGCATTATCATAGCTACATTAACCTAGAGTTAGCCCCTTGTCAGTTTCCTGTGTGAAGTGGCCGGCTGTTGTTCTGGTGAGATGAACCATTTCATTAAACCAAACTGGGACATACTTATACTGGATTTCTGCCCCCGTGCTGAAGAAAGGTGAAAAATGACTCAAGGGAAAGCAGCCTGATGAACTCACCACCCTGACTTCCAGGATTCTTTTGCTGACAAAGTGAACGAACCAGGCTGTAAAATCCATCTGGCTCTCCCCGACCACTCAGCCATTATTTACTAGGTGTTCCCATCCATCTCAGTCGACAGCTGGCCGCACGTATCCTCCTGATGAATGCATGTGCTTTTTAATGCGTTTCTTATCTTTACTTCTCGTTAATATTCACGGTAAACTGAGTACAGACTACACAAGTGCACCATTTGCGACCCAGGACATTGGGACACACACAAGCACAACAAACAGGACTACATCCTCTCCGGCAAGATGAGATAGCTCCACGGACACGTCTAGTGTGTCATCACCGTGCGTAGATTAGAAAGTCATTTGGAAGCACCATGTTCCCTTTTGTGGGACGGAACAATGGGCTAAGAATAAGGAACGAAAAGGGTTGCCATCCGAGATAAAGTCAACGGAACTCAAGCTCTTCGGTCTTGAGTAAAATTGACGTGATACAAGTATACAGGATACTCAAGAGCAAAGATAAGGTCAGTGCTGAGGACTCCATTCATGTTGACTGATTCAAGAAGACAGGAGATACCACTGCATTTTATTCCCAAACAAAGGAAGAAAATAGACACAAAACGTAGTATCGCCTTTAAGATGGACCCTGTGCGGGAAGCTATTAACGCCCCCTCTGTCTGTGCCTTCTCTCACCCCTCCAGAATCCCAGATGATTCTGATTCCAAGTCAGGGGTGATCCGGCAGAGGCAGAACTGCCTGGAGTCCCAGACGGTGGAGGGACAGGACCTGCCGGTGCTGACACTGGGTCCGTGTACTGGGACCAAGGCGGTCCCAGCACTCAACCAGGTAATAAGCCATGTCCTGAATGTGTCACTCCACCCTGCTGCTATAGGTCACTGGCTCCCAGCACCACAACATCTGTAGATGTTTCTGTAATCCCTGCTTATGCAGATAGATAGATAGATAGATAGATAGATAGATAGATAGATTGGTGTTGATGGAATAACAAGTAATTTCTGGTTAGTTTATTTTTCCTTTATATCCTGAGTGTTAAAGCTGTTATACATGTTATGTATAGCTTTGCTCTTTTACAGATGCAGTAACTTCAGATTATAGTCCTTTTTTATTCAACAACAAGGTCTTAGAAGTTTTAGACAATATGAGTCTACCCCTCAACCCAAGGAATCTATCTAGCCACAGCAATTACATGGCAATAAGGAAAATGTAATATTTGTTATTGTCTTTCTGAGGCTGTGGAAATGTACTAGTACGGTTATGTGAGACACATACGGGTTTTTAGGGGAATGAGGAAAAATCCATGATGGCCAAGATTAAAGTGTAAACTTTGATGCAGAATTTGGTACCTGCACGTGGCTGTCTCACGGTTTCCCTCAAGTCTTCGCCTTCTAGGTTAATGGCAGAGCTTTTAAGAGCTCAGTGCAGTAAACTAACAAGGCTTGGAGGCACGCTAGATTAACGTTAAATTGATACTGTCATGCCACAGTGGGTATCATAAAACGCTGCCTGGACAGCACCCTAATTAGGATTAATGTGGACCACAGATTTTATGGTAAAATCTGCCCCATTAAACTGAGATATGTAAATGCCCTCTGCTTCCTGACCTTCTCATACACCACCATGATGCGTCTCACTCGCGATACAGCCACGTTGTATTGTGACGGGAGCCGATTAGGTTTGAGCGCTACGGCGCCCCCTGGTGGTGAGTTCACATCATCCTTCAGTGGCAGTGCCTATGGGTCCTAAGATGCATGCCCTAGAACAACTCGGCAGCCAGGCTGGGAAAGTACTTTAATCAGAACTGGAGCGGGTATTTCACAATATAACTCAGAACAGGCACGCACTGAGTATCCAAAACCACTGCAACAGTGCCCCCTGGGGTCACTTTGGTTCACGATGATCTAATTCATTGTGGTTTGAGATATTGTTTTCACATATCTGGCTGTCTTGCAGCAAAGCCCTGGTGTATCTGTGATTTCCTGGACTTCACACAATGGTAAATTTGTTAAAAAACAATAGCCGTATCTCTTTTGACCTACATACCATAAAATTACATTGGCTGCACTTTTTTTCTGCCTGCAATTTTTGAAATGTTAATATTTAATGAAAAACCCAGGATCAGCTATTATTTCAAGACTCTGCGTGTGCCAGGGAGGTTATTAAGAGAAAAACATCAACGTGCACAGTTTCTGGGGCAAAGTCTGCCTGCCTGTCTGCATGTGTCTCACTTTTGCACCTTTTGCTGACAGCAGAAACTCTTCCACCATGGCTAACATCCTCATTAGCTCCACTCTGCAGTACAAGTCGTCCTAATTGCCTCCAATTACATTCCATTGTTTTGCTACGCGTCTTGGAACTATCCCCACGTGTCACCTATCAACATGCTTCTTTAGTAAGAACACAAAGCTGGATGCATATTTATTTTTCCTAAGAATTAGCGCAACTCACGTGCCACAATGTGCAGTTTCTCTGGCTGACACATCCCCTTTGTTCACGGCATGAATGCGAGTGGAACCCTCATCACAAAATGTACTGTGCCAGATCGAGGTGACAACATGGAAGAGGGGAAGCATGCGAGCGTTTCTATACCTTGAAAAGCAGTGCTTCCTAGCCAGGTCCACGGGTTTTCTCGCTCCCGGTTCCCTGCCAGACAGTCCACATTTTTCCTCCCTCCCTGTTCCTGGGGAGCTGGGAGGGAGCAAAAACATGGACTGTGGGGGGGTCCCCAAGGACCGGTTTGAGAAAAGCTACCTTTTCCCAAGAAAACCTAAGACACATATATGTTCATTCCTGTGAGCAGAAGGTCATAATGGTAATGTCTGACTAGTAGACTGTGGCATGTGACTGAATGCAGAACAGTGACACCTAGCAATGGTATGATTTATAGTGCGATTTAAAAGCAGCCATTCATTGCACTACACGGTTTAATGCGTGCAAATAACCAGACCCTTATGGATCCCAATTAACACATTAAATCCTTGCTGTTGGTTGGCTTAGTGTGACCCATTGCAGCTGAGTATATCTGGGGGGCAGGAGGAAAGGGGGCTAAGTAGGCAAGGCATGAAGGCCCAGAAGAGAGCGTGACGTAGTAGGTTAAGTCCTTTTTTTAGTGCATGACACAGTGTGTCAACATGACTCCCAGCTATATTGTCACAGGCTCATGCTAAAACAGAACCCCTTCTGTTTTTCTCATTAGAAAGGACGGCCACATTATTTATTTACCAAACAGACGCCTTGCAAAGTGACCTACATAGCTGACAGTCCAGCCACAGGATCACTTCAGGTATAATACACTGGCCTGGATTCGATCCGTACAGTGTGTTTCTTGACCGTTGCGCCCCCTGCTGGAATAGTCACGCACAGATGGGTTGAGATGTGTATTTGGGTGAGTCAGGCAAATGTTGGAACGTGCGGCAAGACGCAGCTGCGTGTCGAGATATGGGAACTGGCGGGAGACTCAAAGCATGTGTGTGAGCTTGCCTGAGATTACTACGCACACGCTCGCCTGCTCTCTTTCCCAGGAGTGGATCTACACGCACAGCCAGCAGATCCGACAGAAACAGCACTGCCTCGCTCTCTCCACCACCTTCCCCGCCTCGCAAGTGCTGCTGCTTCCCTGCAACGCCAGTGACGGCAAGCAAGTGAGTCTTGGATGTGTGTGTGTTGGGGGGAGGGGGGGGGTTAGTACTTGGGAAGACACTTTTGACAAACTCATAAATCACGTTTCCCTGGCAGCCCCCACTAGCTCGCTTGAGAAGCCCCCCCGAGATCCTTCTCCTAGCGCTGGGCCCCCAGGACCCAGAGGACAGCTGCTGCTCTATTTCGAGACTCCATTTCTAGACTCAAAGCATTTTTTAAAACCTTCCTCTAGTTGGATAATCTTGTAGATATAATTGTACATGTGGCTGTTAGTGCTACCAGACAATAGCGACGCTGTTTACCCTGGTATTCACACGGCTCCATTACTGCGGCTATTAGGATCAGGTCCACTTACTCGGGTTGCTGCTTTACTAAGCAGACACATTATAGATCCGGCGGACAAATAATCAGCCAGAGTTGTACGCCTGCTTTTGTGTTTAGATAATGGAGAGTTCGATGGAGACTCTCCGTTTAAAATAGATGAAGCCATGGTTTTGCTTCCATGGACCAGAGTCTGTGAATCATCTCTAGCTACCCGTGCAGCTTGTCTTACATAAGCCAATCTTGCCCAAATGAGGTAAAATAGGCGCAATTTTTATTAGTACTAAAAGGACACGCTTTCCACATCCCAGGAACATTACCCGTCCTGTCGAGCTAGCCATGGTGCCATCTTCTCCGGATGCTCGGAAAAAAAAATCAATTACCCTCAAACGCATCTTCTCCTCTGCGTGTGGGGGTCCCGTCTTGGCACCTGCAGAGATCCTGGTGGTGGATTTACCCCCCTTTTAGGACACTTCCTGGAGCTCAAGACCCCTCTATGGCTTGAGGAATGGAGATGTGGAGTGGAAATTGATTAGAAATATGTTGACGTCTTCCCTCAGGCCGAGGTTCAAGGCAGGGCCCGGAAAACGTGTCTCAGTATCAATTATGCTTCAGCAACTAGTAACAAGAATGACTTGGAGGCACGGCAAGTGCAGAATACTAATTATTTTAATCAAACTATTTTCTTTTTCAATTAATACGGGCTAGAAACGTGTGGGATGTCTGACCACGGACCCTTTAATCTGGAATAGCAGACCTGAGGGAGAATTTCCACAGACATCAATAATTATCAATGTCACATTGCTTCTTCATTTTCAGTCATGCTCAATGGAATGATCAACATAAAATCGTGGTGAGCAAAATGAAAATAGGTTTGATTTTCACAGTGGGTTCAAAGTACCATGCAATTTGTAACTGAAAGATTATGGAATAACTGACATTTTAAGATAGCAGCTGACTAGTGATGTATTACAATCGACTTCAGGCTGAAATTCTTTTGATGTCATTCATACAGCTACCAAAAATCTCTGAAAATAAAACTGTTAAGAGTGACACCTTGTGGTGAAAGGCTCATAAACGTATTAGGTCAAGTTGTCATTGTCGGTTGTTTCTAATCAGTAATAAGTTTTCTCTTTCGATAAACAGTGTTGGGTCTAGTGCAGGAACATGAAAAGCTACGTGGAATTTTTATGGCTGTTTTAATTAATTAGCAGCATACCTAAGTACGACTAACGTCAGCATGTGAAACACATCTGAATTCAAAGAGGTGGTAATCTTATGTGTTGCAGAGATTTATACCGGTGTTGTGTTTTGCCCTACAGCGATGGCAGAAGTCAGGCACCCACGTTGAGCACCTGGCCTCCAGCTTCTGCCTAGACAGCGAGATGGCACTGGACGGCATCGAAAGCAGCCGGATGCTTGTGATCAGCCCGTGTGAGCTGTCTGCCTACACCCAAAGATGGGAGGTGCCCTTCTCATGACAGAGAGCCTGGGCCACACAGACGGCTCACACAGAGACGGCGGGTCCAAATGGAGTCTCTTAAACCTCTGAGCACAGCTTCTGTAGCCAAGGAGTGGAAGCAGGAGATGGACACCAAAGATAGCCAGTGAAGGCGTGGAGAGAAAATGGCGCTGAAAAATCTCCGGCACATCCTGTTCAGAGGTGTATTAAGGAAGGGGCCCAGGTCTATGAACTATCCTTCTTGTTAGCTAAGAGAAACTTGGCGACAGGCATGGCAATTACTGGTACACGTTGACACTGGAGAATGTATGTTGATCTTGATGCCTTCATTTCCCTCCACCGTTGTTATTTTTTTTTTCCAAAAAAAGGACAGGAAGTGAAGGAAGAATTTTCATAATTTACGATGTCAAATGTCATCTGAAGATGTCATTACTGCTACTGCAGCTGCTGTTAGTTACAAACCACAGTGCTTAAAGTTTCAAAGTTTGTGTTCCTCAGAGTGTGGAGTTTCTCATAGTGCCTGACCTCGAAAGCAAAATATAACCAACTTGGCTAAGCGTCTGGCATAGCTGTTTGATAGCCGCCATCATTTCCAGATCAACTTTTTAAAACCAGTCTGTCCTCCTATGCCCTGTGCCATGTGCAAAGCAGCATGAACCGTCTTCATTTTCTGACACGTTATTGATTTCGTGGTGACAATGCTGAATTTGGGGACTAATAAGTAAAATACGAAAAGACTGTTGATTGTATGTGTTGTTTTTTCAGTTAATCCAGCTATCTCTCAATAGCATCGTATATGTCGGAAGCGGTAGGAATATCATGTGATCTGCTATTAACTGCCGTCACCCAGTTCTACGGAAAACAATAAAGATTCATCCTTTCTCGGAATTTTGATTTTGCTTAGCCGCCGGAGGGCAGCTTAATCACAATCCAGACCTTCACAATGATGCTCTATGACAATCAATCCTTTCTCCCATTTTCAGTTTCTCTTAACCAGCTGAGGGTGTCATAACTACAGGGCAGATCAGGGGCGATTCTAGGATTTGACAGCTAGGGAGGGCCCAGTGCCTGGAGACACTACCCTCTGAGGTGGGGTTACGTCAGGGTTGCCCAACCCTGCTCCTGGAGATCTACCACCCTACAGCACTTAGGTACAGCCATAATTTAACACACCTGATACAGATAATCAGGCCCTTCGGAAACATCTCAGGATTACAGCCAGCTTAGCTTCAACATAGCTGAGTCTGATGCCTTGTCTACACGTACACGGGTATTTTTTAAAACGGTGTTTTTCCTCCTCCGTTAAAAAAAAAAAAATCTCTGTCCACACGAACATTGTCTTCTAAAATATTTCCGTCCACATGAAACCACTAAAATGCGCTGTGAAGAGCATGGCAAAACAACAGGCGGCATTATAACTCTGACCGTACTGCCATGTTAGCCAATCAGAAGCCTAATCGCCAGTCCTGTTAAGTTGAAAACCATGGCGCACATTCCGACGCCTGTGTTGATCAATATAATGCGAGAATGACTCTACATGTATCTGTACACATGTAAGAAGTCCTGTCAGCAAGGTTAGCACAAGCACTATTTCGGCTAAGTCCGCCATTGC
>JAODJW010000039.1:6499137-6510742 GCA_026777045.1 Hyperopisus bebe | reverse complement strand
CGTTCGTGCTTCTCGATGATTTCCTTCTTAACTTCCACCGTAATCATCTCCTTCTTCTTACCGCCTTTCTTTTCAACTTTTCTCTTCATGGGTGCCATTTTTCCAGTACAGTTACTAAAGAAAAGTCACTACACTTGGACACAAAATAAATTGAGAGAACAATAATCGGCTCAGATCACGTGACGCTCAGCACACGAACCGTATACGTATTCGTATTGCGAGACTTCGGTCGTTTATCAAGTTAAAATGTATTTTAAAATTTTGCTCGTCTTGCAAAACACTCGCAGACCAAGTTACTCGTAATCCAAGCTTTTACTGTAGCTCCTATTCGTTATGGAGATGCTACGGCTGCAGTTCAGTCGTTAATATGTCGCATTGCAAAATTACCAACCCGGGTCAGAAGAGGGATGGGTTCAATGAAGAATACTCCTAAATTATACATTATGACGTCTGATCTGTTGCTGTATTGAGGGGATCGTTTCCAGGTATATAGCTGGTTTAACCATCAGGCAAACATAAAAACGACCGGGTTTTATCAAGCTTATTTGATAGCCATTTTTGCGCCACTGCACTGTCAATTTACGTTTACCGTTGTAGCTGTTTTCATGGCGTTTATAATGCATCTTTTTGTAATCCGTTTTATAACATCAGTGACATAATATCTGCAGTTGGCGAATGTCGGGCTGTTTAGGAACGTCCAAACCATCTAAAGACCCGTAGTACGTGTTTTTCTGGCTTTCTTGTAATTGTAGTTTTAATAAAACGACCTTCCTTGTTTTTTGGTTGTAAAATGTTAGTCATGGACTACATCTCCCAGAATTACTTTTGCGCATTAACTATCGGTTTGTGGCACTGACGTCATATTGTAGCGACGTGGTTGAGTTATGGAAGAAAATAATTAGCCGGGTAATATTTTGATAGCTAACATAAATTACATTTCTTCGCCGTTTTCATTTATATTAATATAGGCTAAGGGGGACCACTTCTATTAGGGTATTGTCTCATCTCACATTTCTTCATTTATGGAGTTTTCATTCACCCCACTGTATTAGTGCAGTTTGCGCAATTTAAAGGCAACAGAATGTGCTGCCATATTTGAGCCATTTTAGCTTAAAATCTTGTCAGATGGTATAAACTGCTCAGAGTAATTGGAATGAATCACAAACATAACCCAGAAACCCAACAAGTAGTGATTAAATGTTCATTATTGTGACTAAAAATTGGCCAAAAATTAAACTCTTCATCAAAGTTTCATGAATCTCTAATCTTGGGAAGGCCTATTAGTAGTTCAGTCAGGTGTGACAAGGCTTTTAAAGACAGATGGGTTTAGCTATACGAATTATGAATGTCAGATTTTCCATTGTGCATGACTTTGCTTGATTCCAATGTCAGTTAAATATTGAGCAAGTTCCAACACTGTCTAAACTGATGAATAATACAAAAAAGGTTAAAAAAACAAACTGCCATATTAACTGACTGGCTTCTTCCCAACTAAATAAATATTGAAAATGTAAGGCAGACAGGAAACAAGTGTAGTGAAAAGGGAATATTTATGTATTTTTGATTCATCTATTAAAAAGACAAAATATATACATACTCCAAATATGATCTCATGAGCAAGGGTATGATTCTTATGTACAATAATGTGCAAAAGTCTTAGGCAATCAAAGAAATCTGGGTAGTAACTAAGTGCTCAAAAAACACACACATACAATATAGCATTAGAACACATGCAAATTAAAAGACACGAAAAAACTTAACAAGAGTTTTGTCTGTTTTACAAAAAGTTACTGATATCGTCTTGGACGGCTAGATGAACACCGCTTCAGTTCCCAAACCTCTTCTCAGGGGCACCTCAGCCATTCCATGTGGTCATTAAATTTCACCACCAGATCAATTAATTAATTAATTAGTTAACTAATTCGATAATGCATTGATTACCCAAACAAGGTGAGGTAGTGGTTGAGTCAAAGAAATACACTGGTCTTTCGGATGGCTGCTGCAAATACTGGGGTGGTTTTAGAAAAGTTTTGAAATGACTACGCTTGCACACTTTGGCAGATATAATATCATAATATCAGACGTTGTAACATAAGCAAGACGGTGGGCATCGCGTCACGTGACCTGAACAGTCAAACACGCTGAACTGATGTTTCTGTGAAACCTAATGAACAGAGAGCCTGGCTGGACCAGACCGACAGTCAGTCAGAATCGCTCTGGCACTCCGACCTCTCACGATACTGCAGTCATTCTTGCAGAACGATGACACTATGCGAGTAGCTTCTATTCGTTATGGAGACGCTCCGGCTGTGTTTCAGTCGTTAATATGTTGCATTGCAAAATTACCAACCCGGGTCAGAAGATGGATGGGTTCAATGAAGAATATTCATAAATTATACATTATGACGTCTGATCTGTTGCTGTATTGAGGGGATCATTTCCAGGTATGTAGCTGGTTTAACCATCAGGCAAACATAAAAACGACCGGGTTTTATCAAGCTTATTTGATAGCCATTTTTGCGCCACTGCACTGTCAATTTACGTTTACGTTGTAGCTGTTTTACTGCCTTTATAGTGCATCTTTTTGTAATTCGTTTTATAATGTCAATGACATAATATCTGCAGTTGGCAAATGTCGGGCTGTTTAGGAACGTTCAACCCATCTAAGGACCCCTAGTACGCGTTTCTCTGGCATTCTTGTAATTGTAGTTTTAATAAAACGACTTTCCTCTTTTTTTTTGTTGTAAAATGTTAGTCATGGACTACATCGCCCAGAATTAATTTTGCGCATTGACTATCGGTTTGTGGCACTGACGTCATATTGTAGCGACGTGGTTGGGGTATGGAAGAAAATAATTAGCCGGATAATATTTTGATAGCCAACAAAAATTACATTTCTTCGCCGTTTTCATTTATATTAGAATAGGCTAATAAGACAGAGTGTTGTGCTGGGTTCGATACATGTGTCGAAAATATTTATTTGGAGCCAAGATGAAACCTCGAAGTAAGTGGCTAAATGGCTAGCTAAGTAGTTATTTGTGTTATTAAGTTTGTTTTTTTTCTTTGGTGTGAATGAGACGTCAGTGCAGCGATGTCAGTTAAGCGCATGCTGGGATTTATGTACTGCATTTTGTCATTAAACTCGTACCAAAGGTTATATGTTAATAGGTGGTGCCTCGGAAACAGGCTACGTAAACATTTGTTTTATGCCAGTCCCAAAAACTGGAAATTCTGATTGCCTTACGAGAAGGCTCGATTGACTCATGTTTAGCAGACATTTTTCCCCAGATTTTAATATATACACAGGGTTGCCAACTCTCACGCATCTGGCGCGACACTCACGCTTTCAGACTTTTACGGTCACGCAAGAAATCTTACGGCAAATCTATATTATTCCATTATAAACCTAAAATTAGCTACATCAAAAGCGTTGGGGTCTATGCAGTATATCCACATAGATAAAATAGTTACATGCATGTAAATGTGTGTGCAGACTTGTCTCGAATTGAAAATCTTATTCCAGCCAGGTGACCAAAGTTGGCAGCCCCGAATACGGTAAAATGTTACTTATCAATGTGGGAAAGGGTAAAGTTAGCTCATACTTAGTTGTGGTGTTTGGTCATTGAATCAACAGACACCCTTTCTCCCCACAGCCTTTCCATGTTTACCCGGTACTTGAACACTGTGGGACTGAATTTCACCCCCACGTCCGGCTTCCTTGGCCACTGGAGAACGCTCTGCTCCCCCACTCTTTCTGGCTGGATGTGTCGACCCCCCTGGCCTAACCCCAGAAACTACCTGTCTGTAAACATTAGACCCCCGGACATTTGCCTGCGTGTCGGCTGGAGACAGACGCCTCTCAGCAGTTGTTCTCGCAAGTCCTTCCAGCTGTCCTGTGCGCACATGGACCAGGCCGACAAAGAGCCTCCGCTGAAGCGGATGAGGAGCACAGATAGGAGGAGCGCCAGTCCGATGCGGCAGACCGGAGCCTGCAGGTCGCCTCCTCCCCCGATGCGTAGCGCTGTTGCCGTCAGCCCAGACTGTGCGAATCGACCTTCTCCGGAATGTGCCTGGACTAAAACTCGCAAAACTGTTCAGACAGAAGGTGCTGTAAATCATTCATGTTTGGCTACAATTTATCTAGTATTCTGTAATGGGAGATTTAAAAGAGAAACGTAAAAGCAAGATTAATAGGACGTTGAAAATCACTGTGGATTTTCTGGTTGTTTACATCGCATTTGAAAGTTAAACACTTCTGCTTTTTTTTCCCCTAAATAGCGATAAAGAGACAGTGGGAAGACTTTTCTTACCACTACAGGCATACATCCTCCTCTTCTCAAGCGGGTCAAGATCCACCCTTTGACTTTTCCGTGATGTCCTACAACATCCTGTCTCAGGACCTCCTGCAGGACAATGCCTACCTGTACCGGCACTGCCAGCTGCCTGTGCTGGACTGGAGCCATCGGCTGCCCAGTCTCCTGAGGGAGCTGGAGCAGCACAGTGCAGATGTAAGTGAAACAAAATGATGCTTCATTTGCCATTTGCACAAGTACATTGTCAGATATCCCATCATGCTCTCCTTTGAGAGCAACATACCCATATGCACAGTTGCAGGTGAAGCTTGGGGTTTGAGTGATGGGTGAGGCCATTTCTCCAAGGCGAGGCCTTGCTCAAGGACCCAATGGAGATGTGACTATTCTGCTAAGGCCAGGGCCCGAACAGGCACATACTGTCCCCCCCCCCCCCCCCCCATACACTTTCTGTCAGCTTTAAACACAGTCCTTGTTTCAGTCGGCTGTTATACTGTTTTGTAGTTAAGCAGACATTTATACCTTTCATTAGTTCATCTAGGCAGTTACTTTCTTTTAAGGGTACAAGAGCAGTTCCTTTGCAAGCACTTGCATATGCTTGCAGTCTTCTGATCGAAGTCTAGTTCCTCAGCTACATTAACACTTACACGCTCCTACAATAATTATGTTACTTTGAGAAGTCACCCGACATGTGCCTTTGGGGTCCATTCAACCCCAGGGTAGGTGTGAGAGATGCAGTACCAGTGGGTGATGTCCTGTTTGATGCCTGGGTTGGATCACCATTGTCCCTGGAGCTCGTCTCATTTCTGCCATCACTGTGTATCACCATTTTGTAATTAATGGTCACACAATGAGCCTGCATTGCTGCCCGTCTCCATTCCGCCGAAAACCTAATGCAGTGTTTCCCAAACTGCTCTTCAGGGACCCGCAGACAGTCCACGTTTTTGCTCCCTCAGCTCTCAGTAGGGCTGTCTGGCAGGGAGCTGGAGGAGGAGCAAAAATGTGGACTTTCTGGGGGTCACCGCCGACCAGGTAGGGAAACGCTGCCCTAACATGACCGTAATCTGACCACCAGGTGCCTTGTGCCCCGTTTACTGCTCAGTTCTGCCAACCTTTGTCTCCATAGATATTGTGTCTCCAAGAAGTGCAAGAGGACCACTACCTAAAACAGATCAAACCCAGTCTAGACTCTTTAGGTACTGATGTTTGTATGTTATTACATTAAATATTTTTTCCCTCCATGCATCCATTGCATGAGAGATTTTTACAAATAGACATTTTCCCCAAGTCATGTAGTTGCTTTGCAAGTGTTCGTCTTCAGTCATAAAGGAAATTAAACATCATTAATAAGGATCTGAGGGCAACTTTTTAAATTCTGCCTGCAGTCTAGCAGAATGACAGCATTTTTTATTAGCCGTTTGCTTCAGTGCTTTGAAAAAGTAGTGTTTTTCTTTTTCTTCCCAGTAGAGGGCGCTCTAGGACTAACTCTCACTTGGAAATCGAAACGTACACCTTTGTTGTTCTGCGTGGTCTTGCATGCCTGATTGTTAAAATTCACACAGGTTACCACTCTGAGTACAAGCGACGCACTGGTCGCAAGCCCGACGGCTGCGCAGTCTGCTTCAAGCGGGACCGCTTCTCCCTGGTGTCCTGCCACCCCGTGGAGTTCTATCGGCGCGGCGTCCCCCTGCTGGATCGCGACAACGTGGGCCTGGTGCTGCTTCTGAGGCCCTCCGGTCTCACTCCCTCCTCGGTGCGCGGACTCTGCGTGGCCAACACCCACCTGCTGTACAACCCCCGACGTGGAGATATCAAGCTGGCCCAGCTGGCCCTGCTTCTAGCCGAGATCAGCCGCGTGTCCCGGCCGCTGGGGGCTGCCGATGACACACCGTGCCCCGTCATCCTCTGCGGGGACTTCAACTCTGTGCCCTGGTCCCCGCTCTACACCTTCATTCGGGACAGCAGGCTAGAGTACGAGGGCATCCCCATCAGCAAGGTGAGTGTCCAGGGCCCTCCGGTGGGAGGATGGGACCGCTGGTGCGCAGACTGTCGCTTTTGCCCCCCCCCCAACTGTCCTTGAACTGCAGTTGCAGGCACAAACCCCCTGCCAGGTTACATCAACGTTCCTTCCGCGTGGATGAACATTCTGTTGGACTTGAAGCCCTTTTGCATGTAGTCTCCCTGTTCAGGTCCTCAGGAGGAATTAAACATGATGTCCCTCAGTGTCTGCACGGTGCTCGTACATTATTGCCTTTGTCCTCGGTTAAATTAGGAACTGGAATTCTAGAACTACTATTTATTGTGTTTGATTCCAGTTTCATTGCATATAAATCTAGAGGTTTGGAGTTGCACACCAAAGTAATTAACATTTTTAAGCTTGTTTTTGTTAAACTTTTGAAAATAAATTTGAGCGGAGGCGGACATTTGTCCACATTTGACGTGCCGCGGTATCTTGGTGTTACAGTTTTTGCCAAAAAAAAAGAGTAACAGTGTGAGCACTGGAAAGATGCACTGGGTGAAGGGATGTAAATGAAACATTTCAACGCAGCATGGGCTCCGTAGGTACACTGCTCATAAAGCAGCTCCACCCAGGTTTATAATATGAGTGCCGAAGCATTTTGAGCCCCCTGTTGGACAGATGGGGCAGCAGCTCGTGTAACTTGGAAGATATCAAGACGCCTAGGGTGTTTCTTTTTGGGGGGGCAGGTGTCCGGTCAGGAGCAGAGCCCAAGGGGACAGCGGATACTGACCTCCCCCATCTGGCCCCCAAGTCTTGGAATCAACCAGCGTTGCCAGTATGAGACCGCATCCTTCAGGACTGCAGGTGATCTGCTGCTCTCTCGTCACCAGAGGGACTCACCCCACCGGTTATAGCTTCCGAGCCCGGAGGTGGTACTGTTCCACTTGGGGACCTGGTGCCAGATTCTGAGGGGGGGAAAACGCCACCTGACACTGCATTGTGTGGCTTTAGTGGGATGAAGAGCGTAACTGTAAATTTGCAGCACTGGGTCGCCTTTGAAGCCTTACTTCCATCCTCGCATCCCTGTTTTCAGCAAGTGCTTCTGGGGTCGTCTTGATACCTTACTGGTTTCTGGTTTCCATTAAGGTGTTGGAGGCGACATGTCCAGCCTGGACGTGAGGGAACACGAGGAAGATGTCCCTGAGGTCTTGGAACGGTAAGCTGTGGGGTGGGGGGGGAGGCTCACACTACAGCTGGTGTAATGGACTTGTGAGGATGGAAGTTGTACAGATGATGCCCATTGGACGAGATTGTCCTATCAAATTAAAGTAGGCAGTGATTGACAGTACCTGGTTCATCCCACCTGCTTTCCAGCCTCCCTTTGCTATTTGAGGGGACGCTAACTAGCCATTAGGCACCAGTGTCCTCTGTGACCCTGAGGGGGCAGGGTTAGACCCCCATGGTCGAACCCGCCGAGCGTGTCCTGGCAGCAGTGTTGACCAGCTTGGATAGAGGCACTCTCCCTGTAGCCCACCCCAGCACACCCGCGACCCAAAAACATTTCTGTCCACTGGAGATGAAACTCGACCCGTCAGAACCTCGCAACCCCTACCGCAGTGTAAATGGACGAGCTGCGTTGCGTGCCCCTCTTGCTTTCACCTCGGTGCCCTTGAGGTGCTTAAACGGATGCAGATCATGTTAATTAGTAGTGAGAAGCACGGAGGCCCAGAATTGCTAATGGACCTGGCTGGTGCCCACTCAGTTGGCTGAGGAGCTGGTTGAGGAATCAGTCTGTTTATAGGTGTAATGTGAGGCTTCACTCAATAGGGGGCGCCTGCCCAGGATAGAGCATGGGTTGCGGCTCACCTCTGCCTACTCGCACTACCTGGAGGACGGCAGGCGGCCGGAGATCACCACCTGTCACTCTAGGACTGCCATCACTGTGGACTACATCTTCTACTCTGCAGCTCAGGGAGACGTCTACATGCAACCAGGTACAGTGAGCTCTGGCGGGCGTGGGGTCGCACATGTGTTAGCATAGCATAGTAGCTGTGATTACAATATGAAATGTAGCATGCACAGGCCTCGGAGTCACCCTCTCGTTCCTGGATAGTGAGTTGAAGACACGTGCTGTAACGCTTCACCTACCTATGGTTTTCCTTACCCAGAATGCAGCAGGACCTCCAAACACGGGCTGCACTTACTGGGCAGGTTGGCTCTCTTGGGAGAGACGGACCTGTGGATGGCCAACGGACTTCCCAACGAACATAATTCCTCGGACCATCTGCCGCTGCTGGTGCGCTTCCGCCTGTGTTACTGATAGACGCCCGGCGCCCCCTGGAGGGCTGGTGTCAAACTACCAGAGACTCGCGCCCCAGATTTTTCTTTTAAACTGGAATTCAGGTATGCTGAAGAATTCACGTTGAATGGACTTTCTTGAAGAAATATGCCTTTTTTAAAATGACAAGATTCAAACATTGCATACAAATCTGGAGGTTTGAAGTTGCACACCAAAAAATTTGGACCAGGCAGTTGACATTCTGATCCCGTGGTGCTTTTGGACTTAATGGGAACCTGCCATCTAGCTTTTTAACAATGTTCATGTAATCAGTTCTGCATTGCAGAGTATGTCCACGTTACCTGCCTGTAGATTTTAAAGGAGTCTGTTCTTGGTGGAATTAAAGTGTTTTAAACTGTTTAAAACTACATAAAAAATGTAATTGTGAAAGTTTTGCAACGTTGGGGATGAAAGTAGGAGCGTCAGTAGTTGAGATCCAAGTGCTGGGCTATCATGGGCTTGATCTTCGCTACTGGACGTCACATGACCCATACATGACAAAACCACTCCTTTTATGGCAGCTGGATCAGAACATTTTTCCTGTTCTTTTTGGGATCATTCTCATCATCTGGGTCATGGCTCTGGTTCTTAGTATATCCACAGCTGACCTAAATTCTCCTCTTCTTAGCCCATCACTGCATCAGCTTTGACCCCTTTTATTCTGCGTTCATCCCACCCATGCTGTCACTCGGTATTATGACCGTATCACCTTAAGCCACTGCCGTTCTCCTTCTAAAAAACGCCTGCGTAGCCACAGAACGCTCATCACCAGCAGTTTCCCACAGCCTGGCCTTGGTGTTAATTATGTTCCTGGCTCTTGAGGGTCAGGCTACCAAACACTTCTTTCTTCCCATTTCCAGATTCAGTACTCAGATTGCACACTTACGTTTTGTCAATGTTTCAACTGTTGTGTAAGGTAATACTATTGGAACATGTACTGATACTGACTTTACTGATGCAGACATTTACGGATCTTTTCTCATTGTCAAAGCCACCTTTTAAAGGGCCCCTTGTTCATTTTACACTAAGACATGTGCCCAAAATGACTATTACCTGATCTTTATTGATGATCTCAGAGTGACATAAGTTCTCAGTATATCCACATTCGACCTAATTCTCCTCTTAGCCCTTCTTAGAGGCACACTGAGTAATGCATTAAAGGGCCTTTGTGTTTTTGGTTTTTTTTTTTAACGACAATCTCTGTGGACCTGCTCTCTTGAATCACACGTTTCCTAGCTTAGTCCCACGCTCAAGCCTGAGTAGAAGAAACTCTGCTTGGAGGTAGCATTCTGGTAGCCATTTAGTGTGGAGTGCGCCGGAAATGTAAAACATCATGTTATACTGATGCTGGCCTTGTGAGAACACAGCTGAGTGATGAAACCGATTGACTGTATCCATATGTCGTCTAAAATGTATTACTCCTGGGGGAGAAGAGGCTTCCTCGCTTAAGGGATTGGGCCGAGGTTTCCCAGAATTCCTGGCTAGACGAGAAACGGATTAGTGCACTAATCTGCACTCATACTCTCCCTGCGTGCCACTTCTAGTCACTGGAAGCAGATTAGCAGACGAGCACCATTACAGCTGACCACGCAGACGGCGCCATCGATCCACCGTCAGGCGTCAGGGTGTGTGAGTGAGAAGACGTGTAAAGACGTATGACAGGGCAGAAACGAATTCCTGTCACATCAGCCAGTATCGGTCATTGTGTTATTTTAGCTTATTAACCATGCAAAAAATACACACTTAAAAATGTAATTTGTTTTATTAAAACACATGCTACAGTCAGTAAAAACAAGAACCAAAATTGTCATAATACAAAATCCATCAGTCACAATATATAAAATAAATGGACTTGATCTGAAATTCTGGTTTGGCTCTGTTCATGGTGGAGGAGGGGCTCGAAGCAATGTGAAAGGGCTACATCACACTGATATACTCTCACGCTCAGCATTCCATGCCCTAAATAAAAATAAACACCCGGGACAAGATCTCACAGCCCAGATTGATCCCCCCGCCCCAAATTTGTCTTGTATTTAATTACAGGCTTGATAAAAGTTCTTAAAGTGGAGAGTAATATTATAAGAGATCTGATCATGCTTCAAAAAAAAAAAAAAAACACCGTAGCCCGGCCTACTCTGTTCCACCAATCGGATGCCACGTCAGCACAAAGCTCAAAGGTGATGGAGAAGGTCACCCAGCGACCGTATCTGTGCGAATCCCCCACTGTCACTGAAGCACGACTGAAGCTACTGCTCAGCCTGAGGCCCGAAACTCACATTGGGAAAACATTTAAAGGTACAAAAATCGGCTAAAACCGCACCCTGTAACACGTACCCAACCACCGAAGACACGCTGGAGGTCGTCTTCGAAACACAGCCCTCTACCCTACACCAAACAGTTTACGCCGACAGTGAAGTCAGGCTCACTTGAGTCCGCTCCACTGTACCCTGCAGGAAAACATGACGGCTTCCTGCATTCTGAACGAAGGTGCAGCGTTTTAACGACGGCCAGGATGTTCCCGTAAAATTGAGACATGAAGCTGACCCTCCATAAGCCGGCATAAGCTCAGCTGCCTCTGAGCTGGCATCTAATATCTTTCGTTGAACCGACGGTCATTTAAAAACCACTATTAAACCATTAAAAATATTCTTTGAAGAAAATAAAGTCTTCAGGCATGTGCTTGGACCACATCGTTTCACCAGCGGATTTTTCAAAGTTAAAAAAGATTTCCTTAAAACAGATGATTAATCCCCTCTTCCTCGAGGCTTTGTGGGTAATACGCTTAGATGTCAGAAATCACACTCGCACAATAAGGAAGACGCCGTCAGTGGGAGAGAGCGCTACCAGGGATCTCGCATGGCTGAAACAGGATATTCAAGGGACCTGATCGACTTGCATAGCTTATTCGCCTGCGAGACGTATTATGCTACACATTCGGAAACATCCGACAACAAAGCTGGAGTCAGTTAGTGTATCACGGTCCGATCTGCCTGCCAG
>JAODJW010000039.1:6448698-6473465 GCA_026777045.1 Hyperopisus bebe | reverse complement strand
AAATATATTTACTTGGAGCAAAAGAAAACTTCAGAATTTATTTTTACAAGTCTGCCCAACTTTTGCTAAAAAATATGCCCGGAGATAGTACTTGCCTAATAATTCTGCACACAGTGTAAATGGACCAGTACTTATTACCTCCCCCTGGGAAAATTTGGAAAAAGGTGGCACCGATTGTGCTCTTTTGCAAAAGAGTGGGGGCTCTGTGCTTTGTAGGCCTTAAGGACATTCATCCCTGTAAGTGCCAGAACGAAATGGCGTTGTGTTGTGAAATTTCTTGCAGGGACTGATGTCATCGGTGTTATGATGTCATCAGTGTTATCAGTAAATATAAAGGTGGGGGGGGGAGTGAATGACAAAGGTAATAATCATTTTGCTTGTTGCGGTTCCCCTGACTGCGAGGCTTCAGCGGACATACAGTCTGTGCTAATTAGAAGGATGATCACGTATTCTCAGATTGTCTAAAACACAATTTGGAGTGCTTTTGATTAGAGGAACAGATGAGGGAGGACCCATACAAATGAAGCCAAATTACAAAATAAATACAACCACAGCCAAGAAACCAGACTATGAAACAGAGTAAGACACTACAACCATTTAAACTTGTGCTTTCACCAAAAAATTGTGTTAAAAACAGAAAAAAGCAGGGTTTTTTTGTACAGTGAGAAGCCTGGACCAGCAAGCAGCTAATAGTGGTCAGTGAGAATCCCTGTTGGAACCTCTTGTGCTCTGCAAAATGAACCACTGACCCACACACATAAATACACACGTTCATGAAATAAAAAGACAACACAGTCAAAAACAGTTTTAAATAATCTGCAGCCTTGTGGCCTATTGATGTGATGTGAAACCGTGGAGGAGTCCCTATACTGAAGTCTCAGGAGAGTCTGGGAACGAGACCTGGGTGATGGCGTCAGATGGTTTATCTGAAGGACATTCAGTGGAAACCTAGAGAAGCAATCATAAGAGAAGAGAGAAAGGAGTCTCCCTAATGCATCTTCAAATTTCACTTTGCCAGATCAGCTGTTGTGAAGTACCTTATAAAGCAATGCAGCAATGTGTTAATTGATACGGAGGAGAGACGAAATATGCCCCAGACCCGCCAGTCTGTTCCAGTGCATCACTGTGCCGTCCTGTAAGCAACGACTTTCTCTGGAGGAGAGATACACCTTTAAATCCCCCTTTAAAATACTACCTTTAGAATACTGGTAGGGAGCAAGCAGAATTCCAGTTAAATGCAGCTAGTAGCCAATAAATAAATTAAGTCCTGTTCCAGCTAATACATATCCTGCTGTGGCAGTGTGGTAATTAAAATACCTTTGAAACTGGTTTCTTAGATTCAGGGAACAAAAGTATGTTTTAGTGAGCCTAAAGTATTTTAATTAGAAGAAGGTGATGCAACGTTACGGTTTGACGCGTAAATCTCCAGGCCGAAAACCCAGCAGAATTTCTGACCACAGGCACCTCCTCTGTCCAGAAGCACTTTCACTATTATTACTTGGAATTACTTATATGACGTTTGATCCATTTGTAATCAAAGAACTAGATGCCTGACCACAAGTCTGCTGGGTCCCAGGAAGCACCCTGTACTTTATGGCAAATGTCTCCTTGCAAAGTTTGCCTGTCAAATACCCAGATAAATCAATGAAGTCTAAAAACACGAAAATATGAGCAGATTAAAGCATGTCTCAAGCAACTAAAAATAAGCCATATATCACGCCAGAAAGCATTCAGGGGTTGCAGATTATGGTTAGAACTAAATAAAGTGCGTTTTTCAGGCTGAATAGCTGGTCAGCAAAACTAAAAGTCGCCATAGCATCTCATGAAAACCCCCCAACTTACTGCTTGCAGAGTTTTCTTGTCATTGCTGCTGTTCATGTTGTGTCTCTTGAGTTCTGATTTTATCAAGGCTGAACAGAGAGATAAAAAACACATTGACACAAAACCCCACAGCATTCATCTGGCAAAAGTTTCACAGAGCTTAAAGTTCATTGTACAGATCGGAAGCAGCATTAACTCAGAAAACACAGCAGATAGAAGAACATGTAGCAACGCAATCAGAGTTTCAGATTATTCTAGTAACTCATACTAAAAAGATGTACTCTAAATCATATTATTTAAACCTATATATAAAAATGTTATTCACTGTAACTCACTGCATGCTTCAAGTTCTCTGTAAAGTTTACAGTTTGAGACCCCTTGAGCCTTAAGTTGCAGTTTTATAATGGTGAAACTTGACTTGGGTGATTCTTTGCACAAAAACACAGCTATATCTTAAGAGAGGGGCATTACGTATAACTGCAGACCTAGTTCAGGAACTGTTCAGGGAAACAACAGATACTATGTACAATTTGGAACTTCCTGAAGGTTGCCTCTTGACAGTCAGCTTTCCTGAACCAATACATGAATTAGCATTAGCACCAGAACTAAGGCAGCAATCAGAATACTACATGCAAGTTTTAAAAAAATATCCCTGCTATAATCTTCCAACTAATCTACCCAAGGTCACACACAAACTACACACTATGGGCAATTCTGAGATGCCAATTTGCAGATGTAACATTTACAAGCAATATGTAACAAAGCTTTTTTTGGAAGCAATCATTTAAATTTGTTCATGAGTTTTTAAAGGTTTAAAAAAAAACTCAATTTTTGGTTCAAGCGCAAGACTTAAAATATTTCTACTTCGTAATGAAGCATGCCAATCACATACTTTGCTTAATTTTTAAGTTGAGGAACACTACATTTGCCGAGAATTCACATATATGTAGAGAAGGAAGAAGAAATGTATCAAATTACACAATGGAAACAGCCAAGGCAAATGTTAAACAGGTTGTAATCACAAAATACCATCACACCCATGGGAGGGTCAGACAGAATTCAGAGCTGCAGAACCAGTTTACAAGAGCCACCAGGCAAAAGAGGGCTATCACCTGTCAAAATGATGCCCACGAAAATCCACACGCACAAGAACAGGTTCCCAGCCAAGGGGTTGTGATCAGTCATTATCCTTCCCTGGATCAAAGTGAAAATGATCCCAAACAGCTGAGGGAACAAGGAGAACCAAGATGTGAGAACAGAAACATCCATCAAGCACCAGACGCCTACTTTAAATTTACCCCACAAACCTTTTGTTTTTGTCACAAAGCAGGTTAACATAAAACCTACCCACAATGCACTTGTTTTTGCAAAAAAATATTTTCTTGCTATATGGATGCATTTCACATTAAGGTCTTGGTCTTAAGGTTTTATTATTAATTATTAAAAGTCTTGATTTTGTATGCAAGATATGCATGCAAGCTCATCTGCATTTAAATAATCCTCAAAATAACACAGATGTTGTAAGGTGCACACCTGGATACTGTATATTTCATAATTTACATGTCACCAAAACTACAATCAATGAGGCATGCATCGTAACACTTCTGCTGAACCAACTGTAGATTGATTACCTGTGCAAATGCATTTAGGAGACCAGACGATGTTCCCTCTGACTCCGGGTACGTAATTTCAACACCAAACTCAAACCCCAGTGGTAGATAACCAGTCATGAAAAATCTGTTAAAAAAATTATAATGATAAACATAAGTTAACATCTACAACATGCCAACCATATTTACAAAGGCCAGACTTACCCATTACTAAACACCACTTTTGAAAACCTATGAAAGCGGTTTGTGCTGCATGGACCCCTGGTGCCCAGAATCAACTGGCCAGTGGTAGATCTTATATGACATGTTTGTTACCCTTACTGAAGACCTGAAGAGAGCTGTTCCCCTACACCCTCAGACTCACCCCAGCACTCCCGCTGTAAAGAAGACCACTATGATATTCTTCAAGTTCAGGGTGAAGGTGAAGACCACCATTCCAATGAAGGAGAGGATATAGACTATCAGAGTGGTCATTCTGAAACACCAAGAGAAATGCATACAGTCCACATCAGAATTAAGGACATAACATCGTCCAAAGGAAGTCAACAGTTAGCTTTTCAAATCTGTCAGCATTCAACCAGTGCTGGACTCATTTCATGAGCATCAAAATCGAATGAGGATAGAGTAAATAATCTTGATAAAAATGCTGATTAATCTCACCCTGTCATGAGAAACATTTATAAATCTGAGAAGGCAAGTTAAGAGCTCACAATTTGTTGGAAATGACATGCTGTGCACAGGCAAGGCGCACAGCTCCTAGGAGAGGGGATGAATAAGGCAAGCAAACCAGCAGGACAGCGAACAGGCAAGAAAGCCAGGAACAGAGGCCTACTCATGCTATGTACCTGCATGGGAGCCTTCCTGTCATTTATTGTAGTTTTTAATCCGATGTGTTTATCGATTGCAAAGACATCTAACTTGAAGTTTGCTTGCAGTCCTTTATAAACCTGACCTTCTCATTAAAAGCAATTCAGCAGCAGTCCAGGGCACAACATCAAGACAGTCCTTGGATTGCTGGCTGCAAGTCTATGAATCCCAGATGCTACAGCAGGCCAACACTTTAATGAATTCATTCATTCATTCTTTGCATGCTAAGTGGCAAAAACTGAACACAAGTGTTAAGGTCATGGAGGCGGGGGGTGGGCGCTAGGTGAGTGTATGCAGAGATCAGCCACAGGCAAGCAGATGCACAAGATACATACTTGTAGGTTTTAGTGTGATCCAGCCACAGCCCACAGATTATGGAGCCTAGCATACCCGCCACGACCAGGGTTAAGCCAATCCTGCCAGCGTTCAGCTCCTGGCCCTGGGTGAAGTGCTCAAGTTAGCATCGGCGATTCATCCACCCAACGGAACTTCAAGCTCAGCCACAAAAAGGAAAAAAAAAAAAAACAAAAACACAAAACCTCCCCTATAGAATGCATACTGAGCAAAGCAGGGCGCCCTGCTCCACCCTAGGTGTGTTCAGTATAGATATGGGGTGCGAAAATGACCTCATCATGTCAGGGGAGGGGAAAAAAAAAATCATCCAATCAGTCAATGCCCATAACAAGTTAGGGTCCACAATTAGTATTCAGTACATCTTCAAAGTAAAACATTTTAGTTCCTGATAATCAAACACTTCAAATTATAGATTAAAACAGAATGATGCAATTATTAAATCAAAATATTGTTGTTAATTGGCTTGATTCAATCTCACTCTGAGGTCAAGGGTGAGCAATGCCAGATTTGATTGGCTGCTGAACAGATCTTAGCGTATATGACCATCTGGCAGATGTTCCTGCTGTGCCAGCAACTGATTATTTAAACCCTGAACTCGGCACTGGTCCCAGGTGCTATGTGGTGAGGATGCAACAAAAAAAATCCTGGTTTTTGCCTTCATTAAAAAAAAAAAAATAATCTCACTGACTTTTTTCCAGCTCTCCTTTACATGAACACCAGGCATGCATAACAACAGATTAAATGAATTAAAGTACAAAGAATTCAGCCCTTGCATTAAATCTGCAATGACAACCTAGTCTGCCCAGAGTAAGCCCCTGGGCCAGTAACAGCTAAGCATCTTTCTCCCCACGGCAAAGGACTCAACTGAAATTTCAGGGCTCAGCAAGCGCCACTGCACATACCACATAATGTGTCAAAATCATCTGATTCAGCAGCGTTGATAAAGAGTAGAAACATCCCGTCATGATGCCTAAGAGATGACAGATATAGATAGTTCTGTTCAGATTGACTTGAAGACACTTGTACACAGTTAAAGTCTAGTTAAGGCAAATAAGTTTATCATGCAACAGCTTGCATATTGAGTTCATTTGACTATTCAAATATGTTTGCATTTTTTGTGATGCATGTATTTTGAATCGCCTATCACCGAAAGTAAATTCTCTCTTTACATTCAAAGCCTGTATAACACCTTATGGAAAAGAATGTTTTCCGTATCAAATAAATTCTGCCCTAATATCTCAGACGCAAGAGCAACAGGAACTCCTGGCAGCCTCACCGTAACTGATGAGAAGTAAGACAAAGGGCTTGCTCTTGAAGAGGTTAATGATTGACTGCTTGTAGGAGTAATCTTCAGCAGGAACATTGGGAAGAACTGCCTGAGAATGACTTGGTGGCATGGGAGGTTTGTCTTTAATTACTTGGGAATAAAAGATAAAAAGGAACGTGGTCAGGAAAACAATCTCAAAACTGCCATTTGTTCCACCGTGACACCCCACACATCTGAGTTGGTCACCAGTAGTCCAATGGATGCTGTCACTGATATTGATCAGAATTATCAGCTTCACAGCAGATAAGCAAACACATACGTGGCAATCACTGCTTTTTCCTTAGTGCTTCATCATAAACCCAGTACTGATATGATAGGAATACCCCCCATCCCAATCACAGATAAATAACTCACCGACAGCTGCTAAGATGAAGAGCAGCGTTGAAACTATTGCCGTTCCATAGAACATGATACTGATGTTGTGGCCCATCAGATCTTTGTCGTCTGGCGTATTGGGCACCAGAACTGGAGGCAGCAAAAAACCCACTGCTACACCCAGCTGGGAAAGAAGCAGAGATTCCAGTGGGATTAATAAATGTTTGACCATTTTTGACCAAAAAGTGATTTAGAGCCACTTAGTTCTATACTGAAATGTGAATGGTGTTATAAACCTATAAATGTTGTGTATCTTTACAACAGAAATATAAAAAAAAAAAATTAAATGCATGATAAATGATTATGTGACATAACTATTAAAATGGTACAGTAATATGGTAATGAAAGGATGCTTGGCTTGAAATCAGGATGGTGAGATGCTCATCACTTTTACAGACCTGATTGCCTAGTACAGCTGCTGCACAGGCAGTGGATACTTCCTTAGGTCCAAACCACACTGATGCAATCCTGGACGGCAGTCCGAGAATGAACACCTGTGCAACGGAACAGATAATCTGCGCAGTCATCGTCACCCCGAAAAGATCGGGTCTCACGCTGGCGCATTTCAACCACGCCCCGATGCAGTTCAGACCGGAACCCAGAAGTGCAGTAATTTTCAATCCTTTTTTATCTAGTAACCAAGTAGCTGGGAAGATCAACGGAATGTATGCAACCATATAGACGATCGACAGCCAGTCGATCTTATCGTTTGGCACGTTGTAGTAAACGGTGAAAATATTGGTGATGATGCTGTACTGAATCCACTGGAAGGCATTGACGAGAGAATAAAGGCTGAACACCGTTAAAACGGCAAATCGTCTGAAATAAAGCTTAGTTTCCAGTGGCTTCTGTCCACCAGGAAGCATAGCCTGTTTCTCATCGGAAGGTATCTCCTGTTCAGATTCCTTAGAGCCGGGTAAGGTCAGGTGAACAGGTCCGTTTGATACACCGGAATACTGACTGGCATCCTGCGGTCCGTTCGGCTCCAGCGCCGTGGAAGCTGTGTCATCGCCGCCCGGTGCGCTGCCACTTCTTATATGGTTCTGTAATATCTCAGCCACCATGATGGTCGATCGTGCGAATCCCTACGTCATGCGCTTCCAATTCAGCCTGGGAAAGGTACACTGTCGACTTAACAAACCTGAACATTGTGAAAAGAAAACCACAACCGACAATGGGAATTAATATAGATATAATATTCACATACCTCACGATGTTTCAAGATGCTCTTAGAAGCGCCTCTGGTCTAACGAGATTAAGTACAGTACCCTATAGCAGATTACAGGACATTTTGGTACGAATTATACTGCATATTTACCCAACAAGCACGGTAAATTTTGGTAGTATATCCCACACGAGCGCTGCCTGGGAATTACAGATACCGGTACAAGAATTGACGTTGAAACTCTTCCACGTTTTGCTCTCGTAGTAACAGAGCAGGCGGCGCATCCGCTTTCGCTCGCGCTCGGATTGGCTGACGGCACGCGCACGCGACAGAGCCGTCCGATGGCGCCATTAGCCAATCACCTTCAGCGCCGCGAGATCCCCCATCATGAATAGTGAACCGCCAAGCAGACAATGTCAGAAGGGAGTTGCTGGACAATGTATTAAATTGTAAATTTGTAATGCCGTTTGCTGAACGGGTAATACAGTTGCAATATTTACTGTATTTTATTTGGAACTAGTCTACTATTTGTAACCCACTTGGTGATAAAACCTGGGTATGTCTCAGCTATTAAAGGTATCACACACTTTTTGATTTTTTTTAAGGGTTATGAAAATATTTGATTTATATTATCCCTTGTAAGTAACCTCTCACCTACTTTCTCCACATCTACCTCCATCGTGTTACTATGGTTACAAGTAATCAGGTTTCTTACACCATGGTAACCGCACTGAATATCGGTACACACTAACACTTCGCATTTTGTACCGCACATCTAGGCCGCGCAACGATGTCTAATGCCAATGAATATGCGTTGTATGAACTGAACATGCGAAGAGAAACGTGGTGTCAGGTAGAAGTGAACAGCAAATTGCGGAGACCCGCGGAGAGGAGACACTTTGACTGTCATTTGAGAAACACCTGGGATTTCCATTCGCCCCAAGCCAAGATCCTGGATCAGCGATCAGCCTGGGTGGCCCAGGTCCACAAGCATCACGAGAAGCGACATTTCCAAGAAAGTTGTAAGCATCTCAGCAAAATCATAATGCTTTCATTTTTTTCCTTCAATAGATTGTGTAATATGAATAACTGCAATTCGTAAGCCCAGGATGCTGAATTCCATTGGTGCTAATTGTTCAACCATTTAGTTAACTGCCTCCAACTGTCCTCCTTGCAGATAAGGCGAATCTGGCGTGAAGCGCATGCAGAGAAACACTCCCGTCGGCAACAAGTATTTAACTACCTCGGAGAACAAAAGTAATTATCACTAAAGGGAAACGAAACATCTGTTCGTTTCCACAATAAAGAGAATCCAGGCCGCCCAACACAGATCCATCCTCAGTGGTGCCGGAGACCGTTTGACGGTAGACCGAAGTAACTATAACTGGACCCGTGTCCTTAATTAATGAACGATTTCCCCTTTAAAAGCAATCTGTGTAGTGAATCAGATTATCTTGGTTACTGGACTGATTCGTCGAGTTTTGTCATTTCACTATCCACTTTCGCCACCCACTAGTATAATGATGTAGGGTAGAGTAGAATACGTCATATAATTAATAAAATATAATTCAATTAACATCACATTCTGAAGGGGTCGCCCCGACGGAAAAATAAACCTAATATCTAAGGGGATGTTTGAGACGTGAATTAATGTTTTAGTTAGACGAAAGAATAGATTCCCTGACAGGGGCGGGATATGTGACATGGCACCCGGGAAGCGGGAAGAGAAAAAAAATTATAAAGGATATGTATATTTATATATAAACGTCCATGAAACCGGAGACCTGACACCGGACAACTAAAGCTGCGAAAACAGGTGTTGTGCAACACCTGTTTTCTGTCGATATATGCTGCCTTGTCGAAAAATGCTACCGTAGTGCTAATCGATAGCCCTAACCCTAACTCTTACCCTAACCCCCCAAAACCTCTAAAACCCTTACCTTAACCCTAACCCTAACCCCTAAAACCTAACCCTAATCCCAAAACAGTGGAATTGCACATGCGCAGAAAGGGTCGATAGCACGTCTCGATAGGTAGCATTTTATGACAGAAAACCGGCGCTCATAACTGCCAATGGGACCACGGCGGATCTGAACAAAGTACTCCAATAGTTTAATCCCCGTGTGATAAAGCCGCGAACTGGACCTTGGTGCGATCTGGCAGCCCTGCTCACCGCTCCATCTAAATTAGACTCGGAACCAGCTACTTTAGATTCGGAGCGTGATGGAACAGAACCCAATCCATTCAAAGACTATATGGATTTTTAAGTCACTTTTGTATACACAAACTTCATGCTTGTGAACTGTAGATTAGGCTATTTCTAAAACTTTATCTGGCATCAAATTTAGACTCTTAATCCTTAGGCAACAGTTTATGCAGGTAAGAAACAGTGTTAATATTCACATGATAAAATAATTTTATTCACATTAATTTTTTATTCTGCTGGACTGCTTCCTGGGACTGGCTCAGTCATTTGGTTCAAGATCTTTCCGATTCTGGGAAACAGTCGCATTGCATTCCAAGTAGTTGCTTCCATGACCTTCTCTGGTGTGAGGCCCTTCACTTTAGCAATGTACTCGCAGGAGAGAACAATGTTCTTGGGCTCATTTCGAACCTGTCGGAGTGAGAAATCTTTTGAGTTTGGGAACATGAAGGACACTTTGTGTCATCTGGGTCTGACTTTGATCAGCATTCCAACCATGGGTGTCACTGCCATTAAATCTAAGGGGGCGTGTCCCCTTCACATGTCATAATTGTTTGTTTGGACCCCCCCCACATTTAACATAAAATGTTAGTTTTATGCCAGTGTCCCCCCCCCCCACATTCAAAATGCTTTTGACGCCCCTGATTCCAACCCACGGGNNNTGAAACACGTCAATTTGCTAAATTATACTTTACCAATCGTAGATCGATATTTTTTATAAAAAATAATATAGGAATTACCACAAAGTCTGAAACAAAGACAATATAATTATAGGATTACCAAAAGGAAAAAAAACAAAAAAAATCCTGTGATTATCTTTTAAAAAACTGGATTAAAAACTGTTCATAAGCAAAATGTCAAAAAGAATTACAACTTTAGTTAAAAGTTCAGAAAGAATGTGTCTAAGAACATGTATTCAAAGAAAAGTGAAGCAAGGGATTAAAAAGGGCATGCATTCTTTAAATGTTTGGGTGAAAAAGCTTATCCAGTATGCTAAATAATCAGGAGGTCGTAAGGCAGAATGTGCAGAAGGACCCGCGACCTGTTCGTTCCTGCAGGCAGCTGGGGGGAAGGAGAAACAGTAGCCAGCCTTCACACCTTCCATGGCCACTGACGGCCTCCCTGCAAAGTTGTGCAGGAGCGCGCGGCCAATACCTGGAGGAACAACAGCCATGAATTCACATGCTTCTGTTGACATCAGTGTCACTATGGTGACAGTCTGCCATTATCACATGACCCCCTCACCCTGCTCCTTCAAGATGCTTATGGTCTGCCTTGCGGCTGAACGGGAGTGGACGTTCCTGTGAACATAAAAGAATGATAGATTTCGGTACAGTTTATCATCTTTGTAGTCTGTGAAACTACAGCAAAAATTTAATGCCCTCTTAATGTTAGAAGTTGAAAATGCAGGATTGTCGTAGCTGATAAGTGTTAGTATTACAGCGTATATCCATTGGCTTCTGTATGTTCAATTTTTGGTTGCTACAAAAGGTAAATTAAAACCTACCTATAGAGTAGATCAAATCTTACTTTTTAGTAGTGTGAATTTGCCTATGCTATCTGATATACAAATATAATATTTGTCCTGCTGGGTCTTTTGGAATGTATTAAGACTTAAAACTCCAACACTCATCGCTTTATTCAAAACTTTGACTTCGATTAGTGCCAATTTTTATAAGCAGATTTAACAACGCGAGTCAGGCACAGTCTCCATATCAGGCTCACACTGGCAAATCCATCTCCTTGGCGATTTCCAGTTGTTTCCTGAAGACTTGCTGCTGCTCCGCACGCTGCTGTGGATAGGGGGTGTTCCACGGTGTGAAATCAAGGCCAATCTGTAATTATTTTAATTCACAGTTATTAAACCTTAACAAATCATTAAGAGAGGTGGTTAGAAAGAACACTACTCATGTCTAAAAATACCCCATCAACATAAAACATCCAATTAATTAAACAAGACCAGTTACAGCTAACAACTATTAATGAATCAATGTGCTTTCCCTCCCCCAGCCTTAATTGATACTTAAATACTTCAATGCTTTTGTCAAAACATTTTATTATTGAAGTTACAAAAACATGATACAGTGTATCACTCCTCCCGTAATGCATTAGAAAGAAACCTGTACCACAGTGTGTAAGATGCTTTGGATAAAGATGTGATTATACATGTATTAAATCACATGAAGATGACGAGAAAAGCAACAATGGATAGTCTGCTGTTTCATACATACCTCTCCAATGGCCACAATGTCATCTCTGTACTTTTCAAATAAAGGCAAAGCACACTCCAAGTCCTAAAATGAACATTTTAAAAAATTTTCACACCAAATAATACTGATAACTGAAAGCAGACTAGTCCTATATTAAAACCAAAATGTGCATATTTCTGAAAAACACACCATACTGCCAGTAGGTTACGTACCACATTGCCCAGTATATAGATAGATAAACGGTGAAATTCAGGATACTGTTCACTAATCTGTATCTCCCGGCACAAAGTAAGTGAGACTCTTGCCTGAATCGTCACACTGTGGTGTTGCTGAGAGTCCAAGCACTGAATGGGGTGAATTCCCACACACGGTGCCAGCAAACTCGGGTAACTGTAACAGAGGACAAATCACCTCAGAGATGACTATCACTAAATAATTAACATAACTGCGAAACAAATGGGGAAACAGCATTATTATTTATGCTGTTCCGCAAATGTTGTCATGAGATACCAGGAAAATAAATTAGTAAGGCATTGTTAGAAATAGTACTGTGACTGCATCCAAGCCAATTTTATAACTTAGGCTTATTTGAAGTTTTTCCAAAGTTATATTCATGTGTTGCCCATATTTGGTAATGTTGAGTTCAGAACAGGTGAAAGAGGAGACAACTGTTGCCTAGGGGTCATGCCCTTTTGTCTCGTGGTCTGGGACAGCACGGCCTGAGTGTGCCTTTCCAACCTAACATAATAAATGCTCATCTAGCCAAAACGTCCGACTTTCCCAGACCTCCACACAATGGGGTCCATGGATCCATGCCTACTGCAGCTCACATTCTGTTTAATGTGTAACATCACCCACCACTTTTCTCCAAGGGTGTTTTGAAAATGATGGAAACACTAATAGTTTTATTTTTCACCCTGCAACCAAGCTAACAAGGTCTGAAAACTCCCCGCTAGGGTTGAAATAGAACACAAGATCCTTTAAGGCCAGAATTCGCCTGGCCTTCCAGATACAGTACACTTTAAGACTAAAGTGTTAAACATTCTATCCCTGATTGACACAGAGGTAATGAACTGTTCCACTGTTTGATATTATTAAAGATGTCATGCTTGCCTGCCTTAAACAAAAAGTTTTTATACTATAAATGACACAGGCATCCGTGTGTTTCATACATTAATTCCACAGAAATGCACAGATACAGAATTAGACATTCCTTAAATTTCAGCAGTCTGTCCCCCTCGCTACCATGAACATGCATGATCCCTTACGATTTGGACAGCAGGACGGCCTTTTCAAATTCACTGGCCTCCTCTGTCACTGAAATTAGCATCCTTACTCCAGCCTATATAACACAAACGGAAACACTTCAGTTATTACACTTTATAAAGTTGCTTTATTGGCAGTGTCACAATAATTAAGAATGTTTTACTTCAGTTTTTATGATAAAGGCAGCATTTATTACAATGTATAATCTGATGAAGCTTCTTTTTACTAACAACCCACAATGTGCAGCTTGCCAAAAAAAACTGAAACCTAAACCATCAAAACATTTTGCTGAAATATTACGTTTTCGAGGAGGGATTCATAAGGTTAGTGGCACATGAAGCGAAGAGCATATTCAGATTAAAACAAGGCGCTACAAAGAAACAGCTGACTGACCTCCTTGGCACGCTTAATCACATCATCTGTGTCCTGGGGGGGAAAAAAAAACACGCACACCCACAAGGTTAGAATGCAAAGACCGCACCATATGGCAAGAGTTATAAAATGAAACACATGCTGGATCACTATGTCATTCCTCTCCCTCCAAATTAGGTTCAAAATGAACAACGAGGTCGTCCACCGATACCACACCATATTTGTCCACAAAGACCAAGGGTACCTAATCTATTTCAGAAACCCCACCTATAGCCACTCCTACCATCAGTATTTGACCATGGGGCTCCAACCTTTCTAACTTTAACTCTGAATTTTGATGAGGCACAATACTTAACCCCCCAGCAGTAGAAGAAGGACCTCACACATCTCACCAGCAAACCAAACGCTGGCTTTCAGCCATGGCACCCAAAAGATCAACCAGAGCCTCTAGCACTGTCACCTCCATCTTCGATCAGAACAAAATCCAGGAAATGAAGGAGGCCTTCACTGTCATTGACCAGAACCGTGACGGCATCATCAGCAAGGACGACCTGATCGACACCTATGCAGCCATGGGCTGTCTTAATGTCCCAAAGGATGAGCTGGATGCCATGATGAATGAATCCAAGGGGCCTATCAACTTCACAACCTTCCTCACCATGTTTGGGGAGCGACTGAAGGGCTCGGACCCTGAGGATGTCATTACTGCTGCCTTCAAGACGTTGGACCCAGAGGGTAAAGGCACCATCAAGAAGGACTATCTTGAGTGCCTGCTCCAAACTCAGTGCAACCGCTTCTCTGATGAGGAGATCAGAAACATGTGGGCTGCCTTCCCACCAGACCTGGGCGGCAATATTGACTACAGAAATATCAGCTACACCATCACCCACGGTGAGGAGAAGGGAGAATGAACATCGGTGCTGAACATTAATGGACTTACTGCTAACGTATCAGCTCATTAGTAACCTTGGTAACGAGCTGCCCTGCTGTCTTATTTTCTGTTATGGCTTGGAACTTTTTAAACACAATAAATCATGTTATTATACCGTCACGTCTTGAATTATAAGAGGAGACCTCATATCCACTACAGAAACCGTCTGTCAGTTACTCTGCATCCCTGATTAGTTTATACTCACCACCCGAAACTGCATTCAGATTACGGGAGGTTATTATGCAGAATGTAACCATTCTATTCTCGCATTAAGGAAGTGGTGCGTAATATAAAAGAAAACACGATTGGAATTATGTTAAGTTTATGCTGTCTTAATGTTTCATACACTCAAACAAAACAAGCTTTGACAATTTTCCCTGTAGGAAAATAATCTATTACCAGTTTAAGTATAATTCCGTTCAGTTAGCTGTCAATTATATTGTCCAGTATCTGACCTTATGTAACTTTTCTCATGTATTTAATGTTTCGGTTGCGTTACCTTCGTAAACTCAGCCGCTGAAATGTGACAGTGGCAATCGATAAATCCACCATCCATAGTCCACCAGCTAAGGACTTAATTCTTAATGTTGTTTGGTGTTATAAATTACATGGAACTACAGAATTACATATTAAAAAAAACCCTCGTCTAATATTGACACTAATTATCAAATTATCAACTGCAATCCATTAAGAACAATGCATACACAGAACCACACGGGGACACTGAAATGTAATACATATTTTTTAAAATAGCCTAGTTATATTCATCACAAAAACCAACTTCAAGCTGCTGCCATGCGCTAACGTGCACACCCCCCACCCTAGGCTTAGGAAACACCCGAAATATGCATACTGCCACCTGCTGTTGGGAGGCGAAACAAAGCTAGCATTCGCATTAGTGACTTCTCGGCTGAATTCAGCGTTTTTATTTTAGGAACCTTATTAATCAGTAGAAAACTTTAAAACACATATATTATTAAAACATGTAAGCGTGCGTAAAATATAGATTATTACATTAAATAAGAAGTCAAATCCCGCCTCCTCTAGAATGGCCAATAAAATTTCAGCATTGGCAGGTCGTTCACTTCCGGTTTGTACTGACGTTTGAAACGAATGGCGCACTTTTGAGTGGGTGAACTGATTATTTTTGCGAAGAAATGGAGAAAGAAGATCACAGGATCAAGCTGGCATCGAAAAAACAAGCATGCGAGCAACTGAAAAAGTATCGTGAACTCTTGAATAAAGTATTAGATGGACAGACAGGCATTTCTGAAGAGACTAAGCAGCTATTACTGGAGGAATTGATGCGGGTGAGATGGCTTTATCTTTTCATTAGGCTTTGGGAAACGGTTAAATATGTTGTTTTTGGTACTGTCAGTAAATAAAGGTTGTAAATTTTCCAGAATTTTGAGGCTGGGGTGAAAGAAAACGTTCTGATTAATGGCGAAACATGGGATGAGGCACCCGATGACGACGAAGGTATGTTTTCATATGCATTAATCAATCCCAGAATGATCAGGGTGACCTACGCGTTATGTATAGTGTGACATTTGAGTGTATAATCTCTATGGCGTTTGTTAGATTATGTGCTTTTCTGTGATTTTACAACTGTTTCACTCGTTAGCGTTGCTAAACTACCTTTGGTCATGTTGATTTGCAGTGTAAGTCTCCTTTTTTTGGGTGAAAACTGTGGTTGTTGGCGTGCTAATGGTCCTTTGTAAGCTTGATAATTACAGTAGTAATGATGATGTAGAGTAGAGCATAACGTTCTGCTCCAAATGAACGGCAGAATGAGAAATGTTTTAGCTTCACGTCATAAACCACTGGTTTGGGCGATTACAGTAATTAACAACGCGTTATGAAGGGCATTCCTTGATATGTATTTTGCCCATTGCGCTTTCAGATGATTGTAAGAAGTTGGACGACATGCTGGATGAAAACATCCTGGAAACTTCCCTGAAACGGAGCCGGTACCCTAAACAGATCCTCCCCTACGTCGTCCGTGCTCTGAAGGCAGAACGAGAAACTATGGTATGTTGTAGTCTTTACTGACACATTTTGAGGAGAAGCTGGTTTTCTATATTCAGAACAGGGAAGTGGGCAGTCGCCTTGAATATAACTGTTGTAGATAACGATTTTGGAGCTATAAAATATATGGTTGACTTTCCTCAAATAGTACAAAAAACATCTTGTTTTCCGCTGGAGTAGCACAGTGCAAGATGGGAGAGAAATTTTACCCTTAAGTGATACCCCATTATAACCAGTATTGTTATCTGGTGAAATTTTTAATTCAGTGATGTAGTGATCCTTTGGCTGTCCTCAGTGGGGTGGCAGTGAACACTGTTCTTCCCGTGCTGTTTGCCTTCCATCCTGGTCTTGGGGTGCACCTCTGGCGGCGCTAATGCAAAACACTGAATGTCGTAAAACATTCATTAATGTTATGGGGCTTGCAAACACCTTACAGCCCACTCACTTTTTCAGGTTTTCATTTCCGTCCTTCATTGTTTTTGAAAATAATTTACACGGCTTTCCCCAAGAGGGCAGCATTGAGCTAGTTTTAATATGCCGCGGAGGCTTATTTGGCAGTTCAAGTTCTTAATGTTGTACTGCGCAGTCAGATCTTAAAAAAACACCGTATCCAGAATTAGTGAAATTTTTAGTTATCCTGATCCTTATTTTACAGGCCTGTTACCAGAGGTGGACATTTCAAGTCCAGAAAGTAAAAATCCAGACCAGGATTTTGTTTCAACCAACCAATTGAGCATAAAGAGTCAGAGTCACAGAGTACTCAACTGGTTGGTTGAAAGAAAATCCTGGTTTGGATTTTTACTTTCTGGACCTGAAATGTCCACCTCTGCTGTTACCTGGGTAGTTACCGGTTTGTTTCAAGTCTCCTCCAGAAGCTTTGCCTAAGCTACCACTAGATGTCTCCCATACGATAGGATTTTTAAAATCTGTTTTGAAAACTTCGAAAGCTAGGGCTGTAAGTATTGTGATGTGATTTTTTTTTGCAATAAATATTGTACATTTATGAAAACAAATTTTTTTTGAAAATTTACCCAAAGTAAAATATAGCCAAACAGACCTTACAGTATAAAGACTGCTGCTGACACAAAGCAGTGCTTCCAAATAACTTGCTTTTGTTCAGTATCATCTTTATGGAATCCAAAATATTTCCACACACCATTATTAAAATCTCGGACCTCGCTAAGTTTTATTTCTTATAAAAGAGTACACGAGATTTAATGAAACTTATTAATCTCCATCTGGCGATTGTTTTACTTGGTTACATGAACCAGTATCAATGTATATCAGTGCTGTGATCCTACTTTGCATCTCATAACATAACATGCTCAATATATTGTCACATACTTAAATGCTTTGGGCCAAATGTGTTGTGTAAGGTGCTATATGAGAATGAATTTAATTGAATCCTTAGATTTTAATGTAATTTCTTTTGGTTTTTTAGGGTTTGTATGAACAAGCAATAAAGCCAGTAAAGATAATAAAGGACCCCATTCAAGGTAAATGTCACAATTTGTCAGCACACTTAATTTTACCCAACCAGCAATGTCAATAGTATAATTCTTAGTTTAGATTTCCCATTGAAGTTACAGCGTGACCCGATTTCTTAAATATTTCATGTGCTTTTGTGGTGTCTCATGAGGAAGTTGTGGGAAAGCTCTCAGCAAAAAATGTTATACACTGTATATAGTTAATTTCATTCATCCTGAGTACTTGGAATACTTTTTTTTGTGAGTTTCGTCTGGTTCCTACTGCCCTGATAACGTCTTATTTGACAGTTGTGACCAGGGGACTTTTGCATAGGAACAAAAAACTCTCAATAGTTCTTCCCTTGAAGGTGATGTCAGCACCTGACTAATGTCTTGTATATGGCTAGATCAAGTGCTTTGTAATCCAAACGGTAGTACAGCATTTGGGTTTTTGGCTAATGCAGTGTAGAGAGCATCCTCTCAAACACATGGTTTAATCAATCGAATTACAGGTGTCTTATTTAACATATTACATAACTGATTTGTCTATAACACCTTGTCCAAAACTTATTTTGTGGCATGAACCCCTTCAGATGGCGGTATTATTACTGATGGGTTTCTGTCTTGTACTCCGTCAAAGTGACAACAAATGCGAAACCTGCTTCCTTGGGAATTCGTTGCACAATCTTTATTTCTATTACATTATTTTCTGCTCTTTTGTTGGTTTTTCTTCAGTCACCCGGCTTCTGTTAGCTGTCGCTGTGCAGGTCTCAGAGATGGATGCCTGTGGGCTGTAATAGGTGTTAGCTTGACCTCTGGGTTCACTTCTCCTTTGTGGAAAGGGACATCCCCGCCCATGTTTTTCGTTTAAGGATATATGCAGAGTAATTTAGGTACGGGTAGCCACAGTGAGTTCAAGGGCGCTCTGCCATTTCCCTATTTGAGGTCTGCTTGGTCACTGGCTTGAGCTGAAAGACCACTTTCTTACCTATTGCCTTTCGAAGCTGTGTGGAAGGGTACTACAACTTCTCATGTTCTCAAGCTCTGAAATTCCCCACACTCTGTTTACTTTGTGACATGTAATGCTCTTTTCAGTTTTTTTTTTTTTCTTCTTTTTTCCTTCCCCCACCCCCCCTCCTCAAGGGAGCACTGTGAGCAGTCTGTCAGAGGCTGTACCCAAGACAGTCAGGCAGGCTGCTGCTGTGATGAAGGTGATCTTCCAATCTCCGTTTATTTGTAGAAGGACCCAGTTTCTCTAATTGGCTCACCACTGCTTTCACTTCACCATCTCAGGGTCTTATGTCCTAACAATCTGTAGTTGTATATTTTACTTAGTATTAAAACTACCTGGTTTGTTTTACATAAATAATACATTGGGCTGTTCGTTTTATTTTAGAATGATATAATTCTCTGTATTTTGGTTATCTAATGAAACAACAATTGGAACCATCTCTCATTGGCCAATGTTCAATCCCATTCGTACAAGTATATAAATTGATCTTGCATACAAGATCATTTTGAATTGGGGTTTCAGGGAGCATTTGCAGTTCTGTATGGATGGGGGCAGTTTTGGTTTCTGTTTTTTCTTTTTTTTTTAACTATCTTGTGCTTGTTATAGAGTAACTGTTTAATCAGTAAGACTCAGTAAGACTCGTAATTGCAAATGCTCTGTTCTCTTGCTGTGTCCAGTCTCTCCAAACTGTCCATCAGCAGGCAGAGGGTCTCCACCAGGTAATGGCTATGCAGCCTACTGCCAAGTCCATGGAGCTCCACCAGGAGGTGTTTGGCAACCTCTCGGGGGTTGAGCAGTCATGTGACGGCAGAAGACGACCCCTCAAGAGGACTGCGTTTGAGATGGAGATGAACAGCATCTACGTTCTGAACCCAAAGAGAGACAATACATGTGAAGCGCCTTAATGAAATCTTTACCCCGGAGCTGCTTGTAATTAAATCAGTGTTACTTATTACCTGTTGCTTTATCAGAAAAATGCCCCAAGCCCATGAAATGGGTATGAAATTAAGGTGAGGTTGTCCCAAATGAGGAAGAAACCTTATAAGCAAATTGTAAAGCTTGACAAGTCTTTGATTGCTATGATGTTAAGCTGTCTATTGGGTTAAACAACTTTGTGGGTGCTGGGTTGCATTCTTTAAAAATATTACATAAGAAACACGTCTTTATTTGGATCAGATTTAAGGGAAAAATGGTTTTGAGCACTAAAGCTTTAGGTCCAGACAAGGTATAAGCAGACTGATCTCATCAAGTTCTTTGCTCATTGAATAGCTGGGAATTTTAACGACATTCGCCAGCCATATTTGGAAAGTATATTTAATTATGCAACTTTAATATTTATCGAGTGTTGTCGTTAAAAAACATTTCTCATCACATGCGTAGAAGAGATCACTGGAACTTTTTGCCAGTTCCCTAATATCTTGTATAACATTTTCTTTTTAAATACAAACCTCGGTGAATACATTGTCGAGACTTACTTGAAAAGAGGTTTTCATTAAGCGTAGGCCAAATTTAAAAGCCTCCCGAAACGGTAGACGACATTGCTAGACATTGCAGAAACGCACTAACATGTGACTTAAAAGAACGCTGGTGACCATTTCAAGAAAGAAGTAACTCCACTCTAAAAAGTGAAACTGGCCTTGGGGAGGATGCATCGATTGCATCACCGAGACTGCGGAGATAGAGCCATGAAGTATCCATCATGTAAAGCTCAGCCTGGACATGGCGAACGCTCAACGTGACTAGGTGTCAGTCTCTGCTACATGAGGCATGTCTGCTGCCGGGCTCTCGGGCTCTTTCCTGCACAGAAGCGCTGACCTGCATGTGCTTCCAACATGTGAGGTGAGATCGCTGTAGCGCAAATGAAAGCAATAAAAAAGTTCTTCACGGGAATTATTGCTTTGCGTGCTGTGTTTCGTGGAATTTGAATATGATTCAAGTGCTGTTGTTTAGTCGTGCAAAACATTCATTGGGAAACGCACCAGTTAAACCACACTCAATACCAGGAACAACTAATGGTACTAATAATAGATGCCAGACGGACAATAGATGTTAGTGTGCAAAGACGCAATGAAATACTGTAGTATACTCTAAACATGTGTTACTGTGTTCTACTGACAATACGATTTTTAATAGTAATAATGTTTTGTTAAATTACGCAGTTTTTTACCTTCCGTTTCTAAAATGCGAATTAAAATTCCACCGCATTACGTAGGACGGCTATCCCTAGTATAAATTGTCATAACGTCAATTACGTTAATTTAAAGTAAAGGAAGCCCTGTTCTCAGGTGAGACCTAGATTATTTTAAAAGTATTTTGCCTAGACATGTTTTATAATTAAAACTTGGGGACACATGTTTTCAGGTAGGAATTCATTTAGCTGTATTTAGCGTTGTATTCAATTTGTATTTAAAATAGGCTTGTATATATTTATTGTGCGAAGATTTAATCAGGCTCAGCATTTTGGGCGTTAGATTATGAAAGTGCAGTACCCCAATTCCTGCCCTTGGTTTAAAATGGGTCTGCTTATCGATGTTTTAAATGAGGAGGACGAGGGTGATGACCGAAGGCAGAAGAGGCGCGAGAAGAACAGGGCAGCGGCACAGAGAAGTCGCAAGAAACAGACGCAACGAGCTGACAGGCTGCACGAGGTACATCAGCAGGGTCACCGTCCTCTGCGCCCACTCGGTTCAGTCGTCCCCTTCCTTTTTCCAAACAACGAGAACCCGCACTACGCAATGAATAAGTAAGAAATTGCAAAACAGGTGGTTAGCTCTTGCCTCACACCTCATGGACCAGGGTTCGAATCTCCACCAGAGTTCTATGCGTGGAGTTTGCATGTTCTCCCTCTGTCGTCCTGGGGTTTCCTCCAGGTTCTGAGGGTGAATGACAGGGGCCCTAACAAGTTTGTAACTTGATTGGTCTGGGTTGCTTTCTTGGGGCCCAAAACCTATAGTAGCCTCTGATCAGACTATTTTGTGTCTCTCCTGCAGGAGTATGAATGTCTGGAGCAGGAGAACCTCTTGCTGAGGAAGGAGGTGCAGACTCTCACGGAGGAGCAGAGGCGCCTGACGGAGGCTCTGAAAGCGCACGAGCCCCTCTGTCTCATCATGCACTGCTCTGCTGGCCTGATGTCACATTCAAGGCTGGAGCTCCTCTCTGGGGGTCTCCCCAGGTAGAACGGCAGCCATGGTCTAGGCGAACTCAAGCGCTTCTCACATCCTACATGCAGGTCAGGAATCGACGAGCCCTGGACTCAGTCCCTAGGCAAACCGTCGGAGATTGGGAAGAATTCCCAAAGGCTGAAGGAGCATGTCATTTTTCTAGTGGGAGGTGTTGCATTTGGGCTATGTTCAGTGGAAGCAACGTCTTTGCCAATTGCATCCATCTGTACATCCTCCTCAGTCCCTATGGTCTTGTGATTCATGATTCATGGTAGACATTCAAGCCCACCTCATGTCCTGATTTATTATCTTTATCCATAATTATCCGTATGTATTAGCAAATGTTATAATCTGCATTACTTGAATGTAACATGACACCTTTTGTGGAGTAAGCTGGTATGTGCTTTTTTATGGGAGTTTTTCTCTTTTATGTAACAAATAAAATAATTGATGGCTTTGTTGGATTTGCGGTATTTAAGCTGTTGTCCTTGATGTTATATATAGCTATTTGCGTATTTCTTTGGAACTAGTTAAACTCCCCACATAAACAATTTTTGCATTTAAAATGCATTTATGTTTGTCATCAACTGCAATATAAAATCCGTCCTTTATTCTGTAGCATTTTTTCAGCATCACGCTGAGTTGCATCCTATCCAGCAGTCCTTTGGACTGGAATTGATCAATGCATTCCGGAATGGCCCCAACCCTGCAATCCGGGTAGGATAGGGCTGAAGGCAGGGGACAGCCTGGGTGGGATGCCAGTTAGTCACAGGGAAGACACACACACACACACACACACACACACAGACAGATTAGGTACTCCCACGCAGCCCTAACCTTAACCTTAACCATAAGTAACCAAACAAAATACAAGGCATTTTTAGTTTTTTTTATTGCATTCACGGACTCTTATAAAATTGAGTTTCCCCTTGTGGGGACTAGAAAAATGTTCTTACAAGGTCAAAATAACATTTTTTTATCACATTGTGGGGACATTTGGTTTCCACAATGTACTACATACATGGCTAGTCATACAAAATCTACAGGTAAATTTAGAGTTGCATAACAAATGATGGTATATTTAATATTAATGAAAGGCCGACATTAGCTGAGGAACTGGCCCAGAGAACCACCTCTGGCTCATACCTTCGTGATTAGGGCTCAGACTCTGGCTCTCAGTGTCTGGAGCTGCATCATGTTCTACCATGTTGGTGTCACTGTCTTCTGGGTAGACAACTTTCTATCCAGGGACATTAGGACTGCATACAGTGCTATACAATAACGTTGTATACAAACATCCTTTTTTTTCTAGACAGTAGATGAATGGGAAGTGTTTTTTTTTCAGTAACGTTTGCGGAAATCAAAAGTACAAACGAAAAACTAGCACTCTGCTTCCTGCCAAATGATTTTCTAGGCCTACGTTTGGGCAGAAGGGTTATTCACAGGCTGTGTGATCATTAAAAAAAAAAAAACACCATCGACGCTGAAAAGCAATCTGATTGGCTAATAATTCTCCTAAATGCTATGACTGCAGTTCTGACAGCCACATGTCAATTAGTGTGCCAGCTAATGTCTACTTGGGTCCCGTTCATGTTCGGAGCTGCCAAGGTCTTTCCAGATGTCAGTGCTCTTGAAAACACTTCAACACCTGCAGCACGACTAGTGACAGGTTTCTTTTGCTCCATGTGACTGTTGTTTGGATGCAGAACTTTACTGAACGTTGACTGTACAGTCTGGGGTGTCGCACTTCCGCAAACAGGCACCCAGGCTGCAGTCTGGACATTTTTGGAGCGCAACATTAGCGCTTCCCCTTTTCTATTCCAGTTTTTCCTTCTCACTTTGACATCAGATGCGCAGTGCCTCAGAGAATGCACTCATCAACCTGATGACTTCCAGTTCTTGCATTTTACGGTTTATCGCATTTCGGGGGGTGGGGTTGGGGATTCTATTTCAAATCTGATGTAGCCAAAGTTCATCTGGAAGAACTTTGTATAACCTGCTGCTGGTGTTTGTGTGCATGATTATAAAAAACAACATAGGAAGGGTGAACTTTGAAACTGAGTTTCACATCAGGTCATTAGCCTCTCATGTCTCGTTTGATATGTTTGCTGAAAAGATGTGGTTTGTGACAGATGCACGTACACAACGTGTAATTTGTAATTTACTTTTATGCAATGCAGTTCCCCATTTGCTATGTTTGCTCTCCTGCTAACCTGACCGTGAAAAATGACTGTCTTCCTAATGCAACAAAAACAACCCAAAGGCATGTGAACTGGTGTCTTTACCGTGCAAAGTGAGTGTGTGACCTCTAATGTCCTGGCATCTGATGTCACCCTGCGCTTCTGAGGAATAAGCATTGGGTAATACCATCGTTATCCTGTTTAAGTGGTTATGAAACACCCAATAATCTCTGACAGTTTTAAAGACTTTTTTCCTGGAAAGTAATGGTAGGTAAAAGATTTGTTTGCTTAATATGAATGTGTACATATATTGGTCAAAAAAAAATAATAATGTATATGTTGTCAACAAGGCATTTTCGCCCACAGGACTGCCGCATACTGGATGTTTTTCCCTTTTCACACCATTCTTTGTAAACCCT
>JAODJW010000039.1:6430496-6446870 GCA_026777045.1 Hyperopisus bebe | reverse complement strand
ACACTGACATACTCACACTGACATACTCACACTGACATACTTACACTGACATACTCACAATGGCAGCACTAATTCATTGGTGGAATTATTTGCTTCTGAGACATGAATTGTTTTGGGTTACAGGCTTTTGCAGCTAAACCATAGTGTTGTACCATATGCATGAATTGTATTGAAAAATGCTGTTATAGTCTTTACAATGTTAAGTATATTTCAGAAAATGTGCCAAATCAATAGCGATAAACTGTAAATTCATTTATACAGCGAATAGGTTTGTACTTTGCTTCCCTCTAGTGACAATAAAAGGAAAAGCCATGAAGGCTGAAAGTGTGCCGGGTGGGATACATGCAATACAACAATATGAAAGAACAAAGGCTATCATTTTTTTTTTATTGCATAATCACAGTGCATTCAACAAGCAACATTACATTGTACCTTTCAAGGAAACCGAAGACTCAGAATTTGAAATGGAAACCCTACAAGCGGTAGTATGATGGTGCAATGATTAGCACTGTTGCTTCACTTCCCCGAGACCGGGATTCGAGTCTCCACCACGGCTTCCGTGGCGTGGGTTTGCATGTTCTGTCTGCGTCGTCGTGGGGTTTCCTCTGGCTGCGTCAGTCTCCACAAAGCTCTAAAATATGCTAAGGTTACTTTGATTCACCTAGTTTTATGGTTTAATAAAATTGTTTACAGAAATAATTAGTGCTCATCCAAAGTTTATACGTTAAATGAATCGGCCTATCTATCTATCTATCTATCTATCTATCATCTATCTATCAACTGCAAACGCAAGATCATTTAGACCTGCACTACAATGACTTTCTCAAAATGTTATATACACCGAACAGCCTTAACATTAAAACCACTGACAGGTGAAGTGAATAACCCCAACTCATTACAATGGCACCTGTCAAGCTACTGACTTGTCACCCAACTTTCCCAGATCTCAATCTACTCGAGCATCTGTGGGATGTGCTGGACAAACGATCCAATCCATGGAGATCACACCTTGCAACTTACAGTACTTACAGGTCTCAGTTTGCTTTGGTGCATATCGTTAAACATCTTTAACATTGTCACAACCACAAGATCAAAACAATTCACGCATACTGTAATGCATGACAGCAAGGTTAAGCCCCAGAGGGCCCTAACTCACCCAAAACTATTAAATCATGTCTCAAAAGCAAATAATTCTATCAATGAATTAAAGTTCCTCTTGATTGCCTTGGCACATTTCCTTAAACATATTTAACAGGTATAAGAGCATTTGTAAAAACAGTTCATGCATATAGTACAACATTATGGTTTAGCTGCAAAAGCCAATTAACTCAAAGCAATTAACTCATGTCTCAAAAGCAAATAATTCCAGCAATGAATTAGTCAGTGTCAGCAAAATGAAATGTACAATCAGCATCATTTTGATCATGAGAGTCAAAATCTGTTGATATATTGTCAGTATGTCAATGTAATTATGCTTCTGAGCTCCAAAATTCTGAATGATAGTCGGTTCCCACATTTTCATTGTCACAGATTATGTTTCTTTAGCAAACTGATATTTTTTCATGCGAAAGACACTAGTTTCAACCTTGCAAGGCTCTACAGTATATTACAGTACATAAAGTTCCCTGGCAAGAGAAAGCACTCACATGCACACGTACCTTCTTCAGATCTCAAGACACAGTACAATAGCAAACGAAAACTTCACACAGCACCGTATAACACAAAACCAGCATCACGGCGATACAAGAACAACGAAATGACAACAAAATTATGTACCATGTGAATCAAAAATACAACAATGCTGTATCACTGCAATTTACGGAATGTATTTTTAAATAATTTTGAAAGCTTGGTTGACTGTTTTGCACGTGGTTTATAACACAATGACCACATACATATACTGTATAGTTTTCTATGTAAAATTCTTACAATGGAAAACTACATAATCAAAAGTAACTGAAAATTGTGCCAAATGATGACAATTGTACAAAATCGTTTATATGTATGTACTATGTACTGAAGCATTTGTAAATTTGCGTGAAGCAATGAGAAATGATGTTTGCAGAAGTGACATTATGGTATGGGGTTTACACTTGTTTGACCCTGGGTCCTCCGGGGTTTTTTTATATATTCAGTTTGCACCACTTTCCAGTGAAGTTATTTTACTGGGAGTCAACTAATTAGTTCATTGAAGTTTAAGGGGAAATGCATAACGTGACTTCTTTGGAACAGCTCCCGCATCCTGTCCTCATACCATCAGGGAACAATGAACTTATTTTTATCCAGGAAAACTAATGGGATGTATATTTTTCCAAGTAAATCGCCCTGATAAATTTTTTTTTTTTTTGTGCTTTACAGATATGAAATTCTTTGCCAGGATTTCCTGATAAAATGCACCTTTTAAAATTCAATGGAATTTCAATATCAGAATTACTCAACTGAATACCATTTTAACTGAACTATACATGAAGTGTGGTGGTTCAGAACCCGGAAGCTTTGGACAGTCAGGGGGAGGGGTTTTATACCACACAATTCTCAGGAAAAAATGCCACTTCATCACATAGAGGTATTACGTAAATTAAAGAGAGAAGCCAAGTTTCTTCTTCTTGGTCATATTTAATGTTGTGCCCAAGAATTTTTGACTGGCATACATTTTGAATAATTGATAAATAGTATTTTGAAAGAAATTTTCATTATCAGTGTCGCTTTAGAAAAAAATTCTATATGCATCTGTTACATTTCATCAAAAGAAATTGAAGGTAAGTGCATCGAGTGCATAATTGCTCCTGATTTTCAAGCAGGACCCACTTCTAATCACACATCTACCTGTGGATCTTAACCGTGCCGACCAACCAGAAACATCATTTTGGCATCATGCGTGTATCATTACTGAAAATGAATAAATCGTCTACTTTAGGATCTTTCATTTTCAGGTATTACTAAGAAATCTAAATGCAGGTCTTTACCCAGAGACTTCATCTGTCCCAGGGTTTAGAAACTGAGAGCGTGGTTGTTAAAGCATGAGCTAAACAAGTTCATACAAGCCAAAGAAATCATTCATGTTTTTAGCATCGGGATTCTTCAAATCTTGGCAAGATGGATGACAACAGAAGTCACTTCACATACATGAAGTACATTTTATCTGGCTACACTGAGCTAAGAGCCTGTGAAACTGAATGTAATTGGCAACTCTGAGTCATTGATTTTGCATGAAGGGGCACACCCTTCCTCATGTGCCCTACATGGAAAGACAAGACAAGAAAACAAGGCTCTTTGACATGTTTAGACTTTAGAACCAGTTAGTAATGGAAAAGTCTAGTATATCTGGTATCTTTAACACTCGCGTGAGACACAGAGGTAATGTTAATGTGGGAAAATGATCGTCTAATGATATTCATGAAGACAGAGAGAAAATAGCATATGTTTTTATTAAAGTATCAAAAACAATTGGACAGATTGTACAGAAACATTTCCTTGAGGCATTTCGGAGTGAAGTATCAGAGATTTTACCTGACTTGATTACACATATTTCAAATTCTAGCCTAGTCACACATCAGAACCTATTTCTCCATACTCTGCACTTTCGTAGGTAAAGCTTGTAGATAATGCCAGAAACCGTGCAAACAGGAACACTTTCAAGACATCTTCCCTTTGGGTTATACAGTAGTACGTAATTTGTAGCTTCTCTGCTTGCAGGTAAATAAAGAGGACGGTATTAACAAGGGTCTACTAAATTTACCGACGCGTACACATCTCTCTCTGTCGCCCAAACACATAAACACACATCCTAAAGCAGATGTGCTTGGGCAGCAAGGCTGTCCCAGAGGGTTTACAATCTAAACACCACGACCTCATTCATTCTGTTCAATCTCGGAGAGCTGGGCTTGAACATGCCCTCCTTACTCTATGTGTCACTTAAACCAGGATGCGTACATTGAAGCCCATTGCATCCATGCAAGGTTCCTCGAGAGGTTTCTGAAACCATTCTACAGAGCAACGCTCGGTGACCGATGTCCGAGAAAATTATGGAGCAGGCTCAAACAGAAGGCAGCCATTTATTTCAGCTGAGCGTATAATTCAAAATATAAGTTATATAGTTAAGTGTGGTTGCTCACATTTTATAATTGTTTCCTATATCTTATAAATAAATACCATACAACTTCATTATAACAGTGTTACATGTAATAGCCAACATACAATGTTATCAATATCTGCAAGCTTTTTGTTCTAGTTTGACAGATGGCACTGTGCATAATCGTGATAAATTTGTTTTTTTAACTCGTGCATGCACGTATGCACAAATGCAGCTTAAATATGACTACAGTAGTCTAGAGTAGAGTAGTCTTCTCACAAAAGTTTCGTCCTCAGAGACTCAGTCTCATTATAAATTCCATTGACAGTACATTGTCCGAAGTACCGGTAGCTTTTGCCACCAAAATGTAGGACCCAGCATGAGACTTCTAGAATATTCATGTTGCATTTATCCCTTTGATGCCTGACGCTGAAAGATCTCCTTCAGAGATTCAGCATTGTTTTTCATTCACTCCTAATGCTCTGGTAACACACACATGCACACACACACACACACACACACACACACACTCTCTCTCTCTCTCTCTCACACACACACACACACACACACACGCACGCATGCACATACACACCCCTGAAACTTTAGCAGCTCTTTCTGAAGGCTGTTGCATATAAGTGAAATCATAGAAAGCAACAGCTATCATATCACACATAAAAAACATAAAAATTTTTAAGCATTAAATAAAATTCAGAACGAATTCACCTTCTACATCTAAGTATGAAACGTAAGTTTCCACATATTAATAAAACTAAAAATATGCATTATCTCCATATATTCTTATCGATGCTATTAGTATTCCATGTAAAAGTTACCACAGTAATGAGTATTCAGCATTATAGGGAAGTTTCAATTTAAAATTGTGTAAACATTTATCTCAAGTTACCTGTGACATCACCTAAATTCCTTTGATCACTAAACCTGACTAAATTAACATAGAGCGACACAACTTTTACTAAAGACAGGGCGAGTTACCATCGACAACATTGTAAGGGAAAAGTAAAATTAAAATATATTCGTATTTTGAAGCAAATTGAATATCTTGGTTTTCCTTAGTGCTATAAAGCTTTTTTCTTCACAGGCTATGGTCCGCGTACCATCCCAGGTGGAAGGGGGAACTGTGGAGCTGTCCAGTCTCTCTTTAATTCCTCTAGAAGTCCCTTAAATTGGGAGTGGAAAATTACAGTTTCTCTGGGATCTTCACTTGTAAGCAGATGGATCCAGCCTTGCTCAGTCAGTGGTGATCACAAGACGTGTGAACTGAAGTGTGACTCAGTCCAGCCGGGCCAGTGATCAAGTCCTGCAGGGTGCCCTCCTTGATGTGCTGGATGAAGAGGTTCCTCTCGTCCTCCGGAGTCTGGCCATTCTGGGCACGGACTATGCAGGTCGGCCGATGGAGGTTCAGCATGTAGACCAGCTGCTGCTTCTGACTCTTCAGCTCCTCAATCTGGGCCTTCAGCTCCGCATTCAGGGACTCCAGTTTTTCCGACTCCTGTAAGGGGTACAGGGAGACATGTTGAAGCTAGACACTTGAACTTGTGATGCCTGTGATCAGGGGAACCGTAAAGGGGGTCGGGGTGTCAGGACAATTCCAAGTGAATTTTTAGGGAACCTAAAATTTTGGAACTAACTGGAGTTGTAAAAAAAAAAAAAAAAAAAAACTTATAAATAGGATTACTCTGAAGGAGCCATTACTTATCTGGAACTATGCAAGCATATTACCCCAAATGCCAGTTAACTTTTGGGAAAATGGCCAAAGTAAAAAAAAAACATTTATGACATACAAAGCTCTGCTGAACATAAATACAGCCTTGATTTATCCAGACAATCCCTTCTGCTCAGATGACATTTCAGTTGCTATCGACTTTTATCTAATTTTCCATCTTACCTTCTGTAGGCAATCAGTCTTCTCCTTTTTCTTATTTCTACATTTGGCAGCGGCTATTTTGTTTCTTTCACGTCTCCTTTTCCTCCTTTCGCTTTCCTCTGGAGTAACCTGAAAGAAAAACAAGCAGCAAACATATATAAAAATGTCTATGCCATAAATTAGCGGCACTCATGATCTCACGCTAAAAAGTTCTGCCTGACCTTTAGTCACCTATCCTTTCAACTTGTAAACAAGTCTGTGGTACAAAATAACGTGCCCAGACAGGAGGTAAAGTACGCATGTGAGACACTGTTTTGTTCCGGAGTACTTATATTAAAAGGAAATTAGAAAATGATGAAATAACGATTAGCCTTAACAGTTGTAAGGCTTTACACATATTTTAAGATATAAACAAAATAATTATGATATTTTAAAATATAATATATTTTAATGGGAGACCAAACTTAAATTTCATAATGTAAGTTTTGAGTTTGGTGAGTTCATATTTATAAATAAAATATACGTTTACGAGGACAGAATACAGGATCGATTTCTTACCTCTCGCTTCACCGGTAGCTGCTCCGAGGTTCGTTCAGAGCTGGAACTTGTATAGTCGTTCATGATGGAGTTCAGCCCGTTAGACAGACGCTTGTTCTGGATCGCCAGACGGAGCTCCTCCTTCACCAGCGGCGTGAAGTTGGTGAAGTCGTCCAGGGTGAGAGTCCCCGGCGGGGAGAGGCAAGGAACCAAAGCCGATGCGCTGATCTCCGAAGGACCAAGTCCGGGACACTGAAGCATCATTATGTTGCCTAGGAGGTGAATAAAAACGCGCTCTCATGTATGGAGATAAAGCATGACCCTTAATGGTACACTGTAAGGAGGTTTTTAAAAAGTTATTCTATATGAAAAAAAAACAACCGAGGGAAAACTTTTTAATGGCAGGACTTTTTCATGGAATGTTTTGAAAAAATGCCCACTTTCCAAATGATCTCCATTAACCCTGAGAACAGCCAGTGTCTGAATGACGCCAGTCGGTTCAGGCAAGAAAGTTAATCCCCCTTTACTGTATAAGTAAATGCGAAAGTACCCAGACTTCAGGAATGACTTGCTTTCTATGGCAGGCATAACAAAAACCGAAACGATAAGGCGGAGATTAGTCGTCATTTCGTGACTCCCCAGCTTTCTCAATTATACTCCCCTTTGGATAAAAGTATCTGCCAAAAAAATAAAATGTAAATGAAATGTCGGGCCGCCCTGTGCTGTAAAAGTTACCCGCTATCGCGGTTCAGTTTCATACTTACACACCGAGAAATACATCATATTAGAGATACAAAAACCGAATCTTAACGAATGTGATTAGGCAAACAGCACAGGCCAATTTAAACATTTAGCCAAAAGAAAAGTGTTTTTCAAAATACAGAATACGATCTTCTTTAAAATGTCTTAGCTAGGCTATTAGCCTATAATACCGGTAACACCAGCAGCTGTATAAACCCAGTAATCATCATATTTCTAAGTCAGAATGGCTAAGTGGATACCATACGAGGGACGTGTAGCCTATGATAAACTGTAGGCATTCCAGGAGATAACTAACTATTGGAGCTGCTGAAAAATTTTAATTTCACTTTCATTTTTACACTAAGGAACTCCGTTTCTAGTAACTAAGTAGGAAACAGGGTTCGTAAACTATTATTTTATGAAGTGGATATAGACTAACTTTCTAAGCCTTTCTGAGCTGACTGACGCTTTCCCTTCGCTCGATCATTCAAAACTTCAGGTTTGAAAAGTAGCCTGATGTATGACAACAAGCTACTGAAAACAACAGACATTTCAATCAAACACGTAAACATTCCCATGCGTAATAAACAGGAGCGTCTTATATTACTGTTAATACAAGCGTATTCTGAGAATGATATTACCGGACACTGACAGAACACTTCGATTCCGGATCCACCTTCGTAGTCCGCGTTTAGGATTAATGAAAACGTACGGAGCTAAACCCCGAGACCCATCATCGTTAACAAAATGCGATCGCTCCTACCTCTCGAACAGATCTGCCGTTTACAAGAGAATACAGTGCCGTCCAAAAGGCTTCACCCGCGTCCCTTCTGTTTGTAGTGAAACTTACAGCTAACGCAGTCCCGTTGCATCACCCGCTTTATAAAGGGAGACTAGCTAAGGCATCCTTGTAGTAAGCGCTGTCAGAGGTGACGTCATTCTATTAATAGGCCAGCGGGAGCTGGCCGGCCGATGATGCAAGCGCGCAACACCGCGCGGCTCACCATAACAGGCCAGCCTGGCCACTATTTCCAGGGGGAATTCAAACTCACAGCATTTCGCGCTAATGAGTCCATAAAGACATACCCAGTTAATGACCTGAGACTTCAGGCATGTCCAGTACGGCTACGTATTTGGGAGACATAAAAGACATTTTAATACACAGACCCGGGTCTCGCTGTCCACATTAAAAGTTACAGTCCAGGAGTTTCTTCACATGATTTCCTTATTTTTTTATTTGTTAATTTTTTGTGCCTCCTTCTATAACTACCATATAATAATAATAATAATAATAATAATAATAATAATAATAATAATAATAATAATACATATTATTGTTATTATTATTATATGGTAGTTTATCTTAACTATATACTAGTTTATCCTAGTATTTATTATATTGTTACTGCAATAATTGCTGTAATACTAGAACTATGTTGTGAAAATTATCATTTTAATTTTGGTGACCAATCGAAAAAATCCGAAAAAGGATGGGATATGAACATTAAGGTAACGTGCCACGTTCTCTTGTCTATTTGTTTAACAGTTTCTCTGTTGTGAGTGCATAAAACTGAAATGTTCCAAGTTAATTTGTATCTATTTACACTATAAGAGTAATATTATATAATATCCCCGCACTTCACCATAACTAGTTTAAAGCATTCACTTTTTAAATATTTGTAAATTGTAAATGTCTAAAATTGTTCATTTGAATTAGGCTATATTGAGTTTTTGTTAAACATTGTGATTCACAGTTCCTATATGTGTATATAGTGATTGTTTACTTTGGGTTATTGAAACCTTGTGAAATAATTAAGGATAACGTGCAATATAGTTTAGGGTATTTCCGTGACTCTCGTCTTGAACTCGCAGTTATCGAGTTTCGAGTTTCTCATGTTAATTCGCTTACGTTTGCTGTAGTGAATCAGCAGTTTAGTTAGTGGACTTTTTTCTATGTCCGACTTATGCTTATTCACTTAAAACGAAGAGCGAATTCCTTGGTAAAATTTAGCTGCATTTGAGTAACTTACTTTTATGATAATGTTGGCAATTATTAAGCGTACTTACTTAAATTCTAAATGTACACATATTGTATTTCTGTGGCATTCAGAACCAAAAACAGATGTGATTCAGGCGACGGAAAATATTTTGTATACCAAATTAAGCAGTCTTAACCTATTAGGATGTTTATACTATGTTGCCAAGATACCTTTAGTATTAATTAAGCAATACTAGATAATTTAAAATTCATATTAGTCATAAAAAAAATCATTACGTACCTAATCATTCCACATGTCCAGTGTCATATGCGGAAATTGCCAAATGGGAAACGTCACTACTATTCCTTTGAAAGTTTCACGTAACCTATTTCTTATATGAATGTTTCTAGCAGGCATTCTCCTAACATACGGAGTTCCGAAATGGCATTTAGCGATTTTTCTTAATCATTTATCATGACATACAGAAATAAAAGTACGATTTAAAACTAGAGTCTATGTTCCTGAACAATTCTGAATTACAATAGTCTTGGTGTAACAGCTGCTAATCTTAACGCGCATGAAGGAATTAAACTGCTCTGATCAAGTGGCCATTGACGCTATACTCAGAAAGTTAGTAACAATTTGTATCTTTGCTTGTCAGTGGAGCTGTATACCCTCAATGGTCTGCCAATTTATCCTTAGCTGTAGGTAATTGTACCTTTTAAGTTACAGACATTTTTGTACCATTGAGGGCACATTAATGCTATTTGTACCTTTAGGATGTTCCCCAGAGTCCATTTCTATACCTTAAAAGGTACAGCGCCAGGGACAAGCAAAGGTACAAAATTTTACCCTTTTTTCGGAGTATAGAGTGTCGTGTATATTGACATGACATTGCTCAATCAAGACAACTTCTGCTCTCATTTTCACGATGTCTTTTAAGCATACAGGCAGCGACCATTCCTTTATAGCTCAGTACAAAAAACCTGGTCACAACTGTGACAGGTGGAATTAAACAGGTTAACATCACTTGCTTGATATGGGGGTCCCAACAAAATGGATTTATTTGAACGCAGACATTTGTATTGATATCTTCTTTCTCCCATCCAAGTTGTGAAACAGAATATGCCACGATTTATCAATTTGACGTACGTAATAGGAGGTAGGTAAAGATAGGCTTGTCATGTGACATGTCAGTGCTGATTAAAACGCCTTAGCGCGGTTAAGATAAATCCATTGGGAACGGATTACTTCGTGCTGTGAGTTTTCGGGGTCGCGATCATTATAACCCATGTTAGACTGCCAATGCAGTGGTGGTCAACATAGGCGACCGACTAGGACGCCATCACGAGAGGATGTCAGCCGCAGCCCCCCCCCCGCGCACCAAAAAGCCCTCGTGCTTATTAAAGTATTCAGTGGCAAGTACTAGGCTGATAGAATAATCAGTACTTCAAAGAAAATATTGTAGAAGTGATTTTCGATGTACAGTTGAGATTTGCCGAAACAAAAAAATTGGGCAGATTTTAAAACCGGATATTTATTATGCGATTGACTAGATTTTGTTATATCAGAGAATTCATGTTTACACAGATATCACGTCAAATGTTCAGTCAATGAGTTGGATGTTTACGACCCTGTGCCTGTTTTGTTATTTTTTTTAATTGATTTATTAACTCCCGAAGATTATATTGTGTTCATGTATTACCTGTTTCATCCATCTATCCATCCATCCATTCATTCATTTTATGTAACCGCTTGTCTGGTTCAGGGCCGTCGGGGGTCCGGGGATTACCCCGAAGGCTCCGGGGGCAAGTCAGGGAACAACCCAGGATGGGGCGCACACTCTCACACCAGTCACTTACAGTACACACGCACACCTATGGGTAATTTGGCAACTCCAGTTAACCTCGGCATGTTTTTGGAATGTGGGGGGAAGCCCCGCCGTGTTTATTGCACGTTTCAATACGTATAGACATTCCATAATAGACACATGCTTACTCAATATTAATAAGTATTACGTAATAATATAAATATTATTCGTTGTATAAGAATGCATAACAATAACACATTATAATGAATATATTTTAGAATACTCTTTACTGAAACCTTTCATTAACTTAATAAAAAGACAAATGCTGTTCTTTGTATAACAGTTTGGTTTCAGAGCTGGGTGTATTGTTTAAGGTGACTAATGTAAAGGTGATGCTTTTAAAAACATAGCTCATGATTTTTGTCTTGTCATGTTTAATAATACTTTAGAATGTGCGGCATTCTTCTTACTGTGATAGATGATACCTCTTTCTATTGCGTCTTCCAAAATTTTTATTAGGTCTTTGTAGCAATTGTAGAAGTACTTAATTGAAATCACTGCATTAAAATCAATGGGCAAAAAGGGGGACTCAGTTTGATAAGGTCTTTGGTTTGAATCCCGGTGCTGGCAGACTGGTCCTGCTGTTGGACCTTTGTCCTAATTGCCCCAAGGGTGCTGGATGCTAGTTAACCCCACTTTGTGACAACCAAGCTTGCTCAAAAAGAGAAAGACGGGATAAGCAAAGAAACAGCTCCATCCATCCATTTTCTGCCTCCACTCCATCCATCTGGGGTCACAGGGAAAGGGCGTAACTTTGGCTGGAACATTGGGGGGGTTGAGGTCTCCACCCATTACGGGGGAAACATGATTCTTGGGGGGTTGTATTAGCTGGTTTTGATTTATTGGGGGGCTACAACCACCCCATCCCCCCCGTAATTCACGCCCATGGTCACAGGTCATGGTTTCCCCATGGGGACTAATAAAGCACACACACACACACACACACACACACACACAGATTACTTACCAATCTGTTTGTGGGCACAATGGGAAAACAGTTCCATCCATCCATCCATCCATCCATCCCATTACCTAGGCTGGTCAACAACAATGCATGCAATCCCAAACCGAGTAAAATTTTGCTAAAAGTAAAGTTTCCATCTGATGTAATTTCAAGAAAACATTATTAGCTCTTGTACTGAAAGACAGAACCATTATGCCGAATTCACAACTAACGCCAAAGCAGTTTGACACAGACTAGATTTTAAATTCATATTACTGCCTGTGAATGGATGATAAGGGGGAGTACAATGTTTCTAACGACGAGGAAACCAGGAAAACAGACAGGAACTAGAAAAAAGAAGTGAAATGCCATCTTAGTGAGCAACAATAGTTTCTCTGTTTTCTGGAGATTAATGATAAAGCATACAGACACTGTTTGAATGTTTTGATTGTTTATGGACTTAAACTCATTAACCTAACCAAGTATCTTGCTGGTTGAAGTCCCAGGAGAGGATATTACACAAATATAAAAACCTAACCCAAAATACTCCAGTAACTTACTGAGCTCTGCAAATGGGTACATAGCAAAATCAGCAGGCAGTTAAATTAAAGGCCCATACCTTGAGATTTGGTCTTGGGGCCTGGGGAATGTGACAGGCCACCTGCTGGCTTTATACACGAGTCTGCATCAGCACAAGAACAAAGAGCGTGGGTAGAGTGGGACGCGACCACATACCCCACTGAGGCGTGAAGTGCAACCCAGTGGCTGTCCTATGCTGTCCTTGCAATGAAGCCCTGGAAACTTCCAGTGCATCCCATCTACCCCCCCCCCCCCAATCCCATCCATCAGCTGCCTGCCCCACCCCATTGCTTGTGTTTGTCCGTATACACACACAGCGTTACCAAGGTGCGCGAACACTGCTGCATTCATAAGCACACTGCAGTGAGTTCCATGGACCTTTGACAATATGAACTGGGAAATTACAAAACAAGAAAACTGCAATTGTTCATTAGGACGTGGGAGTCAATATTTTTACAGTGGTTCCAGTAGGGTTTGTCTTGTTTTTAGGAAAAGCAAAGGAACAGGTTTGATGAATGTGTAAAATCTATAGAATGGCCCACTGTACAACTAGGATAAAATGCCCACTTTGCCATAGCAGAAGTAATTATGCTTAATTATGCACTGAATGTATATTTTCTGACAAGGTTTTCAACATCTTTCAATAAAAAGTTTTAAATTTAAGTAAAATCAGAGGTGAGCGTCAGCCTATACAGTATACACCTCTTTTTTGGTAGATATGTCATCTCTAATCGTACGAGCTTTAAGGGAAATATATAAATATTATCTGATTGCAGACTGCTACATTCTACTTCAAATATAAAAACATTCATTGCATCCAGTGCATTTTATTTAAAACACACTCCCATATCAGAATCTAAGAGGGGGCTTGATTGAAATCAGGGGGTTGCTGAATATTACATCAGTTCTCAAACTAAATATGTCATTTTGGCTATCGAAGGATTTCTGGTGAAACATTTCATGAAATGACTCATTTCCTGTTTCAAATTCCCAGTGATTTCTTCATCATACCCAGAACGCACTGAAGGTCACAGGTTGCTCGTACCATAAGGTACCATGAACGGTTTCCTAATTTAAATGTATCATCCTGCATATTTCAGTGGTTCAGACATCCAGGCACTAATCACATCATGATATTTGCTCTTGACTCTGTGCGAAAGGACAGGTGTGCAAAGGTCTAGGGTCATATTCATATAAAAACAAGAACTGAGTTCATACAGAAGGTGAGATTAAACTGAGACTGTTACTTTCCTTTTACTTATAATAAAGAATGAACTCATAGCTCATAACAAAACTGCGACAAATCTTCATCCACGGACTTATTTTATTTATTTGTCATTTTCAAAACATGTTGACTGAATTCAGTTTGTGGGTTCTTTTTTAGTATCTGTAGCTGGTTCATGCTAATTGTTGGTGGAATATTCCAGAAGGGTAAACCCATCAAACTACATGATCCCTCCATTCGTACAGGTGCAGTCTGGGGCGAAGAGGCTTTGAGTGGGGGTAGGTTTATTTGAGTAGGGGTTGGTTCATTGTTGAGAAATTTTTATATATGGCAGGCACTATTACAGTACCCTATTAATAAATATCCAGTTACAAGGTCTAAGTAGTGTCTCTTTTAGGCTATTCAATCACCCACCTGGACTTTTAAGTTTTTTCAGCAAATGTTACATATACCGTGAAGATTCACCTACAGTCTGATAATCAGAATACATCTCTCAAATGATTCTCCTCCTGTTAATTTCCAGTTTCAAATATACATTAACATTTAAGATGCATATCTTACGCATAAGGGTGGCGGCAGACTTAATCTGCGGAATTCTGAACCCAAATCGTGCCGACTGTAATGAACACTAACTATAACGTTGTGTAAATATCCACGACGACTTTCGTCACTGATTTATGATTCAAATATCTTGTTTCTGAATACTTACTTGAGCTGATGAAATAATATGGTATATTAGTGATATGAATCACTGATATTAGGTTAAAACTTCCTTTTAACGTACGTAAAGTCAAGACGTTCCCTAACTATCAACTACATTTCCAAAAGCTAACATATAGGCTTCGTCATAACACACTAACCATCCATCCATTCACCCATCCATCGTCTAACCCGCTTATTCTACTGGGTCGCGGGACACACTAACCAAAACATATTTTTTCTTTAAGGTCAAAAAATGCAAAATATTTTACAATTAAGTTTATAGTTATTCTTATATTCATTTTACATTCTCATTTTATATCCTTATATTATTTTTTATGAAGTGTCATTTATTTATTTTCAGTTTCCCACATAAAGAGCTTTTAAACAGTTCTGTAATGCGCTGGTTTCATCATTAGAGGAATGTTTTGCTGCTTTAAGGGAATAAGCCTCCTCAATCTGACACCCAGCACGACGCGTCATTCTTTCCGGGAAGCGGGTCCGTAATACTGTGCCAGTCGGGAAGCAGGAAGACGAACAGCATCGGGGAAGCGCCCAAACATATTACTAGATTATTGACAGGTACAACTCGAATTAAGCAAAACGCTGTCGAAGGCGAATCGGTTTAACTCCCGTTATGAAAAACAGCCCTTCCAGTAAAACGAAGAAGATCACGCATTCGGGAAACCGACACCGAACGAATCTACCGATAAAGCGCCTGTCATAAAGTCACAATAGCTCCTTTTCCCAGTATTATGTAATGCCTTTAATTTTACTTTCTCATTTGCCGTAGGATTATACCTTAATTTCCTTATTTCACGAGTTTTAATTCCTATGTAGTGAAAGTAAAATGTGGAGACATTTCGCCAGTTGATCCAAGGTCTCTTTAATTAATGTTTAATAATTAATTTTAATTATACTAGATAAACATACGTATCCAGATTGTTTAATAATATTTTTTTTTTAACTAAACAGCTGGAAGATATTGACTATGGCCTGGGCTTGTTGCGTATATGGCGCTTATAGCTACGTTATTTTTATGCATATTCTTCATTGATTCAGTTTGATGTTATACGCGATTATTTTTCTTTAATAACACCGAAGGGAGGTATGTATAATTTGATGAGGACTGCAACGCGACATTGTGTTTTCTAGTGATTTAGCCTACACGGTATCTTTATCCAGAGCAGTATGGCTGGCCAAAGCTTTAAAGAAGCCGTGTTAATATTACGGTCGTTTGCGGAACATAAGCTGGTGAAAATTCAATAATCCTTGTTGAAAGTGATGTCTAACCACATGTGCGCTATTTGTGGCAAACGGGTCTGCCTCATCATTTCCATATAAAAAAGGCAAGATTTCGAAATTTAAAGGGTGGGTAGTTTCATTATGAGATTCTTTGCAGCTTTGTCTTTTTATGAACCACAATGGTAGCATATCAAACACACAATAAGAAATGAATGTCAGACGAAAAAAAAAGTGGACAAAAATGACACACACTTAAATATAGCCACTGTGACTCAGCGTATTTAAACCTGTAGAGAGGATGATGGTGTCATTACGTAGACGTGTAGAGTGATACAGCTTCCTTTAAATAATAGTTTGTAGTTTCCTTATTACATTTGTGCCATTCAGGGTAGCAAAAGTCATGGTTATTTTAAAGCTAAGTTAAATCACTGCCACCCAACTGTTGCTCAGCCCTAAGCACTGACCAGATTTCTGTTTATTTATTTACCAGGTTGCTGCCATGGTAACACTCTTCCACCAATTGGTCTTTTGTTTCAGGCATTCTGATGATGTAGGGGAAGCCTCTCTTAGGACTTCCTGGATTTCAATGGGAGTGCGGG
>JAODJW010000039.1:6404148-6430396 GCA_026777045.1 Hyperopisus bebe | reverse complement strand
GGGGGGGGGGGGTTAGGGGGCTTGTATATCTTGTTGAAGAACGTATGTCATAATCTGGCTTGGTATAAAGCATAGGCTTCTATTGAGTGGTGGCTTTCTTCTGGAGCTTGTTTAGAATAACCCCAAGAGTAAATCAACATTAAGGACACTTTGCCAAGTTGGAAATAAACGCACTTACCTCCGTTTTAGGCACAAACCTTTATATACTTAAAGATGATCTAATTAAAAAATAGGGGGTGAAAATGATGTTATCATTGACTGTTGGTTAGATGAACTGATCACACTCAGATGGTTTGAACTAGCTTTATCGTAAATCTAGATTTCGGATCCATTATGTCTTATTTCCATTGTTTAATACCCTTGGAAATACCCTGTAACACACAATTGGAGCAACAACAGTTGCTTTAGTTTTCCATATAATCAGTCATCCCTCTTTGGTGATGAAGGCCATGTTGCACACTATAATATTACCATGTTATTGTAATGATACCATTTACTTGCTTGGAAGGAATGTTTTCCCTCCACCCCAAAACGTGGGAGTATAGCTTTAGAAGAAAAGGAACCACTGCTGTCAACTGACTGAAGATAGAAAGATAATCGTGTCTATTTACATGAAATCTTCCATTGTGCTGAAAGCTAGCCAAACTGTTCTTGCTAACTTCTGGCTGTTTGATGTGCATATATGTAGTGGAATTAGCAAAAATTCTGCAGTTGATAATGATGATAATGAGAATGAGTATAAAGCAAAAATTCCGTGTTCTGTTCACCCGTGGTGTAGGATTGCTTAGAGAGTTTCCAGAAATGAATAAGTGCTTTTCAGGACATGCCACGCAGGGATTCCCTTTGTATTATTAGAAATCAATTATACCTTTTATTCAACTCAAAATTGTGACTTTATTGAAAAAAAACCAAAATGGAGAACTTTTAATTCCTATTCTTTTTTTGCATTGTACAGTAAAGTTTGTATATTTTCTTGTTTTATTCACAGTACAAGAGTTATCACAATAATGTTTTTATACATCTGTGGTCTAATGACATAATCGTATGTGATTTGGCTATTTTATTTTTATTGCTAATTAAACAGGATGACATCATACTAAACAGGTGAATATTTAAAATCTTGCCTCTTTAGTATTGATGTTTAACAAATAGTTCTGTATGGTTTCAGGTGCTGGGCCAATCACAGTGCTCGGGTGCGGTGACATCATCCTAGCCTACTGTGGCATGACAGCATGTTGTGTCATCAGAATATCTGATCAATATTTAACGATAGCTCAACACAGAGGCTAAAAAGCACTTACGCTTTAAAGGAAGTAAGCTACCGAGTACTTATTTTACAGACTCATCTTACATATTAAATTTAAAATCTCGGCTTAGTATTGTACATATTTAGCTGGGCAGAGAACAGTAGCAGAAAGGTGACTACGTTTAATAGGGGTTTTTGTTTTGCTACGCGGTCTGGAACTGCAGTTCTGGTAGTGGTATAAATTTGGCGATCCCGGTGAAGTCCAACATAATGCCAGTCTAATTGCCAGGGCTTGGACTGATGCGTTATCAACGTGAGTCATCCTGGCGGTCTGGAAAAGCTGACATTTTAAAAGTCAGTTTTGTTTTCGGACTGCATGAGTCACGACAAACCCAATAAACAGGACCACTGCCTAGTCGATTCCTGATGCAGCGAAATGATACCACAGCAGCATCCCAAGCGGGAATGTAACACGCGCCTATATTACATGGTAGTCTACAGATACTGAAAAATATGGTCGTAGCTTCCTGGTTAGAGAAAAGCATGCAGGTACTATACGGTTGTTATGTTATGTCAGACACGAATTTTCTTGCTTGGTTGTATTTATCTTGTCTAGTGCTTGTAGTAATGCAGCACATGTAAATAGTTAACTGTTTGTTTAATTTATTTATAGGGGGGATTGACAGCGTTGGCGAACACAGTAGCAGAGTAGCACTGATCGGTGGGTTCCCACTTAGCAGGGTGATTAACCGTGTTTTACCCATGTTTGTTCTTACGTGCCGTAAGTTGTGTTGTGTGCGTGTTTGTTTGTGTGTGTGTGTGTGTGTGTGTGTATATATATACACAAAATGATATATGTGTAGCCTTAATTGATAGGCTATAACAAAAGTATAAATCTTAATTAAATCTAAAAAGAATAACTGCCAGATGTTTTCAATGTAGGCTATTTATTTAATGTAGGCTATAGTCCTTCTGTTTAATGCAGATGTGACCTAAATTATACTACGTAATAAAAGGCTTCACAATCTGCTTAGTCATTGCCGTGTGTTGAACTCTGTATTCAGTTGTTTGTTGTCTTTATCATCTCAGTTCGTGACCGATGTCACGCCCCTGAAATGTCTGCCAATGACTGTAATTGAAAGAGTTCTGGGATTTCGAGACAACAGTTTCGGCATAGGGCAGAGTGTCACATGACAGCTTCATACACACAGTCATGTGACAGGGGAATTTCCTGTTTTGTAAAACGCCACAAAGAGCACGCTCAGAGCAAATCATGTGACAGTGTGTTTACTGGAAACTCCCTCATTGTTATGGAACATTCAGTGAGCTTGCAGTACAATGGTTCTGTTGTGGGGCTTTGCAAAGACCCTTTCTTCTTGATATGGAACACTTTAACTGCATGACTATACTATTCTCATGCATAATTGGCTTTAAGTGTGATTACCTACTGCCTATATTCCTATTATTAAACTATTATTAAAGTATAAGTTACCCTTGCTACAATGGGTTGGGCCCCATTCTGGGTTGTTCCCTGCCTTGCGCTCGTACTGTAGCCTCTGGGTCAAACTCTGGGTCAAACCCCCGCAGCCCTGAATAGGACAAGCAGTTTTGGAAAATGGATGGATGGATGGAAGTTACCCTTGGTGTAAAATTCTGTTACACCACGTACCCTGTGATGAACTGGCAATTCATCTCACCAGGTTGTTTCCCTGCCTTCTGCCCTGTGATTCCTGTGATAGGCTCTAGACTCAACCATGAGCAATACAAGTGCTTATAGATAACTATACAAGAACTATACTAGCGGTCGTGGAAGATTCGCGGATAAAATGGCGCAAATCATACTGTATTTTTGCATTTAAAACTTAAATGCATAAGTGAATGCTCATTTCCAATTTCAAGCCTTGTTATGATTGCCTGTGTAGAACAGACATGTGGATTTATCTGGGGGATTTATTAGCTTAATCTACCTCTAAAAACATACAGCTAAGGGTCCCCAGTGCACCTGGAATACCTATATTTCATGTTGGAAAAATCCCTAAATTCAGAATTTCATTTACACAACCAATAGCATTTAATTACAAATGAAACCGAATAAGTCGCACGCCATTCTGCTAGTCAGCTGAGCAGGTACTGGAACAATGCGTTTTTGTTGTTGTTGTTGCATATTTACTGATATCAATTATTTTCACTTGACAGTTTCTGTACTGATCTGTGAAGATGTTATGAGTAATGCTTCAGGACAGGTGTGGCATTCCTGAACCACAATGGATCACGCACCGCATATAAATGACCTTTTACATATTTCCTCAGTTAGCAAGTCATCCAGAATAACCAAAATTGAAATTATGTAACAAAAGACTCATCACAGATCTTTTAATGTTTCTATGGATCACCTTGGCTTATTATTTCTTCCATAACACACACACATTACATGAACTTCTGTTTGTTTTACACCATTGTGAAATTCATTTCATGTTGCTATTGCCCAAATATATCAGTAATGTTGTGATTATGCTGCATGCTTTGTTTTAGTTGGCAAGTAGGGCCATCTGGGTGGGGGGTGGGTCCTTTTTGAAGTATCTCAGACTTGTATTACTTTATGATAACCTTGCTACTGCAAATTAATCCTTAAAACCATAACTAAAAATCAGACATATTAGATTACAGAAAACAGTTACTGTAAATAGTTTAGTAATTTATATATAAAAAAATGTTGTGCAATTGTGCCAACCAGCGTCAATACAGAATTGGTTGGCACAACATTAAAATTCTATGAATTTTGTAAGAATCTAGCATCATACAAAAATAACCAGAACTTTTGCTTTAATCCAAACCAAAATCAGACAACCACTGTCAGTGAAATCAAGCTTCTGGTTCCGTAAAATTCTCAAAATATCTAATGAATTTGAACACAGTCTAGCAGACTAATAGGAGCAGCAATAAAACAATTAAATTTTTGCCACTGAGCATTTTAATCTCATCTTACAGTACATTATTTCTCCAAGTGATTTTTCAAATAATGTGTTTTTTTAACTTTTGAGCAAAAAGTACTATTAAAATACACTGTGCATTAGATACCAACCAACCCGAACTGTGCCCCGTATACGCTTCACAATACCAATCTGTCTGGCATGACCAGGCTTTCCAATCTTAGCACAAAATATAGCTAATCCCCATCTTTATTTTGTATATTTCCCCCCAATATTTCACTCAGATACACATAAAATTGGACATTTTGATAACCTAAAACACAAATGCGATCGCCCCCTTAACATTGCGCGTGCAGTCTTCCGATCTCTTGACAAGATGGATGGATGTAGTTCATGTGGACACACTTCGTAATGTTGGATTTTTCCAAATCCTTTCTCTACTCGCTTGGAAATTATTGCTGTGCCGATCAATTGCAACGGCCAACCAAACCCGGACTCCCTTAGTATTTTGTCATCTTACATATTTATCAAAATGTTAACTGCACACTAGAAGCGTAACGGAATTAATGTTTGCGTAATGGACTTCTCTTCTGTTTTAATACAAACATAAATGGACTAAACGTATAACATTACTCAAAATTGTATTCGTTTGGCCAATAAAATAAAGAAGAGGTAATAAGAAAGACTAACCCGTTCCCAAAGGGTACCATAATCATTGGAAGTACTGAAAAATTTGGCAAAATGACACCTATTGGGATCAAAATATGTTTATAATTCAGAATTATAATTATACGTTTATAATTCAGAAAGAGAGAGGCCCGAAACTCAGACTGAACTTCATCCGCCGCACAGCAGCTCTTTTGGAAATCCCGCCACCTTGTGTTCATATAGCGTTGCTGCGTCATACATTTATTCATACGTCCGGGAAATGCAAACAATCCGGTGACGGTGTGATCATCCTCCATATTCCGATCATCAAAGCTTATGAAAAAAGGCTCAAAGTATGGTGACGTGCTGTTAGTGAAAATGTTGTCAGGAAGGTGACCTTATGCTACAGCCCCCGTGGACTCGTTTTTTTCCGGCAATACGTAAGATGCCGGCATCGCTGCTGTGGGAGCGGCTGAATGCTGGTTTGCCATTCTGGGTGTATCCCGTAATGGTATGGCTTATCAGAAATTTCCAAGAATGCTCCTTATCGGTCTATTTCTCCAGAATAGCTTAAGACGAACCTTTTATATATACGATTAGAGGACCCGCAGTCATCAGATTTCCATTAGCATTTGGAATACTTGAACAATCAAGCATGCAAGTGGCGCGCTATCGACAGATTATTAAATGGTTTTATTTTATTTATTTTTTTGGTATCGATTGAGGTGCACTTTGGACAGGAGGGCGATCACCACACACACGCAAGCGCTGCGGGTGGGAAACAGAAACCCCGGGACCGATCCGGTAAAACACGGCGAGGACATGCCCAGGCTGCACACACACTGCCAGTGGCCGGATCAGGTCAGATCCCATTTGAGGAAGTCTAGGAGGAGTAAAAAAAAAAAAAAAACCTCCACAACTGAGAAAACCGCAACCACAACTAAAGAACTGGTTACTCAACTGCTTTGCATGTGTACGTGCCCTTAATACACGTAATAGTTGCCCCAGGACACCAAACTGCTGCAGGGGTCTGTGTAAAATACATTTTTTGTTAAACCTCTCTTTTTTACAGTTACTGCTCCTGGCACATGCTTCCAATTTCTACCCACGCCCTTGACATCTAACATCAATCTGAAACTCCACTCAAGGACTAAAGCTTGGTACGTGTGTTTTCTCAATAAACAAACATTTCTCCTCTCCAGGAAGTTTCCGAAATCTCCCGTAAATTTCAGCACCTCCGTGTCACCCGCGAAAGATGCGTAATATCTCGGAAGTCCTTTTTTCCCTTGTGGCTGTATGATTTATCGGCAAGAAGCCCAGCATCCTTTACCGCCGCAGCTATACCGCCCCCGGGACGGCAGGCTGTCATCGCCACCTCTGGGAAACTGATATGTCCAAGGATGTCGGAATAAAACTGAAAAACAAATCAATTAATAACGCAACACGGCGATAAAAAAAGCTTCACACCAGGGAAGAACAGTCCAGTCTAGGTCAGTTTATTGAATTCAGTAATATAAAGGAATTAGCGATAGAGTCACTGCCGTAATGAGTTCACTGAAAAGGATGGAGGAGAAAGAAAAGAAAAACACTGGACCAAATAATGTAAACCAAACCAAGTGTTAAAAACCACGATGTTCCTGATGGTTTCCCCACCGTGTTCATTAAAAATATTCTCATGTTCTTTATCACAACCCGATTACATTTTCAACATTACTGCATTAGGCTAAAACGGGAATTCAAATAATAAAAGGTAGAGTACCAAAGCCCCCCCCCCCAAGCAACTGTGAAGCTGTCTAAATGTCAGGCAATGATGTCACACATTGTCATTCCTTAGTCTTATAACCTGACACCCAGACAGACCACAGACTACTCTCTCAAAGGTAGTAGCTAGAGTACACATACTTTAGTTGGAGCGGGGGATCACATATGCAACTTGATTTACTGCCATTATGACATAGACTGGCAGCTGTGGGGTGGGTTGTGATTTACAAAATCTAGGAAGTGTCCTAAGACGTGTCTCATTGAGGGGAAAAATGGATGGAGGGACAATGACTGATGTATTACATAGATTCCCCTAAATTCTGAGCACCTCTGACCTAGCGCTCTCCAGACCTCCGCAGGAGTGGGCAATTCCGAGACACGGTGACACATTCTACATCGGACTGCAACACCCAAACATATGGAAATGAAGAACGACAGTTCCGGAACTTCTTGTTAGAGAGAACTCCCTGAGGCAATTGAATGTGCTTCACCTCCCCACTCCAAGTGAATTATGGGAAGGGAGTTCACGCTGGGAGACCCCGAAAGAAGTCGACATGAGGGGAATGTATCTGCGGTGTTCTGGTCCCAGTTGGTCATTTCTGAAGTTCATGCGGATGGCTAAATGCTTCGTACACATTGGCAGAAAACTCCTTCAACTGATCGACCATCAGAAGATCCTTAAAGAGAAACACGACTAGCTTTTAATCAACTACGTAAATCTTTTCAACATTTATGGAAAGTGCATATTCCACTGTAGTTAGTCACTGATAAGGGACACTATGGAATGACAATCAAGCTCTTTACCTGCACAAAGTGACTTGGTATTTCACTGCATATTGAGTGTATCTGTCCATTCACAATGGGGATGATCTTGGCGAGGGGTAGCTGGATATGAGAGAGGCTACAAGACAAAGACGATGGGAGGGAATTCACGACTAAGCGATGATAGTACTTCACCCAATGCTTTCTTTCTGTTTATGAGAGAACACTGCCATCGAATTACATGTTTCTTTGAGCCAATCCGGGTTTAATACTTCCTAATGCTACAAGAAAACCTGCCCAACACTGACGCCAACTTGGCCATCTTTTGTTGTGCTACCTCGACACTGTAGGAAAGTCTAATATACAAATACTTTATTTAGGTGCTTTTATCCAAAGCAACTTATGAGCGAGACAAGTTACCAATATACAGCTGTCAATGAGTCAACTAGGCATAAGTGCTGATATGGTGAACTTCCAATAAATGTAAAAGTGTAAGCAGCACTGGAACAATTGCTAAATATAATCTGTCAAAGACAGCAAGAACCTAATGAGACATCGATTCAACGTGTCATCAAACGGCTGATAGTTCTGACCTGTCGGAGGTGCCGGCATGCATGGAGTCCATCTGGTGAGGCCGGAAGAATTCAGCCATGTTGTCAAGGAAACGACTGAAGCCACGACTCAGGCAGGTGTCGAGGACGGTCTTGAAGTCGGGGCTGTTGAGGACAGGGAGGTGCACATTTCAGCCAGGCACAGGCAAAATGGGACTTGGAGGTCCGCAAAAAGAATTAACAGCAATTAAATGGTTTTTTTTCTGTAGCTATCCGGGAGGGTAAGACACCAATTTGTGGTCTGGTGAAATATTACGATGACTCATACCTTTCCAGCACATCCCTGGTTTCATTCAACAGCTTTATAGTTGAAACATCCTTTTCTGTTAGACCACATGCCTGTAACAAATACAATCAATTCAATTCAAATTTGTTTGTATGGCGCATTTTCACAACATTACATTGTCTCAAAGCACGTTACATTATCCCCATTCAAACCCCCCATGAGTAAGTCAGAGGCGACAGTGGCAAGGAAAAACTCCCTAGAAGGAGGAAACCTTGGGAAGAGCCAGACTCAAAGGGGGAGCCCGTCCTCCAGGGGGCGGTAAAGGAAGGCATCCCAGATTCACCAGAAAGACAACATCTGTGCGGATTACTGAGATTATTCAGCGTGCAGTACTTTTCATTCTGTGATGGTTACCCTCCGCCCATTCAAACTGTTCTTCATTTATAACACCTTTATTAGTATAACACTGTAAATTACTCAAGTTATGTCAGCTCAACAAATGCTGCTATGGCTACTATTAATACTGGTTATTAATATTATTAATACTGGTTAGGAGGCTAATCACTGGGTTATAAATTAAGTGGGAGATGATTGAAGGTGCTGGACCTGTTACCTGAGCTGCCAGTGTGGTCTCCTCATCGGGCATCATGTACCAACAGAGAGGTCTTTGTGCCCAACCTTCATACCCATCCTCTACAAGGGCTCTGATTTGGTGCAGGTGATCTTCAAGGTCATGCAGAGAGAGGCTTTGTTTCAGGGAGATCCTGTGGGTTGAACGACCACACACATTTACCTTCGGGACGTCAGAATTCATGCAAATTTCTGAATGGACAATGCCGCAGCGGTTGCCATGTCAACGGTCTCCGAGCCAACATCTGAAACGGCAAAGGACTCACCCGCCCAGCACGTTCTGTACGGCCTGTTTCACCACAGTCATCAGTTCATTTAGACCTTAGGGCAGATAGGACAGTGTGAAACACCAATCAGCGTGATTTGCATGACAATGCGCTCTCTACACTGACTGTCCATTTTATTGTGTAGATAAAGTACTCATTTTGGGAGAACTGGTTCATGGGTAGATGACTTGTGGATTCAGAAAAGTCATTCTTGCATATCACTGTTGTACTGAGCTCTTACATTTTGTTGCCTTCCTGATAGCTTCAATTAGCCTTCTACTGGATGTTTTAAATTCCTCATAGCATTTTCTGTAAACTCCAGACGCTAAAACACAGGGCTATTCAAAACACGGTCCTCAAAGTCCAAGTCCTGCTGATTTCCCAGCTTTCCTTTACCCGTAAGCCAGGTGTGAAGACTCTGGCCAATCAGAATCAGTAATTGTTAAACTAACTACCTGGGAGAACTGAAAACCAGGCCTGGATCTGGAATCGAGGGCCAGATTTGAAGATCCCTGCTGGAATGTGTGAAAATCCCAGAGGGACGGCTATTTCTGAGATGCTGGAACCAACAGACCCGGCACCAACAATCACAGGACATTCGAAATCGCTTCAGTCATACCCTAGTAATGGAACCCTGTCCATCTGCTGTATGTATTCAGTAACAGCCACATGTTGCAGTGTCTGAAGGTGCAGACAGTCTCTGTAAGCGAGCAAAGGTGTCTAATACTGTATCCCCTTCCCATTGGTGCATTTAAAATTCATGCTTTCTGTCATTCCAGAGTTAGCAAAGAAGAATTAAATGTGAATAAAGTGGCTAAACGCTCTGGTATCACTACTGACTCAGCCTTGTCACTGGACACTCACATAAATAACGTGGTTAAAACAACTTTCTTCCATATGAGGAATATTGCAAAATTTAGGCCAATGATCTCACTTCAGGATGCAGAAGAGTCAGCACACGTTGTTAAAACTTCTATCCTGGGCTACTGTTGCACCTATTAGTCAGCTGTGCCTCTGCAGCATTAAGTAAACTTCAGTTGGTGCAGATGCTGCAGCAAAAGTACTAACAAGAACTAGGAAACACGAGCATTAGGATGGGGTGAAAAAAATCAAAATATCCAATAGTGCGGAAAAGTTGTCACTGGACCTTGTTATTAAACGTGCAAAATATCTTTGAAATAGGTTAATATTTTCAGGTCCCGCCATGCAATCGAAGTTTTCACCTGTCACATCAATGCGCAAATCCACGCTACGTATCATCCATATCATATTGCAATGTAAAACTGTTCCGATTTAATACAAGAACCTAACAATCAGTCAGTGACAATGAGTAAGTGGGAAACGACTCATTCAGAAATGCGGCGCTCAGGAGCATGCTTACACTGACATATTGGCAATATACACTATCCATTATCTATACCGCGTTATCCATCTGGGTCTTACCAAAATATTGGGACACCCCTCCAAATCATTGAATTCAGGTGTCCCAATATTTTTGGTAAGATAGTGTGTCTAACCATTTTGGCTGTCATGCTTAATACTTTTCATTTTGGTGGCACTGAGGAACAATTTTACGTTGCGTTATGGTATGGATGATACGTAGCGTGGATCTGCACATGGATGTGACAGGTGATTAATCGTAATGCACGTAGAGCCGCAGAGCGATGTAATGTATGTGTACGGCTGATACCCAGTAAAAACCTGCGTTACCTGAACGTTGGTATTTTGTAGTGATTATCATGTGGTGAAAGTGCACAAACACAACACCGATGAGTATAGATAATGGATAGTGTATATTGCCCAATGATGTGACAGGTGAAAACTTCGATTGCGTTGCGGAACCTGAAAATAGTAACCTATTCCAAAGATATTTTAATAACGAGGTCCAGTGACAACTTTTCCGCACTATTAGAAATTTTGATTTTGTGACAGCCTCACTACACTGGCTCCTGGGAAGCTCTCGTATTGACTACAAGGTGCTACTGGTTACTTATAAGGCACTGAAGTACTGGAAGGTCTAATACCAGAGTAAATTAGAAGTTTACTGGTTCCACATAATGCCCCCCCGCTGCCACTTTGCTTTGTTCTCAATGGGTGGGCTACCTGACGCTGCCTAAAGTGGAACTATCTTCATTCTGGGCTCCAAATGTTATGGAAGAGTCTGAGATTCAGACTCACGCCCGATATTTAAGTCAAGGCTACAAACTCACTTGTTTAGGCTAGCATATGGCGACAAAGCTGATAACTAGCTCTCACCCCTAGCCAGGGTTAGAGTCTGTTCGGGGGGGGGGGGGGATCAGTGTCAATGATTGTGGATGAACTGGGTGCCCAGTGCTTCACATCTCCAAGTGTCGGTGGAGTGCTGGTGCTCAGGATTTCCTCATGCCTGTGTTCCAGCCCACCTCGCCCACCTAGTTAAGCTGCTTTAGTCAGTTAGACTTGCTAGCGCCTCCCTATCTTCATGTCACATCTGCCATCCTCCCCTGCTTGCTGCTGGACCACACCACCCCTCCATCACGCCAAAGGAAGCGGCTTCCTCACCTGCCTGACCTGACATCAGCTAGACCTTACGCATTCATACCAGGGCTATACAATGTATGACTTTATAAACTGGGACTTTGCTATTTTGGACTTCCTTTGCCGCCCCCTGGAGGACAGGTTTCCCCTTTGAGTCTGGTTAGGGTTAGGGCTTCCTCTGCTGCCCCCTGGAGGATGGGTTCCCCCTTTGAGTCTGGTTCCTCCCAAAGTTTCTTCCAAACTACATTTTCTTTCCTTTGCCACTGGCACCTCTGGCCTGCTCTCTGGAGCCTTTGGGCAGGGACAATGTAAAGTGCTTTGAGACAATGTCATACTGTGAAAATTCACTATGTAAATGAATTTGAATTGAATTGAATATTTTTGGAGCTTGCTGAAAGACAGCAGAGACTTGCAGAGAATGTATATGACAAAAACATCACTGAAAATGATTTGGATCACATAAAATCATATATCAGGTATGACTAATATTTGTATATTTAATAGCGTAAGTGAATATTATATCTTTAATATTAAAAATCTGGGTACGTCACATATCTGTCTTGGCAACCAGCCTCACTCGTGATAGCCGTCTTTGTGACTGTGGAATCTTGTTTCTCACGGTAACTTTTGTCAATGCCGTTAATTTTTAATTTTGAATATTTCCCAAACGTAGAGCTCCCAGTGGTTACAGTAGTAACTTTGTATATATAGCAGCATAATTTAGATAGTTTGGATGTTACAGACAAGCTAGGAAATGACAAAGTAATTTGTCATGCAAAGTGTACAGTAGAATACTGTTTAGAAATTGGTAATAAATAGAAATTTAAAGTTACAGTTCAGGCCTGTACACTGTTATGGGTAGGTTAGGGGTGCCTTTATAGTAAATGTATAATTCGCGAATTATCACGTCTCCCGTCCCAAACCCTCACGAATGTTTCCGTTTCAGTTAAACTACTCAGAGAAAACAAGAGGATGTTAATGTCCGCTATGCTCTGCACAACATACTGCAGCAATCCAAGCACTTAAGATAGAATGTAGGCGTCCAAAAAAAGGGGGGGGGGGGCAGGCGATCTGTCGCTTACCGTCGCCTAACAGGTGCTGTATGCTGGACAAGTACTGCTGCTGCACGTCAGGCGGGGCCTGGGGGGTCTGGGAGAGCCACGTCACGATAAGAGACACAGAGAGATATACACAGATAGATGCAGTACCGATCTGGCACGTACCGTTCCGTTCTTGCTAACGGAGTTGTCCAAGTACAAATACCCGCCGATGATATTTAGCTGAATGCGGAGAAGGACCACCAACATGCAGGTGCTGTAAACGGCTGCTATGCTCCGCGTGAAACCTCGAGATAGCATAGAAGTTACTTAGGACATGTTTTAACCGATCATAACAAAATTACTGCTGCAATGACATTTTGTTTCCTCTTTTCCTCGATCTAACAACTTACTGATGATTTTCAGGTCCTCCCAGATCTCTAGCTTATTCGCAGGCCTGTAAAAACAGTAACCATCAATACGAAGCCGGCATTTTGAATGAGGCTCGATTTCATTTCGATGCCAGTTTTCGCACTCACTTGCTCCTCAGTAGTGTTGTTAAGCTCTCCGAGTTAAGCTGATGTATTATAGCTTCTCTCAAAGTGGGAAGCATGGACAGCACTACGAGGGAAAAAAACAGATCTGAGACCTAAAAACACGTTTATGCTACTCGTGCCCTGTGTTTAAAGCCACAACCCCTTTGACATCGTAAACACGGTTAAGTGTCACTGACCTAAAAAAGGTGCAGTTTAAAATATGCGAGAGCTTCCGCTTAGGGCGGACTTGATCGGACAAAAAGGCTGCAGAGACTTGAGCTTCACCTGTCATGTTGCAGGTTCTCTGATTACTCTCAAAGTGGAACTGGCGGCGTGCCTGGGCGATGTACTCTGCCGCTTCCCGCTCCTGTATTTCTCTAATTTTCTTCTGCGCATACTTGCCCAAAAGATATACACCTTGCCGGAGAAGAAAACTCCATGTTAAGAAAACCACAGTGCCCCTGAAATAACTCACCTGCTACATTCCCTGAAATAAGAGGAATCCAAAGTGACAGCCATTTCAGCGAGGCCTTTAACAAATGTGAGAGACCTGCTCCAGCCTATCTAGTTAGCCAGATGGATCGTTAACACTTAAAACCTTCCAAGTGGCATCGCTGTTTGGCTAATGCGAAAACAATGCTGTCCAAATAGTTAGCTTCGCGAGCTCTTCGACACTTACCTCCTACGAAAACCCCAGCAAATATAAATTTCCTTTTGTGACGCTTCAGAAAACTCCAAGTTGACATCAACATTCTCGGAACTGTCGACAATCCTTAAAGTCAAGATAAGTAGAATTCCTGGCTTTTATTAATCCCACTTAGCCAGGACATAACCCAAGCAGCTATACAGCCAGTGAACAGTAATCAATACGCGCGAAGAACCCGAGAACCAATCTGTAATTCTGCGATCAGCTGAGACTGTCTTTTCGGTCCGGCACGCTAAATATTCCGAAGTGCATCTATTTTTTACCAGCAATGCAGTTCCTATCCTGACGTTTTTCGTTATTATTTATAGATAAAAGTGTATTTATCATAACATTAATGTATAATATTTAAGATTTATTAATCTGGCAATATTTATTTTAAGTATGGTTACTATATTTCTCAATGAAGAATAACTAAAATGTAATAAATGTAGTTTTCTCAACCACAGCAAAAGTGAAACGGCATTTCCAACGTGAACACTCGCGCTGTCCACGAGCTGAAAAGCTACTCGCTGCAAGTGGGGGAGCATCTAACAATAATGCACTTAGCGAGATATACGTATACGAGTATCTGTTTGCTTTATATCTTTAAATATTTGTAATTACAATTAAAACGCTGAATCGCATTTTAGATAACCTTAGGTTTGTTGTGATGGTATTTCTGAGTATGTCTTAAAAGTTGTTTGATAACTATAATCTGTCAGCATGAATACTGATTCCGTGGGAGACGCTGCTGTCTGCCAAAACTTTTATCAGCCGTCATCAGAGGATATAGAGAGCTGGATGCAAAAAGCATTTGATATGGTAACGTGAAAGATATGGACCGTATTCCACCTCGCGTTTTCCCGTTTTGAGGAAGGTTTACAGGTTTTACTTTTTAGGCTAAAGAGGCTTTAGAGAAGGGCGAAGTACCCGTTGGATGTCTGATGGTGTACAACAACCAGATCCTGGGGAAAGGAAGGAATGAAGTGAATGAAACGAAAAATGTAAGTACGAAATCGTCTGGTTATTTGTTTAAAGATTCAGTAACTGAACAAGTTTCTTACAGGTTTGATTGTACGGCAAGATCATTTTCTTAGGTCTATGGTCACCTGCCTGCCTGGCGTGCATCCGCTGCATGTTTTCCATTCTCCCAATTCCCATCCACAGGCTACCCGCCATGCAGAGATGGTTGCCTTGGATCAGGTGCTGAACTGGTGCCACAAGGCCCAGAGGGACCCCAGGGAGGTGCTACGGCAGACTGTCCTCTATGTGACCGTGGAGCCATGCATTATGTGTGCCGGAGCCTTGCGACTAATGAGTATCCTACACAGTGTTGGAGTTGGGCTCACTGAGGGCAGTACGGCCATTCCTGGTGGAGACATTTACTTTGTTTTTCCTATTACTGATTCCTCTGTTTATTTTATATTAGTCATGAGCAATTTGTGAGAATGGTTGTATTTCCTCATAAAATATGACAGATGCGCTTCTTTTACATTTATTACGTTATAACCTGTGGAGTTGTTAGTTGGAAATCGTCTCATTTTGTATTTCCTGCTAAAAGCAACAGTATTGTGGGAATTTGAATGCAGATGGACAATATGAACCGAACCGTAATTAACAGTGTTTGCTCATAAGAACAGTACAGCCAGTACTAACAGTACAGTGTTTGCATGTTCTGTTCAGAGATGTGCTAAAATTGAAGGATAAGGAACAAGTAATATTGTTACGGTGCCATTTTTGCTAGTCTGAAGTTTGTCACACTTTTCGCAGACAGTAACAGCAGAATACTTTCAGCATTGGGAGCGTGTTTCAGCTCTCTTTTCTCTAGCACTTTAGCTGTCTGTCTTTTATGTAAAAACAACAGGGTTTAATGAAAGACTGCTCAAGGTTAGCAAACGAGGGTATTTAAAGGAAAACCAAATGTGAAGAGAACATGCCTGCCAATGTGGAACAGTGGGGCCGGTATAAGCAGGTGCCTGGCAGCCGAGCCTTGACTGCAAGACAGACATCCCTCTGGTGGTCTTTGGCTGTAAGAACGAGAGATTCGGCGGCTGCGGGTCGGTGCTCGACATCCCCGGGGATGAGCTGCCAAGCACCGGAACGGCATTCAAGGTAGAGTGGGCTGCATGCCTTCTGTGACCCTGCCTCCAAGCTGTCTGCACACCATTAAGAAACACGTTGCCCAGGCAGGTCGAGAGGCATCTGTGTAGTAACGGGCTTTCCGGCAGCTTCAGTTGGAAATCCCTCTAACTGTACTGCGTTTTGGCTGAGAGAGCCATTAGAGACGTCACACACGCTCTTCACCATTAGGGGGAGCAGGAGAGCCATTACTCACGCTCTTCACCATTGGGGGGAGCAGGAGAGTCAGGTGTTAGTAGCACGCTGACTAAGTCAATGCTATTACGCCCCCCCCCCCCCCAGTGCATCTCCGGGTTCAGAGCTGAGGAAGCCGTGGAGATGCTGAAGGTTTTTTACAAGCAGGAGAACCCTAACGGTAAGACTTCTTCAGCTTTGCCTTCCAGTCCACCCACATTGGGGGTAACTCGTGCCTATGTGGCAGAATCTCTTATTAGCCCTGTAGCTCTACCCATGTTGTTAAAATCGTACAGTATATTTCACCGTAACCTCAAAGGGTGAATTGTCTGGTGAGAATGGGCAGAGTTTCAAACACTGTAAAAGTTGAGTGGCAGAGATGCTTTAAAACATTTGAAAATCCAGTGGGGAGAAAAGTCACATTTCTTAGCCTGTAATACTTATTACTGGACAGTCAGCCATTTGTGTGATTTATGTGCTTATGTACCCTGACGTTTGTCTTGCTTTCAGCCCCAAAGCCAAGAGTGAGAAAGGACTGAGAAGACCGGCTATGGACAATGCTTTGTTTGACCAGTAGGGGGCTCTAGATGCTAACCTACAGAGTAGACAGGTTTGGGCAACATTATACAGCAGAATCGGTTCCTTCACAGAAGCTACCTGGAGAGACTGCCTTATAATTCAACATGTACAGGCTGTTTTAGGATTCAGAACATCTGTTCTGTGTAATGCTTCAGGAAACATTTAATGTATGTTTTGGTGAATTTAATCAGTTTTGTTTCTAATGTCTTTTAGTGCAATCTGTCTGCCATGCCAGTTAAAAAGGGAAATAAGTGGAATATATGCAAATGGGAGCTGCATGCTAGCTCAGACTCACGTTCACCCCGTGTGTGTGTGTGTGTGCATGCATGCCCTGCGATGGGCTGGAACCCTAGCCAGTGCTCTGCCACAGGATAGGTTCGAGGCCCACCGGGCTTTAAATTACGATTCATCACTTCTTAGAGTCACACTTAGCTTATCACATCACCATTTCGCTGTTTTGCCACCGTTGCCCGATGACTGTATGTGTAGGAACCCTCTTCTGTGGAGAGGCACGGCGACTCAGGGTTTTGGGCATTACTGGGTGAAGTTATATCCAGTCCTAATAACAGCTTAGCTAGAGCGATGAAGAGCTGTGAACTGCGTGACCTGTGGCCTCCTGGCAGCTAGGGGTCCCCGCTGCCACCGATAGGCCTTCTTTCTAGTGGGCGACTCCATTCCTGTTGCTGCTCTGTGCTCATGGGAAATGGAGGCTTTCCGGGGAGCATAAGGACACCGATTGGTGGAAGAGGCTCAGTCTGAGACCCACAGCCAGGGCTGCCATAATACAACATTCAGCTGTTTTCTAAGTCTGTTTAATGTCTAGATAGATTGTAAGCGGTTGTGTTGGATAAATAAATAAAGGATATGTTTAAAAAGTAAACTTGATGCACTGAAGTAGCAGCTGGAAGCACCACTAGCAGAGTTTACATGTTCACCTGACATGGTGAGCAAGGCGTGTAAGATCCAAGATGGCTTACTGCTCATGCGGGGACCCGTGCAAGTTTTAGGGGGAGTTTCTGTGCACTTTCGCAGGACGTGGCTCTATGGCTTAATGCCAATGACCGGAAGGTTGCTGGTTCAGATCTCCTGGCCAGCCGAGTGATGCCATTATTTGGTCCTTGAGCAAGGCCCTTAATCCTAATTGCTCCAAGGATGCTGGATGCTGGTGGCCCTGTGCTCTGACCCCAAAAATTGCTCTCACCTGTATATTTGTCTCATGGGCCATAATATGAGATACGTGAAAGCTCCCCAATTTCCCTACTGAAGACGAGTGAAGTATTGCTATTCTATTAAGAGTCATACATGTCAGGGTAGAGGGCAGTTACATTGCTTGGGTGAGTAACAGGATTTCAAGCAAATGACAGCTCAGCTCATGACGTGGTCCCTCGCTGAAGGCCCTTTCCTGCATTTTCACCTACTTCATTGACTCACAGATCCATGGCACTTGCGTGCATTCAGTCGTCACTCTTTACTGTACGATGATGTCATTTCCGGTGAGAGAGCTGGCTAAGCGGAAAGGTCTGTGTTCAGTCGGGTACCTTCCGCACGGCCACATGCTTTCCCATGCTCCCTGTCATCCTGCCCAGTTCCCTGTTTCATTGGCCTTAAGACTACAAGAGACTTGGGTCTGCTTCCTGTTTGCTGCTCAGAATTTCCCAGCAGCCTCTGGGTGCGAGCCAGGCCGGTGCAGTGCAGACCGCCGAGCTGAACCCCTCCACAACACCGCGGGGTGCGCCAGCCCCACCGAGGCCGGTGGCTTCTGCCGTCTCTGGTTTTCCTGTAAATCGGGCGGAATGGTTCGTGTCCGGAAGCCTCCGGAAACCTGCTCCTGCAGCAGTGCCAGCGACTTCCTGACTGCCGCTTTATGTTTTCCCGCCAGCGACACTCTCCCCCCCCCCCCTTCACGATGCCAGCTGTTTGTGACGCATTGCCCCACCCTCCGTGAAGCCAGTGGTGGGTTGGCATGCTAGGCGGGCCTCCATGCGGATGGCGAGGCTGGAAACTGGCATCAGGATAGAAAACGGGACCCTAAGCTGAACATCAGTACTGGTTTACCAGATGAAGGAGGACGCTATATGACAGACTTGCTCAAGGTCCTTGGATTCGATTGTAGTAACAGAAATTCAGATGTAAGATGAAAGAGAGAATTTAAATAAATTTAACAAACCAACAGCTGTAGTTATATTGGTGCTGCTGTGTCGTGATTCCGACCCCCAACTGTTAAGCAGGAATAGACTCTGGATTGGCTCTGTAGCCGACGCCAGCCCGGAATCCGGAATTCTCTGCTTATGGGTTCAATTAAGCCAGTGAGGACAGCCAGCGGCTCGCTTCCACGCTAACGAGCTCCGAAATGGATCTCCGGGCCCCAGCCCAAGTGTCGGATGCGGAAAACATCTGCCCGCCGACGCTGGCCTCCCGCCGGCGGTGCCGAATCCGCGGGTCGCTCCATCACCCCCGGGATGCTGTGTGGCCCCCGTGCTGCGGCGGACTCAGGCATGGCGTCTGGGACGACCAACAGCCGAGAGAAAGCCCCCGCCACTCCCTTGCCAAGAGCCCCACGTGCTGCCCCCCCAGCTCTTGACAGACGCGCGTTCTCTCTTATATAATACACACTCTTCCATCCTCTCTCAAGGACCCATTGAAACACAGACTCCCTCGGTTGACTAATGCAGCCACCACACGCATCGGCTTTGTTGCGTGTGTGACACGCACACTTCCCCCCTCCCCATTTTTCAGCCCCCATAAAGAATTCCCGTCGGCTCCTTTTCCTGTTCGGCTCATCGGCCAGTTCTGTTCGTTCACTCCCACCCCTGTCCTAACAGCCCCTCTTTCATACCTACACCTTCTCATCCCTCTCTCTATCCCACACCCACATGGTAAAAATGCTCCCCTTTCCTCCCATCCACACACGCATACTTCTGTGTGCTTCTCTATGCTTAGCATGTCTGGGAGAATATTTGGTGGATGTCAGGTGGGGGGGGGGGGGGTCTTGAAAAATGTATTTATTTGCCTAGAGCGCCTTTGAGCCGCTCACTGCAACCACGGACCGGTTAACCAGAGGTCCTGCACCGCTGCAGACTCAGACACGCGGGGTGTGTGGCCGTCTGTGAAGTGAGTAAGGGGAGAGAAGCCATTTCCTGTGCTGCTGTACCACTTTCGGCAGCCTGGCTGTAGCTGCGCAGCTTTCGTGGTCTGGCTTGCGTATTTACATACCTCTGCTCGTTCGCGCGCCCACGGTCCGCGGTGGCCTGTGTGTTTTCGCGAGTTATCCAGCGTACGTCGCACGCCCAAAGCTCCGGGGGCAGGTGGATCCGAGGGTGGTGACATTTCTCTAATTAGCATGCAAATGTATGCGACCGCATCCTTCAAAACGGACTCACTTTGTCACCTCCGCGAGGGGTACCTGCGGTGTTAATGAGAAGTCGACGATGTGTCATTCTCCAGCTCGCGTGCGGGCGGCGCGCGGCCGCGCTCGAACTCGGCGGCGTCACGTGCGAGGACTGTCGGGGGCGGGCTGCCAAGCGACGAGGTTCAAATTGCGCTGCGCTAAATAAACACGCCGGTTTTCGCGTTGAACGCCGCTGACAGGTACGAGCGCGCGATCAGCCGATCATGTCTTCGGTTTGCATTTGTTTGGGGAAAAAATATCCCATGAGAATGAGATGAGAGGCGGCTGGAAAGCGAGCAGGTGACAGGCGGCCTGTCGGCGTGAGATATCCCTCCCCAACCTTTAATTAAACCAGATATCTAATGACAATGCAGCCGTCACTTTGTGTCTGTGTTACTGCCCCTAATCTGCTCCCTCATGCCAGGAGGAGTATTTTAATACATGTATCTGTGGTTGAATAATCCTTGTGTAGGTCACTCATTATACATGCAGTACTGTGCAACAGTCTTAAGCAGTCAAAGAAAGTGATGTTTAAATAATCGTCAAGGTGGGGTAAAACTATGATGTCTGTAGAAGTGTGCCAGCTTAGCCATTTCAAAACCTCTCCTAAAGTCACTCCAGTATGTGTAGCAACCAACCAATAGCCTATACCCATGTATTCCGTGTCTAACTAGCCTTCTGTGTTTGGCTAATGAAAAAATCATTGATTTAACTTATTGAGTTAATTAATTAAATAAGCTGGTGCTGTAATTGAACGCAGACATGGAATTACTGCATTGCTCCTGAGTATAAGTTTGGGACGTGAATCATTGTTCTTGTAGCCCTCCAAAAAGATATCAGTAACCTTTTGGAGACCACAAAATGTTGTTTTTAATAGTGTTACTGTTCATTTGCATATATTTTAATGTTAAACTGTGTGGTTTTTTTTCTCAACAAATACACTCTTACCACCCAGATAAATAGCTTTAAACATTTTCCTTTTCAGCCCCAGACTTCAGCACACAGAGCTTAGGGGGGGCTTACAGTTGTGTTGATGTGAAAAAAGGTTTGTCATGCATGTGTCTGCGTCTGTGCTTTTACGAGCCGCATCGGGTTGGCGATAGATCAGAGCCCATTCGGCGACTGGACCCGAGCCGGGTCAGAGAAACCGACCTCTTTATTGGAAGACCACTCAGCAAGAACTCAACAGCGTGGCACAACAAATTGCGGGACGTCGCTCACGCGGAGCCGCGATGGCGGGCTGGGCCTGGAAGGGCTCCCGTCCTGACAGTCCTGCTCTCTGAGAACAGCACGTTCCAGAGTACAGCTGCGAAACACACTACGGGGCTAGGAGACTTCGGTCTGTCGCCGAGGGAACCGAAGTCTGAGCTGGTGAGCTTTGAGCTGCCAGAGAAGCACGTCCCATGTTTCGCAGGACGCCTTCGCTGCTCCAGCCAGAACGGCCGCGCGTCCTAAGATAAATATTACACCCGGAGCAAAGTAATAATCTAACATGGCCAACATAGGGAGAAAATGTACCTCAAATGATGCTCGGGAGCTCATACTGGAATTACATTATGGGAGAAGAGAAATGCTGGAATGGACAGACCCTCGATATAGGAGCTTGTCTCGCCATGCTGGCGGCGCCGTTTCTTTACGCCGAATCCTCGGGTTTCGATTCTGTTCAGGAATCTGAAGCGAGGCTTCGGCTGACCGACTGGCTCTTGTTAAGTTTTAATAATCAAGGAAAGTTCCTCTCAGCAACTAACCTTGTGTATGATTTGGTTTGTTGTGGATAGAGTCAATTCTACATCTCCAGAGCTTTTGTTTTCTTTGGGGCAGGGAGGGGGGTAATGGGGTCAAACGCTGGCTTCTTAATCCTCTGGTCCCGGTATCAGTCTGCTTTGGGTTTCTCTGAGTCCACAGCATCTGCATGACACAACAAAGTGGCAAGACAGCTGAAGGTCACGTTCAAAGACGCTCATTATCCAGGCTGCACTCAAAAAGAGATTTTGCTTCGATACGATGTCTCATGATCTGAAGGATAGCAATTAAGGGGGGGTGCGGGGGGGTAAAAATGCAATTTGAGCATATTAAGTTCAATAAAATTACGTTATATTTGAAAATGTGACATATGTTAGTCATATCAATGTGAAATAATGATTATATTGTAAATATTTTTTACTAATTTATTTATCTGGGTGAAGCAACAGGACGCCTATGATCTGAAAGACTGTCATACTTTTACCAAATTTGCCCGACGAAGTCTCACTATATTTCTAAGCTAAAATAATTCCGGTTTGTTATACATATTCTTAGATAGCCCAACTGACACAAATGAGAACCCCCCTCCCCCACAAAGCTCTTGCTGTCCAGCTCAATATTTTATAATCAATAACAGCGAACAGGCCTTCACGTCCTCAGAATGGGCTAACGGCGTGAGATGAAACTCGAGTGGAACTGATTGAATCACCAGACAGGCAGACGGGGCTGTGAAGGAACTGCTCGCCGATTTCCAGTGATTTGTGGGTCGGTCTCAAGCAGGTTGGAGAGGGAGTAGTATTTGTTATCCAACCCAATCAGTAGCTCTATGCCTTCAAACCTTTCAAACAACGAAAGAGTCTGCTTACTGATGACTATAGTTCACTCTGCACCAGTATTTCTCAACCCACCCTACAGGGAGCCTCAGACAGGCCATATTTTTGCTTTCTCCCAGCTCCCAGCCAATCGAGAACACCGAATACCTGGTACAGGTGTGTTGGGAGCTGGGAGGAAGCAAATACGTGGCCTGTCTGCAGGTCCCCAGAGACCAGGTTGAGACATGCTGCTCTATGGTTGGAATTGCCCCCCCAACACAACCGCCTGTGACAGGCGTGGAGGCTTACATCTCCAGGAGTCCCAGATGCAGCTGTTGAGGACCTCCCCGAGGACGTAGAAGATGCTAATCAAAGCAGTCACGGAGGAGAAGAAGGTGACCTTGGCGAGGGGGCCGATGCGGTCCAGCAGTGGGTAGACCCACACGCCGGTGATGTGATGGACCCAGCACATCCTGCCGGAAGGACGGAGTGGAGGAGAGAAATCAGAGGCTCTGTGACATCCTGTGACACAAAGTAATGACACGGTCACTGGGTGATGCGGCAGTGCCGCCTAACTATGGCGTTTAAGGGGAACAGCATACGTCTGCTTTGGTGGAGGGGGAGGGATGGACCACGGGCCAATCACACCAGGGGTCCCACGGAAAAATTTACAGAAGGGACCCTCAGCTGGCAAGCTTTACCTAGTGCCCCGATTGATAACAGACGATCACGCAAAATCGTAACAATTTACTGAGAACCCACAACCACCCCCCTCCCCACCGTCCCTGTTTATATGTTATTTTCTTCACATTTGTGGTGCGTCAGCTTTGGAACTCCACCAGTGTAATCTCGTTGTGCATAATACAATGGCGGCAAAACCACTGAATCCTTCAGGGTAGCCGAGAAGAACCTGATGAATGGAGCATCACGCTGGGGGAGTATTCTACAGGACGGCTCAGTGTTCCACAGGTGAAAGGGCTGGGGGCAGATATAGAGGATGCCCCCCCCCCCCACCACCACTCCTGCGATTCTCTGGAGGAGAATGTTCCGCTACTGATAGCCCAGTCATCACTGGTCTGAAACCAAGACAGGCCATACCAAGATGCTGGTCATGTCCACAGTGCCTTGATCGCCACGCGCTCACCCCTGTGATGAGGCCACACCTGCAAACCCCCCCCCCCCCACCCCAAGGGGTTGAGCTAAGGCCACTGGCCAACACTGACTCCAGTCCCTTAGGTCTGACCCCTTCCCGAACGGAGCACCCCTGTATTATGCAGTAATGTCTCTGTGGTATCCTTCAATGAAAACATTTATGCTTTATCTCAGTGTTTTTCTGTACGTTTCTGAAACTTATGGAGATTCCCGGAGCAACGTGAATTAGCAAGGAAGTCCGATTTTTTCAATGCTCCTTGGGGAAATGACCAGCGGGCACAGGGACGATCCATGCAGGCAGTAAATATCAATCTGGGTTTTTTGTGAATCAGGTTCCCCAATGAAAGGGCCCAAAAACCTCAAGATCAGTTTCCCAATTCCTTCCAAATTGCTCTGTTGACATCTCCTCCACATTCTTCAGTGCTGGACTAACTGCAGCGGCTCATGGGTCCGTTTTAGCCGAGTCTGCTGGTGGCGGCCCGCCTGGTTCCGTCTCACTGCTCCATAATCCCCCCCCAAGGCACCACGAGGATCTTCCTGGGCCCCCCGTCTGCCTGCCGCCACACAGCACCCACGCCTCTTTGTTTACTTAATCTTCTTAATTTCCAAGCAGGTTCGGGCGGGGGGATTAGGGTGGGTGGGTAGATACAGTGTCGTCGTGACATCTCAGGTGCGAGCGCCACATCAACATGCTGTCCGACCCGGTTTGACGCGGCAGGGAGCGGAGGCGAGTCCCTCTGTTAAATCAGCACCAGGGTCATTATCATTAACGAAAATTAAAACTATAACGAAAACATTTTCGTAAACTGAAATAGATAAAAATAAAAAAAATCCATAAATAATGTTTCCGACACTAAATAAAACAACCAACGTCAAATACAAGTACTGGTTTCTTCATCTCTCATCTTGATTGAAATCATTCAAGGAAATGTGATCCAGTACAGATGCTCCTCGCTTTACGTTATTTCGACTTATGATGGTGCAACAGCGATGCACGTTCACTAGTCAGTTCTGAATTCTGATCTGTTCCCGGACCTGTGATACGCCATACTAGTGCTGGACAACCATGCTTCCAGTCTCCATCAAACATCTCATTTTTACGGTGTTTAACCAAAAAACTTGTATTCATTTACTTACTTTTCAATATTTAGTGACAGTAATTATTCATTTACATATTCAGTAACAGTAGTTATTTACTTACTTTTAACATCATTCATATTCAACTTATGATATATTCCACTTCTGATGGGCTCATCAGAATACATCCCCTATGCAAGTTGAGGAGCACCTGTATATTGTCGTTAGATGACCATTAGTAATACCTGCAACATGTTTAGCCCATTTCGGGGACATTAGTACACAATGTACACTGTGTATTCATGAAGGATTCCATGAAGATCGCACATAAAATAGTTTAGCGGCTTTTTCGATCTCTAGAAATAAAATATATAACAACTAAATAGAAATATATCTTCAAAAACGAATAAAACCACACTGAAAATTAACGAAAACTAAACTGGGCTTCAAATGAAAACTGAAAAATAATATAAAAATAAAAACTCAATTAAAAAATCCACACTATAAAAACACTGGTCAGCGCTCTCGATTCATGTGGGCATGTGCGATGGCGGCTCTGGTCAAGGCCAGCGCCGTGCTGCCAGAGCGCCAGACCGCAGGCAACGCACCACGCTGGAGAGAAGTCAGCCCACCCAGCCGTGGGGTTCTGATGCAAGCGGCGCTGCTGGCGCCCGTACGTGCCATCGGTTTGTCCGATTGATTAGCCATGCCTGCTTCCTCACGACTCGCTCGGCCAATAATCGATGAGGGCCAGTGAGAGAGAGAGAGAGAGGGACACTTACCATAGAACATACCCCACAGCGAAGCTGCACACTGCCAGCAGCCCGCAGAACCTGCTAGGATACTTGTGGTGTGTTGTTCTCATCTCGATTAGGATGAATGGAAGCACTGTAGTATGCTAAAAAAGAAAGGAAATAGTAATTATCCACACTGCATATCCGCACTGCACGTTTCTGCGATAAGCTTTACAGGATGTGTCAGACGTTAACTGTTCTCAAATATATACACATATATAATATATTTCATCCATCTGGGCAGCATGATGGCTCAGTGGGGGGCACTGTTATCTTGTGCCTGCAGGGAGGGGGCTCGATTCCTGCTCCGTTGGTGGAGTTTGGAGATGTTCTCTCTCTATCACATGGGCATCTTCCCAGTTTTCTAGTTCCCCCCCCCCCTGCTCCAAGGACACGCTTTCGGTATAACTGGCGATATTAAATAGCTTGCAGTGTGCGTTAATGTCCTGCCATGTGTACCCACATCTTGTATCCAACGTTACCTGCTATAAGCTCTTCCCCCCCCCCCCCCCCCCCCCCCCCCCCCCCCCCCCCC
>JAODJW010000039.1:6393919-6404048 GCA_026777045.1 Hyperopisus bebe | reverse complement strand
GTATAACTGGCGATCTTCAATAGCTTGCAGTGTGCGTTAATGGCCTGCCATGTGTACCCACATATTGTATCCAACGTATCCTGCTATAAGCTCCCCCCCCCCCCCGTCCTCCTCGAGGATAAGTGATGGATGGATGGATTTTATCCATCCACATTAAAACATTTCCATCTGCTATCTTTTCTTTGGATCTGAAGTTTCATGATCGATTCCTGCCAACTCGGTATTCCTGACCATTTCGACTGAATCATTTCACTTTTTATTAAATGGTGCTATCCTTTTCTTATAGGAAGGCGGGAGATATGGGTGCACGGCGTGGGTTTCTTCTGGAAAATTCTTTCCCCACCTGCATCCGCCGTCTAGCTTCCCGCGTAACCCCTATCGGAAGGGCGCCGTGTCTGATCGTCTGCAGCCCGGCCTCGTACACTGAATATCGGTCGCTAGCGTGTTTACGGAATTGGGTCACAATGTGAAAAATAAATCAGCTTTGGATAGCTCCGTCCGGCCCGAGGTTCGCCACCATGTTCCTGCATTGTACTAGCGAAGCTTCCACACTCGCACGCATTCCATGCGGCTGCTGCCGGGGCTCGATTCAATAAGTCGCCTCTGAAGAGGCAAGCGGCACATCTCTGCTGCTTTTTTCGTCCGTGCCCATGAGTCACACTCACTTTGGTGCTCGTACGCCACCTGCCCTTTTCACCAGAACGCGGTTATATAACGCAACAAAAAAAAAAGTGTACTTGAACAGGAAATGAAAATAATAGGTCTCGGCGATCCTCTCAACACAGAAAGAACAGGAAATTAGCATTTAGACTGCTGCGCCATATGCTGCCTTTTCTTAACCGGAAGCGTTTTTTTTTTCCCGGCGCACAGAGTCCCTCGGAAGCCCGTGTAAGATGCCGCGTAAGTGCTAATTAACGAGCCAGCATAAGGTTTCTGACCATGTTTGATTTGAATTATGGCTAATTGCCTTTAGGAATCTGGCTTTGGCTTCTCATGTACACCGGTCATTCCGCCGTGAAATCCTAAATGTATGTGGGGTAGTCAGGCTTAGTCAGGGGCGTCACTCGAAATTCTGAGCCCCCTAGGGAAATGTAACCCCCCCCCCCCCCCCCTTGGGTTGGCACTTTCAACTTTCAATCTTAAGAAATTCGTGTCCCGCAGTGCATCGAACCTGCTGAGTGGGGGGTGGGGCTGGTCCCAAATGGTAGATTTTGGGGGCCCTAAAAAGTAGGACCCCCTGAATCTGCCAGGGTATCCATGCCCCTCTGATGCCCCTCCCTGGAGTGAGATTGCCCAACCCAAAGCCCAGTTTCACTGCTCCACATTAGCATTCTGCTGTATACATTCTCATTGTTCAGTGTTACATTGTTCTGTATTATTCATGATTGTTATTAATGGGAGGTGGCCGCGTATAGCGGTAAAAGGAAAAAGGCTTCATCTAAAGATGAACGGCGGTCGGGGAGGAACTGCTTATTCTCCGGAAAGGCGACGGCACAGGAGGGGAGGATGTGTGAGACGTTGGTACGGGCTGTTTGGAGCTGTGGTATTTTTGTCCAGTGCCTCGGAACATTACCGCCAGGAGCTAATTTCCCTCCAACTTTTTTGCTGGAGAAAATCCGCTCCCTCGTGCGCAACACCTGGCCAAGCTGTCACTAGATGGTGCTGTACTACTGCCCCGGACCTGGGGGGAGGTGGAGGAAGGGGGGGGGGTCACTTTATACTGCCGATAGTGCCGCAGTCGAGCCGATAGGAGCCTACATTGCAGTACACGGTTTTTCAGGATCTGTCATCGGGGGGGACGTGCGATTCCGGGAATGGCTGACATTTCCGTGGCGTTTCGGTAGGGAGGCGATTGAGGGAGCGCCACAAATGCAGTCAGGAGAAAGCGGACAGCACAGCACTCATGACAACAAACGATGCTAAGTGCTGCTGATCGAGGATTCAGGCAAACTCCTCGAGGTCCGATCCAGGCTGTCCTTCATTCACCGGTCCCTGCTGCTCGATGAGGGAGACAGACCCACAGCCCAACATACCTACTCTCCTATTGGAATTACACCCCTCTCCACCCTTTTTGTCAGAAATGCCAGGTTCACGGTTTTGGCAAAATTGTGTCTGAGAGCTAGTCAGGGTTTAAACCTCCCCGGAGAGCTATTTTGCCAGCTTTTGCCAACTGCTTAATTTGTCATGCGTTTGATGACAGACTGGTTCAGTCGAGTGCTGATGAGTACTCAGGTAAAACAGGCCTGAGCACCTGGAGGTTCATGAGTAGGTTATAGAAGAATGTAGGCAGGTGCTTATTATCCAATGTAGCTTCTGGGCAATTAAGTAAAAACACAGACACACAAATCACAAATACTCCTGTACCATCGATAACAGGGACAAAGAATCCTTAAAACAAGAAGGTCACCTCTCTGGATCTCAATTGTGAAGCTTATCACATATGACATTAGAGTGTTTCTCCCCAACACCACCCACTTCAAAAACCCTGCAAACCCCCCCCCCCCCCCATCACAGTATGTAATTATTAAGGTCAGGCACACTCAAGCAGCAATTAAGTCCTCCCCGTTGATTAAGCTGACTTTTCGAGATTGATTTTTTTAAGGTGATTACTGAATCATGGGCAAGTGGGGAGCAGGAGAGTTCCCAGCTGAGTGGCTGTGTTGACGTCGCCGTCGGAAACCTTGACGCTGTTGCGGGGGGTGGGCTCATTCGGAGTGACGCACGGCTTTTTGGAAGACCGGAATCAACTAGGCCCTGATCTCCCCCTCCGATGAGACCAGGCTCCATATTACATCCACACCATGAGCCTATTAACTCCTAAGAGGCGCTCAAACACGTGTAAACAGTGTCCACGGCAACAGGGCTCATTGATGCCCTTCATCAAAAACCTTAAGGGGGCAGTCTATCTGTTTTGCTCATTTGAAATACAGTTCAAGGACACATGGAGTCCAGAAGGCTCACCCGGCTAAAACAAAAATGGCTAATAACCGAATAACCACAGTTAGCAAGTACATGAATTAGGTGAAGTTGTTGGATGGTGAACAACGGCTCCCTGGGGGGGTGCCGTGTGCAGAAACCAGTGTGATGCAGGGCCCCCTTGGGGCCCGAGGCACGGGGGGGGGATGGGGTGCTGGCGCTGGTGCCAAAGCCATGTCCCTTCAGTTATCAAACTTAATGTTCTTCGACTGACCAGATGAAAATTCAGGGACCCAGGAGCCTGGAACATACTCTCCCTGCCAGCGCTCATTAATTCCTGAAAATGGGAAGGTCTATAATTTTCAGCAAACTTAATCACTGGCAGACGCCTTCGACCAAAACGACAAACTCTGGAACCTGTTCGTGCCTGTTTTTCTGCCCTCCTTCTTTTACAAAAAAAAAAAAAATCAGGGAGTAGCTGAGGTCAGGTTCCTTGCCCAAGGCATTAACAGCTGTGTCCCCAGTTGGGCTCCGGACCAGAAACAGTACCAGCCCCTGAGCACTGGAACTGAAAAGTGAAGCTCTTCTCCTTCAGTACAACAAATAAAGTACCTCGGGTGACATAAACACCATTTGTGCAGTTTTACAACTGTGTATAGAGGCAATGCATCAACACCACAGAGACCATACCACGTTAGCATGAACGCTACAATGCTTCCAACCCTGATGTTTACACGCCTGGAACATGTGAGAGGTGCCCCTCGGAGATAATTAGCTAATGAGCTTGATCTCACACTAGGCCTTGATTTACTGACTTACAGGGCCACTAGACAGAGGGGGACACAGCTGCAGGTGACACAGAAACTTAACTCCCAAACTAGCTCACAAAAATGCAACCAAACTTATAGGGAATTTACCATTTCCCTGTTTAAGCTCGACAGCGCTGACACATTCTTTTACTTGCGTGTTGGTCATGACCATTAACTGCCACGTTAATCTTGTAAACATGGCAAACCCACAGAGAAAGGACATCCTTGACAGATTTCTGCATAGCTTTCTCAAGTGTCTTCAGTTTCGACATTATGATTCAATGGGTTTGACCAGCTTAAGTGTCTTTTGTCAGTCCCTTCCAGTGCATCAGTATGATATTACAACAAAATGCAGAGGAGACAAGCTCCATCTTATCTGAAGTGTCCTCATTAAACACCACTGACGTAAAAAGCTCCTTTTCACAGATCTTGATCTGAGACACTTCCTGCTTGGCGCTATTGCAGATCAGATGTTGACACCTCCACCTCACCCAAATCTGCAGTATGAGTACTTGCCACATTAATTTTAGTCATCAGCACTCCATTACCTGCCTCTACAATTGCTTTTCATCCTGTATTTGCTGTTACTCCATTCCCTGCCTCGACTATTGCTGCTTACCCTGTAATTGGTGTTACTCCATTCCCTGCCTCTACTCTTGCTCTTTACTCTGTATTTGCTGTTACTCTATTCCCTACCTCTACTTTTGCTCTTTACACTGTATTTGCTGTTACTCCATTCCCTGCCTCTACTCTTGCTTTTTACGCTGTATTTGCTGTTACTCCATTCCCTGCCTCGGCTATTGCTGGTTACCCTGTAATTGGTGTTACTCAATTCCTTGCCTCTACTATTGCTTTTCACCTTGCAATTGGTGTTACTCTATTCCCTGCCTCTGCTCTTGCTCTTTACTCTGTATTTGCTGTTACTCCATTCCTCATCTCTACTCTTGCTCTTCACCCTGTATGTAGGGCTGCATTTCACCCTTGAATACACCAAGCACTGTCCGTGCGAGGAGGGGGTCAGCTCAGGCTGTATCACGGCATTGGTCCTTCAGCGCGTTTGCACTGAGTCAGCGAAATGGACTGAGTTTATGAAGCGGGGAAGTTTCGTGTTTCAGATCACTTTGCAATCATCTCCACATGCCTGCTGAAGCAGTGTGCCTGCACAGGAAAGATCACCGCAAGACAAAGACCCCCCCCCCCCCAATCACCTCACAAAACGGTCGCTTATGTCTGCAGCTGCTGTCTACAAAGTACGCATCCAACATTTCCAGCAAAGAATCCCTGTTCAGATCCTGTATTCTGGATTTTGTAGCTCATATAGTTTTTTAAGTGACAGAAAACAGTGGGTTGAAACCTTTACTACCAGCTCCATTCCTTTTAAACTCGGATTTCCTTATTTGGATTAAGAAACGCTGGCCGTCCACTTCTGCCAGAACTTGGTCAGTTCAGGGTTCTAACAGCAGATGAGCTCGCCCATTGTGGAACTTAGCGAGTTTTATTAGCATACTTTGTCTGTTCTAGTTACGCTAAAAGAGGGCTTGTTTGTCCCAACAGGGCTGTAAAAATAGCAGGTGAGCTTGATAAAACAGACCACACATGTGTCCAGATGGAGACTGACTCCATGCCATGACGTTGTGGTCTTTTGCTTGACCTGGCTTGTGGACCGGTTCTCGCTTTCACATAACTGAGGAACACGCAAGGCGTTACACGTAGGTTTGCTTGGAATGACTCAGCTGTAGAGTTTTTTTGTTGCTCTGAACGAATCGTATTTTTCCACAATGGTCACATCCAAGCAGCGTAATTTTAGAACCTCAGCTGGAAGCCACGTTACCAGCCTAGGGAGTCACATCAGACTAGTGTATTGATGAAAGTCCTCTGCTGCTGGGTGCACAGCGGCTTGGGGGGAGGTGGGGGTGGTCTTTCTACACCTGCTGGTCGGCCATTCAGCCTGGTACCCAAGCCTCTTATCCCTCATATAATAGTAGCAGTTTGCACTGGAATGTCTGTTTGCACAAAAGCATAATACTCTGAGTCCGGCACTGTTAGCTTTTAACAGAAACAATGAAAGGACCACTTGACCATCATTAGAAATCTTGCATTAGCAAGGTTAGATCTGCTTAACCTTTTCAGTTTTTCCACATATTTTCTTTACTTTCTCCATCAGCCAAGGCTGTACAAGAAGTCCTCCATAGTTGGCTGGATATTCCACAGGCAGGGTGCAGGGTTCAGGGTGCAGGATTCAGGGTGCCCCCCCGTCATACAGAAATGGCATAGATGCTTGCTTTCTTTACACAGACAGGTCATGTGACATTATGTCATTTGTATTGCACCACTATAGGACTCCCAGGTGCAGCCAGCAAAAGGGATAACTCAAATTCCAATAACGCTACAGAATAGATCCTGGAGTGCCTAAAGTTAGCCAATACCAACTGCCCTTTAGCAGATATTGACCTGCTTGTACGCCACTGTTTTTCAAACATAGTAGTAAGGTGTTTATTTGCCAGAGGCGGAGATTTCATGTCCAGGGAGTACAAATCCCGACTAAGATTTTGCTTCAACCAACCAGTTGAGTATAAAGAGTCACAGTCACAGAGTACTCAACTGTACTCAACTGTACTCTCTGGACCTGAAATCCCCAGCTCTGTTATTTGCCTATCAGCAAAAGATGGGAGGGTCATGACTGAGAACTTGTAGAACTTGGACTGGACTTTATACCATTTTACCATTTTTGCCATAATCGATCGGCAGTTTTTGAGGGTCTTCTGGGGGTGAGAGACCGATGCTGTGGATTTGAGGTGCTTCTGGGGTTAAAACAGCCAGAGCGAAAGCATTCCTGGCTTGACCAGTCTGGGGAACTGGGAAAACAAAGGCCGTGTTCAGCGGTTGAGGCTGTTAGTACCAAAAGAGCCTCTCCTTTCTGAAGCATGTTCCCGCATAGCTATTTTGTCCGTCTTTTGCACTGCTGGGGGATCACTTAGAAAAGATCAATAAGTGTCTGTTTTTTTTTTTGGGGGGGGGGGGGGACGAAAACATTTCACGGCCGGTTCAGGCGAAGTGGTGTAAAAAATCAGCCCCCCTCTTGGGCTCTGGATCTTTCGCCTAGTCTGGAAAAGCTACTATGTAAAGTTGCCTGTCCAAGCTCTGTCATTAAAATGGTCACATAGCTGGCCTACTACCTCATCCTTGACAACTGAGAAAATATTTACTCATCTCGACTGTGAAAAAATGGCCGCTTAACAGTTTGATTCCACCCACCCCACCCCCCTCCCCCCCCTTTCCTAATTGTTTCCCAAGTTCATGAGTGCAGCTTGATTGAGAAAAGTATTTTATTCTCGTCTGCTCTTCTTTGTGGGGGGGGGGTGGGGTTGATGCTTCCTTATTTTCACGGCGCATTACTCGAAGGCTCCCACCCCACCGCAATGCGAATGCGGCGGGGCGCATTTTCGCATCGCTGGCCGTGCACGTTGCAATTCTCTGACCCTTCTCGAGAGAGTGGAATGTTAAGAGTTCTCCGTGCTAGCGAGGGACTTTCCACAAACTTGGCTAGTCCTCCCTCTGCCAAACCACAAAAACTATCTTTGAGAGCTTCTCGGCCCGATAGTCGGAGGCCTGGGGTTGGGAAGAAGGCCTGCCACATTCAATTATCCTGGGGGGGTCACCAAAAAAGGCTAAAATAAGACCCGACTGGTTGACTTGACATACTGTACTGCATAGAAATGCAGAGTCAGGCCAAGCCTGCTAAGAGGCATGCAGTCGGGGAAAGGAATATGAACATTGCTTTCTTCTCTTTGCAGGACGGGAGAGATCTGAAAAGACCGCACTCAACTGGGTGTCTTCTCATGAACGCTCTGTCGATGGGGAATGCGGTCGTGCCCTTGTTTCAAATTCTTCAAACTGGACAGACTGTTGACAGCAGGACCGGAATGGCGTCTAGAGGCATCCATGAAACATCCGAACGATCAAGAGACACAAAATGGGGGATTTGCAGGAGGCTTGGGCTGAACACACTCCTCAGCGCGCCAACGGGGCACTCTGTACTGCTCGAAAGCAAGCTGGGCTGGCTGCCACACCTCACTAGCCAGGTACCCTTCCATCTCCAGCTCAGCAGCGGGCACTGCTGACACAAGCCGCGTGCCAGCATCCAAACCCTGGGACCACCTGTGCCAGGGGTATGATCATTCACCCAGTGTCATAAGGGATGCTGCAGGACAAATAAAATGAAGGTTGAAGGTGCCACTGGAGGGCAGTAGAGGGACCCTTTGTGTCCCCGTTGTAGCTATTTTCCTACTACATATGGGACAGCAGATGGCAAAGGTCTTATATTCAGTAGGTTGGAAGTTCAAATCCTAGGTGGTGTAGCCTTGAGCACAGTCCTCAAAAACTATTGCACTGGGTAAGTCAGCTTAAAAATACAAGCCACTTTGTGCTCTCCGCAATAGAAAACCCACAAACGAAATATGTCAGCCGAAATGTCTTTTATACATGGAACAATCCAGAATGCCCTGACCTAAAGCAGTTTCAAAGCTTGACCGAAGTTGCCTGGAGAATAATGTGATATCTCAAAAATCTGGACTTAACTCAAAATCAGAGTTAGATTCTTTCCTGCCTGCCATGGCTTTACTGAAACAAAAAAAAAAATAAAACAGCTGATTGTCTCTGTGTTTATCCGCTCCTCTGCAGCATAAACTGAGCTGAGCAGGGGTACAGTATGTCCTCGGCAATGCGTTGGACATTTGCCAGTAATAATAACAAGATCCCATCTGTCAAACCGTGCTCCACAAAAGGTTGCATTTACATGCAAAATAATAGCACTTACATGGCGGCAGGAAGGCACAGAAAGTAAAACGTCCACTGTATGTGGGATCTATGTCAGGGATGAGATGCGTGAGGTCCACGCTCGGAGTTACAGGCTGACGGGCGACACTCAGCTGCCCGCCGACCCGGCCTGGGCTAAACCCTGGGCATCGAGCAGGGAGTTACACCACAAACAACGGGCTTTGCTACTCCTGCTTCCCAAGAATGCACCTACCCACCTCAGTATCGTGTGACACCCCGGCAGCCATCTTGTGGCCAAGAGGAGTCGCCCTCGCATCAACAAATGGAGGGGAGGTGCCTTGTTTAGAGGCTGTTAAACGAGGGGTTTGGGAAGCTGGTGGGATTTTGGAGGGTGGAGGCTGGGGGAGGGGGGGGGGTGTTACTGAGGGATAATCCGTGCAATCACATTGACAGGGGAAGGTCTAGCAAGACCTCTTTGTGATGGCTGATACAGGATCCTTAATGAAGCCTGATGAGTCACGGTTGATGCCTTGCAAAGGATTACATGTCTGACAGCTCCGCGTCCTCTCTAAGGAAACAGCCATTTCTCCTTCCGCAGCTTAGGAATGTACGCTTCACCCCAACCGGCAATGCTCCTTCCCTTCCGGAAGCTGGACACCATCCCAGACCTGTTAATCTGTGTGTCTACCCTAACCTGCGACGCAAAGGCACAATCCCCATGCACAAAAGGCCAGCTACGTCCAGTGGAAACCCCATCCTTATAAGCCTGGAAAAAGGGCAGAGGAGCTTCAGAGGGGTCGTCTGGAGGTTGGCCGCCGCCGCGGCCGCTCAGGCACCCGGGTGGATAGTACCGCTACTGTCCACCAGGTGGCAGTGTCACAACATACACCCCCTGCTGAAGCAGGTCTGGACTGCAGCCCAGTGGGAGGCAAACCAGGTGGGAAAGCTGAACGTTGTTAATTATGGATGATGTGTCTATGTTCAGCACCTGATATTGTACTAAAACTTCATCTGGATTCCAAGTTGCGTTTAATATGTACGGCGGCACTGAAGCCCAAACTGTACTTCACCCTGATTTCGGTGATATTGCTTCTTTTACCTTACACCAAGAATTAATCCCAAAAGTGTACATCGTCAGCGAGTCGTCTAACACCAGGTTTGAAGCCAGATTCGAACAAAGTGAACAAACAATAAGCATAAACATCATTTTGTTCACCTCTGTGTGAAAGCGAATGTTCAGACTTGGCGTTAAATGAGGAAATACCTTGTGGCGTTGAAATAAAGGCTCTCATTCGCAGCATGAATGAGAGCAAATGCAATACCGCCGCAGGTTCACGGATCCGAACACGCCGCTGCAAGTTGCGCCCGCTCCAAAGCGAGATGGAGAACAGCTGTTTCGGACTCTAAACAACAGCCCAAAATTACAGGATCAAAATGCATGTTTCAAAAGTCACAGACAGTTCAGAGACACTTCAGGGGAGAGCACTTACAATGGCTATCATGCCCACGAGATATGACACCGGCGGAAATGACTGCCGGAATCTAACCGGATCAGAGGGCTGGACAAGAGCTATGTGAGGCATCCGTGTGTTAAAAAGGGCGGGGGGGGGGGGGGGGGGGGCAGGGGC
>JAODJW010000039.1:6365717-6386165 GCA_026777045.1 Hyperopisus bebe | reverse complement strand
CAAAGAATCGAATTTGGGTGGGGGGGCGGGGGGGGATTGAATCCGGTTTTAATGCCCTCCAGGCCCTAGCGCCACCTGCTGGCCACTGTTGGAAAAACACTCACCACACCGACGGGGAAGGCGAGAACCGCCATCATCCAGTCTCTCAGGCTGATCAGCTTACGGAGCTGCTGCTCCTGTTCCCGGTTCTCGCTGCCCTTGGTCAGCAGGCTGGAGAGGTCAGTGAGGACGCAAACCCCAAAGAAAACTGTCTGGATCACCTGGGATGGGGGAGGGGGGAGGGGGCAGAGTTAGGAGACTCAGTCACAAACACACACCAGCGACATGCTACTCCTGTAACTTCCACAGATGAACCAGGTTTCGGAAATCACGTTTGACGTCTCCTGGTCGAGCCCCGTTACGGCACTGAAACCTACCGTGCTGGAGCGCGATGCGTATCTCACCGACAAAAATTCAGATAAAAGAGAAACTGAAAATATAAAGTAAACAAGTACCCCCCCCCCTATTAGTCATGCCATCTTATCAGAAGCACCATTTTTACAAAGTACTCGAATGAGGAACGCCGCGTGTGGTATTTTGGACGGCATTTTAGTTTCTCCAGTGGGGGGTCAATCTACACCTTCGGAAGTATTTAATGACCTGTGTGCTTTTAAGTGATACAGGGTCAGTCGTATAATCTAAGGGGCCAAAAAAGGCTGCAGCATCTAGCTGTACCACTACTTCTTAATGTTTGACGTAGTTTCACTTCAGAGTTACAGTCGCGCTTTCTCTAAGGATGGTCTGTCTGGGTGCCCATGAAAGTTAGCTACATAACTAAGCGTAGGACTCCCTCCTTAAACCAACTAATACCTCCCAGTGCTTAACTTCTACTGTGGTAAAGGCAACTGCAACCTTCTCAGAGAACGAGACAAAACCTGTCACAATAAGGGGAAAAAAACAGGATTTCTGCAAGTTCAGATCCTGGGAAAACAGGCATCCTGAGCAATGGAATGCAACTGTTTACGTCCAACTGACAATGCAAAACAATAATCTGTGAAGAACAAGTTTTGCTTCCACTACACAGATGAAATGCTACAAGAGGCCTTAAAAATAGACAGAAAAAAAATCAATGCATCTAGCTTAGATTTAAATCGTACCTCACCACAGAACATCATGGGAAAGTCACAGTACATCTGCATTCGCTGACATGGGGGGAAAATATCAACACTGTAAAGGAAATTTGGTCCACATCTGAGTTATGAAATAACTGAGGTATAACCATCATCAACACCACAATATTACAGAAAAAAACAGAGCGTGAAATATAAACCAGAAACGCACCACAACACCTGATGTTCCCGTAACCCTAATCTCTTACTGTCTCAGTTTACGTCAAAAAGGGAGCAGAGCCTTTTTAAAAACGTTTTGTAAACTCTTCCATAATCATGTAAACTGTCAGGGCACTTTCACATGTGTCCCGAAGAAAGTTTTCCTTTAGAAAAACAAAAAAAAAGATGAACGATTACTAGATATATGCTAGGTAAGAGGCAAACCAGGGAGCCCTAACAATTTTTCCCCAAGGGTCAAACTCCATTAGCAACAAAAGCCAAGGTCCACTGTGTCTGAAAAAAAATTGTGGGGGGGGGGGGGGGGGTGAAGTTCAGACTCTACTAGGAAGCCCGTCTGTCTGTACCCTATACCCAAAAGGTAAGTTGACACAGGCTTTTCAACGGACTCTGCTGTAAGCATTAGTGGGATTCAATGGTGGAAGCTATTTCTGCATTAAATTAAGAAGGAAGATGTAGTGTGGCTTTAATTTATCGCCTTTTTGCTCCTTAATCCCTAAAGCTGAAAGGCTGACTTTTATTCTCATTAAATCTCTGTCTCGTCGCAACGCCGATTGCAGACGCATCACTCAGGTTGAGGACATAAATAACATCCCCGGCCATTTCCTCAGAGGACGGCTCAGAATTTTACTGCTTCTGCCAACAGCTAGAGCTAAAACCACCATCCAGGTTTCCTTTCACTGAAAATAAAATGCGACTGGCTCGAAAAACAGGCTTCTAATAGCCGAGCGACGCCAACAGCTGGGCATTAGGCCGTTTACAAGTTCTGAGTACTTTTCTCCCTCAGAATCCAAAGCTCTTGCGAGGCCACGATCATCATTGGATTTGAAAGTGAGTAATAAGCCCAGGAGTCTTACCCGACCTAAGGTCCAGAACAGAAAATAAGAATCGCTGTAGATGATGTGAACAATCACTACAATCACACAATGGAATTCAAGTAGAATGATAAAAAAAAGCAGATTGGGACAAATGACCTCATCATGTTTTGCAAGCGGCTTCTGCTGAGGAGAATCTCAGTAAGGTCTACGGCAGAGTCCTTCGAGACAGATTCATCATCCAGATGAATTGGACTGTGTTCACCTCTGAACTCACTTGAACTTGACCTTGGACGAAAATGCTTTAACACTCCTATCTTCCCCCAAAGTTTTTTGTTCCAGAAATGTTGACATTTGACATTCATTAAAAATTACAATACATTAAGTCATATTTTTAAATCTGTTCCGCAATTATTTTTCATAGCAGTCTTTGGTCTGAGTATTGACCCATCATGTCTGTGCAATATTTCAGTTATGGTAGAGTTTCTTGGTGCTGCTATGGGGTATAGTGTTACTGTCGTACAATTTTAATATTTTAATTAGAAACATTGATAAAGCAAGATATTTCCTCGCCACTTCCTGACCATAGCATAACTACATGTTCTCTTCACACTGGCTACACCTCTGGTGGACGACGGAGAAACTTAGAAGATGTTTAACCAATCAACGTGTTACCCAAAACTGGAGCATTCTCCTCTGAATTCGTCTTGGTGAATAGCTCCACCTCCCAGTGATGTGTCCCGGGAAAGAAGGTGAAAGTTAAAGCAGCATTCAGAGACACAACACCAATTTTGAACTGGGATCCAGTAAAAGACAGTAGGTGACTGAGATCTCCTCCACTTTGGTAATCTGGAGGTATGTTCAGAGGCTTTAGTGCAGAAAAACAGTACCCCCCCATTGAGTTCATTTATTAGGCCTATGTGGTCAGCAAGACCAATATTAATAACATAGCGACCATTCCTCCAGGAGCGTAATGCAAATCAGAATCACTTTGCTGTCCACAGGATATCAAACCATCACTTTTCTTTTCAACGACTTCAAAAAATTCCATACATTAATTCATCATACAGTGTCATTTTCAGATATCAACCACAATTATATTATTAAAAAAACAGCACTAAACAACCACAATTCTAGCACTTGTGACCAAAACCAATAGACCAAAAGTCAGGAGGGATTTACTTTAAAGTATTTCAAGAACCAGGCTTGCTGTCAATGAGAAGCTTTCCCTGTAATGGATTGCTGTAGCAAAACTTGTCAATATCTCCTTCTTAAAATCTTCCCGTTAATGCATCCTTGTATGCATTATGGATACTATTCCATGTATTACTATAGTGCACAAACATATTAATACGTTGCATGTTACATTAATTTAGCAGACATAGATAAGAATTAAGAGAGAACGGGCAGTAAGTCTCTGAAGCTGAAATGGGGTTATTAAGAACCTTGTTCCAAGGCCCAATGATGACATCACTCTGCCAGTCATGGGATTTGAACCAGCAACATTCTGAACACAGGCAGAGAGGTACATACATTCCCCCTTATTCTCTGCCCTTTAGAATAGAGACAAAAGCCCCATCTTCATTCTGTACATTAAACTGAAGCAGGGACTAAAATTAACAAAAGTACAACAGTGTAACCAGTGGTTGATGAGGCGTGCAAGTAATTCGCTGTTCACAGCTTGACCTTTTGTAGCTGATCAATGGTGGTACTGTCACACACAGCTGACTTTGACGCATTCCTGTCTCCCTAAGCAACAATGGATGTGTACCACATAAGCAACAAGAAGATGTATACTACCAAGATAACCTAAGTGCTGGAATGAAGAACCTGTTTGCAGATTTCCGTACTCAAACACACCCACTAAACCTGGTATTTCGTTGATTTAGATGTGTTTGAGCAGAAAAATCTATGTTGGATTCAGGCTCCACAGGGCTGGAATTGGGGAACCCAGATTTTCCACACCATTGTGTAGAAATTCTTCCATGCTCCTCCATCCAGGATTGTGGGGGGGTGGGGGGGGGCGAAGTCCATTCCAAGGAGCAAAGGCACACTGAACAGTTTATGGATGCCAATTAACTTAACAGCATGTCTTTAGACTGTAGGTGGGAGATGAGACAGCCCAGAGGTACCAGCACAACATGGAGAAAACATGCAAACTCCACGCATGGAGAGCGGAGGCGTGATTCAAATCTTCCAGCCTGGAGGTTTGACGTGACAGCACTACCCACCATGCTGCCCCATCTGTGGACCAAATATATCAAATTTAATTTGCACTGAATGCTTTCGGTTCTAAACTCTATTTCATGTGAACAGTTTAAACAGACAATGATTAATATCCTGTCGCTCTGCTCTCAAGTCTGTCTCTGCAAACACACGTTTCAGTCTCCCTCCATAAAATATCACCGACTAGTGTCACATTGGATAGCTATCAGTTCCTCTTTGTGTGACCGAGTTTTGGAAATCCCTTTTTCTGAGGACAACCGTGAGTCATAAAGCTTGAGACAGCTCTGAAATTTCTGGGACGACACGATCAGACAGTAGTTGGCTACGTCTGTAATGTGCAAACGCAGTAAGTTTACAGAATTCCCAACGCTCTCAGGGGACACGTCACTGTATAGCTGATCTTTTGGGGTGTTTTATCTCTGTTGCTCAAGTCTATGGGAGGAAGTAATTTTCAAAATATTCATGAGTGCATTTGCCGGTCTTTTAAAGAGAATTTTGAAGCTATTTAATATTAATAAACTACAACACGTCTACCATCTCAATGATTCCTAGAAACAAAATCTAATAAGGCACATTTAAAAAAAAAAACAACTAGAAGTCAGTATGACAGGTACAAACATGTTTGAAAGTGTATGTATAAGATGCTAAAATTAGAATTTTGCCCTAAGTTTCCAGTTCCTGCTTTTCCAAGGTATTAGACTGCTTATTTTGTCATATATTTCACTAGGGAACTACAGACCAATAACAGGCTATTTAAAATATTTTTTCCCTTTTGCTTTAAATATGACCAGAAAAAAACAAACACAAACCGAAGACATCTGCCACGCTAGGACGCACAGCTAAAAAGTTATTGTTTCAGTGGAAATGCAAACAAATGGAGTATTTTACCGTAAGATAAAGGCAATTCATGCATGTAGTTTAACTTTGGTTAAAAAGCGACATAAAAAAGTGCAAGAAGTTTCGCTGAACGGGCATTTGCAAAGCAGATTAAATGATGCTCTAATTAACAATGGATCAAAACTTGTTTACTTCTGCTTGGCCTGTTTTGTATTTGTTCACGTTTGCTATTAAAACGAGTTCAAAAAGCTGGAATTCTAATGTGGAAAACATGAGTCACGATCTGACTAACTGACAGGGCATCATGGGCTGAGAGGAAACCGGGAGAGGAGCAGATCCAGATAGGATCGCGGCAGGGGGTGGAGGGTGTGTGCGTGTCTCATATCTGTGTATTTGGGGGCTGTGGTAAATATCCTAGTTTTCATAACCACATGCACATTGTCTTTGTAGTTAAATAAGCCGTAAAATCCGTATTAAATGGGCCTACTATTTTGTTCTGAAATGAATTGCGCGGCATTATTGTTTCTGTTTCGTGCCCACCAAAATTAAGTTTATTTAATGCCAGCTGACTGGCATTATAACACACACGTCTATGCGCTGCTGTCGCATCTCAATGGCATCTTCCAACATCCCAAATCGGGATCGGTGGGTCCCGTTTCGTAATTCTGATACTAGGGACGACAGCAGCAAAGACAATGAGGCATCGCACCGTGTCTGGAAGGTGGGGGATGGGGTTGTTCTTTGGATGGGTGTTGGCTTCATATGTTAATGTGTATTGCAAAGGAAAACACCAGACAGACGAGGCTGAAACCATGCATATTCCACCATTACTACGTCTAAGAGGCCCGGTTCCAGCTCAGGGTATGTGGTAAGGAATCGCACAACAGCACCATAGATGCGACCACCACGATCTCTACGCTTACTCATCGCTCAACATGGCTCATGATGAGAACAACGGACACTTACCAGATCTATGAATGTTAAAAACTTCCAGCTACCGCCGTAAGTTTGATGAGCGGGCATATCAACTGCTTTATAATTGCAGAGGATGGAGAAATAGGAGAGGAGGATCGCTACCCTTAAAACTTGGGAGGGGATGAGCGCCATGTTTTTTTCGTTTCGTTTTCGTCTTTGGCTATATCCTCTTGATGCAATGATGTTGTTATGTGGGTATCTTTCTGTGCGGGGAAGGAGGGGATGGTGACGCCGGGATGCAAAAATGGGAGGCGACGTAAGAGGAGTGCGCGCAGCGCGTGCGGAGAAGGAGGGGATGTTGTTGTCATGGTGACGGAGACCGTGGTCCTGAGCGTCTGTGCCCGGGAGTTGGGGGCTGAACCCGTACTGCAGCAATGACGACAGCTAAATTTCATCATCTCCGCGGCTCTTTTCCTCACCTAATAGGATTTGCATTTCTTATTTCGCAAAGTCAAAAATGATTACTGCAAAGTGTGTACTAGATGATTCTTCCTCCAGATTTTTTACATAGGTCTACTTGTCGTTCGTATATTATGTGGCTCATCCGAAAATTAAATAAAATCTGTTTCATCTTATCTCATCTCATAACTGAATTATAATTTATGTTAACGGAGTTATTTGCCAAATTCATTTCCTAAACATATATTCGGGGATTTCACACACGTTCCGTTCTCTCAGAAAGCAGTGTGAAACCTTGCTTTAATTGCATTTAAAGTGTGGATGTTAAAATTTGGCACACGCAGACTGTAACATCCTTGTATAATAGTTGTAGGTCTTTTATATTGTACTTAACCGTACCACTGTGTAGTTTGGGGACCTTACTTGGGGAGTAATCTTAATCATTGCTTGCCCACAGTGACACTGGGAACATTTCAGGCGCGGACTGGCCATCGGGAACTCCGGGAATTTCCCCGGGGGGGCGGTCTTGTGAGGGCATTTTCTTCCCCAGCGCCTGCATTATATAACCTATATAATCGCGATCGGCGACATATATCAAGGACCCTCCTGTCGGCGACAAAATAACAAATTGTGGTTGCTCGACAGCAATTTCCCGGGCTGCTGGTCCATCCCCGTTGCCGTTCCTCCTCTGGAGCGCTCCGAGTCGTGGAGCGATTCGAATACAAAATCTGCTTTCCGAAATCATACACTACCCTGTGTGGATTTATTATTCCCTGAGCGCCATGCTTGTTCTCAACATTTGACATGTAAAATCGTTTTATGGACCGTGTGTAGTCTGCACTTCACTGTGGTTTTTAAACTTTTATGGATTCTTTGGAACAAGGCTGCCAACAATAACCAATGTAGAAGCAGGTCTAGGAGAGCATGAAAATCAAAACGTATTTTTAAAAGGGATTTTTTTAAACCCGTTCTCCATAGCAGAAAGATAAACTAGAATAACACTAAAAATGACTTTACCAGAAAACCGTTGGAATGACATCAAGCTCGACATGAAGGCTAAAACATGTCCCGGTTTAAATGCATTTTTCTAAGTCTATAGTCCCACGGTTTTCGTGAGGCGCCCAAGAAGATTACAGGGTGAAATCCGTCACCTGAAGCTGCCAGTCAGAACCATCAGCTAGAACATCATGGATTAGATGTTTCTGCCTAGAGCTTTTCAAATGTCAATGAGGGGTTATGCAGGTGTTCTGGGCCAGGTGGTAGGCATAGCCTCCAACAAGGTTTGCAGAAGAGGTCAGGCTGAGAAGAACGAGATCATTGTGGAATGTGACAAATGGAGCAGTGCATGTCACTTTCCATATGTTCCAGGTGTCCATTTCTAGGAGAAATCTTCCTTTTGCTCCTGCCTCTCTTCTCTTCCATCTCTGCCTCCCAATGTATCGCTCTGATCTTCTCCAACACACAGAAAGACACAAACACATATATTCTCACTCTACACATGCCCACTGCTATGGTTGAAGTACAGTTTGCAACCGAAACACTTTACACATACCATATATACTGCATAAGAACACCTAATGGTTCTGTCATTGTGCTTTTTGAGTTGATTTTCTTTTTCTTCGTCTTCTTCTTATGATGTCCTTTCTTTTGTTCTTTCTTTCCTTTCCAATGATTTACTGTCACCTTGTTGTATGCTTTTTCACCCTCTAATAAAAAAGAAAGGAAAAATGAATGAGACTGGCAGAGGTGTGAGTGGTGTGGCTTAAGGTCTTTGCAGATTTACTGGAATGGTCAAGAAACGGTTCCGTTCCTTAAATAAATAGATATGGTGGCAGCAAACCCAAGCTAGGTACGGTGTCCTGGAAGCATGTTTCACGCTTGAAATGAAACTTCGAAGTGTTGCAACACCATGTACTAAAAGATTCTCCAGGGCCCTGGGTGCCAGCGCACACCGCGAAGGTTTCGCTTGTCTTGTCGCGTGACATTTTTTCATGAAGGAGCTGCAAACAGCGGCCTGGCGACCGCCCCGGCAACGGCTGCCTAGTGCAAAGAAAGCAGGCCGAGAGCTGCCAGAGAGCACAAGCTGCCGACAGCTCACTTGTGGTTAGTTGGAGTGGGGGTGGGTGGGCAGGCAGGCAGGCAGGCAGGCAGGCATGATGCTGTTTTCTGGGGTTTCAAGCAATGCATAGTCTAACCTAACCCCCCCCCCCCCCACATGCACCCCGCCCTCAATGCACAGCACTAACTACATCTACTGCCAGCATGTACATGGATAAAACACAACAAGATTCAGTCAGCAAGAAGAGTAACTGAATTGTGACCTTCCCAATTCCAAACCGATCCGTAGAGGTTCTTTTTTAAAGAGGCATCTCTTACACCCCCCTCTAATTCCCAGCTTATGGGAAGGCATGACTTTGGAAAAATGATGTCTATTGATATGGAGTGATTTGGTTTAAGAGCCACATCAAACCGTGCAGGCAGAGGGGAGATCTCATCGGCATCGGCTGACTAACGACAGTCTAAATGTTATCTGGTGCGAGATTTACATTTTCATGTTCAGAGATACTATGGCGCCGAGGTTCTTAGGAAGAGCTGATGTCGACCTAGCAGAAATATCCTGATTCTGGGGGTTATTAAGCCCCATGGTGTAATGTAAGTAGTACCCTAGAACAGGGGGTCCTTAAACTTTTTAACCAACGGACCAGTTCAATGCCATTCAAACTTTCAGAAGGCAGGACTGGGGTTGAAGTAGAGAAAGAGTAACCAACTTTCATTCTATGTACACTATTTGAACTATGTACACTAAATGAAGCGTTGTTTAAAATAAAGATTTTTAAAATTAGATACCACCCAAGCATAGTCCTGGAGGCAAAGGATTGTAGATTGGGGGGAGTATTTGGGAGCTGGAGGTAAAATTTGCTTACTGGGTGGGGCGGGATTGTAGCGGTAAAACATCTTTGTGGGTAATTCATCCACCACTGGGTAGTAGAAAGATACATTTCTGGGACACCGCACATCAATGGCGGACATCAAGGACGAGGGCCTCTTTTCAATTTATGAGAGACTCCTGGAACTTCTGAGCAAACTTGGATGCTAAGTAACAGATTCACATTTTATTGTGAATGTTTCCACAGATACTAGCTACATTTGCTTTGCTGCGATTTTCATTACGTGTCTCCTTCCATGCGTTTTCTGTAACTTCTCTTAACCCAGACCCTTTCCCGGTAGATTAAGGGTGGAAGGCAGGGAACAACCCAGGACGGGGAACCCAGCGCAGGGCACACTCAGAGCCGTGTTGCGGGCCGGACTTTACGCGCCGCTGATCCTGGTGGAAGGGCCAGTCAGATGCAGAGATCCGGCTGCATCCAGCCTTGGTTCGAGGAGTCCTGCCCTGGACGGTGTGCGCACCCTACAGGGCTGCTGGGCTGCCATCCCCTGCTTTGTGTATTTCAGTCAGGGGCGTCATAGAGGAGGACAACTTCCAAGGGCCCCTATGTTTGGGACATAATTGGATTGATCAGGGTTGGGGGGCCAATATGATGTGCTTTTATGGGGTCTAAAATCTCTAGGGGACAACCCTGCCTGTGGTCCCAGGGAGAGGATCAAGTCAGGTTACTTTATTTGTACCCACAGGTAGATTAGGATTGCGGTGAATAGTCCTAGACATTTATCACACGATCCACCTTACAACACAGGCAACTTAAGACAATAACTATAAAAATATAATGCGATAAATATAGTTCAAATACGATAAAATTAAACAAATAATAATAACATTTTTAAAATACTGTTTTACTATAACTGAGACTTATTTATTTGTGTGATGGCTGCTAGATCCAGGTCTGTCTTGATAGGTGGCATGGGCGATGGATAGATGGGACTTCAGTGCATATGTAAATCTCTGGGGGTGGAGCAAACAAACACAAACATGCAACTGAGGTTGTTGGAACGTTCCGGTCTTTCTGCGGGCTGCGTGCAGGTGACTGCTGAGCTGAGAGCTAAACCGGGCGTCAGAGCCTGCGGTAATGAGCATTCTGTCTTCCAGGGACCAGTGCTGACAGGGGTGCGTGTCTGATTGCAGCAAAGCGGGTCATGTGCCGTGAAGGACAGTGTGAGAGCAGGGCTCCTTGAGGGACTCGAACCCGCGACGGGACCCGACAGCTACATCGGCACAAGTGCCAGCACTGGACACAAGACATTCCTTATATAATGAAAAAGACCCCTGCCCTGGAGCCCAGATTGAGGGGATTCTGCAAATTAGCAGAACCCGTGCAGACAGCACGCTTGATGTATCTGGCTGTCCGTGCTTCCAGAACTCTCTCTGGGCTCTGAGACTGTACAGTCCTTACATGACACGCTAGGCCCATATTAATGTCCTAAGGCACACAGGTCACTGTGGTACTTTTCCTGGGCATTCAAATATCTCTTGTGGCCTTTGTATCGAATTGTATGGTTCCCTGACAAGAGTAAGTGCTGCTCAACATTCAGGAGAGAGATATTTAGATTCAGAGACAGACTATCAGTTTGGGAATGCACTTTTGATTACATCAGCTAAATGTTACTGGAGCTTTTTTTTCCATATTGCATTCCTTTCTTAACACGTAGCTATTGTTTGATAGACGGATACTTCGATATGCAGTATATTAGTGATCAAAGAAATAATGTAAGTTTTTACCTAGAGGTGCAGGGGTGACATATTTTTGTGTGCAGCTTAAATGTAATGACAAAATGAATGAAAAGACATATCTGTCAATCTGTTAAACATGCTGTGCACTATGATGATGAAAAGCTGTTCTCTGACCAGAGGGCACTTTGTGCCACCCCCCCCCCCCCTTCTGGGAGCCTTGTTCCATGTGAGTAGCAGATGTCACGACCAGGAGCAAAGCCCCATGCCCGAACTCATGGCTGAAAATCCGTCCCGCTTCCAAATGTAGAGGCACGGCTGACCCGTCTGCTTCGCTACGAAACACGGAGGGACTCCCTCTCTCCACCTCGGTCTCGTCGCAACCGTCCCTTTCTGCTCATTTCCAGTTTTGACCGTTATTTGGCTTGAAATTTCTCGACTGAGGCACTTTGGATCTCACGTGAGACTTACGTCATTCATCCGCGCGCCTACGGTTCTAATTCGGGTGCGACTGCACACTCCCCTGATGCGCTTTTATACTATATAAGCGCAAAACTGCAGCATCCCCAGGCAAAGTGTGTCCACATTGCCCAGGACAAGGGCAGAAAGCCCTGTCTGGTGAGTACATTACAGTAGAACCCTAAAATAGCACTCAGCATGAAGGCCTAAGGATGTTTGGTATAATGGTTATATACAAATGCTGGCATCAGACTGGTGTTTGTGTTTGTTTACCAACATCAAAGTCTGGCCCATCGATCTAATGAGCAGGACCTGCAGACATCTGTTGTCTCTCGCATTTCTTTCGCCCTTGTCCCGACCTCCTAATTAGCGATAAGTTCTCCTCATAAAACTACTTGATTTAACCACTCTGTTAATCACAGATAGCTGTATTTCTGCAAAGGTGTTGATTGGACTGTGCGAGAGCTACCTATTACATCTTCCTCAAAGGACCTGAACTCCTCATTGAATGAGGCTTCTGGGGCCAGAGACCCGCTGAATAGGATCTTGAACAGGGAGCAGCTTAAATGGACGATTGTTGTGGGAGTGTGAATGAATCTAGACATCGTTAGATTCGCGTCTGCATTCCATGCTGTCGGATTCGCTGATGTAGTCCAGTCACGCGTGATTCGCTGTCAACTGGTGGACATGAAAGTCACTAACAAGAGTGTAGGTACTAGAACAGCTCATTCGGTCAAACGAAGAAGACGAGAACGGAATTATTTCAGACAAGATTGTTATATTGAACCCACAGAGCCCAGATGGTACCAAAAGTCTGGCTCTGTTGACGAGGAAGAGAAGGTATGTGACCGAACCTGAAATTTTAAACGATGTGTGGAAGTTATTAGCATCTGGAAGGACACTTGGCACTTGTTGTTATGTATCACAATATGCATTCCAGCCTACGGAGTCTGAGACAGGACAGTGAAAAGGTCCAGAAACGGAAAGTGGAATCTTTGGCAGCCAGGACGCCCTGCGCTGGGGCACGCTGCGGGGTGCCACTGGGAGGTAGCTAGCAAGGGGGTCAAAACACGGCTGCCTGGACCCAAACCATGGGTGGTCACCTGACCAAGAGAGAAGGTCTTGAACAAACAGTGCCCGTGAAATCACATAAGCTAAGCTAACAAGGGAGACGATGAGTCGTGATGCCCAGCAAGTGATAAAAACAAAGCCGGCAGTGTCACAATCCTGCACTGGCTTTGTCATGCATCGCACATGGTCAAGTGCAACACAAACTGCGCCGGGGACCAGAGCTTATCATCTGCTGTTTGTTATCTCTAAACGAATTGGTCCTATTATCATGCGCTCGGTGACTGAATGGCCGTTTATCTCATTTTTCGGCCATATTTAAACACTTCTTCTTTTTAAATAAACCCATGGACGGCTAACAGGAACAAGCTACGGAGCTCACAGAGCTGTGAATGTAGCCCACCCCCCTCTTTTTTTGTAACAGAAAGCAGACACCAAACACGTCTTACGGAACTCCAGAACGGGCCTCCGGTGGCGTGTGTACGGCGGCAGTCGGCGTGGCAGTTAACCAGCGGACCCGAACGACCCGAAAAGGTCGCGTGCTTAAATCTCAGCTTGGGGGGGGAGGGGGGGGTTGCAGATCTACACTGATCAAAGAGCGCAACCGGAATTGTTGGGAATTGCGTGCCCGGTTAAAACGAAAGCGTCCGTTTTGTGCGATGCATTAATCACGTCGGATGAAAGCCCGCTGCTCCTTAGGTCACTCAGAGATAATGGGTCTAACGCTTGGCACAGCGGCCCATGCCTGTGCCGCTGGCACCCTGCCTTTCACGCTGCCTGCATCCCCTTTAGTCATGCCGCTCTCTGCAAGCCCATTTCCTCGATGCCCTCTGGAACGGCCACAGCCTTTGGACTGGGTATCATTTTTTTTTTTGTCCCCCTCATTGTCTTCACCCAAAGACTAGTCTAAATCAACAACTCGCATCTTCTGCATATACCATGGTGTCCTCATGTGCCTTTTTCCAGTGATTTAGAAGCAACTGGGGACTACTGGCAAGTCATATAACACTGAGAATAAAATGGCATCAGGAGCCAAAAGCATCCAATCAAAAAGGTTCAGTTTGAGGGTGTAATTCAAGCTTATCGCTATGGGTGTTTTTCAATATGTGTACTTGATCGTGCTTGTGTCTTCCTGTACCTGTTTTACATCTTCTTCCATTGCCGAAGACCAGGTCCAATACTGAGAACACAAGTACACGAGGACAGCCTGAAATATCAAGGATACATCAGTTGCATCTTCGCCAAACAAAATCAATCCCATGATTCATTGCACCGTATGTTGGTTCTTGGGAGGCAAGTTAGCAAGATCAGTCTTGCCAAGACCATAAGCACAATCTTTGCTTTCTTGCTATTGAGAAACACGCCATATCTTTTTGAGGTTATAATCACTTCTGTTCATCACAAGTGGTTAACTTAAGTGACGAGAAACTGGAATGGCTTATCTCCAGGAATAACTAATCATTAACATCAAGTAAATACACCTGGATAGCCATTGTTGACCACGCATCGTCAACGGCAGCCATCTTGAGCCGGGCCCTAATCTCAGAGTGACAACGCGAGCACCAGTTCCGTCACACGTCTGTCACCTTTCATCCCAGCGGGACGTCTATTTGAAACCCGAAGGTAGCAGTGACCCCTGTGAATAGGATTAAGTACCTTTATTAATACACAATGAATATTTCAAAATGAGTTATAGGCAATCATATTATATATTAATATATTAATGAAACTGTCATTAAAAGGGAGATATGTGCGGGCAGAAAGACAGAGGAATCCAGCGACCCTGTGCAAAGACAAAGGTCACGGAATGTTCTGGGGGGGGGGGGGCTACAGGCGAAACTTGGTGCCGAGCCACTGCTGTACAGACATGTGCGGTTTGTCAGATGACATTAAAAGAAATGCAAACATCTTTGAACAGTGGAAATGGCCCTGTGCAAGCTCTGGTCTCATTTCAAAGTGGAACTGTTCTGTCGAACCAGACATTATGGATGTCATGTGTTTAGCACATGGTAGCCCAGGTCTGGATGGGGAATATGGTCCAACTCAGGAGGGGTACCATCATCAGCAGAATGCCTAGGTTATCAGCTGCTGCTACTAATGACGGAAATTTCAACCTACGTGTACATTTCCTGCATCCATTCATCCATCTATCTTCCAACAGTTCATACTGGGCACGGAGGACCTGCGGTCCACATTCCCTACAAGCAAATGAATTTTAAATGACCTGTTTGGTAGACTACCTCACATGTAATTTTAGACTACCTGTTTGGAATTGAAATTTCCATAAGGATGATGTTTTAGCTATCGGAAGTCGGTCGTTTTCTGTTAGGACATGAATGACACTCTCGTACAAAAGGACGCACAGTCAGAGTACAACCACTAGAGGTCTCTGTTAAGCACGTCAAAAATTGAGTGCAAAGCCTTTGCTCGTCTAGAATGGCACTGGAGCTGACCACGTGTGACCAAACACATAGCACATGCTTTACTTACTATTTTAATTTCCAGTTCTTGTTTCTAATTAGCACTGCACCTGTTCATGACTTCCACTAACCAGCGCTGATTACAGCTTTGACTCATTTCTATACTGGTCTAGAAGTCGCCACCAGGGAAAGGTGACTGTGCTGCAATAGTAGTTTGCATTTCTAGGCGACCTGCACAAAATAAATTGCAGTTGAGAACAACATGTAAAGCAAATCCAATGCCTGATTATACAAAAATGCAATACAAAAATCAAGCAAAAATGTTACGACATTGAACTTTCAGATAAAAGCAGCACTGAAAATATATATTTAAAAAAACTCAATAGGGCTGCAAAAGTAGTGTATAATGCTGTCTAAATTCAGTACTGTGTGCAGAAATACCTAAGAAAAGCTGCATCAGCAGCTCAGGGAGTTGATCCTAGTGGTTTATGATGGGAGAGCAGGTAATGACAGGTATACAATGGTGAACCCAAGCCAAAGTAATTTCTCACGTCGCGTAACCACCCTTTAAGCTAAATTGAACTTTGTCAGAATCAAGCCGTCCTTATGTAATTTCCCAGTAACTCCGCCCCCAAAGAAGAAAAGGGATTTCTGTTTATGACAACGCTCTGACTGTGCTGTTAGTGAAACAGGTCCAAGGGCTTTGTGAAGGTGGAGGATTGCTCTGGGGAAAAAAAAGAGGAGTTTTAAAAAAAAGTAGGGGGCGGGACATCTGGTGAGTAAGCGGAGACAATCAAAAACATGTCAAAGATCCATTGTGTTGGAAACCGCTCCTTTTTTTTTTTTACCTGGGAAGCATTCCTGTATGACACCTCTGTGATTAAGCAAACGCAGAGGTGAGATCCTGACCTTGTACACACATATCTCTAAGCGGTATTGTCATAATATCTTCCGCGGGTACCCTCCTGTGAGTTTGCAACGAACGGATGGCCTATGGGTTCAGTCCTGCGGCCGACTGTGACGTCAGCGACTGTACCGAATAACTCATAAAACGTCACGATGGAGAATTTCACAGAAAAACAACACCGGTTTGCATAAGAGTATCGTAGTTTCTTGTACATATGTAGCCGGTTGCTCAGCTTTACTTTTCCTAGAAACTTGGGTGTGCCTTGATCAATTTCAGGTTGAAAACAAGTAAGAAGCATGGAAATTAAATAAATGGGTGTGAACATTCTTAAATTAGGTATTCTGGTCTACAGCCCCAAAACAAAGGGAGCATTTAAGCTGAAGGCTTGTCCTATTTGTCTTCACGTAATACCAAGTATAATCGTAGTGTAATGTCAACCTTTACGATTCAGCTATGCAGTGTATTCAACCAGGTGTAAGATGACGATCCATGTCCTGATCTCAATGAACTGTGGCCAGTGCTCCCACTCAGGTATTATGGGAGATTCTCTTTGGCACCCGTTCCAAACGTGTTGTGTATGACTAAACCATTGTAATGCAGTGAGAGGTAGGATTCTGAAGGGTTGCAAGATTGTAATCTTCCTCTTCAGTCCAGCCCTGTAAATTGTTTGCAGGATGTGACGGCGAGGCTGGGATATTCCCAATTGGTTCCCAGAAAAAGGGGTTTACAATATCTTAGGGCAATTACGGAAGACAAGCGGGGAATCCGAGATCTGAGCAGAATACGTGATTCACCCAAAACCAATTAGCAACTTAAAAAGCACCAAAAGGCAACTGACGCACAGAAAAACGGCAAACCTGCTGCTTGAAATTACAATCGTAAGATATGTATACAACTTACAATAAAAGCCTTTATCACAGAACTTAAAGTGTTCATCGTTCCCCATAAATTTCCTTTGATTGTGTAAGCAATCTAGGAATTGCTTCAAATTAGGCATAATTTGAAAACAACAACCCTACAACTATGAAATATAACTACGTGTAATCGGCGTAACTGATTCATCGGAGCCAAGCCATAACGAAACCGAAAGGAAACGTCTAATTCACGGGTGACCAGCTTTGTCTGTCCTCAAAGTCCTCAGCGCAGATTTAAACGTCTCCTAAAATCTTCAGGACTCTGATGCAGGGGTGTTCCTGGGACAGCCAGCCGCAGAGGCATAACTGGTATTTTTCCTGTTTATACGGGTTGCATGGAAACCTGAATTAAAACCATTAGGTTCCTTCATTTAAATATTATGCCGTTTGCTTGAAAGTTAATTTAAAGCATATTTCCTCAGTAATTGCCTGATATGAACTGCCTTGTGTCTTGTCTGGTGTTCTGCTCGGCAAGCAGCATGTCACGTACTATTCTGATTCAAAATAATAATGGAATGAATAAGTAAGTCAAACGAACAGACAATACATAAACGTCTTAAACATAGCATTATTTTAGTAGTACGTTTTTAATGCGGGGTGCATACACAGATGTAATTCAACGAAAACAGGCTACCTAATAGTTAAAAGGAGCATATCATATCGTGTATTTTGTTTGTAAGAAAATGTATTACATTTTAATAAACTGTTCCCATTCTACAGAACGTCTTAATAATCGGAACTACGCACTATACATGGGATTAATCAGTGGTAATTAAGTAACTTAAGGCAGATCAGACGGGGCTGGGGACATGGAGCTCGCCACTGCACGGCGCGCGAATGGCGCAGCTCGCTGACAGGGCGCGTCTCCTCCTGTCCCGCGGATCGGCACGCGGCGGCCGCGGCACCGAGGGAGTTCCCTGAGCGCGGAGTGCCCAGGAGGCGGTTGGCGGGGAGCTTTCTCCATCTCTCCCTGACGCCGCCTCGCCGCAGCCTCACTCCGGGACGCGCTGGGGGATCCGATGACGTCACAGACACACGCGCACACACACGAGCGCACACACACACACACACAGACACACGCGCGCTCGCTCTCTTCGCTCTCTCCCCATTTCTATTCTGGGAAGTGGTGCCAGGAATAACCCTGTCTGTCTCCTGATCGCAGGCTCCTTCTCTAGCTTCGGCTGCTCAAAAAACTTCGCAAAGAGGAGGAATCCGGTGACAGTGTTTTTATCTTCTTTTTTCGTACACTGGCGGCTAGAAGCGCAGCGTCTTTGAAGAACGACACTCACTACATGTCATGAGAACTCTGCCCGAAGCTTAGTTATTCTCTCGCCTTCTCTTCCTATTTCCCGAAACGATCCGGACTGTTTGGTCATCAAAGAGAGAGGACTTATTAAACAATCTGCTGGCAAAGGGTTGACATTTCCTTTCTGGATGTAGCTGGACGTGTCTGGATGCACCTTAAATGTGACAAGGTGAGTGATTTGACAGTGGGTCAGCAGCGTAACTCTGCTGCAACATTTTGTCACAGGCTGCTGAATAATACGATCATGTAGGGGGTTCTGTGCCGTTTTACTCGGATATGTGGGGAAATCCCAGTTGCTTGCATGCAGATTAAGAATGTTGCGTAATATCCTGAGGAATTTGCACAGCAGATGCAGCGGGCAAAAGCCTTGTAATGAACTTACTTGTTCAATCTGCGGCCGGAAGCGCGCATCCCCCTCCGCACTTTCCGACCTGAAGCACTGTCTTTCGTGCTCCCGGCTCGTCCGCCGCCGTGGACGGAGCGCGATCTGGGTATAAATCGCCGCGGTCTGTTATTTGCATGTAAACCGTATGTACGTGTGCGCGTCTCTGGGAGAGGGAAGGTGGGTGGGACGCTGGCCCGTTCCGGGAATGTTCCATGACGTGTTAGCAGACGAGAGGGGGGCGGCAAGGGGTTTCCAGCCGTCGACGGCGGTCGATGCACCATATGCAACACAGAAGTCAGTTCGGAAACCGGACAAATACAACTTTGGGGCCGCATTGACAGGTTTTTCCTTAAATTTTGTGTATTTTTATTTTCTAGCTACCCCGAATATATAGTCATTAGATGTATAATAGACCTTATAAATATAGTATTAATGTCATAAAATATATACAACTGATAATTCCACATAAAGTACCGCTGATATTATTTTCAGGTTATCCATGTGTAAAGTGCAGATTAATTAGAACAGTTACCCCTCTTCCTCCGACGTCCCCTAAGAGTGCACACATTCGCCCGTCATTTGCATTGTTTCCACTCCAGATGTGCAGAGACTCGCGGGGGAGGCGCGTTCGAGCAGAAGTTGTGAATTAAAATGTTACATCTCGGCTGCTTCTGGCTTAATTACCGCTTCAGAAGGACTCCTGATGCCCTTCACCTGCTTAGGGGTCCCCGAACTTTGACCGGCACCTGGGCTTGCAAGTTCAGATCCGGATGGGAAAATCTCATGTGCGTTATTAGATGTTTTTTTTTTTATATATATGCGTGTTTGTGTGACACCTGCCCAGAGTGGTATATTGACAGTTGTTTTGAACTGGATTTTTCCTTTGCACCGTACCTGAGTGTTTTAATGTTCCACATCGCGACAAATAAATACACGGTATACAGCCGCTTCCTCTTCTCCACCAGACAGTGCTCCGTCTACCCACGCTTAATGCATTTAAAAGACATCAGTGGTTTCAAAAACATGCCGTAGAGTCTTGGTCTCGCCATTGTTTCCAGCCCGACTCTGAGGTGTAACAGTAACCTAGGTGTGTCCTCCCGGTTTCGCGGAGATTCCGCGTGTGCCTGTTGTTTTCCTCTCACCCGCCGTGGTTTTCCAACGCGGCGCCCCGGGCGCTAACGCAGCTCTACAGTCGCAGCAGTTCTGCCGGGGGTAGGGGAGCAGGAAGCAGGATCTACCGCCCCCAAGAGTTAGTTTTTTTTTTTTTTGGGGGGGGGGGCATTGCTCTTGTACCCCTGGGCGATGAACATAACCTGAATCGCCATAGTAACAACACCCAGCTTTTGAGGTGGCTGGCGTGTCAATCCGTGAGTCACTTCGGATTTGAGAATAATGGTTCATTCTGTGTCGGAGGCTGTAGCGGACGGCTGCAGAGTTTGCACGGGGTTCACTGTAGGGCACTATGTCACATGCTCCCAGCGGCCTGGAGTGCTTGTGCGGGTGGTTTAGGGGCTGGCTGTGCCTGGTCCCCCCACAACCACCTAAAGTATGAAAAAGAAAGCGGTGCTGGTGGATAAGAAAAGACGGTGTAGCTCTCACCGTCTGGTATTGGGGGGGGTGTGCCAGAGGCCCAGACCTCAGGCGGATGTGGTGGTGCTCCTTGTGGTTCTGCCTCTGTGCCCAAGTGTCCCGGGTGTGCCCGCGAGGGGGGGGTCCCCAAGGGGTCCCATTCCAGCTCCTCCTCCTCACTGGAGGTAGGAGCCTGGTCCCGATTGTCCGGGACCTCCT
>JAODJW010000039.1:6344344-6356539 GCA_026777045.1 Hyperopisus bebe | reverse complement strand
GGGGGGGGGGGGGGGTTGGGGGTACTGATTACATGTCATCTCCAGCCTCTCAAAGGGCACGACGTCTCTCTGCGTCCCATAATCAGTTCAGCCTTATTAGCTAGAGGATGCTACCCGGACGAAACAGGGCCAAATTCGGAGATGGTGTCCGAACCACAATTTTACAGTGCTGACATAATTTTTTTTAGCCTTTCTTAGAGACGCAAGGCTGTTTAGCTGATGCCTTTATCCATGCATACTTATCATTCCGGGTGTTCGGTGGACCGTTTTAAATTAAGCACCTTCCCCAGTGGTTCTCCAGCTTGTCCCCTGGTGGGACTTGAACTAACAACCTTCTGGTTAGAGACGCTTACACTTATAGACTTAAGGGTGGATTTCTCCTGGTTTGCGCAGGCTGCCTGTCATCCCACAGGGAAGCTGACAAGCTGTTGTCGGCGTCTCTCCTCAGCTTTAAAAAGCGGTCCTGTCTCAGTATGGCAGGGCCGGGATTTTTCGCTCGCTCGCGAGACAGAGCCCCATGCCGTAAGGCAGGCGTCTCTGAGGGCAGCGGCGGTGGGTCGTGTGCTCACCCGCGCCCCCCCGGCTGCTCCTGTCCCTGCGAGGCCCGCCGGTCTTAACGCCTGCCAGCCGAGTGACACATTGGAGATATTGACATGTTTTGGATGAGGGTGGTAGGGGATTGGACTCCCTAATAGCCACACGGATTAGACCGAGATTTCACAGAAGGCAGGGCTTTAGTGGGAAAAAAAAAAAAAGTTTCGTGGCTCACAGCATGGCTGATATTTAAAGGCAGAGAGAGGGGAGACAGCAATGTGTGTGTGTGTGTGTGTGAGAGAGAGAGAGAGAGAGAGAGAGAGAGAGAGAGGGGGGGGAGGGTGGGTGGATTCAGCAACAGCAAAAAAGTATCAAAATTCAGAAATCACAAATAGCACATTCAGTTTTCCTTTGAAGCTAAGTACGGGGAAAAAATAATGAAAGACAAAGACAGTAACTGTGACCGTAGCTGTCACCGCATGGGGTTTCTTCCATTAGGCGTCTTGCGGATTTATATAGTTTGGTGACATCAATCAGTGGGTGTGCTTCAGAATCAAGGTTTACACCCTCCTGTCTCACAACTGCCGTTTCTGTTTCTGGCTGCCCTATGACACGTGGGGTCAGTGCTTCGCTAACACTCTTTCCATTATAGCTCGCTCTTCCTCATCATTCTGTATTTACATGCAGGAGAAGCAAACAAAGGGCGCATTCTCCTCTGCGCCACCTGCAGGGAGGTGCTTGGTCTTACACACACGCACGCACACACTGTGTGTTTATGGCAGTTCCCCTGATTGCGTCCCTCCCTCTCCCCCTGTAAACAATAGCATGTTTTCTTAGCTCGCCACGTAACTAATTCGTCTGTCAGGACCCTGTCTGCTACACGGCAACGTCATGAGTTTAGCAGCAGGGGCACCGTGCCGGGGAGGGCTAATGACATTGAACTGCCATGTAACGTCTTGATAAACATTTACTAGAAGGTGCTCCGAACTGTGTGCTGCAGGGCATATGTTGCGTATTACCCGCGCGGCGTAATCGCCGGCATTGCATTTTAAATTTTTTTACCATCGCCACATTTGCTACGTTAAAATGCATTCGTTCTGTCTGAAGGAGCTTATTCATGCCAGTAAAGCGGTAATACGCACGCCATCTAATTAGTGGAAAAGGTCAGCACGCACATGCCATCGGACTGGCGGTGTTCCATCGAGAATGCGCTTCCGTAAAGCGAGATAGGAGGGGCTAGGGGCGGGGTTAAGGTGGATCTAGGGGCGGGGCTAGGGCGGTGCAAGTTAGTTACAGCTGGGGTTCGAGTTCCGGACTTCTCCCTGATGCAGCCAGCTGCACTGACTATCGCCCAGTTCACACACACACACACGCACACACACACGCACTAAGCGTCTGAGCAGCACCCAGCATGTTTTTCCTCTAATTTAACAAATGAGTCAAATATTTGCCTAAAGACTACAGATATGCTCTATAATATTTCATTCCATTTAAATATTTTATTAAATGATTATATTTTGTATGCAGTTGAATTTGAAATGTCATTTATTTATAATTTCTGACAGCCATAGTCCTGCCACAACTGAGGCAGAAGCCACTGTCCACATGGAATACACAGGAAGAAAAACTGGAAGTACTTAAGTGAAAGTAATGCATTGTTTTTGGCAGATATTATACCTGTACCACCTCCCTCAAACCTCCCCCCCCCCCAGCTGTCCCATCTGTGGCCCTGGCAACGGCTATGAAAGTGGCATGTTTTTTTAATGCAGCATCAAACCTCGGGATTTAAGCCCGAGTTGAGTCTTATCTGCAGGCCCGCTGTTACACACAAAGGTTTTTCGGAAAGTGGCTTGGAATTAGCTGAGGGTTCGGCTTTGTGACCAGCCAGGTGGTAGGGGTGAGTGGGGGCTTCTTTCAGGCTGGGGTGGCTGTAACGGGCCACTGGTACCGGTAAGGAGCAGGATGCCCTGGGGCACCTCATGCCCCTGACTCCTATCTGTCACTTAGGGAATTCTAATGATGTTTCATCTGTTTACACTCCACACCAGTCCCTAAGGTGACATATTTTACTGGTACAACCTCGGCTAAAAAAAATTTAAATGCAAAAAAAATAATAATAATAATAAAGATGGGAAATCTACTGTATGTCTATCAACAGATCTCGGTCTCTATCTCATGTAGAGATGCTGGATTTTTGAAGCGCTGTATAAAGAGGTATTTTGCCGTGTTAGATTCTCCGGATTGCTCTGGCGAGATGGGAATCGACGTCAGTAAGCGGGAATGTCGAGGTGGCGTCCGTCCGCACGCGTGGAGAGCGGATGCAGCCATTCCTGGGTCACCGGCACCTTGTGGCTCTTTGTTCCAGGGGCTGCAAAGTCGCCAGTGGCCTATAATGCAGGGTTAATTTGGGTCCCCCCAAGAAGACTGCGGTGTGTGCGCGTGTGTGTGTGTGTGTGTGTGCGTTTGCGCACATTCCCTCAAGGCCTGTGCTGTACCAGAAGGTGGCCCACCCCTCATCCCTTTTCTCCGCGGCGGGGCGTGCAGACATAGTCAGCTGGCCATGTTCTTCCCCGCAAAAACGCATCTGGGGCAGCAAGGCGTCTTTCCGATGGAGCAGCAGGGTCGAGCAGATCACAATAATCAACAGCGGTGACGTCTGTTTCGAAAGGATGCCTCTCAACTATAATTCATAGGTGTTCTTCGTCAGTATATATATCTAAAAGGGGTACTGTAATTAAATGCCTTTTTTTCTTCTTAATTAGAGGTTGCGAATGCCACCCTGTGAAGTTTGTGGGATGTAAGAGAGCAGGGAAGTCGGAAATCATCACATGCAAGGCTGCGATCCCGTAACGGGCTCTGGGGCAGCTTCGTCGCAGCTTCGTCAAAATTGTTTTTTTTTTTTTTTGTCATCACCATGCATGTATTCACTCAGGGAAAAAGAGCGACGTCGGACGCGGGGCTTTTTCGTAGCCGAAAATGCACAGCCGCCCTGATGGAGGGAGCTATCGCGATCCGAGAAAAGGTGGGAAGAAGCGCGTGGGCCTGATTCGCGCTCGGTGCCTAGGTGAGAGCGTCGAGGCGCAACATCCTCGCCGTGGGGGCCCCCCACCCCTGGGGCCCGTTATTGAAGACCCCCCCCACTTACGACAGGAGACTCAGCTGCCTGGCAACACGCGGCATGTCCGCTCCCACGTTCCTTCCGCCGCCCACGCCCCCCTCTCTCTCTCTCGTTCTTTCTCTCTCGCTCTCTCTGTCTCGCTTCCTGCCTGTCCCGCTCGCTCTCACTTTCTCCCGTGCGGCGGTGGGGCCTGCCGAGCGGACGGCTGTCAGACGCGGGTGCCCGGCCGTGCTGCCGCGGCTGCTCACATGGTGGCGCTGTTTTTAATAAGGCTTAATGCCATGCAGCATAAATAAGCCTCTTTGTCATTAGCCCGGCCTGGGAACAGGGCATGTGGATGACACTCTGCTCTGCTGAGGGACTGTGGAGGAGAGACATATTATGGATGTACAATAAAACATACATCAGTTCGTTATACGAGCCCCCCTACCTCCAATGATCTCTGGACTTTAGAGTACTAAGAACTAGGTGTGCTCTCTTGCTGTACCCGTGACAATTCGGGGCGGGNNNCGGGGCGGGGGGGGGGGGCCGCATCGGTGCTGTTCTTCCTCGGGCAATGTCACCCGTAGGTCGGGGGTGGGGGGGGGGGGTGCCATCCCTGGCTGGTGGGCCCTTTCGTTCCAGCTGTTTCTCTGAAGCTTCCTGCCTCAATGCCTCCCGATTGTCCGACGGACCAGGGAAGGAGCCTAAAATTAGTGTGTCCCCTCCCTCTGCTCTCCACACCGGTCATGGCTTAATTAGCCAGCGGCGCCCAGCATGAGAGCGAGGGCTCCAGCATCAGGTGGCTTATATAAGCGTTATATCACTGTACGCATGTTTCATGCCGACGTTGTGGAGAAAACGGTTCGTTTCTCTCCCCGCCGGCCTATTCTGCCTCAGCAGACGGAGAGAAAAGGCGTATTAGTCACCCTGTTCGCTTTTTGGGGTTTTAATTAGAGGTCTGAGGCAAACAGGATGACAGCTGCGACTCTGATTGGACGCAGCGTTCGCATGGGAGGGGCATCGCCTGTCAGGTGACTGGTGAAGAGCGGAGGATGACCGCCACGCCCGACCGTGTCCCCGCGAAGGTCACGCTCAGTTTGTCGGGTCGCCCCGAAAAATCAGAAGCAGCCGCATGCCGGAAAATCGGCATCGGTTACTCTCCTGGATCCCTGGAGAGGAGAAAAAAAAAACCGTGTGCTTTGTCGTGCGACTGCCTTGTTTCTTACGTTATGCAGCTTTGGAGTCGGGTGGCTTTACAAAGCTACGGATCAATAACCCCATGTGGGCGCTGTAAAATATCAGATGTAAATATCAAATCACCCCTGTTCTCAGCATGCTGACAGGGACTCCACCCTCAGCCGTAGCCATCCTGTTTTAGTTTCTGTCCTCTTCTCAGCAAGGCCAGTTCAATGGCATTTTATAGTATCCCTTCCTTGTACTTGTACTTACTTATACTTTTTTACATACTACATATTATGGGATGGCATTGCTTCTACGGGCATGAGAGCTATACCCTCTGTTGTATTACCCCGGCCTTAAAGGCTTGTCCTCGGACACAGTGGAAGTTTATGGTAACTAGATCTACGTGAACCTTTTACACACGCTTGTTGTGTACCTGACGAGTATCCTATCCTTTCCCATGGAGACAAAACTCATCACAGGTCCTTTGACAGCCGGTGCCTAAAGCCCTTATGGAAAGACTGGCCTCAGGACGTGAGTTTGTATCAATGCTGTTTCCCGCTCAGACGCTGACAGCTCATGGTTTGCTGTGGCAAGCATCGTTTGCCAACGGCTAACCCATATATACTTTATGGGCTGAGACTCTGTGTTTTGAAGTTGTCACACAAAAGGATCACAACAAACAGCCTTTTTCTGCTTATTTTAGCCACCTTCCTGCTAGCACGGTGCTTCTAGAGGATGGTAAAAAGCCAGTAAGAAGACTTTAAGCTGTAAGCTGTAAAGACAATTTTTTTTTTCCGTTCTAAACCAGCCTGGGCTTTTTAAATACCAAATGGCACTAAACGTGTTACTTCCAAAGTTCGAAAGACGAATAAACCCATAAAAGTTTGCGTATTTTACGAATTACAAAATAAATCGGTGAGTCAGTGCTCTTCCCGAAAACCGCCTGGGTTAGTGAAGGATATTTATTGCTGTGTTCCCGTGCCTCTCTGGGTTATGCAACAGCATGAGAGGAGTCATGGAATAAATCCGTCCTTCGCTGAGGGAGCAGGGTGTGTAGAGGAGCGGGTCGCTCGTATTCGAACCTCTTGGTCGTCGTGAGCCTTGTGGTGTCTCCAGAAAGGAGGATTATACAGGCAGACCTCTGCTGCTTCCCGCTCTTCGCCAAGACCCAGAGCGTTGGCCATATGCAGCGCTAATGTAGCACCTAGTTGTGGGCTGTGCCGTTTCGGAGGCTCGAATGAATCTCAATTCATAAAACGGTGCCTCGATAATCCGTTTCTTTGCAAGAGTTTTTTTTTTTTTATGGTGACGTGGGAGGCATGCCCGGCGTTCCGGCACTGAAGCGGCGAGGTTAGCCAGACGGCTTTTTGCAGGAGTTACGACGCTTGCGTGAAACACCCTTGCCCGCTAACGGTCGCAGAATTGAAGACATGCCTCTGTGGGCACCAAGCCATGGCCTGCATTGACCCCCATGTCCCTCTTCTGCACAGCGAGGGTCCCGCTCCCCTCGGTTGATTCGGCACGAGCTGTGAGTCTGGTTAGGGGAGATGCCAGGCGGAATGGAGAGTCCGAGGAGCAAGACCTTATTTATAGAGCTATGCCTGCTTGTCGGGAATTGGCTACTCAAGGTTACCCCTCAATCTCCGTGCGTGAATAATAACACAAGAGAGGTTGCTGGCTGGCACGTCGGATTTACTGAAGCTGGAGAGAGTGTGTGTGTATGATGTGAGGGTGGAGTAAGATTAAAACCTCCATTACTGTGCGTGGTGAAATGTTTCACAGTCTACTTACGGTCGGCTTTCTTTAATAGTTTCTTCAGTTGCAATCCAACTGTTCTTCGACAGGTTCATGGAACCTGTTCCAGGCACATAGTACACAGGATAGTGTACACCTTGTGATGTCAGTCCATTGAATGACACATAGGCTACACCAGTTGACCTATATGGATGTCTTTTGGCTGCGGGTGGAAAAAAAGAGTACCCAGTGGCAACTCCTTCGATGTGGGGAGAACATGCAAACTGCACACTCACCGAGGGGAGGCGGGATTCGAACGCCCAGCCCTGGAAGCGTAAAGTGTTTCCCATTGTGCCACCAAAATGTGAAACATTCTTACCTTTAAATCTTATCTGTCGATAGATTCGATTTTCAGTTTCATGCTGGGCTTCGTAAAATATCAGCTTGCTTCCTGACCTTCAAGCTGAATGCAGCGGGCGGCAAGGGGAGGCTTTGCATTGCAGAAACTGCGTTTGTAACGCAGCGGTGTTTCCCACGGTACAGTCCTTGGCTCTTTGCATTTCATGGCTATGCTTTACCTTGAGGGGGTGGTACGAAGCTCCGTCTTCATTTGAACGTTTCTGTCAGAGACAGATTTATTTTGTTGTATTTCTCCAGCCCTGGGGGGCCCTCACTTCCTCTTCCTCCCACACAGAGCTCAGCTGAGATCCAGCCATGGATAAGTAAAATTGGCTGGAAATGAACCCCCAATAAAATGGAGATTATGTTAATTGGCAGTGGTGTGATGTAACCCCAATGATACCGAGTTTTTTTAGAAACGCCATCCTGCCATCTGTGGTCGTAAAATGGACATGTTTATGCCCTGATGAATTATGCTGTTGAATAAATTAATTTTAGTTGAGATTAAACGTCTTTTCCCTCCAGGAAAGTTTTCATGTCCGACACTGTGAGACACCGTTTGCTGTGATGAGCAGAATTCTGTTCAACGTAAACTGACAACAAACTTTTTATCCGCAGCTGTCCGCTAGATGCTGAACGAAATAGGGTCACCAGTTTATTTGGGGAAGGGGGGTGACTGTGTTGCAGAGGGGTGGGGGGTGTCAAAACTAAAGGCACTCCAGGGGTCTTCTGTTTGGGAAGTCCCTGTTGCTTATTCCCAGAGTCAGCCAACTGATCTGACACGAGGCCAAGGCTAAAATTGGGACTGCTTGACTAGAGACTGAAGTAAACTGACACTGCAGTGTTGGTGGGGGGGTGGGGGGGTGGAATACGGGTGGCAAAAGGAGAGCACAGACTTCTCCTGCATGGGGAGCAGGGGACAGGGGACAGGTGTCACATGCAACATGAGATCCTCCCTTAGCTCTTGCTGGATCTGCGTTGCGAGGATGGGGAGATGGGAGGGGTTGGGTTTCTGGGAGAAACCCCGACCTTTCTCTGAGAGGGGCTTGTGCCCTGGTAAGTAGGGACAGCTAGGGGGAGGGCGGGTTATTAGTAGATGGTTGTGGGATTGCGTAACCTCACGCTGGCTTTTGACGCCTCTGCCCCGATGTCCCGTCCAGGATACTCTGGAATGTGCCTGGTTTCTGGATTGCGACTCCTCCTCCCTCCCCATTTTGGGCGGCCTCCCTCCCACTCAACTGGTTGCTTAGAGATAGGCCCAAATTGTTAGACTCCGTAGGAATTGATTAGACCCCCTCCAATGGAGGACTGGCGTATTTTAAGAAAGGTGCGAAGAAACCATCTGCTTCATGATTTATATTGAATGCAAGGTTTGGGCTTCAGATTTAAGGAAATCTGGAAATAGTAAATAAGTTCCGAATGTTAAACGTAGGGAATGTTTCTGTTCGTACCGAGTGCACGACATTGCTAATGGTCTTTCACGATGCTAGATGTCTGGTCCGTCAAGCCAAACACTTTGTGCCTGTGATTGTTTTTCTTTGTAAACACAGTGGTTTGACTGACCAGGCCCTGCCTTCTAGATGACACAGCAGTCACGCGGCGAGTGGACCAAAGGAAAACAGTCAATGATGAGTCAATAGGGAGATGTCTGTCTCTCCAGACTATACAAAGGCCCCCGAATGGCAGTGAAATATAGTGTGTGTCTCTCTGTGTGAGTATAGCGCTCCCAAAGACAGTGACCTGAGCACTCCTCCAAGACTGCAATGGGTTTTCACTTAGTTTCCCTCCATTTTCCACCAGCTTCCTAAAGGAGTTTTTTTTGTTACAGGACTGCCCCCCCATGCTGGAAGGAATTTGGTCTGTGGTCTCATGCTTTGAACGTTATCGCGAAAGTAACTGCCTTCCTGCAGCAGGGCCTTTTAATTTTTCCAAAAAGATGTTTAAAGCTGCTTTGATTTAGAGATCAAACAGGCTTCATGAAGATGAACGTTACCAGTAGAACCAGAAATTAGATATTGTTGCTGCTAATTGAAAATTGAGGGCGTAGGTCAGGGGGCGTAGGTAAACTACAGACCTAAACAAATCTAATTACCATAGCATTTGTTTTTGACCATTGCAACAGCCAGTGAGGATATCTGCTCTAAGGCTTTTGCTCATAACATAGGGAGGCTTTCGGCCATGAAGGAGAAGATCAGGAACCCGGAGCCTGCAGATGTCATGGAGCACTAGTCAAAACAAGTAAAGAACGTCACACTTAGAATGGATGGATACTGGCAGCACCAGATCTTTCCGAAAGGAGATTTTATCGTTTGTGGCAGAGGCTGTAAATTTCAGAGCTTTGATGACCCCCCCCCCCCCACCGCCTGCCTGCTCCATACCCATATAGTGCATAACAGTCAGGGACTGCTTGCAGGCCAAATTCTCGCCCTGGAGCGCGTCCACAAGAACGTCGGCGGTCCGGACTTGACTGCGCAGCACTGACATTGGGCCGGGTTGCAGGGGGGGTTTCATACGGGGGGGTGGTTTGGTAACTGCGTTGCTGGAACGGGCAGATTCCTGACTCCTGTGTCCCCTCCCCGTTTTACGTTTCACTGCCCACACTACGCCCCCCCCCCCCACCCCAGCAGAGCCCAATTCCAGGAGAGGCACTGCACCTGTTTGTCAGGAAATGCGTGGGCTTACTCCTTCCTGCCCCCTTCCGCCCACCTCCTCTCTGCTTTTGCCCTGCCTACTGTGGGCTGCAGCCTAACAGCCATAACCCCCCCTCCCTGCACCTCAGTTATCACTCCTTTTTCCACATTCCTTCACAGCACTCGTTTGCTTAGCAGTTGCTTTCATCCCGGCGCTCTGTTTTATCCGCGCTCCGCTGGATCGGCGTGACGTCGCGCACATCTGCCCATCCTCGCGTCTGTGAGTGTCTGACTGTCTCGCTCGGCTGGGGCGCCGCAAATGGCTCCCAGCTGGGGATACAGGCCCGCAACCTTCTGGCGTGTTCCGAGGCGGTCGGCACGGCCCTCCTCACCCTGGGGCGGAGTGCCAGAGTCAGGTGACCTGTGCAAAATTACCGCGTGACGTAAAATACATACCTGCTTTGTTTCCTGCCATTTCCCTACTGCACTGACATCGAAAGCCTCTCCATTGTTTTTGTTCTCGTCCTCGTCTATCTGCATATCCCAGATAAAATCCTCCCTGCCATCTTTGTCTCTGATATCCGTCCAGGCCAGAATGAGTCTTACCCATCTCCGTAAAGATTACCGTAGGAGCTGAAGTCAGACTCCAAAGTGTATGTCAGACTTGTTTTGTTTTTTGCTGGTTTTCACTTTCTGTTTTATTTTAGTGCAGCATTATACTAATACGGGAATTTATTACTTTGATATCCTTCTGCCAGTCTGTTTTCTCCGCCACGTCCAGGACACGCCTTAGCCACACAAACGCCATGAATAATTGACCGTGTGGTGAACAGGCGGGCCCCTCCGAGGCTTGCTGATAGATGTGTTTACCTTTAATGGCACACGCTCTCTGTCAATAAGACGCGTCGACCGCGGAGCTTTCCAAGGGGCCTCCTGGCGGCGAGACGCACAGAACGGGCTCCCTTGGCTCTCTCGTGGGTTTCTCCGTCGGAGAACCCGTCACACGTTGCCGTCGTCGATCGGGAACCCGAGGTTGAGAGAGGTCAGGGTATTTTTAGCCGTGTAAATTGGATTTCTGCGGTAAGGGCAAAGTTAACCCAGGTCTAAATATAGAGGTGGTCGTTTATCACGAGCGCCTGCGCTGGCTTTCATTCATTCGTGACACAAATGATCGAGCCCACGGTGGTCACGGTGATCTTCGTTCTCCTTCCTGTGTTGGTCTGCCCAATGCGTTTGGGAGGAATTCCCGTTTTAGCTAGAAAGACACTGGACTTGCGCACATTGTGGTTCCAGACATGGGTTGTACAGTAACGCTTGGTTTTAGATAGCTATGCTGGATCACTCTTGGACACGCTCTGAATTGGGGAGGGGAGATGTCTATGGGTCCCCCCCCACCTCAGCAGCTGGCCTTCTTGGGCTGAATTTGCTGAGAATGCAGCTCCGGTCTCTCAAGGTCGCAAATCAGATGGCTTCTGTGCAGAGCAGGGATTAGGACTCGGACAATTTTTTGGAATGGTCACAACTTTTAATAGGTTTTAGGGGGAAGTGTTTATAGGGGGGGCTTGGAGGGGGGGGGGGTGTATGCCTGGGATGGAGGGGTGTCTGTTTTACTGTTTTACTGCCTGGCGATTCATAGCCAATTCCCAGAGGGAGTGCGGTGAGGCGTTCATCCGCAAACTTCCGTCGGGTCTCCCAGCGCATCTTGGGAGTTTGGCCGTGTTGGGAACCCCTCTGGCGGACAGTTGCCCCTCTCCCGATCCCTCTGTCTGTGATTATGTCTGCTCAGGGGAAAAAAAAAAATGTAAACTTCCTCTGGAAACCCCGAGTAGCTGCCGACGTGAGCGCTGCCTGATTCGGGCCGCTGGAAGTGCCTCTAAATGTAGTCTGTTGTATAATCCCTCTAGGGGCCCTACTGCTATTTTTGTTCCTGGATATGCGTCACGACTGGGTATTTTCTCTGGTGACTAGCTTACATCAGTAGGTCTCCTAACATACGCTCTATCAGCGAGTGCCTCCTGATTGATGGGAGTCTCGCCCGCCGATTACGACCCCGGACGATGGGCTGCCAGAGCACTGACTCCGAGGAACGTTGCAGATGACTGGAGATGAGGTACGGGGATCTCATACAGACAGGTTAGTGGGCAGGCGTTTTCATTCCACTTTCTCTCCTTCGTCCTCTCCCTCGCGCTCACTGTAATTTCCGAGCCGGTCCGCTTGCAGCAAGTCGGGACGCGGCAGCCGAATCGTCCCCTCCCCCCTGCGTGCATGCAGACGTGTGGCTTGCAGTGAACCCTGGGACCGGTGTGCCGGATCGCCACGGCGACAGCCTGGCAGCTGCTTCCGCGGTAGCTGATAACAGCGTAGCGATGACATAAGTTGCCCCGCTCTAGGGGGCCAGTTCTCTGGGGACACCGGTAATACCCCCCTCCCTTCCCATCTCCTCGTCACTGTCTGGATTGTGGTGGCTGTGGGTGGTGGTGGTGGGGGAGGATATAAAATGAAAAGGCACTGTGTTTTGTCCGCCCGTTTGGTCGTGGTGACAATCAGTCAACTTCCACAAACCCACTGAACGATGGCAAACGACGTCACTTACGGAAGGATACGCCTGTCCACCCA
>JAODJW010000039.1:6317105-6331309 GCA_026777045.1 Hyperopisus bebe | reverse complement strand
ATCCACTTAGGTGATTTCCCGCACCCGGGGAGCGCTCACGGGCGAACAATAAAACGTGTGATCCTGATGTCATGGCCGCCGCTCGCTGGATTCCACAGCGATGGGCTCATCCGTCAGTGCTGGTGTTTCCATCAGCCCGTCTGTGAGAGAAGGGGGACGGGCGGGGGGGGGGGACGGGGGTGGGCTATGGTGGACGCGGCAGCTGGGGCGATCCTGGGTAGGAGGGGGGGGGACCGTTTGCGGCGAACAGCGGGGGCTTTCTGATCTGATTGTTTGTTTGGAGAGGGAGTGCGAGCAGTGAGTGGAGCTTCTGTCCTGGGTGCCTTCCCAGCATGCCGCGGTGCAACCCCCGCTCCCCAACTCTGCCATTCTTCAAAACGTACTATTTGGTTTCTGTCTATAAATTTTTCAGTTTCCCTATTAAATATAAGGTAATTGCATTGTCTTTATATGACGCCTGAAGCTACAGGCCTAATTAAAGCCAAGACACAAAGGGGCATAGAATTGAGCCGTATTTATTAAGTAGACATATTAATTATGTAAGTCTTTGATAAAATGAGCAATATTCAGGGTGGGGGACATGATTTCAGCAAAGCCGGCAGTTGGGGGGAGGGAGGGCGAGATCTGATCGAGAAAAAGCATTTTTCTGTTTCCATGACGATCTTGGAGCTTGATGCTGTTTATGTCTCTCGTGGCGTGAAACTTAAGCGGACAGAATGACGGAAAGGCGGCCCGCTCGCTGTTCTGGGGGCCCATGGGACGTCTCTCACCCAGTGACGGCGAGCGCTCAACTTACGTGACGAGCATGCCGACTGCGCGTGTGTCGCCACGTGCACATGTGTGTGCGCCAGGGCGTGGGTGTTTGTCTGGGTGTCTGGGTGCAGAGTGATGGGTAGGGGAGGAGGGGGCGTGGCCTAGCATGTGCAGCCGAGAGCTGACTACAGCAGGAAGTTCTTCTCCTCGGCGCCTGAGGTGTCGGACTGGAGCAGGTGCACCTGAGAGGTCCGTCGTCCGTTCCCATGGTTTCGGCGCCGACGCAGGAGAGGGGAAGACTGACCAGGGACAGACATGCCGGCCCTGGGGTCTATCACAGCATGATACATTTAGCTTCCTAATGCCACTTCGGATGATCTCGGTAACTTTTCTTTATTACATAGCATTAAATTTTTATCACCAGAATAATGCCGCAGAAGAGAGGTAAGAGGAAACGGCAGGGACTACGGCCCGCGGCTGCCTCTCGGGGGTTTGTGGGCTGTAGGGTGTTGGGTTACCTCCAGCCAAATACCGCGCTGGGTTTGGCATCGGTCTCCTGGGATGGCACCGCCACTGGTCCAAGACCCGCAAGTGCTGGTAGAGAAGCTGGCATCTGACCTCTGAGAGGGGTGGCTTTTCCTTAACTGCTTGCATACAGGTGTGTATTAAGCTTCACAGCTTCTGGTCATTCTACCGCAGCTCCTGGATCCTGTTGGTTCTGCTTCCCCTTGTTAATCGTAGCTTATTCAAGACACATGCGTTTTTTTTTCCCTCTCTCTTTTTAACACCTGCCGCGCAGCTAGCCGACGCGGGGTGCCGACAACGCAGCCGTGACGGATTTTCATTTGCGGTTGCCGCCGGGCAGCAGCGGGATTTTCCGCGTGACAGTTCCCGCAGCAGCGCCGAGACAATGGGGCGATTTCTGCAAAAACAACACAGAGGACGCTTAAAGTCCGAGGATTATGTAACGTGGAGCACCCATGAAATGGTCTCCGGGGAGCTCTTTACAACCATAACAGGATTTTCCCCTCCAACGGAATGGGGGATAAAAAAAAAGCATGGCGATGCGTATGATATTTGATCATCTCTTATTTTTCGCTGCGTAATCTCATTCAGAGTGGTGGGATGCGTGTAACGCTGGACGTCATTCCCCTTTTAGAACAGAAAGGCGGGAACTTGGGTATTGCTCAACCGCCGGCCGCTAACGAAAGCCGCATAGGTGGGAGAATGCAGCGGCTTTTATCTCGCCACTGGGGCGCGCCAGCCTGCTGGAAAGTGACATTTAGGGCCTTTTGAAGCCATTTCTGTTCAGACTGTTTTCTACGTGTCATCTGCAGTGTGGCAGGGGGTGTTGGCAGTGTGGTCGCAGTAGTGTGCTGTTCACGTTTCCACTGGAAGCTTCGTGACCTACAAGTTTGAAAAGAGAAACATTGTGCAACTTTATCTGTCATGTTTATTGTATGATAACGACTGCATGCTGTAACATGTACAATATGAGACATTTATTTAGAGTATACAGTGTGAATTATACATTCTTTGCAGTTTTGAAACCGCGCAGCTAAGTATTACACTGCGAAAAGAATGTCATGTGGGAAGAGGGTTTGACTGCAACGTTGGCGCACGGAACATGTTCTGTTTGTCTGTGGTATTTATTGAATATGGACTAAGCATGTTGTGTTTCTCTGTCCTATAACAACTGACTGGCTTTGATCGCAGATGCCCCGCCCCCAAACTGCAGCTGACAAAGACAGGGCTAGCCCCAGTGTGACTTCTGGCCAATAATAATCTCTGCCCCCAGGGACGGGGTAAAATCCCCCCCCCCCCAGGAGCTGGCGATCGTGCTGATTTGCTCCACGGACGACCTCCCAGTAACTTGTGGTTAGGAGTTGAAATGGTTTCCATTCCTCCTTGGAAGAATATTTGCCATTATTACCCCATGGCTATGCGTTTACATTCTACTGGAGGTATGGATTCGCAGATCTGTGGGGCCAAAAAAATTCCCAAAACTCCCAGCCTGACCAGTAGCTTTAGTTTTCCCTTCTCTCTGATGTAACAGTGAAATTAATAATATATTAAATATAATTATTGTTAAAAATTATAATAATCATTGTGTTTTTTTTTTCTTCTGCTCTCTGGGGACTAAAGACGTATGCAAGCTGAGCTGGGACAAAGTGATTCTCGTAAATGGATCCTACAGATTTCTGGATAGACCAGACTAGAGTGCTCCTCCTTTCCTCTGTGGTCTCCTCGAACATTGCGTTCTCTCTCACACGTGTGGCCCCTCCCCTGCGGCAGACAATAAGCATTGAATTTGCTGGTACAGAAGTTCACCAAATGTCCATGGACCATCGCATCTCGCCATGGGAGTCCATCAGAGTTGTGGGGATGAGTTGGGGCCTTGTGTGGGAGATATGCAGTCCCTCATGGTGAGATCACTCAGGTTCAGTGCATCGCCTCTTGGCTGATACACGACAGTTTCCTGATGTGTGGTCAAGAGAAACCCGAACCAACTGTAGAGCTCGTGAGGATCCCTCATGGGGAACGTTCTCGGGACCATGTTCTCATCTTTTCACCTCCATCCTTCCCTACATTTTGTCAAACTGAAAGTAGTTTTTTTTTTCTAGAATGACTGAAATGATGAAGCTGCAGCTAGTATTCTGTGTCACGGTGACGAATCTAATCACGAAAAAAGTTTTCCGAAGCAGTGATGGAGTTCATTGACGGAGGCTATGGGCTAAAGCCCATTTGGCAATGGCATTTTCACTGAGGAAAGTTGTATTCAGAAGGAGTGGGCAAGGCAGCTTTCGCTAGCCCGGGGCTGGTGGGCTTCTTCTAATTTAATTTCTGCGATTTGTCAGCACCGAGAGATATGAATAGCTCATAGTTTGTCATCGAACGTTCTTGGGGAATGATTAAAGAAACCTTTCTTGTTCGATGATCAGTCAACCTAATTATGCCTTGTCCTCCTGCACGCTGATGAGATTTGTGTAATTGGTCTGAAGGTGTCATCGGAAAAGCGAAGCATCGATCCGAGCTCACGGGGACAACGGTGACAGGCGTGGCTGGTTCAGCCAGCTGATGTTCCAGCTTCTCACCTCAAAGATTTTGTCGTGCTCTACGCCAAATTTTCTGATAGCATTATTTCTCTTGCATCAAACAGTATTTGCCAGTACAAAGGGTGGGCATTGGCATTAAAGCATTACTAAGTTAAATATTTGCACATGGTAGGTTACCATAGCATACTTAGTAGCTATATCTGACATTATCCCGGTTTACATGTCCATACAGCTGGACATTGCAGATTTTGGGTGGCTCGAAGGCTAAGTAAGTGCTTTTGGATAATTAACTACATAGTCCGCTTCCCTTCAGTGGAAAGGAATTCTTTGGAACAGCAGCTCCTGAAAGGCCTAGTTTTATGCTCGTAATCAATATAGGCATTCAAAAACCAAAGCAATTGGTGAATAAATCCCCATACTGGACTCAGTATCACTAAGTTAAACTGTATGGGGGATACTGACCAGATTACTTATGATTGATTGCATTTCCTGTTGTCTCTTAGATCACTACTGCACTAAGAGTCCAGGGTTACTGCGCTAATGCTAATATTTGCTAATGAAAACTCTCGGGATAGGCTCTGCTAATGTGGCTGCTCTCTTTCTTGTGTTCCGCCCTGCAGTGGTCTGCTCCGTCTCTCAACCCTGGCCGAAGGGTCCCTCTGATCATCACAGGCGTGGGCCCAAGGCTGAGAGAGACCTGGGGAGACACCCTTCAAGGAAGCTGGGTGCAGAGTGAAGCTTCCCCATTGGGGGCCCTTCCTGTTTTACACCACTGGTGAGTTTGGCCACAACTGCTTCTCACTCCATCCATGTTTCTGTATCTTATATATACAACCAGGAGGGCTGAAAGATTCAATAGGTTTCAGGACACTTAGTCATACTCACCAGATCTGTGGCCGCTCTTTAATTTAGCCTATTTCACTCATTTCATCATGCTGTTGGGTTCGGGATCACATTTCCAATTTAAGACAATTTTCTTGGTTTTATCTGTCATTGGATATACATTGCATGAAGTGCAAATTAAATCCTTTGTACTCTGGTCCATCCTTCAAATGTCTGGAATATCTTTATTTTCTTGAAGAAGTTTTGCTTGGTAGCAGTTAGTATTTTTGAGAGCCCTTGACATCCAAGATGTCTACATGAAACATGCAGGCTTTGTTTCCTGTTTCTTTTTTCTTATGGAACTTGTTAGGCAGTTGTTAAAACTGATTTTTGTCAGTTATTTCATAAACGATGGGAGTATTTTGATAGTCTAAGGGACTAGGAAGTAAGAGACATACTTTTGTAACATCAAAAGTTACAGGGGTATTCTTAAATGACACACAAAAGTCATGCAGAATTAGTCAGACCCTTGCAGTTAATGTCACATTTTGTGAAACTGCAGATTGATGCAGGATTTTTCAGATCTGCTGAAGGATTTGCTAACACTCTCTGTAACTTGGGATGATAAAAAAGCAGAAATAATGTGATTGCATAAGAAACCAGGCCTTTCTGTGTTTGGTGGAAGTAGCTTTGGCAGAAAACACAACCATGGGAAGTTGGTAGTCAGTCTGAAACTGCTTTAGCAGAAGACATCACCATGGGAAGTTGGGAGTCAGTCTGAAGCAGCTTTGGCAGAAAACACCGCTGTGGGAAGTTGGGAGTGAGTCTGAAGCAGCTTTGGCAGAAAACACCGGCATGGGAAGTTGGGAGTCAGTCCGAAGCAGCTTTGGCAGAAAACACTGGCATGGGAAGTTGGGAGTCAGTCCGAAGCAGCTTTGATAGAAAACACCGCCGTGGGAAGTTGGGAGTCAGTCTGAAGCAGCTTTGGCAGAAAACACCAGCATGGGAAGTTGGGACTCGGTCCGAAGCAGCTTTGGCAGAAAACACCGCCGTGAGAAGTTGGGAGTCAGTCTGAAGCGGCTTTGGCAAAAAACACTGCCGTGGGAAGTTTGGAGTCATTCTAAGTAGCTTTTGCAGAAAACACCACCATGGGAAGTTGGGAGTCAGTCTGAAGCAGCTTTGGCAGAAAACACCCCCGTGGAAAGTTGGGAGTCAGTCTGAAGCAGCTTTGCACAACAACTTAGAGCAACGCTTCTCTGTCTTACTTGGCATGGTTGCCACAGTGCGGTTTTCTGCGGGGTTCACTTTCTTGTATAAGCTGGTTACTTAAGTATGTCTGTTGGCTGTATTAACATCTCCAAACTGTTCCGGAGTGGATTTTTTGAGTGAATATTACCATATTTTATTTGCTTCTTAGACCAGCACAACCAAAGTTATTGGCTTGTAGTTAATGAAGGGCTGGATCTGTAATCATATGCATAATGTAAAAGAAATGCTAGTGATCGACTGGGAATGGAAATAAGGTATTAAACCACTTTAGGATTCTTTTGTGTGTGTGAGGGCAGTTCATTCATGAGGTACCTTTGTTAACTATGTACTTTAAATTTGCTCCTGTTTGAGAGTTCAACATTCTGCCAGTTTATATTATTTGTTAAATGGTACCTTGTGTTATGTTTATAGTAAGTTTGTTTGACAAAATGACATAATCCTAGTCAGTAATGACTATTGCTGTCTTTTAAATTTTTGACAATAAAAAAAGATTTTTAAAAATAAAAAGATAAAGAATTTTTAGCTCCTTAAAATATGTATCAGTATTCAAGACAGTTTTCATATTGTTGGGGGCCTAGTTCTGTTAACCATGTAAGCATCATCAATATGACCATATTTCTTGTTCCTAGATGTCTTCCCCGTTGTGCTGTCTTGGCCCTGAGTGTAACAGCCCTTTATATTTAGGGCAGAACATGGCTATTTCAGCAGATACATGCCTTCACCACATGTCCTAGGAGAGGAAACAGCCAGTCAGCTTTTGCAGCAGGCAGCTTAGCGGATATATTTGCATTCCAATTTAACGTTGTGTTGATGGCGTCCCGCGTATGTGCACTCAAGGCCCGTGTCGACAGTGTAGCTCATCTATTGGCTGTAGCCTCGGTGCGGTTGCTTTGGGCCCCACGCCGGGCTGTCACGGATAAAGCCTGTAAATTTACCCAGCGGCCAGAATAATTCATTTTTAGCAGAAGGGGAAAAGGGTTTTATGGAGTTTAGCGCCGATTTATAAGCTATGAGGTGCGGAGTTGACGCTTTTCACCCTGGATGCCCGAGTATCTGTCTCTACGAGCAGAATAACATGCAGAATAATAACAGTAATTCCAAAAAGAAAGAACCAAAACACACAGGCAGGTTTATAGAAGATAACGGCACAGAGCAAATGCTGAATTTCACACTGACACATGAGAAACACCAGTCCCGACCTTCAGTCGAAACCCTGGTCCAAGATGGACAGGAGAGAAGCAGACTTTTACCCAAAGCTAGGTGATCTCGAGACGTCAGTGAGCGAGATTCGGATTGCACTGCTTTGTGTCTCATGAAGTCTTCGCGTCGGCGAACGGAAGAAGAAAAGGACGTAGCTTGAATGGAGCCACGTTGTACGTGGAGGTACCAGTGAGGAGGACAATTAATCTGAGCCCTTGCAGCTGCTTCCTGACATTTCTGCAAAATGTTGTGGAAAATTTAATGAAGGCTAGCTCAGTAATGGTTTCAAGCCTAGCTGGTGGAAAATATGACCATCTTTCCATAGACAATTAAGGCTAACACGGAGCCTTTTTTCCCTCCTTTTTTCTCGTTCCCCCTCCTTCCCTCCATAGGGGATGTGATATGTTCCTTCCAGCACTAAGTGGAAACATGTAAACAGCTGCAGCTGCGCGGTACCGAGTCTGACGGAAAGCAGGGGCCCCTTGTGGCCCTTGGAGAAACGGCAGAGCGGCACCTATACCCGCACCTCCCGCTTCGTGAAAAATAACCGCGTCTTACATGGCAGCGGTGCGCGTTTTCACCCTCAGCAGCATGGGGGCGCTGGGACGCGATGGTGTTGGGGAGGGTTTGTTTATTTATTTTTTTATGCTATTAGGGTTTGCGGCAGTCTACACAAAAACTATTTCGGTCACAAGAAAAGTTGTCTGGGGAGGGATTGTTTTCATTGAGGTGGTTCTCACTTTCACGATCGCTCCCCCCACCTCCTCCTCCGACCTCAGCGCACCACCGATCATGGCTTGGCGGCACCAAGTCCTTTCCCTTGCCCGCCAGCGTTGGGGCCCCTTGTTTGCGGGGTAATTGTACTCCAGGTCAGCGAGTGCATCTGGCCTACTGTAGCACACTAGCATTAGTATGTGACCTCATGTCGAGCGCAACGCTTTCTCTTCCCTCCCTCGGATCTGCTTTGGCCCCTTCTGGCCCACCTCCTGATCTGACACCTAGGGCGGCGCACCATCCATCTCTCCTTGGCCCAGAATGTTGGGCGGGGGGTTTGAGAGAGAGAGAGAGAGAGAGAGAGAGAGAGAGAGAGAGATGCATTCTATATGAGAAATGACATCACTCCTCCATCCCCTTGCACGACTTTCCACAAACCCAGGGGTGTATTTGCAGCTGTCTAAAAAAACGGACGCTTCAGAAAACTTGTCGTCACCCTCCCGCCCCACCCGCCGTTTCTGATGAGACCATGCCCCGTCTTTTTCCCCGGCGTGTGTTGCTGCCACAGAGGAGCACTTCCGTCTGAAACGGGACAAAGAAAAAAATAAATAAACAAACTGTATGCGGCAGGTCTCCAGGATCAAAAAACCAATACAAACAAAGCAGAGCCAGCAGTGTCCCCTGGGTGACCCTCGGGCTTACCTCGTGACTCAGACGCAGAGGGCTTTGTGGTCTTAACACTAGACATTATTTAGGAAACAATAGCCCGGGACATGGAGCGTTTATCAGGAAGCACAGTGCAGTCGGTGGCCTACAAAAGCTGTCATCTTACCTGCTGTCTGCCATCGAAGCGTGGCAAGTCTGGGTGCACTCGTTTATTAAATACAGAATACATAGTCTACGTTAGTTAAATCATGTTAGCATCGTCCATCTTCCAACTGTTTGTTCTGGTAGGGCTCAAAGGAGGGTTTGGAGCATATTCCAGGTAGCACAGAAATGGGGTACTATGTGCCATTGGGTACTATGTGCCATTGGGTACTATGTGCAATGGGGTACTATGTGCAATGGAGTACTATGTGCAATGAGGTACTATGTGCAGAGGGGTACTACAGTATGTAAAATAGGTACTATATGCAGAGGGGTACTATGTGCAATGGGGTACTATGTAAAATAGGTACTATATGCAGAGGGGTACTATGTGCAATGGGGTACTATGTGCAGTTGGGTACTATGTGCAATGGGGTACTACGTGCAGAGGGGTACTATGTAAAATAGGTACTATATGCAGAGGGGTACTATGTGCAATTTAAAGAAGCCAATTAGCCTAACCAGCGTGGAAGTTCATGCAATGTAAGGAGAACATGGAAACTCCATACAGAGCAGATGTGGGGCTTAAACCCCCAACGCTGGAGGCGTGAGGCTCCAGTTTGTCTAGAGCTGTGATCCTGGGGACATGTTGTCTTCAAAGAAGGAAGTCCTCAGCCTTGCAGGTATTTCTTCTTACAGTGTAGCCTCTACCTTCTTCATATTTCCCAGCACGTTCCTTTGTCTTGTTCTTTCGGGCACAGCATCTGAGCACCACAGGGGCCTCAGTCAGACACTGGCCCTCTTCAGAGTGGTGTCACCTGCTCCCACCCTCACCGCACCCCTCCCGGTGTCCGGACGCCCGGTGAGATTTCCTCCCTGTGTCTGTGCCGACAGCGAACGAGATAGAAATGTTACATAAGGCAGTGTGTCGTAATGCCACTCGCTGACTCTGTATCTCTGCATTGCGTGTATGCCCCCCCCCCCCCCCCCCCCCCCCCCCCCCCCCCCACCTACCCACTCCCTCACTCAGAAACTGTTTACTCTGTCTGAAAACATCCATGGACTCATCCCACCCTCGCTCTCTCTTTCCTGCACACATACACACATGCACACACACACGCAGACACGCACACAGCTCTTTTCTTAGGGTTCCTTACTGCTCATTCAGAATTTCGAGCTGAACTCAAATTTAAAGAGACCCCCCCTCCCCCCACTGACATTATTCATGCACCAGTCCTCAGTCAGCGAGCCTCACAGAGACCATCTGTGGGCACCCTAGTCTGACAGCCGACGGCTGGCCCTCATGTTTCCGTACGAACTGAAGAGTTGTTTGCGGCCTGGCTCTGCGGCCTGGGCCCTTCGCTCTTCGGCAGAGATGTTGCCCACGTGTACGCTTCGCTGACTTCCTGAAGGGCTGCAGGTGCGTCATGATGATGCCAGTAGTGGCTCCTCGGACATCACTGAGAGGTCTGGGCCAGTTACCGAAGTGATTAAGAAAGCTAGGTTTCAGAATAACTGAGCTATCCTCAGATATGGCTCTTCTCAAATGTCAGGTATGTGGGGTCACGCTATAAAAGGAGATGAATCCTTTTCTTCCCGCTTTTCCTCAAGGTGCCATTGGGGAATTCTGAATCTTGAGGGGCGTGTGACAGAATCACACTCCCTTGTAATTAATGACATTATTCGGATGGGGACCACCACAACTCTCAGTGCAAACTCTCAGTGCAAACTCAGAGCACGTGTTTGCCGTCCTGGTCATCTCTGCTTTTTTTTTTTACTGAGGTACCTCAGTACCACCTTGACATCAGTACTGCCTACTGCACCATCCTGATTTAGGTCTGAAAAATCTAAATTTGTGTCAAAGCTTATTTTGCACTAGTGGTGTAATTAACACGAGAAGAAGAAAGCAGAAGTATAAGTATTTTAGCTAGGCAGTGTGGTTTTGAGAGATTATATCGTTCTAAGATTATGTCCCCTAATCTGAGGTATGGCAGTATGTATTTCACTATATTTAAATGAGATTATTTTGGTTGTCAACAAATGAACTAAAATGATTAAAATATAGACTGATGCTGTACGCATCAAACACTTTAAATGAAAGGGCGTTTCACTTACCCAGATGAGACATGAAGTAAGCTTTTTAAGATCTCTTTTTGTTTTTCTTCTGAATAGCTCATAAATATAAAAAATATTTCCTCAAGTTCAGGTGAATACTGCAGTTGTGCCAATCACACCTAAAAACGCTTCCTTGTACCAACCTGGTCTATTTTCAGACGCCATTTCATGTTTTATTTCTGCCAGTTGATAAATCCAGTGGAGGTTGTAAAAGTCAGCTTTGCTCACTAATGAGCTGGATTACTGACAAGGACCTACAGCAGAGCTGATTGGATGTCTGCAGTTAACAGTAACTTTCATTCTATTATAAGCAAATGGGCAGAGGGGGGCGCCGTTTGCGGTGTGATGCTTGTTTTTCTGTGCTACTTAAGAAGTAATGTTCTCTCTGAAGGCTGGTTAAATTCAGTCCGGTATAACACTTGGTGGTGGTAATGGTGGGGGGGCTAGGTAAGTACTCAGAAGATTGGGTTTTTATGGACCATGGTGCCCAGTTCGATGCAAGATGAGTGTTGTTGCCAAAACCCTGGTAATTACTGAATGGAAATGATTAGCAGTGCTTTAAATTATTCCTCATTTGCCCTAGGAGAAGATTTGCCAGGTGCATTAGAGGACAGAACATGAAATGGATTTGCTTACGCTTCGGACAGAGGCCGAGCCGCGTGCGGGTCCCGCTAACGTTCATCCCCACTGCGTGTTTGTTGCGGTACGACAAGTGGGACATCTTACGCAAGACTCCCCTGGGACATACCACTCTTTTACCCACTTCGGCATCAGTCTCAGCAATGTGCGACTTGGCATTACATCACGCCGAGTCCTTTTAGGATAGATGCAGCACGCGCCATCTTTTCACGAATGAGCGAGAGCCGCCATAATCCCCTCCGACTGCGAAAATGTGAAGAGCCTAATCCCTGAATTAAGGAGGAGAATGCATTTTTATGTCGAGGGGACCCTCGTGAGGATGGCCCAATCAGCAACACAATGGGGCCGTGTGGAACTCGCTCCCCCCCCCCCTCCATGTCCCACGATCTTGGATGAAGGGGGGGGCCAACCAGCCATTCTCGTCAGCAACATGGCTTAAGTACCACAGCAATGTGCTCATCAGGCAGCGTGCGCGTGCCTGCATTCATGTCACATTTTATATTTACCGGCAAGCCGCACCTCAGCCGGGTGGAAACGACCTTTTTCCTGTGTGAATATTCATAGGCCGTTGACTTACATAACCGCGGTGAGTCATGTGGATCGATGTTCCTGTGAATCCTATAGAATGTCCTTCCTCTCCCTTTCGGATTAATGTTCTTCCACAGTCTGCCATGTGCCTCCTACGTGCCGTCCCTCCGCGCGTATGACTCGCCGTGGGTGTCGAAAGGGTGCCGCGGAGTATTTTCAGCCATGTTCCGGAGATATAAATATAATTGTCACACAATTCGGTTCAATTCTTTAACTTCTCCTTTCCCCATAAAAATGGCATCCAAACAGTGCCTTACATAATATGGATGAACTCCATTAATAACTGTTAAACCAAGAAAAAAACAAAACAGACTCCGGCTCAGTAATGCATAGTATTGCGTTAGTAACAAGTAGTACAGTTGTTACCCAAAAAGTTAGATAATAACTGTTCGTTTAAAAAAAAAAAATAAAAAAATTTAAAAACATATCCCATACATTATACTTTCAGGGCCAAATTTTGTTAGAATTTTTGTTAGAAAAAGCAAGAAAAAGAAGCTAAAGCTACAATTTTGTAGAATTGTGTCGAACATTAACGCTAATTACAAGGCCTCTTTTGCTAATGATGCTGATGATAATTTGTACTTAAAAATAAACAGAAGAATGTTAACAGTCCGGGCAGCTTTGATACAGTAATGAATAGTGATTCAAGGAGCACTTTTGCCTGGATCCTTCTATCCATATTATCCTAGACAGGTTAATTAACACAACAAGCTCCTTTTTTAGCGGAGTTCATTAAGCACATCTGAGTGCTCTGTAGCAGTGACATCACTTTGATTAGTTCCTTTTCGCTAGGCTAACCACTGCTCTTCCTTTGAGCTGCAGTTCTCTACATTGTAGGCCAAGCCTCTTATACTCAATTAGACCTGGATTTTAGAGAATGGTTGTTCTCCACAGAGCTGCCTTCTTGTCCCGATTTTATTTCTGAAATAATTCAAAGTACGCAGATCTGTGTAGATGGTTCATGGGCAGCTTATATTTCATGACCCCGTGGAGTGCTCCTCCTGGTTGGGTTCCCGAGGCCTCGGCGGATGAGGTGTCGCTGGTCCGTCGGGAGATTCCTGACGCGGGAGGCAGGAGATTCCTAAGACATAGGCGTGTTTGAAGTGACAGCCTGCATTACAGAGTAGGCCAGAGGTCAGTTTCTGAAAAGTAGGATTTCCTTAATGTTTGTATCATATATTTTTTCTGTAAATATTTGAAAATGGGAAATACACAAACACACACACACACACACAAAACATTTCAGACGGCAAAACCAGTGTTAAAAAAAATTGGGAATTGTCTCTATAGTTTTGATTCCTCAGAATAACTACCATTTCCCCTGACCACAGCATCAAGAACAAGAGGCATTCGTTTAAGTTTCAGCAGGAAGTCACCCAGCATGTCTTCCCAGTTATTCTGCAGCAATTCCCAGAGATATCGGGTGCTTTTGGGCTACTTTGCTTTGACTCATCTGTCCACTTTGCCCCTGAACTTACTAGGGGGTTGGAGATTGAGCAGAGGCCAGTTCATTAGTTTGAGTTGTCCTTCACTGTCCTTCTTCTCTAGATAGTTCTCGTACAATTTTGACATGTTTTGGGTCGTTATCTCGCTCAAAAACGCCCAATCAGCCATATTCCTGATGGAATGGCATGCCGGTGAAATGTTCTATGATAGCTGCGCTGGTTGAGATTGCTATGGATTTGTTAAAGATCACCAGCCCTGTCACCAGCAAAGCAAGAAGCTGCCTGCTCCGTGCTTGACTCATGCATTCATCCTCTCTGCTACTTAAAAATATGTGCTAGTTGGACCCAAATTTCCCAAATTTTGCAATATTAGTCCATAAGACAAACTGTTAATCATGTGAATAGATGTGTATATTAGGGTCTCAACTGCAAACATTTGACTAGTACTGGGTGCCCTGTCATAGACTGTCCTCCTGTCCAGTATGTGCCCTGCTTTGTACTGGGTACCCTGTCATAGACTGTCCTCCTGTCCAGTATGTGCCCTGCTTTGTACTGGGTACCCTGTCATAGACTGTCTTCCTGTCCAGTATGTCCCCTGCTTTATACTGGGTACCCTGTCATAGACTGTCCTCCTGTCCAGTATGTCCCCTGCTTTATACTGGGTGCCCTGTCATAGACTGTCCTCCTGTCCAGTATGTCCCCTGCTTTATACTGGGTACCCTGTCATAGACTGTCCTCCTGTCCAGTATGTCCCCTGCTTTATACTGGGTGCCCTGTCATAGACTGTCCTCCTGTC
>JAODJW010000039.1:6293079-6317005 GCA_026777045.1 Hyperopisus bebe | reverse complement strand
CCTGTCCAGTATGTCCCCTGCTTTATACTGGGTGCCCTGTCATAGACTGTCCTCCTGTCCAGTATGTGCCCTGCTTTGTACCCTCTGTTTCTCAGGACAGGCTTTTGATTCACCATGACCATGTACTAGATAAAAAGTGCTGGAAGATATATGTATGTGTACATGTCTTTGTACTTAAAAATCTACTCTGTGCTGCTTTTCAACGACATTGAAACCGAATTCGTCAGTCTTTTGTCTGTTTGTTCAGCCCGTGTGGATATATTTCTTTCTTTAGCTCAGAAGTACAGAAGAGCGTATTCACATCCCAGTTATGTGGTTTTAGGAGAGCTTGTGACCCATTAGACGAAATGAATGAAATTGTCGTACGATGACAGTGTCGCCTCATTGTTTAAAGGTCAGGTTATGCTGCATCATGCGCTATTGTGTCTTATATCCAAGCGTGTTTCCATGTTTATTACAGAATTAAACTGTAGTGGTTGTTTGGAGTCACCATGCTGTTTTGTCATTAAGGTTGCATAATCCATCGCTGTAAGGTGGACAAGCTGTGAACAGTATCATCTAATGTATCGGCTTAACAAATGGAAAAGGTGTCTACGGTGTGAAAACTGTTTTGGTTCATATGCAGACATTTATATATGAATTATTTCATTTTATAGTTACCTATATCTTATAATTACAGTACTGTAAGCAGGCCATATTCAGCTAATTAATAACAGCCTTTAGTTGAAGAATTTCATCCAGGCTTTACTCTTTGGTGTGCGTTTAGTGTAAAGGATGGTCGGTTATCTTAATGACCAAAAAACAAACTGAAATTAAGTGTTTGAAGTGCTATGAATTCCAGTGATTTTCTTTTGGGCTATTTTTGGGGTCAATGTTTCCTTCAGTAACAGAGTAGCATAAACAAATTGTGCCTAAGTAATAATATCAATAACGGTTCATAATATTCACCTGTGATATATATAGCAAAATGTAGAAAAATTAAGAAATAAAAGAGAATGACTTTGGACAATAGAACAATGTATTAAATGAAAAATATGAGCTGAACACAAATGTAGTCAAATATAACAGATTTCCAGAAACAAGTAGGATTAAACACAACAGCCTGTTCCAGAGTGGAAAGAATTCCATCATTCTGAGAGAGCAGGGAAGCTCATTCAACCGCAGTGGGGTTGAAACAGACAGGTGTCCGAGTCCTGTTCTTTAGAAAGGGGACAGGTGTTACAATGTTGATGATCCCAGTAACCTTGTTGTAAAGGAGGGCCAGTGATGGCTCATTCGCTAGAATGTGACATTGTCTGTCTGTGATTGGATGTCTGTCTAGGAGGGATTATGTGAGGTTAAGGTTGGGATGCAAGGCTCTGCGGGAGGAGCTGGAGAGGTGGGTGTTTTGCCTGAAACAACAATTTATTTCACAATTGAAAAGAGCTGGTGCCAGATTGAGGCCATACATGCAGGCAGGCGCCTAGCTAGACTGTCTGCGCCCCTTGGTAAAATGTCACCATGGGGCCCCAAGCAAGGTGAGGGTCCCCTCAGTAGACTTTGCTGAACTGGGGGAGTTAGTAGATTTTGCCAACCAAGCTTCCAAACTTCCAACTATTTTGAGGCTCTTATAAAGATCTGGGCCCCTCGAAACTGGTATTCATGCCTCTCCAATGCCAATGCGTACAGGTGTAGATATGTGAAATATCTAGAGTGCAAGTGCCCATGCGTGCAGGTGTAGATATGTGAAATATCTAGAGTGCAAGTAGTAAATGCATGTGCCGTAAGACCCACCCATCTGGGCTCTTAGAGGAACTAAAACGAGAGACTCATGGAAAGGAAAAATGGCAGTGACCCCTTTACTGCCTGCCCTTTCGGGGGCTCATCTCGCCCACGTTCATATGGCACCTTACGTCACTTGCGCTTTACAGGCTATTTTTACATCTTTTATGTCTTTTGAGGAACTGTGTGGGAATGGTGGTTAATGATGACTCACGGAGGCATTCAGTAGCAGCTCGCACAAAAGCTGTGTTCTGAGAAAGATTAAGAAACACACGCGCTTAAGCTGAATTTCATTCACTGAAGCCAACCTTTAATGAGGCTATGCATTTGTTCCACACGTAAAATTAACTTGGTTACATATTTGTTCCTCATCGTGAATGTTGCTTCACTCAATATTTGGTTAAGCTGAATATATTCCTTTTTTTGTTTACTCTAGGTGATGTAAAGGCAAAGAGTTGAGAAAACCAGCGGAGAAGTGAGTACCCTCTTTTAAATTACAACTATCATTCAGTAATAAAATTAAATTTATGTTAGGTATAGGTAACAGCGGGCATTATGTTTTTTCAGCACATTTTTTGTTTTTCTAATTTATTTAAAATGCTATGTTAATAAATACTTCTATGTATTGTCTCCCAGACAGGTCAAAATTCTTCACATCAAATCGATTGAAAATTGGAAGGAATTAAACTGATTGCAACCTGAGAATGTTGAGAACATTTCACAAGTTATAAATGATCTGATGCTTGTGACATTTTGGAAATACATAAGACGTGAAAAAACACACATGTACAGTAACATGGAAGGACATGGAATCTAGAAACCACAAGCGTGGCACAGATATCTATCTATGTCGATAACGTTTTAACGGACACGACCATTGAAGATACGGATCGAATAAAAACAGGAAACATGGAGCCGCTGGAATCTGCTGCTGGTCCAAAGGGTACCAAGGTGTCCCGGGAGAAAACTCCACTACAGAGGAAGTGGGTCTCAGATCCCACCTCTGGCACGAAAAGAAGTACTTTCCCTGACCTGGAAGGAAAAAGGCATCCGCACCGAGAAGGTCCGCCCAGTGGTGGTGGGGATGGTGCCTGTGGCGGCATCACTGGCTCGGCACAAAAGTACAGCTCCCAGAAGCACCTGTCCTCAACAGCTGGCCAGTTGTCACAAGACAGTCCATACCCTCCGCTTTTCGCTAACACATATGCCTACCCATTGCCACATCAGTATCCACAACAGCCCATCCAAGAAAGGTACCTGTCGGGGGCGAAGCCACAGCCTGGCATAGAGGCTCACGGCTGGCCCTTCGCCAACCGCCTGACCTCACTCACCTCGGACGACCTTTTCTCCGCTCACTCACGTGGACATGCCGGGGTCTTCCCACGCAGGAAGTCTCCAAGTTTACCTGCCTCGTTTAGCCAGTATTCCCAGACGGGGATCGAGCCGCCGGAGGAATCGCATAAAAAGGAGCAGAAGCCCAAGAAGCCTGGGAAGTACATTTGTCATTATTGCGGAAGGGCTTGTGCTAAACCCAGCGTGCTGAAGAAGCACATCCGGTCGCACACTGGCGAACGCCCCTACCCATGTGTTCCCTGTGGTTTTTCCTTTAAAACCAAAAGCAACCTGTACAAACACAGAAAATCTCATGCCCATGCCATTAAAGCAGGGCTGGTGCCCTTTTCAGAACTGGCAGCTACACGCACAGATATGGATCAAGCATCCTCAGTGGGGGAGGCGGAGGTGCACTCGGATGGTGAGCAAAGTACCGACACGGATGAGGAGACCGGCGAAGGCTCAATGTATTTGGACAAGGCTAGCCCTCTCCCACAAATATCATTCGAAGCTGAGAAAAGCACAATAGATAAGGGCAATGAGCCGGCCTACGCGGACCCAGCTGAGGAGCAGGCTGTTGGCTCCATGAAAGTGCCTATCTTGATTGTTCCAAAACAGGGCATTCCATCCGCAGCCATGGAGTGTCCCCCATTCACAGACATGGAAGCCCCTCCCATCGGTGCTCATAGTGGAAACCGAGTCGATGAATCTCATACCAACAAGCAGAAGCTTGTCCTAAAACTTACCGAGAAAAAGGACTCTGAGCCTTCCTTAAACCTGCTGAGCCCGCACAGCAAAGGTAGCACGGACTCCGGATACTTCTCACGCTCTGAGAGTGCTGAGCAACAGATCAGCCCACCCAACACCAATGTAAAATCCTACGAGGAGATCATGTTTGGGAGGACTTGGTATTACAGGCCTAACTCCAGACCGCGGCAGTCACTGACAGTAGGATTGGCAGCTGTACCTAGCCAAGACTCCAGTACAATTGACTTAAATGAAAAAACCGGTGGCATGCTTGACTTGGGCATGAGCAAAATTTCTGAGGATCACATCGGCCATCTCTTCTTGAAGGATGAAAACGCCATGAAGCTAAATCCCAATGTTTTTTTCAGGGGTGAAAGTACAGCCCCGCAGATTGTTACTGGTTGTGAGCCGAAACAATACACCACAAGTAGCACAGGCCACCTGGAAGCGCCATCTGACTCAGGGCCACTCATAAGGAGCAACTCAATGCCAACGTCCTCCCCGACAACTCTCAATGTACCTCAAGCTCTTAGAGTGAGCCACTCCTTTGATGAGATGATTACCTCTGATGATGTCTTCTACCCAGGTTCAGCAGGTCTCAGAAGGCTCAGGAGGCAGGCTGCTTTTGAGCATTCAGTGCATGAAGGGCACGCAGAATCTGAGAGCTATGGAACTGTCCCCAAAAATACCGCTCTTCCTTATGGAGCATTGAAACACGGGGATCGTGGCTCTGGGTTAGATCTGGCTGATATGCGTGTGACATACGGGTTATATGGTACTAAAATAGGAATGACGGAACCGGCCACCAGGAAGCGAAGGAAGGAGAAGAGTGTTGGGGAGGAAGAAGACTGCTCTGTTCAGTATGGCAGTGACCATAGTGGCTCTGTTGAAACGCTTGTGTCACTTGGGGACTATGATTCAAGGCAAGCTAGTCAAGAGATCTCAAGAGCCACTCCTATAGGCAGAGGACAGATGTACAGCTCACATAGCCAATCGGATAGTTTTGATACTGCTGCTAGTATGTCTTCAGAAGATGTGGTGCTTATCCCGGACGCAGAGCGAAAGGCTGGTGGCAATGTAATCTCTGTCATCCAACACACAAATTCGTTGAGCAGGCCTAGTTCCTTCGAGAAGTCTGAATCAATTGAGCACCCCTGTTTCCAGCAAGACAAACCTTCCAGTCAGTATTCTGAGCTGTCAGACACAGAAAATACAGAAGAAATGCATAGTCCAGAATCAATTCTAAGATCTGAAAGCATGGAGCAACAACAGAGCGACAGTGAATTAGCAGCATTGCCGCCAATCCAGCAATACCACATGCCCCACAAACTGGTACGTCAACCTAACATCCAAGTGCCTGAAATCAGAGTGACAGAGGAGCCAGACAAATCAGAAAAGGAGCCAGAAGTACCAGTTAAGGAACCAGAGAAACATGTGGAAGAATTCCAGTGGCCACAGAGAAGTGAAACCCTTTCCCAGCTTCCTGCAGAAAAGTTGCCTCCAAAAAAGAAGCGCCTGCGCCTGGCTGAACTGGAGCACTCCTCTGGGGAATCAAGCTTTGAATCAACCTGCACCAGCCTATCCAGGAGCCCCAGCCAAGAGAGTAATCTGTCTCACAGCTCAAGCTTCTCAATGTCATTTGACAGAGAGGAAAGCATTAAGTCAGTCTCCCCAACTAAGCAAGATGACTTTGGCAAGCAGTCTGAGTTTTTAACGGTGCCAGGAAGTGGACACTCTCTTTCCATACCAAGTCATCACCAGCAGAGGGAGATGCGACGCTCTTCCTCAGAACAGGCACCTTGTGCCTTGCCAACAGAGATCCCTGAAATACGTAGCAAGTCATTCGACTACGGCAGCCTTTCCACTTCATCCAGACAAGGGGAAGTTTACACAAGTGCTTCTGCTATGAAGGAGCGGAAACGGGGCTACTTGGTGCGGCAGGCATCCCTGAGTGTCTACCCTGAAACCGTGGTGCAGGAGCAAGGTCTTGAAATGAGTGTTAAGCATGAACACTCAGAGAATGTGCAAGGTAGCCCTCATATTTCTGCGTGGCACAGTCCGACTTCATCATTGGTTGGCGGTACCACTGCGGCAGCTGCTGAAGTAGCACGGTCAAAGAGAGGTGTGCAGCCAATACTAGGTCCATATCGTAATCCATTGCAACACAGCACCAGTGAGGACAGTCAGCAAGAGGGCTACTTGCTCAGCCAGAAAACATCTCAACAGGGCTCAGAAAGTGAACGTCCTGAACTCCTGAGCCACGAAGTGATGCTGTACTCCTCTCATCATAGTAGCATAGCACAGCCTCCCTTTCTGCCATTTCAACCAGAATTCTTCTGGAATCCCGAGTCATCACAGCGTTACAAACAGCACCTCGCTTTTCAGACACATCAACTGCAGAAGCTACATATCAGGCAGCCCAGTCTGCAGCCGGGTCACCAAAAACCACATCAACCTCTTCAACTGCAGCTCATTCAGGAGCAAACTGATGCAAAATCTGATGGTACGAGTAGCCAGAACTATCAGTACCCCTCACGAGCTGACCCGCAGCATCTAAGCCATTTTGCATCAAAAACATTTTCCACAAGTACGGTGCTTTTGCAACAAGTTCAGCCAGTTTTTGCCACTCAGCCTGCTGGACTGCAGCCCTCACTTCCTGGTATGTTAGTTCCTGTTAGGATCCAGACTCACGTGCCATCGTATGGGAGTGTTATGTACACAAGTGTTTCACAGATCTTGGCTACACATGGCCAAAGTTCAAGTTCCACAAGGGTCATTTGTGCAGACAGCGCGTCTCAAGCTTCACTTACAATTACCAGCCCAAAGCATGGAGGTGGATTGAATTTATCTAACATATTGGGTCATCCTGGAGAACTTTTACGTTATCCCCTCTGGAAAGTTCCTGAGCCCCTGCCAGGGAGATTGAACACAGGGATTCCTCTATCTTTGACCTCTGGAACTATTTCAACCACGGATGCTTCTTCGAATATTGGTGGAAGTAAACGCATGCTTTCTCCAGCAAGCAGTCTAGAGCTCTTCATTGAGACCAAGCAGCAAAAACGGGTTAAAGATGAAACTATGTATGGTCAGATTGTGAAGGAGCTCAGTGCTGTTGAACTAAGCAATTCGAGTGTGTCAAAGGACAGTAGCAAGTCACTAAAACCAGACTTTTCAAAGAATGATGGCTCACTCGACTACCAAGACGAGATGGTGTCGCCTCCATTAGAATTTTCTTCCTCTAAGTCACCTTTGAATCCAACCGTGCCTCACATACCCAAAGTCCCTCCGAAGGATAGTTTCACTCCACCTCTGCAGATAACAATGGACAATCCAGATGGTAGAGAGTCCCCAGAAGAGCTGGATGTGGATGAATCCACTGCAGAATCAGGTTCTAGCCCACAGTCAATGCTCTCTGCCAGTGACACTCAAGATGAGATTAACCTTGCAGCAGGAGGCAAGATGCCAGTGAACATGTTGGTGCAGCTTGCTGCCAATCACGGAGGGGGTGTGCTGGGAAGCACTCTCCTGCTCACTGACCTCGCTGACGTTCAGCAGTTCTTTCAGTTCCCAAGTCTCCGAACGACCACCAGTGTCAGCTGGTGCTTCCTGAACTACACCAAGCCAAATTTTGCACAGACAACCCCTCTTACCTCTGTCTATGGTTCCTGGTGCGTTAGCTCTTATAATCCAAACCCGCCAAGTTTGAGCACCAAGGCAACCCTAGCACTACTTCGCTCGAAGCAGAGGAAGAACACGGAAACCTACACCATGGCTCCTATGTATCGCCCGGGGACAGGCAAGCTTGTGTCCTCACTTTCATGGAAGCAGAGATTTGAACAGGTAAAAATGCAATTGGTTGTCCATCACATATTTTCACATAGAAGGTCATGTGTAGTGAAAATACAAATGAGCATTGTAAATAGTTGTGTAGAACATGACCACATTTTATATATGTAATCATTTCAGATAAAGCCAGAGCTCATGCAGCTGGATGTGAGCAAGTATGAGAAGAAGATGAAAGGGACTGGATCTAGGGACAAAGTTAAAGATGATGGAGAGAAGGATGTTTCATCAAAACAGCCAGAGCCCACCCGCATCAAGATTTTTGAAGGAGGGTATGTGTCAAGTTGGGTGACAACTCCAGTCACTTAATTACATGCTTAGTGTTAAGGCTAACAGTAGTTGGATTTCAGTTTTTTTGGCTGATACTTGTTGAAAGTAAATAAAGGGTTATAGTATATGGTTCCTGGTGGAAGTGGAGCAATGCTTGATTATGTAATCTGTGGGAGATTCTGTTGCGACATGGGCATTCCTCTCTGCATAATCCCTGTATTTCCACAACAACATACTTCACACAAACACAGTCCATGACCCAGTTTCCTGCTGACATCTTGATGATGAAGATCAGTTTAGCTCTTGGAAACTGTTTTCCATCCTGAAATGACATAATGAAATGATACTCATTCTGTTTTTAAACTTGCAAGAGGTGAACTTTGCAGCACGCCTTGGCAACTGCGTCAGACTTTCACCCAAATGAAATAATTACAGCCTTATAATAGGTGCTATTCTGTGCACGGTAAAATAAATAAATATGGCCACAAGCGGATACATCTGTGAAAATGCAGAGTTGAACTTGGCAGGCAAATTATTTTTTTCAAGCCATTAAAAGTTCAATGCCCATGTTCACCTAAAGGAATGCAGCCCGTCTAATTTATTACATATTTTCTCCCGTTGATTCGTCCAGCTATCCACTGTACACCCTTAATGAGCTAGGCCTTGTTTTCTTTCCAGGTACAAATCCAACGAGGACTACGTGTACGTGAGGGGCCGAGGCAGGGGAAAGTATATTTGCGAGGAATGCGGCATCCGCTGCAAGAAGCCCAGCATGCTGAAGAAGCACATACGCACTCACACCGACGTCCGGCCGTACGTCTGCAAGTTCTGCAACTTCGCCTTTAAGACTAAGGGTACGTCCAGTGATCTGAAGAAGTTTGAGGAGGAAGTGTGAAGATGATATTGTGAGAGCATTCAGCTAAAACAAGCTTGTAACAGCAATGATTTCCTACAGGAATTAATTGATCCAAATTATATGTTTGTTAGGTAAAGTGGTTGTTATCAACTACAACCGAAAGGGTGTAGATTCAAGTTTCTGAAGGTTCAGTAGCAACTGCTGTACTCTTAAGTAAAGTGCTTAAGTTTTTATAAATTCATAAAATCAAAAGCTATTTTCAATCCCTTTGGATGAAAAGCACGTCAAATTAACCAAATAAAAGCTGTCGCATTTCGAAAGCCGTCGTTGAGGCCGCTTTTTGTCATTCGGTTGACAGGAAATTTGACGAAGCACATGAAGTCGAAGGCCCACATGAAGAAGTGCCTGGAACTCGGGGTGTCGGTGACATCCGTGGACGATGGGGAGGCCGAGGAAACCGGTATGAATCAGCCCTTACCATCAGTCGGGGTGGAGTAAATACTGGTCTCAGCCGGTCGCTGCTGTGGTTCTCGAGGAACAATTAGCGTGGTAAAAAACAGGAGCGACTTTGCTGCCAGCTTTCCATAATATAACCAAATTAGATATAGTCAATAAAGCACTGCCTGTTTGGATCCCATTTTTCCAAATGTTATTTTGGAGAAGAAATAAGTGAAATCTAAGGCCCATTTTTATCCAACTGAAAAAAAATAGGACTGCAGTAAAAGATCTGTAAAAATGTAAACTGAAGACTGTTATTGTGTTTAGTGCTTCTCATTTCCTGAGTAAGACAGCACTAAATGCGCTTTATTTGTATTGCGATACGCCACAGTTGCGTTTACAGGTTTAGGTTCTTATTTTCAAGTGTTGCTTCGTTCTAGACAATGCCGAGGACAGCCACAGGGAGTCCAGGAAGGCCAGCATCTCCGATCTCACCGCAGAGCACCAGTTCTCCGACGCAGACGATTCGGATGGGGCGGAGGAAGACGGCGACGAGATTGACGAGGACGACGATGAGGATGACGAATACGAGGGCGACTCCACACCAAAGACCCGTTCCAGAAGCACAAGCCCCCAGCCCTACGGGACCCCCGCTCTGTCCGTCACCGCCATCGCAGCCTCACAGGGCACCACCTCGTCCTCCGACTTCCTGGGCCCATCCTCCAAGCCTCCCCTGTTCAGCTATTTCGCCACCCTGCCCAGCATTCAGATTACGCAGCTGATGGTGCCCAGCGAGAGAGCTGGCGAGGCCCAGATGGCAAAGTACCAAAAGTTCCTGCTGGGCGAGGACTACAAGAACCGGCTGGACGTGCCCAGCTCTATGGAGGAGGATCCGGGCCTGTCACCGGAACACAGCTCCTCGTCTTTCGAGCTCTCCCCATCGCGCATGTCCTCCCCCGGCTGCGACTCCTCCCCACTCAGGGAATCCTCCCCCATTTCCCGTCGGTACCTGTCCCCCCGGAGGGACCTTTCGCCACGGGGGCGCCTGTCCCTGCGGAGGGACGCCTCCCCTCTCAGGCATATCTCCCCCAAGAGGGACATTATGTTCCGGAGGGACTTGTCGCCACGCAGGGATCTCTGCCCCAGAGGACACCTCTCGCCCATCTCTCTGGGGAGACCACTGTCCCCAGGGAAGGACATTGCGAGCAGGCGGGACCTGTCCCCCAGAAGCCGACATCGGGGCATGATCAGGCCGGTATCCCCCCGGAGGGGCCCGCATCACCACAGCGCCCCCTGGGCCCCAGGGCAGTACTTGCAGCCTGAAATGGGACAAAGAAACAGAGCCCTAGCTAACATGGAAACGGTAAGTCTTTTTGACAGAAGTTTTTCCAGCCAGACTCCTACTCGCCTCATTGGAAAATTCACAAGGTCACCCTTCATATATAATCACATATTTTAGTCAATGCCTGACCTAAATAAAACAAATAACTGGAATGATATAAATATTATTTTTGGGAAGGATTGCTCTTCTACCTTCTGATCTGAGCAAACTCTCCAGTCCATTTCAAAACGTTACCTCAACATAGGAAAGTGGAAAGGAAAAAAAAAATCCTCACCTTCTTAGTGCAAACATATATTACTGCTGGGGAAAAAAAAAAACCATTTGCTTTACCTAATACTGCTGAAAAAGACATTTCTATTTATATACTGGCTAATTAGGATTCCTTGGAGGATGAAAAAAAAGCTACATTCATATACTGCTGTAGAAAGGGTATATTAAATGTTTCGAAACCCTCTGGCCACTGTCCCTGGAAAAGGAGGATATAAAGATAAAGAACAATGCCCATAATGCAGGCTTGGCACTCGATGTTATGTTTAATAAGGGCTGTTTTGTACTTTAAAAGGCATGTTAAAACTCGCTTCCCAAGGACAGTTAAATGAAAGTAAACTTCACAGGCAGAACTCACTATATTTCTATGTTGGCTCTTTCAGCCTTTTAATTCGAGTATATGGAGCTAAAAATTGCTTTTTTTGAGAAATAAGTAAAAAAAAGAATATGCAGGTAGATTGCAGACAATGTTGTAAAAGTAAAGCTCGGTTTAACTATTCCGCTACTAGGCTGCGTTGTTTCGGAATCCAGTTCATATTAGCAAGGTGATTTTTTTTTTTTCCCTATCAGTTTTTCCAACAATTCACCTACAACACTGTAAATCAACCAGAAAATTTAAAATCAAACATATAAGCGATGAAACACATTAGGCAAGAGAAATAAACGCACGTTGAATTCAGGTGAACATTTTTATTGTTTATTTTTCACAAAACCATCTCCGGAACCCGATGGCGATTCTCAGCTGCTCTGCTGAAGCATGTCTCACTCTCCCGTCTCACTCTCCCGTCTCACTTCTTTCAGGATCAGAGGAAGGGCTCCTCGTCACACCTCCATGCCGAAGCCCCTGCCGGCCAGGAGGGCCCCAGCATGCCCCAGGGCCTCTTCAGCCACCTCCCGCTGCACTCGCAGCAGCAGGTACGGACGCCTTTCTCCATGATCCCCATCGGCGGGATCCAGATGGTACACTCGGTGCCCGCCTCGGTCACGGGTCTGCCCCACGCCACGCGGCTGCCACTGCAGAAGAGCACGTCCGAGGATTCCAGCAACAGCGAGGTGTCCCTGCACATCCCGGCGGAAGACGCCGGAAAAGGGGCCGAGGACGCGCCGCGGCCGGCTGAGAAGCCGTTGCCCCGCTCGCCCGGTCCGGCCACCCAGCAATCCCGGGAGCAGGGCCCAGACATGGCAGACAAGGACTCGAGACAGGAGGAGAGCATACAGACTTGCACTAAGGCCATCGCCTCCCTTTGCATCGCCTCGGAGGAGCCTGCCGAGAGGCCGGGCGACCCCCTGTCCCCCCACCTCCCGGGTCAAGCTGAAAGGGCGCAGGTCGCGATCCCGCACTACTGCGGCTCAGAGGCCAGGCCGCCGCTGGCCGGGGCCTCCCCCTCGCCCCCGGACTCGGGCGCCGAGCTGGGCGGAGCCTCTGTGCTGCAGACCGCTGCCGCCGGGCACTCGGCTCCCAGCAACCAAAGTGCCGACGGGAGACCGCTGGGTGCACATGGCCAGAGGGAGTCGCCGTCGAGCATGGACAGGGGTGCGGATTCGGGAGGGGATGCCATGGATAACAGGTGAACGAGGGCAGACGGGAGAGCAGGTGGATATCAAAGGCATTCACAGACATGCACACACACGCGCACAGACACAAGTCTTTAAACAAGCAAATTTATTCTGTAGTTTAAATATATGTATAGCATGCCTTTTATAACTTGGTTTGCTATTTTAACAGTTTTCTTCTTATTTAAAGTGTCAGAAAGGGGTGTGTATAAATACACATACACACATATATGTATACACATATACATGTACATATATAATGATACAATGTTAAATTATCTGTGAGCCTGACCAAAATCGCTTATGGACTTATTTTTGTCCAGTCTGGTACTTTTAAATGTACAGATGTGTGTGCCTTTTCTTTACTTTTTGCTTATATTCTTATAAGCATATTAAGCAGGAAGACGTGTAAATATATCACATTTGTGTATCTGCTTTGTAATAAATGTAATTCCCCTCTTTTTTGGAAACCTGAGTCTGAATGATGTGAAGTATCAATATACGTAAGGTTGCACTAAAACATATTTTTATATGAGTGAAATTAAATTGCTTTTGTGTACAGCAGCGATTCTATTCTATTTATTGTACCATGTTTCATAAATTGTACATTTTTCGTAATGTTGTGGATGCCTTTTCTATGTTCAGCATGGGATTTGCTACTGGCTCATTAGAACAAATATGTATACTGTAATATACTGCTTTATATATTAGTTATATATGTGTATACACACATATATATTATATATAGTAGTACTTGTACAAGTGTGTGTGTGTAGATATGTGTATATATACACACACATACACAGTATATATCTGCACTTATGCGTTATATTGAAATCTACATATGACAGTTTGTTATAATGCTTGTAACATTTTATCTCCTGTTTGCTAGGTCGGCTACAACTAATTGCTAGTTGTGATTTTTACGAAAAGATAGACCCTGTTAAGCATTAAGTGAACCAACATATGCACTTGTGCGTTTTTATCGTTTTTGTTTTTTCTCCTTCAAGACTAATCGAAGTAGTGGTAAAATATTAAAGGTATTTGGATCTTCTGTGAATCATGTTGCTTGAAGTACTTGATTTGTTGAGTAGTACGGGACACATTCCAGCCAATGTAAATACAGTATCCAACACCCATCAATCAAATGCAAAAAAAAAAAAACAGACATATTTGTACATGGAACGGGTTGACAGGCATGGACAGTCCGCTGGCTTTTTTCTAACAATAGCAGTTACATAACCATCAGGCAATTTTACTAAATTCTAAGGGTACCGTCATGTGATATTTACATTTTTGGGAATAGTGTAATTTGAAATCCAGATGGTTTTGAAAGTGGTTCTTTTTCAACACAACTCTAAATGAACTGGAGTATTCAGCCAGTGCTCTTGTGTGTGTTTGTATTTGTACGTGTGTATAATCAGTGTCATTTACGCTTTGGACATACTGTCACTAGTCCCTGGTATTCACTTAAGTGTATTAACATGTCTTTAAAATATAAGGTATCAAAGCACAAATAACTGTACAGAAACAGACAGACAAACAAACAAAAAAAAAAGAAAAACGTTAAACAAAAAAAAAGGGTAACTGTGATGTTCGGTGGATAATGAAATATGTAAAATCCAGTTTCAATTACAGTACAGATGAAAAAAACGGATTGTTGTTTTCAAATAAATACAATTACAATAATTTGCATGGTATGGTATGATTTGATTACGGTCCTTTATTAAATAATTTGACTATTTACCTCGAAATGGGTAATGTCTCTGGAAGGCACACTGCAATATAATGTTATCAGGCATGAGGGGACGCCACGTGTCATTAGCTGTAAATGGAAACTGCACAAATACGCCTTATAATCACCTAAGCATGTCTCGCATGTGTAGCATGTGAATCTCAGGTCAGAACACTGTGCCACATTAAATATGATGATCTGCTGATAAAATACATCAAAATAAACACACGGAGGACAAAAATGAACACAACGGTAACCAATTCTCTTGATTATTTGTTCGGTTAAGTTTAGGGTTCGTGCACAAATCTGAAATGCACATATAAATGGTCTTTTTATAAATCTTGTTTCACTTTTCTTGGAGAGCACAAAGTGATGATCGCATATGCTGATTTACAATAGTGGGATTTTGTCCTAAGTAAATTGAAGCCTTTTAAGAAGTTAATTATTTAGTATTGCCAGTGCGTCATACGACAGACTAACAATCTTTACCCCAGTTTGTTCCTTTTATCTCTTCATATCATAAATATCCATCCGCCTAGCTTCCATACCCAATGCAGGCCCACGGAGGATCTGCAGCCAATCACAAGAAGCAGAAAGCGTAGGTCAGAGGACAGCCTGGACAGGACGCCTGTAACATGGCACGCACACACACAGAAGGGACAATTAATATGCACCAAGTCACCTAAATCACATGTCTTAGGATGACTGGGTGGAGGGGGCGGGGGGGAGTGTGCATCCAGGAAAAAAAACACCCGGAAGTATGACATCACAGTGCTGCCCACAGAGCCAACATGCTGTTCTGTTATTTAAAAATGCAATGTACTAAATTACTACCTCTGCATAAATGCTTTGGAAAAATAATCTGCCGGAATTACATATAAAAGTCATCAAGTGAAACAGTCACATAGATACACTGTTTGTATAATTTCCAGTTCATAGCATGATAACAGTAACCTGTAGTCAAAACATTACTGCTACATTACTGACAGTGAACTACAGGAACGGAAAGAATAAAATAGGAAATGCTTACTGTACACACGTATCTAATTAAAGCCACCCCACACGGACTTGGTTTTTAAATTCATTACCAGAGTGATTAACAGAGACTTATTGTTATTGAGGTATCATTAAGATATGTAGATATGTATTTGCTAACCATAGTTTAACCTTGGACATAAATTGTTTTTACGCTGCAAAATTTCCTTGACAGCTCTGCTGATTTCCTGGATAGACATTTACATTTTATTTTTTTAAGCAGATGCTAAAAACTCTTTCCAAAAATCACTCTGCCAACTCTGGGATTCGAACCGGTGACCATCCAATCACAGGAGCCCATCCCGCCTATCCACATACCACCCACAACAGAAGTTTCACTATGAGAAATAAACAACACAGATGGACTTCCTCATGCTTCCTGGTGACCACCGTAAAGAATCAGCAACATGCTAGTGAACATGATTACCTTGGACTATTTGTGAGCAGGACAGACTTTTGGGAACTCACCCCTACAGAGCTCACATAATCACAGACAGTGCTGGAGAAGTTACAGAAGTAATCAACTAAAGACAGAGGTGGAAAGTTCAGGTTCAGAACTTACAAATCCAGACCAAGGTTTTTGTTTCAACCAAACAGTTTAGTATTCTGTGACTGTGACTCTTTCTACTCAACTGGTTGGTTGAAACAAAACCTTGGTCTGGATTTTTACTAACTGGACCTGAACTTTCCACCTGTCTTTAATGGGTTACTTTTATGAGTAACTTCCCTAACACTGATCACAGACTCCTGGTATTTCCTTTATTCTCCGTATCAGTGGAGTTCACCTGGAGCACCAAAGGGCTCAGATGCTTCTGCACAATGGAAGTGAGCTTCCTCACAGGGAAGCAGCCAAATGACCTCTATGTAAGCCCACTGAGTAACAGAGGGACACACAATCAGACATATTAGCTATGTGTTTACAGGGGACCGGCCGTTATCCCGCTAATCACATGACAGTGAGTCCAGCTGTGGTAGAAATCAGCGAATATTAAAAAACAAATAAATAAAAACAAGAGAAAGATCTTTTGGCAAAGGTCAGCCACGTCCTTCTGTCCGCTGGCTCCTTCGCACCTCCCGGTGACTAGCAGTCAGTTGAGGCCCCGAAGGCACTTTTTTCCATCACCCATACCCCCACTGTTATGACCGTCCTTGTCGCGCCTTTTCGTGTCACGTCTTCTCTGATTAACTGCTCGGAAGAGGTCCAACGTGATGTTGCACTTTGCTTTTAAAAGGCCCACAACGTGCCTGGTTTGCAGTCCGCAGCTGTGCGGTACAACGTCTCACAGCCCTTTGTAACCCCGCCAGCACTGAAGAGATTTATCAGCGCTGAACGATAGTTCTGAACGACAGCAGCCTAACGGCGGGTATTTTTCTTCGAAGCAAAAAAAGAAAAAAAAATCACATGTTAAGCTGTGAACCCGGCACCTCTTAGATTTGCATTTCCACTTAAGTCTATTTCTGTACTTAAAAGGACAGCTAGCTTTCCTCTGTTAGGCTGCCTGCCCTGCAGTCAATGTCTCCATTACATTCAATACAACAACCAAACCTGCAGGATAAAAGCTTAATTCTGAAGCCTTATACACTCATGATTTTGATATAACTAATATATCAAATATATGTTATATATTTAATATAAATAAGTCTTTCGTGAATCCTGAACTGATATTAAAAACAAAAACACACGAATGAAGTCCTCTATTGCATTCCGTGGCCCCCACCGAAAATATTCAGATGTCTCCCAACCCCCATTATGCAACAAAAAAAAGCGTCGAATGTGTGACGTCTGACAGGAGAGTAAGTGTGAGAAAGGCACGTGGCCCCAGCTCTCCCTTTTCCGCGCGCTCTTTGCACGATATGCCACCCACGTTTTTTTGTCAGCACGTTTGTTTGCCTCTAATAGACAGGCTGCCCTCTGGTTCGGTCTGTCAAATTTTGCAATACATTACGTCGATTTTCTCTTGAAAAATCTGTATATTTATGACTGATGTTTCCTGGGAGTCCAGATCATGGTAAAAAGAAGATACGGTGTACGTGCTTCACCATCGCTCTGTACAGTTTGATAAACAGCGCAAAGCTCTCCATTTGACAATATGGGTTGTTCACCCATGGGTTTATCGGCTGGAAAACCTTGATGTCATTTACAGGATGTACTCGCTTTCGATCCAAACTGTGTAACGTCAGCCTGCTGGGAATCGGGCAAGTAAGGAACAAAGTCCATGCGCATTTTTAATTCTCACTAAACCGTCAAACCCAAACACGATTTAACTGCAGAATTAGTCTTAAACATTTTTGCAAACTGTGTTTGGTCGCGATTCACAGGCGGTATATTAACAAAGTAGTAATCTGCTCCAAATAAAGGGATCTAATGGAAAACAGTCTTTGCTGCCACCCACTATATCGTTGATTCAATGTGTATAGACTCAATTACCAGTGGAAACTTGAACAGTCCAGCCGCCCTACTCTAATATTACAGATAACAGCACAATTACCTTTACAGCGGTGGTTAGAGTCCTAATCCTGCAGTCATTATTACATTATACATCCATTATTAATCCATGCTATTATCCAGCCAGTCTGTAGTTTGCACTCTTAAGGAATATAGAAGGTACATAAAATATAGATGACCTGAGATTTTTTTAAGGAGATCAGGTACAACTGGCGCTCAACTTAAAGAGCGGTGCGTGCATGTAGCACCATCTCTCGGTCAGTGGCGTAGTTGCAGCCCTGCGGGTTTACAGTACCGGTAGTTGCGGGGAGAGCTTAACTATAGTCATTTACACGCAACCTGAAATCCGAAGTATATACTTCCATATTCAATGCAGTTAATTTTCATATCTGGTCTTATTATGAATTGCATTAGCCAGAAAGAGACACTTGTGTCTGTTTTGAGCAAAGGACTGGGACTGTTTTGGACGAACTGGTGGTGGTGAGGAATTTAACTGTAAATAAGAGCAGTGCAATGTGTTATAAAACGATGGCCTGGCCTTTGAAAGCGACACATCGTTAAAAGAATCGCTTGCACGACCCATACGGGATCACAGTGAACTGTTGGAAAATGAGCGGCACTGTTTATGGGTTGACTCTTAACTGTGGGTGTGTTGCCTTTCCGTAAGGTAGGGAGGTGATTTTATTGCCTGGTCTTGGCCGTACGCCCTCGTGGCTGGAGCTTACTGGCTCCGCAAACAAATTTATAGACTGTAGCCACACATGGTTTGCATGGGAACTATGAGTCATAAATGAAAACAGATGCTGGGTCATTGTCTAAAATCCACACTAATGTAATTATTTATTATTATTATTTTGGAATTAATCTTAATAAAATGCCATTTTACATTCCCCCAATGTTTTCAGGTCGCACCGCCAGCCCTTGTATAATCTTATTATGTTAATGCTTGTTTGTTGCTGTGTAGATCTTGCTCCAGTACTGCCTACACTTGTACCTGGGCATTCACTGGAAGCTCAGCCTAGCTGCATTTATGCCTAGTCGGCCCCTTGACAGCAAGTATGTCTGTAATGTGCTATTTGCCTCAATTGTTCGTCGCTTTGGAGAAGAGCGACTTCTAAATATGTATTTATAATATAAATGAGAAACGCTTTATGGGCACTTAAATTGGCTTACGATGAAATCTACATATGACCCATATTTCAGACAACCTTTCCACTTTTTCCGTAGAACATCGTGGTGATCTGTCCTTTTTTTAACGGCGATTCCCCGCTGAAACCCGTGCCGCATTCCCTGCGCGAGCGATCGAGCGAAAGCTGCATCTCTAAATATAGCGCCCCTCTATTGAGCCTCGTGTCGGGGCCCCGGGTACACGGGCGCGCGCTCGGCTCCGGATGACTCACGCGCCGTCGCCGCTCCCAGCTGCACGCGTTTTGTTCGCGATCGCGCAGGATATCCGCCCGCACAAGGTGACGGGAACCAGCGACTCGGAAGCCCTTCTATACATAACGCTGCCTACGTGCCATAAAAATATAACTGATTTGGATAAACGGATTGGAAAAGCGATGTATGAAAATCAGTTTGCAAATGCTAGACTGTAAAATTAAATTTAAAATAGAGGTTGACTTATGTGTTGTTTGCGTGTTCTCTTGTCCATTACTAGGTCCCTGTAAGAACACTCCCTGATTGTTCGCTTATTCTCACAGGGAAGCAGCCAAATGACCTCTACAGTATGTAAGCCCACTGAGTAACAGAGGGACACACAATCAGACATATTAGCTATGTGTTTACTTCTTCACCCACTACCTACGTTGAATAGCAACAAAATGAAGGAAAATGGAGCCCGTACATCATAATTCAAGCCTAAAGGAAGCGACATTCAGTAATGAGCTAATTGCCCTGAAATTAGGAAATGGCTGTACTGGGATAATACTAGGTTTCAAATCACTCTCCCACACTCCCTTCGAGCAAGAGATTGTTGTCACCCGGAGCCCATGCTCTGCCTTGGAAGCCCCGAAATGCCTCGTGGCCAAACAGACTCTCTGAGCCACGACATATTTCTGACCACGCAGCTCCTATAATTCGAGATGAGGTAAGATGCCCCTAACAGGAGTTCACCGCTAGCTGAACTGGCGGAGAGTGACAGCATGCTTTGGTTGTGTTTTGGTTACATGCCATTTTGGTGGCCGTGTGAACATTTAAGGACAGAGAAGAGGATGGTTGCATATTTAAATCACCTTATTAAGTGACACTAAGGGTAATGGCTGTTATTGCATTTGGCATACAGCGGGTCTTTGTTGCTGACATTGCTCAATGGAGTTAAGATCATGACTCTTGGTTTTGCTGAAAGCTGCTTAGTGAAGCGTTCAGGGACGTTTTTTGAGCTTCGAAGGAGCCTTGATGTCCACGTCCTTGAGGCTTGTTTTCTCTCCTCTCTGCTGATCGCTTGAAACTGTGTCACGGGGGTCAGGGGAAGGTTGGCGGCCAGCCCTGTATGAGGGGACGGAGCCAGGGAACCAGAAGGCTCAGGAGGTCGGAAGGGGGTTGGGGGAGGGGGGCAGGACCAACCAATGAGACCGAAAAAGATATACGAATGCAATTCTAAGGTGCCTGAGCTGGGGATCGGCTGTTGGGGGGCAGGGGGGGTTATGGGGAGGGGGAGAGCAAGAGATGAAACAGCTAGGAGGAGAGAGCCAGGAAAGATAAAGTGAGCATATGGCGAAAAAATCTGTTCCTTCTTACATCACTGGACTCCCAGGCCAAATCTGGCAGCAGCTAGGACAGGGAGTGAGAAGCATCCACAGGAGCAGAGCACATTTCTCTTCTTGCTGACGTATTTTGACCAGGGGGGCATCCTGCACTTGGCCGCAGTGTGGCGGATTTTTTTTTATCGTTTTTTCGGCCACTTATATTTAGTGCACAGTATTGTCATCGGGCTGGCGTTGTACGCCTTCCAGAAAGCCCCGCTGCAGACCTGCGTGATATTAAACAAATCCACAGAACACGGTGTTTGTCCACATTTTAATTACGTGACAGCATCAGATGCATGGTCAGTCCCAAAACCGTGCCTTTTGCTGTTGATGAACTGTGAGAAAATGCATGAATCCAGCAGACATTTAAGAAATATAAAGCTGTATTTACCGCCAATTTGCTCTTTGTTACAATCTCTTGTATTTGTGTTCAGTGCTGTCTCAGGCAAGGCCTTTGGAGTTTTTGATATTTTTTTTTTTGAATACCTGATGGATTTCAGGTATTGGGTGGTTCGAACAAATGATTGTGTGAATGGTTTTAGAGGTTAATTTGCTTTTGCCTTAGTGGAAGGTAATGGCTACAGGAAAAATAAACACATTATCAGGTCCAGACGTGACCAGGTGGCCCTTAGGTTGACCAAGCAGCGTTTGGCATGGCCTGCGAGGAACTGAGAACGTCACCATCCTTCCACGAGGAAGTCCTCGCAAGTCGGCTTTGACGTGGATGGAAACTGTGCCTGTCAGAGCGCCCTCTAGGTGCAGGAGTGCTCAGCAGGACGAGGCCAGGAAACGTTGTCTCTGTCCTCAGTGTACCAGCTGGTCACAGTATGTATGTGAAGCACTGCCACCCTGGAGGACACCCCTTCCAGTAGAGAAGCAATGGAGTGCCATAGCCAGCGGATGCTATGTCAGGTAGGTAATATAATGTAATAAAATACACTACACCCTTTCGCTTCTAAACCAGTCCTATGGTGAAGAGTAATATCACACAAATACTTATCCAATGGCAGAATTCAGCTTACTTCTACTCCTTTGGATTAAAATTTATTTAACTGCTCTGCTTTATATGTGCAAATAAAAGGAAATCCTATGGCACTGGTTTAAAAATAGATTTATTGGCTTTCCAATTTTAGGTGGCCTAAGTAATTCCGAGTACCATTTATGCAACGATTCTCTAAATATAGATCTAAAGGCTGTAACTTAGAATTGGAAAACCATCCTTTTATGTTGTCGTAATTAGGCAAATTTTAAAAGAAACACATTCGCTACATTTGTAACTCTGTTTATCTATCGCCAGTGGTGTTACTGTAGCTAGCCCTGTTCAGAAACATTGGGAGTGGTAGGGATTTAAGCATCGGGAATGATTTAAGGATTTTATAGGGGCCAAATTAAAAGCATGGCGTTCTGAAATAACATTTTCAGGGGTCAGATTAAAACCACAGAGTTTAGTCACAGTCATTAAAAAAGTCCACAACAATGCAGTACATTCGAGGCAACATTACTTTATGTATTATGTATTACACAACACTTTTTACATCATTATCATTACATTTTCTGATTTATTTCTTGGTGACATGAGTTTCTGTCCATTGGAATGACTTGTATAGATATTCCTTGTCAGTAACAGGATGCGGTTAGCAGACTAAAGCCACAGACTGAGAGAGAGCTCATGCCGTATCCGGGAAACCCTGCAAAAATGCGTCTCCAGATCTGTTATTACAAAACTCACAGAAATGCAGTCAATGATGTACGTAGTGGGCATTTCCCAGCATGATTTTTCATAGAGGACCCCCCCCCCCCCCAGGTGGGGGCCCCAAAGTTTGGGGCCAATTTTTAATCCCAGTCCAGCCCACAGCACAGTTCTACATACTTCTGGTTTTTAATTTGGGTGCCAGTGTGTTGTATTTTAAATAACCGTTGGGCAGATGGTATGGTCAAGCATATATATATTTTAATGGAGCTAGAACATAAGTACAAATGGAAAATTGTTTTAACTTGCAACATCATGGAGAAGTTATTTTGCTGTTTTGAGACTCGCTGAGGCAAGAAATTGAAAGTCTCACCGGAAAACTCGTGACCCTTGGCAGGTCTACCGCCTGGATGAAGTGGGTGCCAAACTAAGGGATGCATTAACAAATAATGACCGCCAGATGGAGACATTTCTCAATGAAAGAGCATTAATGGAAATGCTACTTAAACGCACTGCCGTGTTCCAGCAGTATTACCTAACGGTAGAATTCACCATTCTACGCAGAAGAAAGAATTGTGACTATGGAAGACTTACCTCAAGCTCTGTAGTGCAGTCAAGTAAAAACAGCACAATAGGTTACTGCTGTGCGTAGACCACATTGAAAATATCTTGGGATTTGGGGGGGGGGGGAGGCACACCTGTAAAGCTTTTTTGTACCAAATATGTTGTGGAAACATGCAATATTACATGAAATCTGATTGACCTATAGGGGCTTTTCCAGTACTCTACACTGGATGTCATCACATGGAAAATACCAGAACTTTCAGAGCCGCGGGTTGTGTTCTGAAGCTTCCCAGCACATTGCTCTCGGACCGCCTCATCTGCCGCAGCTTTCTTGCACAACTGAACGTTACGCTCGATGCCGCGGGATAGAATGTGACGGTATAAAGTGGGAATTTCCACAGTCCACGTTAATATTGACCCATGTTCAATGAAGGTGGGGGTTTTATTACTTGTTTACCTAAAAATATTCATTCAAAGGATGAGTTGGCTCCATCTATGCCACTTAAATCCTATGTGAAGGACACTTAGAAGTTAAAAGATAATTAGGTAATAGAGCGAGGAGTGAATAGAAAAGCTTTCTGTGCTGTATAAAGCACACACTAGACTAGAAAACACCAGCTATTCTATTTGATCCAGCTGTTCTATCTGATGAACTTGGAATAGGGCCACCTTGTTGTAAAGGGTCATGCTGGCTGTCCAGAGGTTAAATTTAAATGGTGTCTTCCATTTTAAAAAATTACATTTGTTTAAACATCCAAAAAAATTGAACTATTTTTAAAATCGTATACAATAACAAGGGTAGCAGGATGGTGTCGTATCAGGCCCGTCCGACTTTGGGACTCCATCTCAGTTCTGTGTGAGGAAAATGTGCATGTCCTGTGCCGTAGAAGCTTCCGCTGGGTATTACGCTTTACCTTAAATTGGCTCTGTGTGTGTATGTGCCCTGTGATGGGCTGCAGTCCTATCCAGGGTATTCGTTTGTCTTATGTCCTACGCTGCCTGGAATAGGCTGGAGGTTCCCATAACTTGATAAGCAGTATAGAAATATGATATTATGATTTATTTCTCGAAGGTGTTTTTTTCCTTGTGATGTTAAAAAAAACTGCATCCCATCCACAGTCTTTTCTGCTTTGTGCACCATTCTTATTGTGATTGGTTCCTAATCTAAGTAAATAGTTTTCTACACATTTAATAAAAGTTACTTTTTAAATTCACTTTATTATTTTTGCAGTGACATTAAGAAAAGTGTTATTTCATCATTTAACCAACATTATGCTTTTGAGCAAGCTGGACATAATT